>OX328107.1:21594253-22194253 GCA_946811185.2 Hippopus hippopus | reverse complement strand
CAATCCCAATCACGTAAGCTACGTCTAATTTGTTGCTTGCGAATATTCTTAGTGTAACCCTTAACCTCGCTACACACAATTTTAGACATGTCCAAATTGAAAGCACTGGTCGGCAATATATGAGCCGTACTCTGTGAAAAGGGAGCTTAATACATCTGCGAAAAGTATCGACCCAGGTCAGCCTGCGCAGTCCGCGCAGGCTGGCCTAGGTCGAAACTTTTCGCTATTAGTCAATTTTCTGTTTGTAAAAGGACCAATCTACCTCATGATTAAGCCGGTTATTGAAAAAAGTGGCTCCTATGGATCCATAATTATGTGATTACTTGGGCTAGTATCGTGTATAATGGAGATGCATTAAGCCCCCTTTTGCCAGAGCACGGCTCAATAAAATGTAGCTCAATTGATGGTTTATATTTCAGAAAGAGTAGAGAACACTGTTGGAAAAGGAGGGAAAAATGCTCCTTTTGTCATAATGTTTCCTCCCCAGGGTTCTTAAAACACATAATGGTGTGGTAAAGGGTTAGATGAATCTACACTGCTGTCGTTAGGTTAAGATTTAAAGTTTAAACATGCCAGGCAACATTACATGCTGTTTCCAACAGTGTAGATCAAGATCAGAATGCTGTGAACATACAGTAGGATCTTGAAACCACGATTTTCGATATTTTACCAGAAGTTCTTGTATAACTGTCACATTTTGTAAAAAAAAACTTTCACGGCGACTTAAACAGCTTTTTTTGCGGACAGCGTAGACCGTAAAGTCTGATCTTAGACATACAGTCCAACCTGCATTAACACCTTACCACACAATCCCGAGTTTTGACGACCTTGGGATAGAAAGCTTTTGAAAACATTGTGGGAAAAGGAGAAAATGCTGGTAACCAGCATTTTCTCCTTTTCCCACAACGTTTTTTCACCCTATCAAAGAAAGAAATCATCAGTTTAGCTACATATAATTTGTTGTCTGCAAATACTTTCATTTTGGAACGGTCTAAAATTTGGTTGTTTGGTAAAGAGCTGAGCATGTACTCAAGAGACACTCAAAATGTGCTTGCTTATGTCAGTTGCTTGTTTAATATAGGTTGATTTTCCCATATTTACCTTCTCTGGGAACTCAGAATACGGTTGCTTAGAGGTACATCCTTCCAGCTAGAGAAAAAACTGTGTTAAAACTTGAAAATAGAATTGCTCAGCTGTGTTGCAAACATAGATAAATTACCAGTATATATGGTGTAAGGGATAGAAGAAATCAAGGGATTTGTCCTCATTTTAAACCGGAAATGACCACAGCGACTGCTTTGAAGGCCTCCGAAACATGAAATGCGTTTTCTTTCCGTCGTAATCTATGCAACCTTGCAGCTGTCAGGGGCAACATTTGACATGAAGATACAAGAGTGATTAAAGTCTCATAAATTCTGGGGAAATAGGTTAAAAACTGGCTGAAAAATGGCTGAAAACGAGTGCAGATGTGTCTTTAAAACAGGTTGCTTGCCTAATTGAGCTGGCCACCAAGGTAGCTTTTTTATATGCAATGAAAACACATTTGTATTGAACATTTTCTGTTTGCTTCAGTTTAGGGGTTAAAAAAAATGCTACCTGTATATGCATAATATCGAATCCCTCCTTCAGATAAATATCGGTGTATTTCTGTAAATACTTTGGTTTAGCAAACAGCCATCCAAGCATGATAACAAGAGGTCTCGGGCTGTCGGTATCTGAGGGCCGTTCCAGAAGTCGTACATTTTTGTTCACAGTCGTCTCCGTAACCTTCTGGGCTGACGTTGTACTTAAACATCGTAACAGAAGTTGTGCCACGTTCGCCTGAAATGTACATGAAATTTTGGACTTGTTCGGATGGAAAACATTTGCAGAATCAAAGATGGCTGAAACGATATTTTTGACGGGGTGAAAAACAGTGTGAGAAAAGGAGAAAATGCTGGTTACCAACGACA
Source organism: Hippopus hippopus (assembly GCA_946811185.2). Taxonomy (NCBI): domain Eukaryota; kingdom Metazoa; phylum Mollusca; class Bivalvia; order Cardiida; family Cardiidae; genus Hippopus; species Hippopus hippopus. The sequence continues at coordinate 22,192,301 of OX328107.1, read as the reverse complement.
ACTGACATTGCGACTGGTTTCATTTCTCTGTTATCGCATGCTGGTTAACAGAGATAATAGACATTGTAACAGGATTCATTTCTCTCTTTTCGCCGAGCCCAGGTAGTGCAGTCGGTACGCTCGAGCCCAGGTAGTGCAGTCGGTAGCGTACAGAACTTCAGGGGTACCTGGACGTCGATGCGCCATTGAACACCATACATTCATTCTTTCATTCGAATCCCGGCTCGGCCAATTTCTTTCCAAGAATTGATGATAGTCATTACGAGAGGATGCAATCCTCTCTCATCACTCACCTTTGTTTCGACGATGGTTATGTAGGAAAGCAGCCAGTGGCTTTGAAGGAATATTATACAAAATACTGGTTAACACAACACAAAGAAAGCATAGATAGCTGCACTGGTCGCAGCGATATAACTGAAAAAATGTTGAAAACGGCGTTAAACACCATACAATCAATCAAACAGCTTGTATAACACCGAACTTGCAAAACTGATTGTAAAAAAAACCGAACGCTGAAAAAAGCTCGTATACCATGTGACATGAAAACAGCTCGTATAACAATGAATTAAGAAAAAACAGGTAGTATAAAACCGCACTTTTGAAAAAGCTCGAGTAACACTGAACATTAATAAAAACCACTTATAAACACGGAACATTGAAACTGGCTCGTACAACACCGAACTTCGAAAACAACTGGAATAACATCGAACATTGGAAATAGCTCGTATAACACGATAACAGCTCGTACAAAAATTAACTGTAGAACACAGCCCGTAAAACATCGAACATTGGAAAAACAGCTCTTATAACAACATACATTGAAAACGGCCCGTGTAACACCGAACATTGAAAAAAAGACTCGTATAACACCATTTATTGAAACAGCTTGTCCCAATTACATGGAACTTTGATAGCAGCTAGTATAACTCTGAACAAAGATTATCATTTATTTGACATTCAGGATAGGGCACCCTAATGGAATTCGTGTAACATCGCCTGTATTGCCAAAATCGTACGGATTCGGGGAATCCGTAATCGATGCAGGAAACCAGCGTGTATCGACCGATCGATTACGGATTACCCGAGTCTTAGCCGAATCCCTACGTTTTTTCGGCAATGAAAGGCGATGTTAAAAGAATCCCATTACGGTGTCCTATCCTTAAAAGGGTCGGTCCTTGACCTTGGATCCACATGTTTAACTCTTTCTGCGCCAACTCTATAAATTCGACTCTTTTTCTACGTCCGAATAATACTAGTACAACTCAGTAGAATTAAAAGACCCTTTAATCGTGTAGACAAAAATAGCAAACGGCAAAGATCCAAGATTTGACAGCAAGCAGTGTGCAGTCTGGTCTTAGTCTATGCCCTACGCAAAAGATCCTTCTCTCGCCTTTGACGCTGAAAGGGTTAGCAATTGCATGCGGATATCCTTATGTACAGTATACTCATGTACATATGGGCCATGCTTTGGAAAAAGGGGGTTTACTGCATCTCCGTGATATATTTTACTGAGCAAGTCATCATGAAATTACTGATTCTAAATGTACTTAATCTAACAACCGACTGAATCATAAGTTAGACTGGTCCTTTGATATGTAAAATAATTATCAGTTGCAAATAGTTTCGACACAGGTCAGCCTGCGCGATCTGCGCAGGCTGACCTGGGTCGATACTTTTTGCAAATGCATTAACCCCGTTTTCACAGAACATGGATCATGTATACGCGTCTTATTATCCCTTTACCACACAAATCCGAGTTTAAACGACCTTCACGGAGAAAACTTTTGAAAAAAAAGTTGTGGGAAAAGGAGAAAACGCCGGTAACAAACATTTTCTCCTTTTCCAAAAATTCTTTCTAACGTTACCCTTTCACAAGTAAATGCCATAATTTGAACAACGTTTAATCAGTTGTCTGCAAATGCTTTAGAGTGGGACCAGTCCAAAATCTTGTTGTTTGGTAAAGAGACAAGTAGCCGAAGATAAATACATGTACATCAAATACTTTTTTTGCGGATAGAGTAGATCAAGATCAGACTGTACGAACAGTAAAGTTGAACAGTTAATACTCATTTCTTAATTTTTGAGAGAGGGTTCTTTTTTTTTTTGTTATATTTTATTTTTAGGTTAATTTAATTTTCCTCGGGAAAAAAAGAGTTTATCTGTATGGCGGCGCTGGCTGCCCATCCTGCTTTAACCCTTCATCATACATGTATCATCCGGTGTTTTCACGACCATGAGGAAGAATGTTTTTGAAAACATTGTGGGAAAAGGGGGAAAAGTTGGTTACCAGTGTATTCCCCTTAGGCCACAACGTTCTGTACCTTGTCTGTCAAAGACAAACCCCATCATTTGGGCAAAATTTAAAAAGTCTTCTGTGAATGTTTAGAACTAGGAAAAGTCCCAATTGTTCGTTCGGTAATGTGAAGGACTTGAAACCAGGGCGGTCGCTGATTTGAATCCCTAGCTCGCTCGATTTCTTTCCGAGGACTGATGATAGTCACTTGATAGAATTCATTTTTCTCTCACCGCTGATCACTGTCTCGACGATGGTTATGAGGGAAGGCAGCTGGTGGCTAAGGAAGAATATTGTGTGAAGTATTGGTGAAAAAAAAAAAACTCCAGGAAAGCATGGATGGGTGCACTGTCCGTCGCGATGTAACAGAAATATAGTTGAAAACGGCGTTAAACATTTACAAACAAACATCACGTCTGTATGGGTGATCTTTTACCACCGAAATTACCAAAAACAGTTATCTTTTAAAGTATTTTAACCCTTTCAGGGCGATATGCGAATAGAGGGGCTTTTGCGGATTGCATAGATCAAGATCAGACTGCACAAAACGTGCAGTCTGATCCTGTATCTGTACCGTCCGCTTGTTTGGTCAAGACTGTAAAATCTTTTCCTGGGTTTCAGAAGATTGAGTTTTCAGCTGTCAACAGAGGTCAAGCTTATGTATTTGGCGCTGATAGAGATAAGCGTACATGAAAAAGAGAAAGAAAAATGCTCCGTAAAAAGGGGTTTTGATGGCTCTGCAATAAGTATCGACTCATGTCAGCCTGTGCAGTTCGCGCAGGTTGACATGTGCCGAAACTCTTTGCCATTTGTAAATTTTCTGCATGTCAAAGGACCATTCAACTTCATGATTCAGCCGGTTAACACACAAAATGGACTTATGAATCCATAATTGTGTTAGGTCATATCATGGCGGTCAGAGACGCACCCACGTGTTACCTGGCTTTCTCACACCAGTACTGACACAACTTTCTTTCCAAAGCCACTGACTACTTTTTTGACATGCATCAGAGGTGAGAGGCGAAAAATCGCCGGAAAGTTCGCCGCAACCGGGTATCGAACCCGCAACCTCCAGGTCACGAGTCTGATACGCTAACCACTGAGCTACCCGGCCGGACCAAAATCCTGTTTGAAACAATGTTCAGCAGTGAGAGTGAAATGAACCCTGTCGCACTGGTTATAATTAATCCTCCCAAAGAATTTGGCCAAGCAGGGAATCGAACCAGCGATCCCTTACCAAACGACAAAATTCGTGACTTATCCAAACTGAAAACATATGCAGACGAAAAATTAAATTTGGTACAAATGATGATGATGATGATGATGATGATTCTTCTCCTTCTTCTTCTTCTTTTAGACAATAGAAAACAGTGTGGGAAAATGAGAAAATGATGGTTACCAGCATTTTCTCATTTTCCAACGTTTTCAAAAGCTTTCTTTCTCAGGGCCTTTAAAACTCGGGATTGTGTGGGAAAAAGTTAAGCACCGGGCTTATCACTGGAATGAAGTCAGAGGTTCATAAACTATAAATCCATTATCAGCATTTTCTTCTTGTCCTACGATGTTTTGGAGAGATTTCTAAATCAAGGTCATTATAGCAAGGGGTTGTGTGGTGAAGGATTCAGGACATTTTTAACTTTTTACCACACGACAAAATTGTGGACAAGTCCAAACTGAAAGCATTTGCAGACGACAAATTACATGTGGCTTAAATGATGAACTTTGCCTTTTAAAGGGTAGAAAACATTGTGGGAAAAGGAGAAAATGCTGGTTACCAGCATTTTCTCTTTTTCCCACAATGTTTTTAAAAAGGCTTCTTCCTAAGTGTCGTAAAAACCAGGGATTGTTTGGTAAAAGGGTTTAGAGGTTCAAAGAGTAACATCACCTTAGTGCTTTAGCTAGACCTATATTGTCGGTACTTAATAAAAATGAGTCATGATCTGTGAAATGGGGGCTTAATGCATCTGCAAAAAATGTATGGACCCATGTCAGCCTGCGCACTCCGGGCAGGCTGACCTGAATCGAAACTTTTTGCTATTTGTAAACTTATTTATTGTCTAAGGATCATTCTACCTCATGATTGCCTCGGCTGCTTAACTATGAGATGACTTGCTTGGAAAAGTGCATCACGGAGATGCATTAGACCCTCTTATGCCAGAGCAAGACTCAAATTGTTTATTTAGATAATTAGTGCCAACAGCATAGGTTTTGGTGAAGAAATGATTGATCGATTGTATGGTGTTTAACGCCGTTTTCAACATTATTTCAGTTATATCGCGGAGGTCAGTGCACCTATCCATTCTTTCCTGGAGTCTCTTTTACCAGTACTCCGCACAGTTTTCTTTCCAAGCCACTGGCTGCTTTCCCACATAATCATCGTCGAAACAATGGTCAGAGGTGAGAGAGGAATGAATCCTGTTGCAATGACTATCATCAATCCTCGGAAAGAAATTGGCCGAGCCAGGGGTCGTAGTCAGGGATCGAACCCTGGACCCCGTATTCTCAAGTCCTGCACGCTACCGACTGAGCTAACGGGGCTCGGCTGGTGAAGAAATAATCTAACTTAGGATTCGATTTCCCTTACCTTCTAGCATTACTGTTATCTAACTACCAACATTCACTGCTGACCATTGCTTGGACAATACATATGTGGGAAAGCAGCCAGTGGCTTGGAAAGAATATTTTGCGGAATACTGGTAAAAGAAACTCCAGGAAAGCATGAATAGGTGCACTGGCCGCCGCGATATAACTGGAATAATGTTGAAAACAGCGTTAAACACCATACAATCGATCAATCAATTCTGTTATCAAATGATGTTTACTAGGCTTGCTTAGATAACTCATTTGAGCAACGTCCAATTTCTCTTCTGCAACTGCCTTCAATATGGACAGGTCCAGTATTTTGTCGTCTGCCTACTGAATAAAACTAATCAAATGAGAAATGCTCCGTGAAAAGGGGTTATAATGCTTTTACAAAAAGTATCGACTCATGTCAGCCTGCGCAGTTCGCGCAGGCTGACATGAGTCGATACTTTTTGCTATTTGTAAATTTTCTGCCTGTCAAAGGACCATTCAAATTCATGATTCGATTAATACACAAAATGGACTTATGAATCCAACGGTACCAACAATGCACCAGGATCCAATTATTTACATCAAAAGAGTGCAGTAAAATGCTTCAACATCTGCGCGTTTACTGAAGAGAGTAGCCAAGATCAGACTGTACTGATATGCAGACTGATCGTTGTCTACATACTTCGTAAGAAAACTGGTTTTCGCCACTACCAGGATACCCGTAAAATCAATTTTTCCGGCGCTGATTAAGTATTAAGATTTTTTTCACGGAGAAACGGGGTTTTCAGAGCAGGTTAAGGGAAAGAGAGAGAGAAGAGAGGGAGGTGGACAGACAGGGCAGTCATATTGAGACGTCACAAAAACAGGCTGCAAAAATAGATTTTTAGAAATTTATCAATTTCATATGCACATATGGTATTTAGACCTTTGCAGTGTATGCAAAATTTGCCCTGTTCATGTTTACAGTGCGTGTTATCGCTGTTTACATTGAAATACACAGCTGATGAAGTATAACGCTAGTCTGACCTCCTGAACCCGGACATTATCGCAACTCAAAATTGTTTAAATCACAATTTTTTCCCCTTATTAAGTACGATGTTCAGAAACAATATAGAAAATGCAGAAACAAACGTGAAACTTTGTCTATGCAAAAAACAATCTATCAATATGTTTTACCTTCCGTATGATTGCAGTCATTCTCACCTCTCCAATGTTATTATTTCGACTGATGCAGCCGATTAAAGTCGCCTTACATTCTGCACCAATCAAATTATTCCAAAGGAAGGTAATTCGATCCCGTAAGAGTTACTTCCCTTCCATTATATCGCATACTACTATTTGTTGCATCGCGATAAGGCCTATTCCTATTTCTCTGATGTTGTACTCTAAACTGTTTACCACTCGACAAAAAAAAAACAGACTTGTCCAAATTAAAAACATCTTCGAATGATGGTTTCAATTTGGCTAAAATGATGAAACTTGCCTTAGATTAACCAGAAAACATTGTAGGAAAAGGAGAAAATTCTGGTTCCCAGAATTTTCTCCTTTTCCCACAATGTTTTCAAAAACCTTCTTTTTCTGGGTCGCCCAAATCTTATGAATAGGCTTGCAGAAACAAACGCACGGCATCTAGATCCAAGTTCAGACTACGCTCTTTGTGCAGTCTAACCTTCATCTATGTCTTCGGCAGAAGCTTCCATGTAGTGCTACAAGGGTTAACACTTGAAGAATATATTTTTTGCTTACTCTTTTCTGTTATACAAAAGCCGAGCCCTCGTAGCTCAGCCGGTAGCGTGCAGGACTTGAGAACAGCAGGTCGCTGATTCGATTCCCGTCCCGGCCAATTTCTTTCCGAGGACTGATGATTTTCATTGCGACAGCGGATTCATTCCTCTCTCACCGCTGACCATTGTTTCGACGATGGTTATGTGGGGGAGCAGCCACTGGCTTGGAAAGAATAGTGTGCGGAGTACTGGTGAAAGAAACACCAGGAAAGCATGGATATATATATATAGGTGCACTGGCCGCCGCGGTATAACTGAAACAGAGTTGAAAACGGCGTTAAACATCATACAATCAGTCAATCAATGTATGGTAAAAAGAAACTTCTAACGCACTGCTAATTTCGCCCCCCCCCCCCCGCCCCCAAGAAAAAAAAAATACTTTCTTATCTATTGACATAGTTCTAAAAGTCATTTTTCTGCCAGCGACTAACCCCTAGACCAACCACACAATAACAGACTGTTACCTTTACAATAGTTTCCATACTTTGGAATGGTATGATTTAAATTTAAATGCATCTTAAAGCCCATATGGTTTACTTTTGGCCACTATAGGGGTTTTAAGGAATACTAGAAGGGCTCTATCTTTCTTTTAGTATTTTAGCAGTCTCCATAAATAAAACGGGGAAAAATGCGATATTTTCTTCTTCCTGATTAGACATGAGAGGGCTGGGATTCGGTATTTAGTGCATATGGTAAACTTGTCTCGGCGCCAAGTAAATAAACTCGACTATTTTCGACGGCCGAAAATACAATCTGTTGAAAGTTCAACTTATAGTCTTCATTAAACAAGCAAACCGTATAGATCCAAAATCAGACTGCACGTTCTGTGCAGTCTGTTTTGATATTTGCAGTTCGCGAAAGCTTCTTCTTCCGCCGACGGCGCTTCGAGGATAAACGAAGTCCTTACATGTCGTGAAGTACCCACTTGAAAAATGTCAGATGTCGTAAATGATACTGCTCCGAATACATTTAACACAATACCACATAGATCTAGGCTATTTTTAACCCTTAACCTGCTGAAAAAAACTTTAATGAAACTTTCAAGCCGATGGTAAAAAACTGAATATTACTATTTTTTATATAGAGAAAAAAATAGCTCTCTATCGGACAGTGTAGATCCAAGATCAGACTGCACGTTCTGTGCAGTCTGATCTTGGATCTACATTGTCTGCGAAAGGTCGTTAAGTCGCCCATAGCAGCTTAAGTGTTAATGCACACAAACAGAGCAAGGCATCCAGCATTTAAACAGAGTGCCCCAGTCTCAACTGGTATACTTGCACAAGAACCCCAACACTTTACCTAGCATATCTAACTTGCATTCATGGAAAGGGAGATAATCATGGTTAGTCATAACACTCCGTCTTTGAATAGTCAACATTTTGTTGACTCGTAGTATTTTAATTTACGTAAAATTTGTTCATTTTGGCAACATGAAGACACTTTGGCATGACATACAAAATAATTTTTTATAAAGTGAACCATGTGGTTTAATGCATCTCCATGATGCATGATAATAAGCAAATTATGATAAAATTATGGATCCATAAAATTCATTTTGTCTAATAACGATTGAATCTGGAGGTACAATGGCCCTTTGACATGCACAAAATTAACAATAGCAAAAAGTTTCCACCCATCAGTTGATGCTTTTTCCATGGAGCATGGCTCAAAAAAAGTTAGACTAACCCCCGCCCTTAACCGTTAAGACTAGCAAGTCATATCAATGACCAAATGATGTGAGCCAGACGAATACGGCGAAGGCACCGTATATTGGGAAAATAGAAGAAGACAGCCAGAGGCATCTTGGTCCGTATTCACCAACTATTCTTAAAAGCATTCTTAGGTTTTATTCTCGAAGATTTTCTAAATTAGAAAGTAACACATCATCTGATTGGCTAAACCAAATGGTTTAGCCAATCAGATCTTGTGTTACTTTCAAATTTAGACAATTCTGGAATATAAGTCTAAGAATGTTGTTAAGAATGGTTGGTGAACACGGATCCTGGCAATCCAACAGAAATGTTTCATATTATACCGACATGAACACTCAACAGATTATACCGACATGGACACCCAACAGATTACTAGTATATACCGACATGAACAACCAACACCTTGCCTAGCTTATCTCAATAGTTTTCATCAACTTTTTCCAAACACGCTCACGAGTTATTACGACTCTAACAAAATATGCTTTTGAAATGATGATTAAAAAAGGAGAAAAGGCTGGTAACCAGCATTTTTCTCCTTGTCTCACTATAGTAGATAGGAATATGTATGTTCCGGGGTTCATTCCCAGAAATAGCCTTTTTGATGGTGCATTTTTGACCGGTAACAAAATAATTCAATAATTCCTTGATGGAGGGAGTAAACCAGAGAATTATTGACTTGATGACTGAGTGAAGCATTTATATATTGATATATATCATCCACTAACCAACACATCAACGCATCAACTAATATATAAGTCAACGCATCAATTAATGACCCCCCATGTGTCGACGCACCATCTAATTACTATATCCATTTTACCATAAATTCAAAAATAAAGAAAAAAATTTTTTTGAATTTTTTAAATTTTAAGTCATAAAATAATTCAAAATATGGAACCGTTAAAAGAGTTTTTAAAAGAGTTAAACTTAGATAAAGATGTTAAACTTATGAGAGCAGTAGACGGAATGGAAGAAAATTTGTTAAATATGGATATAGCTAAAGATAAATTTAAAAATTTAATTTCGGATAAAGAACTATTAGCGAGATTCGCAATGCTTTTATCTAATTACGTAAATAGTATTTTAGATTTCATAGACCCTATGTTTAAACTAAATAATAATTATAAGATGCATTTTTGGAATGATATTCATAATTTTAAAAACAATTCAAAGAAAGAAATATTATATATGTGTAAAATAAATTTAGGAATTAAATTAGATAAAAAATTAACTAGAAACCAATTAATACACAAAATTGTAATACATATTTTTAGTGGTATTAGTGATTATAATACATATTCATTTGATTTTTTAAAAGAAGTGAGAAAAAAACCTATACGTTTAACAAATAATGTAAGAACGCAAATATTAAAAAAGGCTGGGAAAAAAATTTAATAAATATAATTTAATCCGTAAAATTAAATTATATTTTATGATGCCCCCAAGCTAAAGTATCAATCTTGTCTTCCAAAACAAACCTTTTATCATCACTTGAACCTAACGCTTTTTTATTTAACTCCTCTGTATACATATTATGATCCTTACTTCTTAAAACAGTCATCTTTCTAAATTGATCATTTTCTGTAAACAAACATTTTTCATAATCATCAAAATGTATTTCTTTTTTAACAACCGCTCTTTTAACCCCTTTACATCTTTTATCTTCCTTACCATCTAAGGTTTTATAAGCATATTGTTTTGCACCTAAACCAACAAAACCAATCATAATTTTACCCCCTAATTCATCTTTGAACTTACCAACTACACCAGCATTGGAAACATTTCTTAAGAAATGGTCTTTAGGATAATTACTTGTATCAAACATATTTAAATTTTCTTTCATATCCTTATATAAATCCTCAGTTTCTATTTCAAGGATAAAACTATCTGTATCAGTATAACACATCCTAACCTTATCACCATATTCCTTTTTAAAATGACTATAATAAGTTCTTTGCATAAGCGTTTTACTAATATCTAAAATGCTTAATCCTGAGTAAACAGGTTTATCATATTTTATTTCTGTTTTTCCCATATGTACCGCTACAAGTTTTTCATGAAAAACTGTTTGATGGGTATAATTTGGTTTTGCTACTAACCTTTCTAAACGTTTTACATTATTAACTAATTCAATACTTCTCCTTTTCCTTACATTTTCCATGGTTTTGCCAAAAACTGAATTATTCATTAATTTAAAAAAATCTTTTTCGAAATTATTTTTTGCTGCTTTTCTTAATTTAATATTTGTATCAATATATGGTTTTAACCAAGGACTTTCTGAAAACTTGATACCTCGATGTATTTTAGTAATTTTTAAACCAAATTCTTCATATGTTTTTAAAGCTTCATGATGAAGTATATAATTATTTTTATTATTTAAATTTGGAATAAGCTTTTCTACTTTTTCAATCTTTAAACTTTCAGGTGCTAAAGAGAAGTCACTATGTGAATCATGTAACTCTTTTGGATATTCTAAATCTACTTCTAATATACATGGATGTTTTTTCCATTCTTCTAATTCTTTATCTTTCATCCATTTAAATCCATGAGTAGGAAGTGGTTTACTCATTGCCCAAGCATAGAGACTATTTGCATCTATATATAATAAATATTTCGAAGGTTTAGTAGAATCATATAAATCACCCATATACTTATTATTTGCTTCACTATATCTTTTACTACACATACTAACCCCTCCTCTGATACCCTCTTCAACCATTAAAAGCATATCAATATCAGATAAAAGTTCAAGATTTATTTCAGTAATTTTTAATGCTGCATCCCAAGCTAAACCTGGAGAAGTAAGATACCAACTAGGGTCTAATTCATAATTTTTTCGACAAACATCTCTAAAATTTTCAAAAACATCTGCTAAAAGCAATACATCTATTTTATTGTAAAGTTCTAAATACTCTTCAAATGTTTTCATATTAAAAGCTTTCCAAACATTTTGAGCATGATCATAATCTTCATCACTAATTCCTTCTTTATTTAGGTTAGAGTAAAATGCTTCTTTAGGTGGTAAATTTTTATCTTTTAGTTTATCAAAGGAATCTAAATACTCATAAGGAAAAACTCCTTTTCTTCTAACTAATGGTAGTTGTTTAGGATTAAAATATCTTGATAAAATTTTTAATTGACTTTCTTCTAAATTACTCGAAAGTTTATCCAAACTGGAACTCATAAATTTAAAACTATCAACAAACCTTATTTTATGATATATAGGTTTATTTTCTTTCTTTTTATTAGTATAACTACCAACACAAATATTTTTACTAAAAGTAATATATTTTTCTTCAGTATTTGCGATACAATCAATCTCTCCTTCAGTTTTACCTAAATATTTAATAAAAAGATGAGAATCATATCCACTAAGATTATGAAAGTATATTGGGGTAAATTTAGGTATCCTAGCATTTATATTACATTTACTATGTGCGGCACCTCTATATTTACCTGTAAAATGGCAATGGTCTCTTACTTTATCACCAAGTTCTTCATCATTAATTTCATCAACATCATCAAATACTACATCATTAAATACTTCATTAAGAAATTCATTATCATCAAAAACCCCATCCTCACATATTCCAACATTACTAATTTTAAATTCTTTATTACAAATCCAACAATGTGTTTCTTTCTGGTATTTCGCTTCCTCTTCTAGTGTTAATTTAATAGGTTTTGGATTTTGATAATATGTTTGATGAATTTTTCGAATATCATTTTCTAAATAATCTATAAATTTTTTATCAGCGTCTTCTCCAACATAACTTCTTTCTATAGGTTTCATAACATTATCATCAAAACATTTTATAATATAGTAAAAACTACAAGGTATATGTTGTTGGTGTTGTATAGTATAACTTTCTTTTTTAAGTTCTTTTTCACATTTATGTATTGGTGCTAAAACACTTTCAAAATCAGCATATATAACAAAAGGAACCTCAATTTTTTTATCATAATTTTTAAAATATAACTGAGTATTTCGTTTTGGCATATTTATATAAACAGCTTCATTATTATTACAATATCTTTTATGCTTTTCTAAAAGTTCTGTATTACCAAAATGATTCAAACAACGCTTACAAATTTCTATATGTTTACAATTTTTAGTTATCTGACTTCTCATTAATCTATGAAAGTTTTTTATTAAAGCGTAATGTGTGTTTTCACCATCTTCAATTAAAAGAAGGTCAATATGGTTAGGTTTTTCCTCATTAGCGATTCTATAAGGGAAAAATTTTTTGTTTTTATTATAACCATATACATTTACACTAATTCCAGGATTTTGTCTTTCAAACTTTTTAATATCAATAAGTGAAACAGGATAACTTATTCTATCCATATTAAAATAATTTTCTTTTTCTTTCAAAGCTCCATCAACTTTTTCTGGGTGATTATCTTTTGGAAAAAAATCTCTTAAACAACACCATAAAAAACATTTACTATCTTCATTTTTCATATTAATAACTGCTTTTTTGTCAGCAATCCATTTTGGTAATTTTAACCAACCATTAGCTCTTATTGGATTAAAATCAGCTGTATGTAATTCTAATTGTACAATTTCTTTTATTGCCCACCCGCTGCCCCTACTTTGAAAAACAGCTATTTTTTCTAAAATTTCATCTATTAAATCATTTAATGATTCCTCTATTGCTCCCTCATTTAGGTTTAAGAAATGACTACTATGAAAAGGAACCTCAATTATGTTATTAGGGTTTGTAGTTAAATAAAATTTAACTTTAAATACAAATTTTATTTTTTTTCCTAAATTATTTTTTAAAAGATCTATTAAACGCGCCCAACTACCAGCAAAGAATCTATGCGGTGAATAACCTTCAATACCATCTATAGTAAATGTTCTAGTAAACTCTCTAAATGCTGAGGCACCCTCTCTAACTTCAAATTGACGTCTTTGTTGTCTTGGTGGATAATTCTCTCTAACATTTTGAACAATTTCATTAAAAACTTGCGGTAATTGATCTTCTTCAACATTACTAGTTAACCAATTAGTAAAATTATTAATTCTTCGTTGAACTGATTGTGGTATAACATTCGTTACAACCCTCCCAACATTTGATGCAGCTCTTCTAACTATATTAGAAATTCTGTTAAACCATGGCATTTTATAAAGTAAATATAATTTTCTTATCTTATCATCAAAAAATTTTTTATTGAAATTATATATATTAAATTCTATTAATATATATAAAAATGCTAAAATATACTGATGAAGCATATCATGATAAAGTAAATTTTATGAAAAGATATACCAAAGCTGAATTAATAGAATTATGCAAAACCAATGCACCTAGAAGATATGGTGAAATAGATCTTAGAAAACTAGCTAAATATAATTTAGTTGAAAGACTTGTTAGTAGGGGTATCAGGCCAGATTTAAATAAAAAAACAATAGGAAAAAACTATTGGGAACTTTGGAAACTTAATAGACGTTAATCTTATATTTATCTTTCCAAACCCTTCCATTCCAATTCTCAATCGTTTGTGGACTACGGTCTATAAATTGACCTGCCTTATAAATGGATGGAAAGGTTTTTATTTCTCCAGTTTCAACATCCTCTAAACTAACTTTTTTAGGATTTTTCATAATAGTTTTTAATCTATCAAACTTAGGGTCTGTGCTTTTTTCTTCTTTAGGTGATTCACTCGGATACAACCCATGTTCTTTCACCAACTCAACTAAACGCTTTTTATCCCAGTATGAGTAGAAATTTATATTATTTTCTTTAAGAATTTGTTTTAAATCTGTAGTCTTTATCATTTTTATATAAAAAAGAAAAAATCTTAATACACTACACTCATTTTATTTCCATCAGACTGAAAGTTAATTAACCTATCACTAATAATAACAGCATATGCCTCTGTATTTGCAAGCACATTTTCAGTAAAATATGTTTTGATTTGGATATCAGTGACAGAGTATTTCAATTTCTCACTCTGTTTGGAAACATCAAACAAAAACAAAGGATAAAGGGTTTTATAATCTGAGGGAGTAATGTTAGGGTTTGACACCATTTCATTCATGTTATAAAACTTAGACCTAAATAGAGAAGCGTCTCCATACACTCTACTAAATTGGTTTGCGGTAAAACTGAGATTATAATCAACAGCGGGATATCTAGTAGCATTTAACGTAACATAAATGTTTTTAACGTTTCTATGGTCAAATATAGCTGGATTTTGTTGTTGGTCACCGCTTTTACCAGTTTGAAAACCAACAATGATAAAACGTGGCACTTCAGGTGATGATTTGACAGCAAGTCTCCAGGTAAATGATGTTGACTCGGGAACCGCAATAGAGTCACACTGCCTCATTCTATATCCAACCGGTATTTTTTCTTTTTTCTCAATAATTTTATAAAGTTGCATTTTCTCTTCATCTGCAGGTAGCACGTGTGGTATAAACCAAGATACTCTAAGTAAATTAATTCTACCATCAGCAGGAGCAACACCATCTCGAAAGATTGCATCATTATCATTATTTCTCGTTAATGTGAGAGTTTGCTTCATTCCATACAATATCTTATCATAATCATCACAAAAACCAAATATATGTTTTAATGGAACTCTGAAGCTAAAGGTACCTCTTGGAAGAGGATCATTAATAATATAATTTCTTCTTACAATAAAACCAGTGTTTCCGGCACCTGCGTTAGCTGCTGTATCTTTATACCATAATTGATTTAACCCTTGTGATTTAGAGAAATCATCCGGATATTTTAACAAACCAAGCATTGTAGTAGCCTGACCAGGATTCAATACAGATTCAATCTCCATACCCGAAAGTTGATACTTAATATTTTTAAAAAGATACATGAGACCATTGTTTGTTAAAGAAATATTAGTGTTAGCATCATAAACTGCTCCAGTATCACTTCTTACTAATTCGCCTATAATAAGTAAATAACTTTCACTAGGATGAGTAAAAATATCTTGAGTCTCAATGTTAATCCTAATTTCTCCTCCTGCGTTGTTGAGATTGGTACCAGTGATTGGTTCATACTCATGGTGTTCATACTCATTAATACTATCATCTTTTAAAATTGGTTCGGTTATTTTTAGAATATCCATTTTATAATAGTAATTATAATTTTTAAATGAAATAAAAATTATAATTGTTCAAAATAAAGCTGGGGAAAAGACTTATTATTATCATTAACAAACACACCTCGAAGTTTAATGCTTTTTGCAGTATTCAATGTAGTTTTAGGATAAACTCTATTACCGTATACAAGTTTTATTTCAGGTATACCTAAATTTTTTAAATATTCATTCACCTTTTCCTCAATTTCTTTCATCTTGGTTACCTTTTCAGGAGATAACTTCACAACAGCTTTTTTATAATTATATTTCGTTTTATTAATTTCAAGGATTTCACAATCTTTTATGTTTAAAGAAGCGCCTACTATTTCAATAGTAGCAGTATTGTATTTTCCATGATCTACACGATTAAAATTTAACATTCTTTTTTTATAATGAATATAATTTTCTTAACTTATTCATACTGTTTTAATACCCGCTCCACTGTTTAACCTTTTAACTATGTCTTGAATAGCAATGGCACTTCCATCTATTAATGTACTAATGTTTTGTGTTTTAGGAGGAGTATCATTATATTTTTGTAAAATTTGTTTTGATTTTGGTGTTAAAGCTTTCGTAACTAATTTTTTCCCTGCTTCTACTGCTGCACTTTTTCCAACCTCTAAAGCTTTCTTTGCTCCTTCCTTAGCTACACTCTTTCCTACATCAAGGGCAGAAGACGCAATTTGTTTAGCTGCACTACTAGTAAAAAGCCTCGCTAAAAAGTTAGCAATACTATCAAAGATTCCGGAACCACCGTATGAATATCTTGTTTTAAATCCGTGTTTCTTAGTGATTATCATCTTTTTATAGTATAGACATTAAATTTTTATAATCGTGTGAATTTAAAACACCTTGTCTTTTTAATTCATCACAAATGCTTACTAACTCGTTTCTTACACCTGTATTACCTGCTTTTTTACTTGCCATCAACAGGTCTAGTCTTTCTATTAATGCGTTAGGGTCAGATGGGATAACAATTCCTTTTCCGAGGAATTTTTTATCAAACCAAACATGGGAAAGAATGTTTTTCCATTTATATGATTTACCACTTTTTGGAGAATTAGTTTTTGGGTTATTATTTTTATAAAGGGTATTGCTGTTTACCATTATCTCCTTATAATTTTTTAAATCCTCATCATTATAAATATTTTCGTCTGGTTTTCTAGATACGATTAATTCCCATAAACCAGGGGTACCTTCATAATAATCATTACCAACTAAAATATCATCGTCTAAAATGCCAACTGGTGTGTTGCCAATATAAAACGTACCATTTTTGTCATATAACCCATACGTTGTATCAGCTTCAGTCTTAGTAGCAAACTTTCTTAGGTACTTCTCCGCGAGTGGTCCAACAAAAACTGGATAGTTCTCTTCTTCCATTTCTTCCATTTTTTCCAATTCATTCATATACCACCTAAGCTCTTCAGCTTCAACTTCTTCTGGTTTTCCATAAGCTGTGATAGATGGATAAGCTGGAAAAGTAATAGCTTCTGGTAATTTTTCTACACCTTCTTTAATAGGCTTAAGTCCCTCTGTAATCTCCTTTGTTGTAGCTTTTTGCGTTTCCGTTATAGGTTTAAAAAACTTTGACAAATCAGTTTGAAGTTGTTGTTCACCTGTTCTCTCTGCTAGTAGATTATCACGAATATTCTTTTTCGTTTCGAGATACTCTTTTACAATTAAGTCTCTTTTTGCAGGGTCAGTTATTTTTAGAAATGACATTTTTAATTAGCAACATATTTTTTTAACATAGTTTTTAACGTAGTTTTTATCGTAGTTTTTATCATAGATTTTATCATAGATTTTATCATAGATTTTAATATATAAGAGCATATATAATGCTTTTATATATTTATTCATCTCCTATTTCACATTGACATTTACATCTAAACTTAGGTAATTTAGGTAACTTAAAAGGTATACTAGACAGTATGTTTGTTTTCAGCAAGCCTCCGAAGAAAGGACTCCCTCGCTTCTTGCCTCCCTTTCTCAATCAAACTTTCCTTTTCTTCTGTTGTTACCTTATTCCTAAATTTACTTCTTATTTCACTCTTCATTTCTTCATATTTATTTATTTCATCCATTATCAACTTAAACTCATCATCAGATATGTGGTTATCCATCAAAGCTTTTGATACATGATTATCTATAGTATTAAGCTTAGCAGCAGCAAGCATTTGAATCTTCAAATGTTTTTCAGCTTTAGCAGTAGTTTTCCTAACAAATATTTTACTAACCAATGAAGAAAGACCAATTACGCCAGCGGCACTCTCTAATCCAACAGCAACAGGTGCCGCGGCAACCGTAGAAAGCAAAACAACACCTGCACCACCCAATGCTAATGAAACAACAACCAATGCACCTTCAACATTATCAACTACTTTAGCCATTCTAGCATATTTCTTATTCAATCTCTCCCTTTCATTTATTTCCTTCTTTAGAAAATTTTGTACTTCAGATATTTTTTTAAGTCTATAAGAATGACCATTATCCATTGTTTCCATTTCAATAGGTGGAGCGTTAGGGGTAACCTGTTCTTTGGGTAATATAGGATATATTTTATTAGGGTGTTCCTGATTTGTATCTGCCATTTTATAAATATAATAATTTTTTTATGGCAAATATTTTAGATAGCAGAATAACTCTCCCTCAGGTATTTCGATTGGTTTTTGTGAGAAATTATAAATGTAGACTAAGATATCATTAACATCATTATCAAGATGTATACCATTAGAAATGGTTAAACTATCTTTCCATTTATTACTAATAGATATCACTACAACTCCTCGTGTAGCTATATAACCAAATCCTAACGGAACTCTTATACCATTATTAGGAGGAATCTTGATAGTTACTTGTGAGTATATTTTCCATTTTAGAGAATCTTGCTTTAAGGGTTGATATCTTACTCCATGTAAATGAGGTTTCCAAAATATAGTTTTATGTTGGGTAGTAATATTAGGTTTTATACCAAATTTATGAATATCCATTTTTTATTTATTGTAAATAATATTTATAATATAGCTCCTAGGATAGGGATATTAGCAAATGGGCTATTAGGTCCAAGTAAAAGTCCTTTTCCATCATACATTTTTCCTCCTTGCTTTAAATACAACCCATCACCAACAGACTCTAATCCTTTACCTTTGTATGGTTTTAAGTATAATCCACTTCCATCAGTTTCAACTTGGCAAACACATCCTCCTTTTTTAAGATAAAGACCTGACCCCATAGCTTTTTGAACACCTGTTTGAGCTAATCCAGAAAGAGCACCAACACCTAAAGCTGGTAAAACGGTTTTTGCAAGCATCGGTAAAGCCCTAGCAGCTAACCCAGCTAACATTCCGAGGAAACCTCCCTCTATTTTCATGTTATATTTAAGTTGTTTTGTAGTCATTCTAATAGTTATACCCACACCATCCTTATAGGCTTTAGCCATTTTCTTCGCTTGTGAATTGGTAATTGCTAAAACATCATTACCTTGTAAATCTTCATGACCTAAACGAATACTTACTGGGCAACTAGCTTTAACAGCATGTTGAAGTTTTTGCTTTTGCCCTTCAGATATATTTACTTTAACATTAGTGTAACTTGTCATTTTATATACGAGTATTTTTTTATTTAGCTTATCTCGCTTCTCTAATATGAAACCTAATCGTTAATTTTTCACCTCTAAGATTTAGTAAATTACCATCTTGGTCCGTAATATCTACATTTAGGTTATGTATTTCATTTAATGTTATTGGTAAGTATACTAAATTAACTGGTGACTCAATTATCTTATATCCAGGTGCAACATCTGGGAAAAAAGAGTAAATAGTATTTCTTGGTGTACCATTAACGTAACTTCCTGAGATAATATCTATGTTAACTAGCAAACTATTTATGCTAAGAATGTTTACTACATCCTCTGACTCGTGAAATCCTTGCGTATATTTAGCTCGAGTAAATCCTAATACTTTAGCGATGGAACCTGGTTGATTAAAATCTACTTGATAATTATTATCAATAATAAGAACAGACTTTAGGGTATTAGTGTTCGCAGAAAAGTTAATAGGATACTCTTCATTAACTCTATCGTAATGGCCATTTTTTCTCATTTCCTGACGAATCGTATCATTAATGTCAACGAGGTCATAACTTCCTTCAGGTATTTTTATTTTAATCCATGTGGTGCTATTGTCTGGAGAATAAACGAATGTGTTGTTCGTTTCATCAATGTTTGGAAAAGAGTAGTAAGTTTCAAGGTTTACCATAGCTATTTCATATACTTTATCCTTTTCCAGTTGAATTGGAGGATTAAACCTTGTTCTAAAACGTGTTTTGTTGTCGCTTACTATGATTTGAGACGATGATTTATGGCTCGTATTTTTTACAATTTGTCCTAAAAGTTCTTCCATTTTATAATATTTAAATATTTTTTATACTGATTTAGGTATGTAGAAGTTATCAAGACCGTTTCTATACTTTCCATCATGTTTTTTACTGGTTAAGTCAATAATAGCGAAACCGTGTGGTCTTTCCCATGCTGTTTGACAAAACTTTCTAAACTCATCCTTAGGCATATCTTCACCTACATGATCGCTATAAATATGATTAAGGTTTTTTAGGTCTTGTGGGAAAAGACAAATAAAATTAGCGTTTTCTCTAATAGTTTGCCTTGGTAGTCTAAAATAATTCTGGGAGAGGTAAAAGCAGTCAACATTACTATGCCTTCCTCGAACGTAGTAACACTCACATTTATTTTGCTTTTCTAAAAGTATATCATCAAAAATTATTAAATTTTTATTTTCTAAGTTTAACTCTCTCGGATCAGGTACATCACTAGCATTTTCAAAGAAGTTGCAATTTATATCCGATTTGTTTTTAATCGTTTTAGCCCATTCTTCAACTAAAGCTATTGGTGGAATGTTTACTTCTTGTATGTCATCACGCATGTTAAACAATCTTAAGATACATTCTTTCGGTAGTTTTTCTTCAAAAGCCTTTTTTAGTATTCGGTATTCCGGTTGAAAAAGGCTTTTCCCAAAAACATTTAAATCGTTGTAGTCAAGCCAATCTGGTCTGAGTAAAAGGTTTAACAATAAAGTAGTTTTACCACATGATGATTTACCTATAATTAAACCCCTAATACTTTTTGGTAAAAGGGAGTGATTAAATCTCTTTGATACTACTTCATTCCATGATAAGTTCATAATATCCATTTTTATTTAAATATTTTTATTTTTTTATATAAAACAACATGTATTGCGTTAAATGTAAAAAACATACAGATACGAATGATATAAAATATTCTGTTTCTAAAAATGGAAAAAATATGATGCAGGGGAAATGTGTTATTTGTGGAATAACTAAATCACAATTTATAAAAAAAAAACTACCGGGAGTAGTATATTAAATAAATTTATAAATAATTTACCCGTTGAAATGCATCTACCAGGGCACAACTTTACAGGACCAGGTACCAAACTAAATAAAAGACTTAATCCTGATTTAACACCGAAGGAGTGGAGTAAACCTATAAACCGTGTTGATAAAGCCGCTTATAATCATGATGTGTGTTATCTTCAACACAATGATACTGCTACAAGAAACACAGTGTGTGATAAGAATATGTTAACGGAGTTAGAAGGTATTTACAATCCTAGTATTAGAGAAAAAATGGAAAGAGGTTTGGTAAGTAGACTCATTGGAACAAAAATGAAATTTGGAATGGGAGTAAAAAAAAAAATTTAACGGAAGAATTACATAAACCCGTAAAAAGAAAATTTAAGAAAAGGAAAGTTAGAGTAAACGGTATAAACAGGATATGGGCTGCGGATTTAGTAGACATGCAAGCATTTTCTAAGTTTAATCGTGGTGTTAAATACCTTCTCGCTGTCATTGATATCTTTTCTAAATATGGATATCTGGTGCCATTAAAAGATAAAACAGGAAAATCTGTTGCTATAGCATTAAAAAGTATTTTTAAGGAGAGAAAACCTGAAAAAATGTGGGTGGATAAGGGTAAAGAGTTTTATAACAAAGATGTAAAAGACTTGGTTGAATTATATTCTACTGAAAATGAGGAAAAATCTAGTGTGGTTGAGAGATGGATTAGGACAATGAAAGAAAAAATGTGGAAGTATTTCTCCGCTAACTCTACAAACGTTTACATTAATGTGCTACCGGATTTAGTTAAAAAATATAATAACACTAGGCATTCATCTATTAAGATGACCCCGGTAGACGCTAGTAAAAAAGAAAATGAAACCAAAGTTTGGAGAAATCTTTACCCCGATCATTTAGAAATAAAAGACTTTAATCCTAAGTTTTCCGTTGGAGATAAAGTAAGGATAACTAAAAAGAAAAAGACTTTTGAAAAAGGTTATACAACAAGATGGACTGAGGAGGTTTTTACAGTTTCTGAAGTAAAACTTACATCACCTATAACATATAAAATTAAAGATTTTAATGGAGAAGAAATACAAGGTACCTTTTATGAACCTGAACTGCAGAAAACTAGTCAAGAGGTGTATAGGATAGAAAAGGTTATTAAAAAAGGAAAAAAGAAATCTCTCGTAAAGTGGAAAGGTTATCCCGATGAATTTAATTCATGGGTTGACAATAAAGATATTAGAAATATTTAACTATAAAAAAATGCCAAATATTTCGATTGAAAACGTAATTTTACCGAATAAACCGTTGAACAATTTCGAATTAGAGGGTGCCGTTAAAAGATTAAAGATTCCTTATTTTAGAGGAGTTTTTTTACTAGATACATTACCGAGAAAACCGAGTAAAAAAGAATGTGGTATAGTAAACTTTGATAAAAGTGATGGACCTGGTACACATTGGGTCGCTTGGTATAAAAATGGTAAAACTAAAATTTATTTTGATAGTTATGGCATACAACCACCTATTGAAATTCGAGATTATTTAAAAAGTCCAATACAGTACAATACTGACCAATTACAACAAGCTGGACAAGTATTTTGTGGCCATTTATGTTTGTACATTCTAAAAGAGTTATCTAGAGGTAATCAGTTTCAAAATGTTTTAAATAAACTTTTTTAGTACTATATAAAAAAATGCCTGTTAACAAATTCGGAAGAATGAAAGATGATGGTGAAACAAGCGGTGATGGTGTATCACTCACTTACATAAATAATAATTTTTTACGTAAAGATGGAACAACTGTTGTTAGTGGGTCTATAGACATGAATGGTAATACATTAACAAGGGTTAGTAATCCAGTAAATCCTCAAGATACAGCAACTAAGGCTTATGTTGACGCTAACTCAGGGTTGTTGGGTGAAAACGGAGGATACCATGTTACTGGATATTTAAATATGGGTTTTAATCCAATAAGAAATGTTAAGGATCCAAAAGAACCAGGTGAAGCTGCTACTAAAAATTATGTGGATAATGTTGATAGAGCCTTTGTTTATAAAGATGGAAGGTGGTATGAGGCAGATGATGCAATCTCAATGGGAGGACGAGTAATTAACAATCTTGGAATCCCTACAAGACACGACCAAGCCTCTAATAAGTTTTACGTGGATACCGCTATTGAAGCGGCTACCGCAGGTGAAAAAGCTTTAACAAAAAAACAAGATGGTTCCTATTCAATAGATGGTGGAATAGATATGAATGGTAACTCGATTACTAGGTTGCCAAATCCTGTATCCCGTGACTCTGCTGTCAATAAAAATTATGTTGATAATGGTGGAGCTATTATAAAAAATCCGGATGGGAGTTTCATGGCGGTGACTAACATAGACCTTCAAGGTTTTTCTATAAAAAACGCAGCAACACCGGTAGAAGAGAGAGATTTAGTGACAAAATCTTATGTGGATAGAAAAGTATCTCTTCCTTCTCTCATAGGTCCTAAACCTATTATAACCGTGTGGGCTGAAGAAAATGGACCATTAGGGGGTGGTAATTATGAGTTTTCATTCGGTAATGGTAATTCAGGTAGAAAGCATGGATTAGGAGGTTATTGTATGGCTGCTCCAGGTAGAATCATAAGAGGAAGTTTAACGGTTGTTAAAGATAATGTTAATGTACGAGGAGAAGAGATAAAAGTTAATATATCGATAAACGGAAATGAGCAGGTTGATTACTCTATTATTAAAAAAGAGGATGAAACTTGTAGTTGTGTAGTTTTTCCGAGGGCGTTGGAGGTACAACAATGCGACATCGTAAACTTTATTTCGAGAACAGATAGTCGTAATGTAACACACGCTTATATATCTATTTTGATAGAATTAGACTTGTAGATATATAATATATTATAAAGAAATATATTATATATTTATTTTACTTTTTCATATCATAACAGGTAAATTCAATATAGGGTGGAGTACAACAATAATTACTCCTTGTTCCTTCACAAAATGCCTCGTAAGCAATTTCTATTTCCGTTTTAAATGTTGAAATGTAGTTTTCTGGGTAACATCCTATATTAAACCATAAATCTCCAACTCTATAGTGACCAGCATCATCTGAATCATAAAATCCAACCCACATCCGCGTTCTATAATGGTAGTGGTCTTTGAATTTCGAGAAATTTAAGCTATAAAAATAGTACGTAACAGGTATTAATTTTTCTTTTAACATCACAGCATAATAATCTTCACTACGAGTTAGAATAGGATCATCCCAAATTGTACCCGCGAAATATACTTTATTTCGGCAAACAGAGGGATAAGCTATAAGTTTATTTTTAATATGATTATTTAATTTTGTGATTTGATCACTCGTCAATCGCCGTAAACAACTCATTTTTATTAAGAGAAAATAAAAAACTTAATTTAAATTCAATTATTTATTGTCTACATAAAGGACATCTACTTAAAGGATGTATTTTATCACATTCATCACATATACATAGATGCCCACATTTATTAAATGATATATTAGGTTTATTAATGGTGCATATACAACATTTATCTTCTGAAAAAATTTTTTGTTTTATTAAATTTTTTCTTGGTGGAAGCGTCACAGGTTTAACTTGCATATTTAATTCAAAAGGTAAATCAGTAAATTCTATAAATGGTGAGGAATCTGCATGGTATTCATTATCATCATAATAACCTAATGAATGTGGTTTATAATTTTCATTATTCAAATATAAATTATTAATATCATGTTCATAATGACGTAAGTAATCATTATTTCCTACATAAATAACAAACCAATAGGTACCTCTTATATAATAATTTGGTGTAGTATTATTCATAATACCAATTAACATTTTACAGCTAAATGTAAAATTATTATCCCTTCTTTCATATTGTTTTTTACTATAATGATAATAAATTACTGCTTCTGCATCAAGTAAAGCATCAGTATAAGAGTCACCACATAAACCAGGAAAATATATTTTATCTTGCCTATTATCATAAACAGGTTTATTATAAATATGTTTAGTTTGAATATGTGCTTCTAAACGATTAATATTTTGAGCTGACAACAATGCTTTTCTTCTGTTTAATAAGTTTCCTTTATATTTTTGAGAAAGTCTTGCTCTTTCTTTATGAATCTCTTCAATAGTTAACCATTTATTAATAGTATAATCATTTCCATCATCAATAATATAATCAGGTTTTTCTAATCCATATAGAAATTTACTTAACTTATTCATCTTATAATAATTATACGATAAAAAATTTAAAAAAATCAAAAAAAATTTACTGCCTACATATGGGGCATACCTTTATGTTTCCTATTTTAAAACATTCAATACACATGCATTTATGACCACAACCAAATGCTATTTTAGGTTTATTAATGGTACATATACAGCATTCATCCTCTGAAAAAATTTTTATTTTTACAAAAAATTTTTTGTTAAATTCTTGAAGTTGTGCTATTATTGTATAACCTAATGTTATATTATTTCCTTTAGTAAGATTCTCTAATCCAACCCAAAAATAATCATAACATTCTATACAACCATGACTTTTACCTTCTTTATTATATGACTCTATATCCTTTCTAACATGTTCATTATCATATTCAGGATGAATATCATTTCTAAATGTTGTTATAGGATATACTATTACATTAGTTGGAACCGGTTCTCTATCTTCATCTTCCATTATTTCAAACAAAGCATTTTTATAATCACCAATAAAATTATTACTTCTACAAAATGGTATTTCAATGATAGTATACATATTGCTACCTTTGTGACGATTAGGGTTTTCATTATAAAGACACTGGTCTGGCCAAACCATAAAAATAGTTGTGGTAAAATCAGATTCAACCAACTTTTGTTTACTATGTAAGTAATAATTATATGGTATTAATTTTTTTAATACAACAATTGGGTCGTACATTTTTGATGATAGTAAATTAGCATTAACAATCATATGTAATTTTTTATCTTCGTGATACAATTTTTTTAAATAATGTTTATTTTCAAGAACTTTTTCTAGGTTTTGTACAATTTTGGAATGATTAAATTTATTTAGCACACTCATCTTGAATTATTTTATGACTTAAAATTTAAAAAATTCAAAAAAATTTTTTTCTTTATTTTTGAATTTATGGTAAAATGGATATAGTAATTAGATGGTGCGTCGACACATGGGGGGTCATTAATTGATGCGTTGACTTATATATTAGTTGATGCGTTGATGTGTTGGTTAGTGGATGATATATATCAATATATAAATGCTTCACTCAGTCATCAAGTCAATAATTCTCTGGTTTACTCCCTCCATCAAGGAATTATTGAATTATTTTGTTACCGGTCAAAAATGCACCATCAAAAAGGCTATTTCTGGGAATGAACCCCGGAACATACATATTCCTATCTACTCACTATGTTTTCTACCCTCATGAAAAACAAATTTCATTATTTGAGCCACATTTAAATTGTGGCTTGAAAATGCTTTGAATTTGGATCAGTCTAAAATTTTATCGTTTACTGAAGAGTTAAATGGCGGTAATTGCTTGCCGACACATTTACTTTCGCTTATTCAACAGGTAAAGTAGGAAAAGAAGTACACAACTAATTCCACAGTGTCCGTTTCAGTGTAACATGTATGTACGGTTTAGTAACTAAAATGAGAATGTAGTTACAATGTTTCAGTGGCATCATCGTCAGGTGACATTGTCGACAAGGAGTATTCATCACAGTCTACTTCCGGTAGGGTTGAATCTTTCTTTTTTGCAGACGACTCTCCGGAAGTATTAGAATCGGATGATTCTCGCGACTCAGCTCTCAATCTGGCATAAAAACTGGGCAAAACGATCGGTTGGCGTTTTGCTGGTTTCCATTTCTTGTCACTTGGAACTTTAGCATACACAGGACTTAACTGCAGATAACCATCAGATTTAAACCCAGGAGTGGTTAGGGTCTCTTCTAAAGTTCGAAATCTCGGGTCTTCGACGGACCGTGTATAAATATCATTGCCAGGTTTCAATTTGTCAATTAGACTGCTTATTTTCCTTTTCACGTTTTCAATGTCCAACTTCTTTTTCTGTTTTTCTTCTTCAAGTCCGGCAATGTAGTAAACTAGTATGTTCAAAGGTGGTGCGATACGAGCATTTATCAGGAATGGATCTACTTTTTCTTCGTCTGGCGTAGGCACAGGCATGTACTTAGTCCCATATTTGGCAATGAACGCCTCTTTCATGATCTGATAACGGTGATCCCACGAGTCATGCCATTTCTGTCGGATTGATAATTTGTCCTGGAAGGCATATTTATTCTTTTCAAAGATCTGTGTTACTCTTTTTTTCTGCCTTTCTATATAGTTCCGTCTCACGTCAAGCATTTGGTCCTGCATTGAATTGTCGTAAAGAAGGACGCGTGATATTTTGGTTTTCGGCAGGAAACTCTTGTTTGGTTTGCCATAATTCGGCCTGATTCTCGGTGGTTTGTGCAAGTAACCGGTTTTGTCCCTCTTTTTGAGGAAAGGTAGATGATCGTCGTTCGTCAAACTTTGTATCTGAAGACGGAAAAGTTTTACTACATACCAATAATCATTTATACTTTCATATTTCTTATGAAAAGCGTATCTAAATAAGGATATTTACATGGTAGGGTTTTGTATCTGATGTCAAAGCTATTTACTTGGAAAATAAGCAGGTGATGCCCGGAACTAATTCTTTCAGTTCCTTTCGACATCTGAAAACAAAATCACTGAAACTCAGAAAGAGAAAGCGGACGGTATAGATCCAAGATCAGACCTCACGTTCTGTGTAGTCTGATCTATGCCGTCCGCAAAAGTCCATGTTTTCGCCAATGATGCTGAAATGGCTAGTTTATGGTTACACACTTCTACACTTTTTTAATTTGCGTCACAACAGGGATGTCACAGTTACATCTACAATCTTGTCAAGCTATGAATTGTCCTTACATTCAGTGAGGCGACGTAGAGGTATTTGAAAGCTGTTCAAGTTTAAGCTGTTCAAGTTTCAAGAAGAATTTCAGAAACACCTGTACTATAAAGCCAGTATGAAAAAAACGTGCAAAGTCTTGTCAAAGCCATTGGCTACTTTTTCAACAAAAACTAATTCAAATATCAAAGAAGACAGGACATTCTGTCGCAATGACTCAAAAATCCTCAAAAAGAGTTTTTGCAAAGTCAGGGGTTGCTTGTTCGAACTGGCGACCTCTAAACCACAAGACCTGCGCTTTACGATTTCGCTAGGCAGATCTTTAACTATGAACATTCCATTTTTTTCCGTAGACGGTAACAGAGCACGTCTTTCTTGTAATTAGAATGACGAGATTATTTATGTACCTGCTCTGCTATCTGTCTCTTAGTCGCCATGGTTACAAAAGCCTGTTCCTTATGGTGTTATACATGTACCAACGCAAGGTCTCCTGCATCACAGATGAAAATCCTAGGTAATCCAGATAAATGTGTCACGTCAAGCTCCGAGTCAATTTTTGTACGGAAGTTCACTGTATTCGTCTTATTCTTCACTATTTTTGTATCGAGATGAGCTGTATGTTCCTCTCATTTTCGTATTCCCTAAGATTCCCGACCCGAGAGTAAAATTGATTCTTTACCGGACGAAAAATTTATACTTGTCAAAATGGAAAGCATTTGTACACGACAATAAAATGTGCCATGAATAATTTTTCTTCCCAAGGTTAGAAAACATTGTGGGAAAAGGAGAAAATGCTGGTTACCATCATTTTCTACTTTTCCCACGTTTTCAAAAGTCTTCTTCGTTAAAACTTGGAATTGTGCAGCAAAGGGTTAATACCAAATGGTTATAACGTTCATAAATCAGGGAGAGTGAAATGCTAAAATTTTGCGAAATTTTGTGGAACGATATGCCCCAATCCATCAACATACACAAAAACTATTTTTCAGATTTAAGCATAATTCTAACAAATATTATTACTCCGCTTAACTTTACTGTATTCCATGGTTCATTTTGGTCAGAAGGATTTATACTTGTAAACGAATAAACAATCAATAACTCGATCTGTCAGCTTCACGATCTCTGTGCCTGAATTGCTTCATTGAATAGAAATATTATAAATCTACTCTCATATTTAAAGATAAATATGTGGAAGTCATTTTGATGTAAATTTGCAAATGGAAAAAATATCCCTTTTACTTTATATTCATCTTTAACTAATATGTCATATATATCTTCCTGTGGTATATTTTTCGTTAGATTTTGGTTATACTATGCCTTCAGGGTTATGTCATGGGACAGGTTTAGTCACATGTAAAAAAAAAAAAATAAAGAAAATAAAATAAAAAAGACTAAAAAATGGGAAAAAAAAAAACTGCTCGGAATATATAAACGCAAAATGAGAAGTAAAGAAGTATATAAGTGTCGCGGAGTTTAAAAGTAACGGATTAATTTCATCCTTTACACAGAGTACATTAGCGGTCAACAACGACATTTCACGTATTTACAATGAATTTTAAAAAAAATACAGTAGGGCGCATGCTCTCTTCATTTTTTTTTGTCACTTTATTTTTTTCAGTACTCTTTAAGAGGGAAAATAGACATCAAGATTAAGTGTGACAAGGCGCGTTTTTTGTGTATAAAGACCCTGTCGTAAAAATAGCCGACGCCAAAATTAGCAAAGTGCGCGAAGAGATACGTGCCGATAGTAAGAAATAAGCAAGAGGGCCATGATGGCCCTGAAGTGGCTCACATGAACTTTTTTGACTCAACAAGACCCATTTCCAATCTCTTCCGAGATATCAAGACAAACATTATTACAACCTTTCATGAGTATTGGACTGAAAATGTGGCCTCTAGAGGGTACACAAGCTTTTTCTAGGGTTTATCTCAGTGACCCTACTTTTTGACCAAACATGACCCACTTTCAAAACCATTGTAGGTAACATCAAGACGAACATTCTGATTAAATTTCATGAGTTTTGGCAGAAATTGTGGCCTTTAGAGTGTAGACAAGGTGTTTTGTTCTTTTTTTTTAAATGAAGATTTGACCTGGTGACCTAGTTTTTGACCTGACGTGACCAATAGTTTTATAACTGGTCAGAGATATGATCAAGACACACATTCTGAACAACTTTCATGAGTTTCGGACTAAAAATGTCGCCTCTAGATTGTACACAAGGTTTTCAAAGATTTGAGCTGGCGACTTAGTTTTTGACCCGACATGACGCATTTTGAATGTTTTCCGAGATATCATCAAGACCAACATTTGAATCAACTTTATTGACTATTTGACACAAATGTTTCCTCTATAGTGTACACAAAGTTCTTGAAAGACTTGACCTGGTGACCTAATTTTTGACCTGACGTGACCAATTCTCAAACCTGTCACAGATATTACCAAAACACACATTCTGACAAAGTTTCATAAGCATTGGACTGAATATATAGCCTCTTGAGCTTACACAAGGTAAAAGTTGACGACTGACAACGCACGACACACTACCGACGACGAACACAAAAGCTCGTTAGGAGAACTTCGTGCTTAGGTGAGCTAAAATTTGTTAACAGGCGCATCAAACCGAGCAATAGAGATACTTTGGAGCAAGTATATGTTTTTCCATGCATTTTTTTTTTTTTTTTTTTAATTAAGACATCCACCTCAATATCATTTTGCCTCGAAATATACACAAAGGAGTTTTCCGTGATTATCCGTTTGAATAAAGTTTTACTGAAGTAAACAACGTTCTGTTATCTTTTCCGAAACCACAGTCTATCTATTCAACCGCTTGCTTTAAATTTCTTTGCCCACTTTTTTTTTTAACAAAGAGGGTATGGGGCTTTTAGGGAAAAGAAGCAGGTACTTGTTATAATAATAAGTAATTGCTTCTTTTTCCCCAATATCTTTAACACATTTTGATGAAATAATTTTCGTTTTCTTCAAATATTACTCATTGTGTTTCAAATACTTTTTTAACTGCTGTTGATGATGCATGTAAAGAGTTACTTCCCTTCGTTGTAAACTCACATTTTTCTTTTGAAATTCTTTCATTGCCAGTAGTGACCAAAGGAACATGTAGTTTTTGCGAACGATATAAATCAAGATCAGGCTGCACAGAACGTGCACTCTGATCTTTGATCTACACCGACCGCTTCTTGGTGCTTCGCAATCATCTTCAGGTACAGTGAAAATCTGCTAAAATCCTGAAACATGTTACTTTTCAACGAAAAGGGTAAATAGAATAGTTCCCTGCCGATGACAATATTCGTTTTGCAACCGACTTCTTCGGAAAACATTTTGACCAAAAAAAGAAAGAGCTCTTTAGCTAGCTTTCCTTTTGCGGCAATGTTTTTACACTCTTTTAATGGCAATTCATTCTGTTAACCTCTGCACAACGAGGAGTGCATCTGAAGTTGTTTACTTTTTAGGTACATACGAGATTTGGTACCAGGATTGATTTTCATAGTGATCAGAAATACTTTTCCATCAAATCAATGCTTCATACCCTAGCTAATTTCATGTAAACCGACCTCAGCAAAGCAGAGGGTAGCGTAATGGGTGAGGCATTGCCCTTTTTTATTCGATTTACTCGCATATAAAATTAAAGCGTTTCAAATCGCTGATTTTTAAAGGCGTAATTTCAAATTGATGTGAAATCTAACAGTCACTCTTTCAACACGATAGGCGAAAACAGGGGCTTTTTTTCGGACGGCATAGATCACGATGAGAATGCACAGAGCATGCCGTCTGATTCTTATCTGTCCGCTTTTCTAATCGGGGCTCTCATATAAAAAATCTTTCGAAATTTCAGTGGATAGTTTTTTCAGCCATCGTATGTAGTTGAATACATGTATATATATTCAGCCCACAGAGTTAACTTGCTTTTAACCCATAACCTGTTAAATAACATAAAAGAAACTTTCAAGCCTATAGTAAAAACCTGAATTTGGCTATTGCAAAGTTATTTTCTGGGGAAAAGTATCTCTTATCGGACAGTGTAGATCTAAGAGTTGACTCCTGTTCTGTGAAGTCTGATCTCGATCTACAGTGTCCGCAAAAGGTCCTTGACTCGCGCTCAGTAGCTAAGGGTTAAAAGCACCTGGGGTTAATAACTTTATTTCCAGCTCGGATTATAGACCTCACAAAAGATGAATCAACTATTCAATATACAGGAACTTTATATACACATTCTTCACATCGCCATTATGCTGAGATGGGTTGCATTGATTGATTGGTTGGTTGGTTGATTGATTGATTGATTGATTGATTGGCTGTTTAGTTGGTTTATTAGTTGGTTGGTTGGTTGGTTGTTTTGCAAGCAGGCTGGCTGGGTGGCTGATTGATTGATTGATTGATTGACCGATCGATCGATTGATTAGGCGGTCGGCTTCCTGGTTTATAAATCTTTACTGACGGATACATTAGTTACTGATCGACTAAAGATTTGAAGTCATTTGATCCTTTTGGAGTTTCATACAGGCTAGTACAGATAACTGTACCCAAAGGAGATGTTACTTTTTGACTGGTCGCCTCTGGGTACAGGGACGATCAAGACAAAAACAGTTGAAATCGCCGCACAGATTTTGTGCGCAAGTTTGAACTCTCGTAATTTCACAGATAGAGCACAAAACTAGGATTTGAACATACCTGTTGCTTGCGTATTCCCGAAAACAAACAAAATGGCCGCCACACACGATAGATTTCGTCAGTTTTTTTCCCGAGATTTTCATGTTATAAACGGCTTCTACAAGCTCTTAAGGTAATGAAAGGTTTAATAATTTGTCTTTGGTCATGTTTGTTAGTAAAAGTTAATTGCACTTCGCTGCAATACAGATTAAACCAACGTAGCAGATAGCCAGTATAGCGCTCTGTCTTTGCTACCGGAAAATTTACGATGGACTTGAGACGGTACGGTGCACAATAAATGTCCAAATACTTCTAAAAATCACCTTTGCGTCTCATTATTGAGATTACATACAGGCATACTGTTGTTGTTGTTGATTACGATAATCAACAAGAATTCTAACAGTCACGTAATCCAAGTGCCTCAATCGTCTGCTCTGGGGTTTCAATTATTATTCTAGAGCCTTTGATGCGACCTTAGTCGGATACTTTGGCGGTCACTCCTCCAATTTACCCGTATCTAGTAATTTTTTAACCCTTTACCTCTTCTGTACAAACGACAAAAGTTTAGACTGGTACGAATTGAAAGAATTTTCAGACCACAGATTACATGTGGCTCAAATGATGGAATTTGTCAATGAAAGTGTAGAAAAACTGTTGGAAAAAGAGAAAATGCTGGTTACCAGTAATTTCTCCTTTTCCCTCAATGTTTTTAAAAGACTTCCTTTGGTCGTTAAAACTCGGCATTGTGTGGTGAAGGCCGGTTCACCAGACAAAAAATGTTAGACTTGCTCCTAGTCAAAGCATTTGCAGACGACATGTAAAATGTGTTAATTTCCTCTCTGTAGGGATGCTTCCCATGAATTTTCGGTGAAATCCATCCAGTTCTTATTGAGAAATATTGCAGAAAAATCTTAAGACACCAATAACTCTAAGGGCCATAATTGTGACAAAAACCATGTCCTTCTTATTGGAAAGCTTCCTATGAAAATTTATAGAATTTCATCCAGTGGAACGAAGTTAGAGCCTGAAAATTTAAAGGGCCGTAACTCTCAAAATATATTAGGCAACCAAAACATGCTGACAATAAGCACTTGTCTTCACCATTTAGAAGCTAACAATAAAGTTTCATTGAATTTTATTTAGTGGTTGCTGAGAAATAGCGAGGACACAAAACGAGGGACTTTAATCTAAAAATTTAAAGGGTCATAACAGTGAGAAAAAAATATCGAGCCAGAACAAGCCGACAATGAACACATGTCCTCCTTACTGGGAAGCCCCCAATGAAGTTTGGTTGAACCCACAGGTTGCTGAAAAATAGCGTGGAAACGAAAGTATGGATGGACAGACAGATGGGAGGACCAACACACAGAAGCATTGACAAATGGACAACACTGCAGTTAGATGCTCCCCGGAATTTTATTCGAGGAGCATGAAATCCATGCGCAACAACCTTGACGATACAGAATGGAAGATCTATTTTTTGCCATCTATGTGACCATTGGGCCACTCGTCACAACTCGGCCAATTCCGTAACAATATATAACCTCGTCTGTATCACAAGGGTTTCCATTTTGAAATTCGGATTGTTTCAGGAACGCTAGAGGTAATAAATCTAGTCAGTTCTGTGTTAACCTAAAGTTGACCATATCCAAACTCTAGCTATCATAAAAACCATTTGCTCATTTAGGACCACGAGGGTCCCCTTTTATTGATAATTCACGTCTTGGTTTAGTGATCTAGAATAAGTACACGGATTTCTTTCCATCTTGGTAGGGAGTGAAAATATAAAACTTAATCTGACATACAAGAGATCATCACATTGTGCACTGATGAGCTTTGAGTAGTGTGTTACTCAACTTTCAAATACGAGTACACTTCATAAATACAGTCCTTGTTTGTTTGTTTGCTGTTTAACTCTTCACCAAACAACAAAATTTTAGCCTTGTCCAAATTGAAAGCATTTGCAGCCGACATATTGTTATTAAAAAATGAAATTTCTATATCAAACGGTAGAAAACATTGTGGTAAAAAGAGAAAATGCTGGTGACCAGCATTTTCTCCTTTTCCCACAATGTTTTCAAAAGGCTCCATCCTCAGGGTCATTAAAAGTTAATGCTGTTTTAGCCGATGCTAATTTAAGTCATATTGTGGTGGCCAGTGCACCTTTCCATGCTAGCCTGCAGTTTCCTTTACCGAGTGATACGTGTACTTTGCAGAACGCTCATTCCAAGCCACTCGCAGCTTTCCAGTACAAACATCATCAAAGCAATGTTCAACAGTGAGATACAGGTTAAGAAGGAAAGATGACAACACATGACAGTAATATCGCATCTGGGTTTAATGCAAAACAAGAATTTCATACCAATGAAATCATATATGCAGTTGTACATGATAAAATTAATGAGTTAAAAAGTTCACTAATGCAAAAACCATACAAATAGAATACAAATATAAAAAGAATCCATGCAGGCCTATATGATCAACACACATCTTTATTTTACTATGAGAATGTTCCAGATATACTGTCTTCAAGCACAAATTCAGGAAAAAACTTTTAACAAGAAAGAACATTGTAGCTAAGCTATCTTCATGTAATAGGGTAATCATGATTTACTAAACACTGTCTTAAAATTCAGTAACAAAGTCACAACTCACATTCTTTCAAAGATCCCATCAGACAAAATCATCTACGTCCATATTCATCAATATTTATAGATTCTATATTTACAACAAATTTAATACAGTGGTCTGTATTCACCAACCACTATAAACTGCAATCTTATATAATTCTAAATTTACAAAGTGGCCAATTTTTTGATCAGCTAGAAAAATGGCTTAACAGTAACTTCAATAAGAAAAGAAACTAGAAATCATTGACAAGTATTATTTAAACATTAAATTGTCCAGAACAGGAGTTAAGGAAAGCTTAGATAAAGCTGGATTTCATATATTTTTTCATATACATTTTCATACATTTGGATATTTTTTGTTAAAAAATATACTTGAAGAAGACTTCATGATAGTTTTATACAAAAATGGCAGATGGTATCACCAACTGCTTTAAGTTAGAGCATCATACTTGTTTTAGGATGAATTTTGAATTTGAACATTATGATACAAGTTTTGTCAAGTATATGGGATGAAGCACTATAAAGAAAATTTCTAACATGCTTCAGACTTGCCTAATATAAGCTTCCAGTAGAAACCAGAAGAGTCCAAAATATTGACAGAAAGAATCAACATTTTAGACTATGTGATGACAATAGAATAGAATCAGAATGACATTTTTTCATGTGTTTGTCCTAAATCTTTCGAATTGAGACAACAATACTTACACATTAATTGGGATCATTTTATCTTGGAAAAAAAAAGAAAAGTTAACTTAAATATTGCAAAATACATCGATAGGGCACTAGATTTAAGAGACAGTTTATTAAACTACCAATTATATTATCAATAGACCTCTAAGTTCTAAAATGTATATGTACATGCTTACGCTATATTTCATGTTATTTTTGTAAATGGTCATTGGCAAAATTTAAATCTCTGTCAAATACCAAAAAGATTTATTTGAGTTGAATTGGTTTATGTAGATCAAAAGTATTTCTTGATAGCATGTAAAGCTGTTGCAAACTTATTGCTGAATGTTTGACAGTTTTTTTTTATTTCACCACAGAAAGAGAAGCAATGTTAATCTTGGTTTGCAAGAGAAATCAAAAAAATTGATAAAGTGCAAAAAGTACAACTGAGAATACTCTTTACCGGTGAATTCCAGTACATACATTATGATTAAAACAATAATTTTTTCTCATTATTTTATTGCAATGCAAGTTCTTCACAAAGTTTTGAATTTTTTTTCACAAATTTTCTCTTCATCAAAAATTTACTACCGAGGTATTACAAAACACATTTTTCTTCATATTTGACATTCCACAAAAACATATCCCTGCCTTGATTTCACACCATGATTGGTTTCTCACTTCCTATATGCTGGTATTCTGTGTTGTACATTTTAGGTGCAGTCATAATGGATTTTGTCCCTGGAACTGTAATGAGAAAGAAAAAGTGTGAAATAATTTTCTGTATTACCTTGCTCACAGTATGAGAGAATCGTCTTAAGATCCTCAGTGAAAAGTTTTGGCCTCTAGATACTTTTAATTTTCTTCCTAAGTCTTGCAAGAGTGACTTACTTTTCAAACTAGGGTGAACTATATTTGAACCTTTAAGAGATATTGTCATCGATATACATGTCAAACTGTAGTTTACATGACATTGGTTTAAATCTGCTGATAACTATTAAAGTTATCTGATGGAATCTATGAAATTTTCAGTATTTGCTAAACATCAAAACATCCCTTTTTGACTGAATGTAAGCAAACTAAACTGGCATCTAATTGATATAGAGGTACTTACTAAATCTGGCTTAAATCTGACAGTAAATCTTGAAGTTATTTAACCCTTTACCACACAATACCAAGTTAAAACAACCCTAAGAGAGAAACCTTTTGAGATCATTATGGGAAAAGCAGAAAATGCTGGTAACCAGTATTTTCTCTATATTCCATCATGATGCTTTCTACCCAATTAAAGAC
This sequence comes from Hippopus hippopus, assembly GCA_946811185.2. Classification (NCBI taxonomy): domain Eukaryota; kingdom Metazoa; phylum Mollusca; class Bivalvia; order Cardiida; family Cardiidae; genus Hippopus; species Hippopus hippopus. Next base: position 22,155,234 of record OX328107.1, on the reverse strand, counting down.
AAATTCTATCATTTGAGCTGCATTTAAATTGTCATATGCAAATGCTTGCAATTTTGATGTGTCTATTGTTACGGGAGACCACTCCTTCATGCATGGCTTCATCCCGATTTAAATACAATACCTAACAACTGCATTAGGGAGAATTCTCTTTAGCTCAGTGGTTATGGTGCTGGCCTTTCGTGTGAGCGTTCTAGGTTCGAATCCTGCCCGTTTCCTGTATTTCTGCTATGCATTTGTTAATTTGTTTCTTTGTTACAGACTTTGTTCATAAGACTATATTTTGCTTGTGTGGTAAAGAGTTAACAGGAAGCAATTTATGTAGACAAACAGTACAACAGACATACAGTCAGACCAACCAAAATCAATATGCCCCTTATCTTCCATCTTGACCACATAAAAAAATCATATTGGCAAATCTGCATTGAGCAGTACAGTTAAATTAAGAAAAGTTACACAAAATGTACCTGGCAATGTGAAAGGTGTATCTACAGGGCAGTACATTGCTTCTTTAACTTTAGCATCCGAGGGTCTACTGAACTGTGCTGTATGTTCTGATTTGAGCCCACCATGTGGAACAGGGACCATAGCCTTGGGAGGGCGAGGAACTTTGGAAGCTGTTCTAAACACAGTTGTGTCTCTCATAGGTGGGCGCTCTCTTGGCACTGATGTCTTTGGTAATGGACTGGAATACATGTGTATTTCTTTGGTCATTTTTCATGAAACAATACAGGAATAAAAAACTCCTACTTTTTTCAATTCATGATCTTTCCTACAGTAGACAGCTCTTGAAAACATCGCAAGAAAAGGAGAAATTGCTTGTTTCAAGAAATACAATTTTCTTTCTTTTCGTATATTTTTCTGAAATTATTCAAAAAACATGTTCACTTCCTTGAAATGTTTATAGTTATGGGCATTTGCACTATTTCTGGTATTTCCAAAAATTATGTGTAAAGTAAGATTTTTAATACAGAAAAATAATAATTGGATCTTAAGTTTAGACAAGCCTAATCTACTTTATTTCATTATTTCTTATGAGTAATGTATAAGGTCTTAAAACAGTGTACTATTGGAGCAGGTCAGAATACAAATTGTAAAAAAAAAAAGCAATGAGTCACATGAGTCATATGATAGATAATGTTCAACATTCAAAAAGCGTTTTGAAGTTATTACATAGATAACACTTTCCCTATCTATATACCTTCAAATCAATTTTGAGTAGCACAGTCCATGATTCTTTGTTTGAATTGAAACATAAAAATGCATCTGTGTCACCAAAGTCCCATGAAACCCAGACAAAACTAAAACCATAACAAAATAGCATACTTCTGACAACAATCATCTATAGTTTATTCATCCATTTTTTTTAATGTTGTTTCTGCATTATACAAAGTTTCAATACAATTACCATAAAAAATGACCAAAGAGTTAGTGCCACAAATAAATCTACATGTGTGTCTACAGACAGACAGACAGGCAGACAGGCATGCAGGCAGACAGACAGACAGACAGACAGACAGACAAACAATCTTATTCCAGAATAGAACCCCCAAAATAAATTTTACGAAAATGTCTGTATTGGTATGATTACACTATTACTTTTCATTTTGATGAATTTAAAACCTGTCACTTTTAAATCTCTGAGCTTTAGGCAACTTCAGTAATTTTGTGTTAACAATATAATTAAAGTTCCGACAGCCTTTTTTGTACAGTGTAGATCAAGATCAGAAAATGCAGATCTTGGACTTGGATCAACACTGGTCACTTTTTTGTGAAATACTCTGGCAAAACCATCCAAAAAACTGCAACATTTGAGTCTTTTATCCATTTCTCAACCAGTCAGTTTGATTTATTTTTAGCTTTTTGATCGAGTTAATTTGTAGAGCACTGATCCAGTTTATACATTTATTGTCAAGAACACAGACTTACTTATCTTTGAGTCCATGTCCCCAAGCTTTAGGATAATCCTCACACTGCCAGTAGGTTGCTGCATCTTTTTTAGGATATCTTTTTAACTCAGCTGGTTGAAAAACTCTGTGATCTTTTTGAGTTGTGGAGAGGTACGGATCTAGGAGACGTAACATCCCTTTGTCTCTAACAAACCAAGGCTCGCCTTGTAACTTGGGATTCTGTGTTGTGGCTTGTCCATACTGTAGGTATACAAATATCAATTTTTTATTTGACTACTCATAGTAACTTACTTGCTTTTTGCAGATGGTAAAGATCATGATCAGACAGCAAAGAACATGCAATCTAATGTTATTATACATTGCTGCTACCACATGCTAATCTATGACCAAAATCAACCTCAGTTGCAATAAAAAATCTACTTTTAAGCTGAAGAAAAAAAGTTGAATTTATTTTCTTGGCAGTGAAAATATTAAACATTTACTGTTTAATCTTTATTTTGCAGTTCAAATTTTTTACTTGCCTGCAGCAGACTATTTCTTAAAACATGCTGGGAAAAAGGGCAACTGTTTGCAACAACCACCCTTTCCAAAAATGTTTTCCAAACCATTCAAAAGACATACATGTATTTTCATTTTGTTTCTCCTTTTCATCACATTGAAGAATTTTCACCAAGGATTGATACAGCCTGCACATAGTAGATACCATAATGCCATTGTTTACATGAAGTACAAAACAGTTGATATGAGCATGAAAAACAAAATTATAGATGAAGAATTCAAAGGGACATAACTGTGACAGTATTCATCACATCAGAACATGCTGACCATACAGTCTAGATTTTCTATAATGGATAAAACGGGGGGGGGGGGGCTTTTCAACATTTTGAAAGGGGCCTCTTTTTGAAATTATTATAACCATGCACATAGTAACTTGTAGTATAAATAACAGCTATTGTGTGTCACTTTGTAAGGGTTAAACAATTTGGTTTTTCAGTAAAAAACGTAAATACACATACAATAATTTTGAAATTCATAATAACCCTTCTATATTATTGTTTTGGATTTTTTAGAAGGAGAGACAGATGGACATTGCATGAATTTTATCCCTTTGCTTTTGGCTTGATGATGAAAGGTACATGTTTTGAAAGACATGACACTGTGTTAAGACAGAACAAAAAAACAATGAACATCACAATAACTGTGTGGAGCCTGGTAGCTCAGTTGGTTTGTACAGGGCTTGAAACCAGGGGCGATTGCTGGTTTAAATCCCCAGCTCAGCCGATTGCTTTTTGAGGATTGATTATAGACATTGCGACAGGATTCATTCCTCTCTCACCTCTGAATATTGTTAAGACAATGATTATGTGGGGAAGCAGCCAGTGGCTTGGATTGAATACTGCACAAAGTACTGTTAAAAGAAACTCCGGGAAAGCAGAGATAGGTGCACCGCATAATGTGCTGTATTGACAAAACAACCAAGAGAAACAACATTACAATATATTAATTGCACATGACCACTTTATGTTTTGACAAAACAAATTAACTTTTTACTTTTTTAAAAATTTACTTGACCGAGTAACTTAAAATCGCTCCCAGTCGGCCATTTTTCATTTAATAAAAAAAAAAAAAATTTTTTTTTATCGGCGGAATGGTTATTGTACACATGTATAAAGTTTTGCGAAATTCCGTCCAATGGTATTGGAGATATTCTCCCAGGCGGACACACGGATGGACACACGGACGGACAACGCTAAAACTATAACCCTCTGCCTTTGGCGGGGGATAATAATTAACCTAGAGAAATGACATCACCTTATACATGTATATGTGCAATCCTCTGTGAAAAGGGGGCTTAATGCATCTCCGTGATGCATGGTACCAAGCAAGTCATCACACAACCATGGATCCATAAAATCCTTTTTGTTTAAATTCTGTCTGAGTCATGAGCTACACTTGTCCTTTGAGATGCAGGAAATTGACCAACAGCAAAAAGCTATGGCCCAGGTCAGCCTGCACAGTCCGTGCAGGCTGACCTGGGCCAATACGTTTTGCAGATGCATTAAGCCCCCTTTTCACAGAGCATGGCTCATATAGATTGCACATGACCACTTTAAATTTTCGTGACACAATCAAGAAAAAGCCCTCAGTAGTCTCTTGAATGGACGTCCTTATAAAGTCACTTTATAACCTTTTAACTCTTTACCACACAATTCCGACTTTTAACGACCCTGAGAAAGAAGCCTTTTGAAAACATTGTGGGAAAAGGAGAAAATGCTGGTAACCAGCATTTTCTCCTTTTCCCACAATGTTTTCTACCCTTCCCAAAACAAATTTCAATTTTTCAGTCACATTTATTTTGTCATCTGCAAATCCTTTCAATTTGGACCAGTCTATAATTTTGTCGTTTGGTAAAGAGTTAAATGCATTTCACAGTATTTTTGAAGGCAATCTAAAGTACTTCTAGCATTCCATATAAATGAACCATGCTCTGTGAAAAGGGAGTTTAATGCATCTGCAAAAAATATCGACCCAGGCCAATCCAGGTAGGCTGACCTGGAACAAAACTTTTTACTTTTGGTAGATTTTATGCATGTGAAAGGACTATTCTACCTCTGGATTCACCCGGTTGTTACACGCAATGTAATCATGGATCCATAATTATGTGATGTCTTGCTTGGTATAATGCATCGCATAGATGCATTAAACCTTCTTTTACTGGAATGCTGCTCATGTGTATTAGTCTAATTACTTACTGTTTTGGAAAGTAACTTAATTCCAAATATTAGATTTATTGTGAAGCAGAATGATTTTCCTGCAGCTCTGAAGAATACATGCATTTCTTGCAGCAGATTGTAAGTTTTGGTAAACTTCAAAAGGGACAATGCAAAAAAAAAATATGAAAAATGACCTTTGAAGGTCCCTCTACATGATGGTCATGCAATGTATAATTCTGTGGCAACCCAAGTCCTGCTGTATCATCAAAGTGGTACTTTTGTCTGATTCCTGGAGCACTACTGAACCTCTCGTGGGTTTCAGAGATTTGATTACCTATGGTAAGTGGTCTTCGCCATCCACCTTTTGATAGCTGAAACAAAAATGCGATTATATATTGTGAATCATCAGCTAAAACTATCAGGCCGACATAGTATTGCTTAAAGTGGCCTAAAATACCATTCAACAAGGCACACAACAACTGGCTGGTCTGCCATTGTAACGGTAATGTTACTATAGTTCAGCACTCATCTAAAGAAATCAAAGGTTGCGACATTCTACATTCAGCCTCAATTCTCCAGGACGTACAAGCCATCTTATTGGCTGAGACACCTGTCTCAACTAATCAGTTTTGGTGTCATGTTCTAACAGTCTCAAACCTAGGATGTGGTCTAAAACACATTTTAGTAAGTACTTCTGGAATTAATACTTTGTCAGTAACTCTGCATTGGAGATTTATCATGGACCTTGATCTCAGGAAATCAGATCTTACCACCTCATTTGTATACAATACACAATACACTTCCAGCTGCTGGCAGAAAAATGAATGGTAACACTAGAATTGAAGTTTGCAACTTCTAGTTTTAAGACTAGTTTTTCTGCCTGCCACTGGGACTTTGACAGAACATACTGTTATGTTATACTTTGTCAGACTAGTAGTAATATCCATACTTTTGAATAGTATGAATTAAATTTGCTTGTAGGATAATGCACTAAGGTATGTGCCTGCACTTTAACTCCTGAATTGTTTGCTTTATGCCACTAGTGGGCCTTTACGTCAAGTCCCCTTAGCCCTTTACCACACACCACACAATCCCAAGTTTTAGCGACCCTAAGGAAGAAGGCTTTTGAAAACATCGTGAGAAAAGGAGAAAATGCTGGCAATCTGGGACAGAAATCATCTTTTGAGCTGCACTTCCAATGCTTTCAACTTGGATAAGTCTAAAATTTTGCTGTGTAGTATAGGGTTAAGGGTAACATCCTTCAATTATTAACATGGCCATCTGTGTTATGATAATTTATCTGTCAAAACTATACTTGGTCAGACAAGCATTGGTACGAGGTGTATGACTGCAAAGTAAATGTGTTTTTTGATATGGAACCTTGAAAAACCTATATATCCTACAAAAGCGAGTACTTAAATCGATGGACTGCCTTTTGCATGACACTAAGTGGGAGCAGCTGTCTCCTTCAGATACATTTCTAGTTGATCTTCAAACTTAATTGTTCATATGGCACAATGTTTATAAAAGGTTAATAGGTAATAGTTCCCTTGTTAGCCTTGCCATCAAGGCTAGCAAAACATCTTGTACTCATTAAAAACAAGTATCATTTCCTTGTTGCTGTGTACATGTACCATAAGAGGACAATTATAGAGAGTTCCACAGGTATGAACCCTTAACTGGACATTGCCCATTTTTAACCCTGATGGAAGGGTCTTTGGAAACATTATTGGAAGAGGAGAAAATGCTGATAACCAGTATTTTCTCCTTTTCCTATGTTTTCTACCCTATAATATGCAAATCACGTCATTTTAGCCACTTTTAACTTACTGTATGCAGCTGCTTTGATCTCTGTAAAGTCTAAAGTTTTGTTGTTTGGTAAAGAGTTAAACAATTGTCAGTCATACTATTTCTGGTCTCTGAGGAACAAACTTACCTTTTCTGCTAAATCTTTAACATAGTCTACTTTCCAGTGACCTGGCGCCTTTTTATGAATGGGATTAGAGTATAGAGTTGTTGGGTATTTTTTGTCATATGTTTTTCCAGTTGTTGTCTCAAAATGTTGGTCCCGAGTTATCTGATCTTGATGGGCTAGAGGTGGTGGAACAGGCTCATTTATTGATGGCTGAAGCATATCAAAATAAAAACTTATTTTAGCACATAATGGCTTGATGAGAACAAAATAAAGTAAGATTGAAACAGACAACTCAGCTTTTTACAAAATGATATGAGCTACATTTTGAACCAGGTCAGCCATCGCAGTCTGTGCAGGCTGACCTGGGTTGAAATTTTTTGGTACTGATCAATTTTTTGCATATTCAATGACCATTTTACCTCATGATATAGTATATGATGATTCACTTGGAAAAATATTTCACAGGGATAAAATAAACCGCCTCTTGCCAGAGCAGCCCCCCTCAATTATCCGTAATTGCACACACCTTTAATTCGTACAAAATAGATATCTGGATCATTAGCTTTATAATGATGATTGTGAAAATGTAGGTATCATAAAAATCAAACTTGCTTCTTATGATTACCACCATAAGAAGATGTCCATTAGATTGGTTGTCATAATGGAGGCGGGAATGATGGACAGATGGTGAGATTGGCTTATTCAGTACATGTGGCAGGTAAATCTATACACACCTTCGGGTAATTTCTTACCCTTGTTCTAATCATCTTAAAACCAGAGTTCCCTAAACACATCCTCTATCAAAGCTTTCTCCTGGTATGTGTAAATGCTACCAGGAATACCTTCTGTATCGTAGGCATACAGACTTTGTATGTCTTTCCCTTTATAATAATCATTGGCAGGATCTTGCCCCAGTCAGCATTTATACATGCCATAATGGACACATTATTATTGCAGTTTCCAACCCAGCCAGGATGTTCCAGCATCTATAGCCTCAAGGACCTTGAATGGTTTATATGTAACAATACTGTACCTGAATGTCTCAATTTTCACCGGATTATAAAGATTAGTATTTAACTGCTTTGACAGTAACTATTCTACACATCATTTTTAACCAAGGCTTGATCAATCCTAACAAACCTTCGTAAGCTGCTACTGAGTGAACTTTTGTGTTTATCTTATTGAGGACGGTATTTCAAGTTTCAAGCAGTTCAGTGTCACATCCATTCAGAGACTAGAACATAATGGTGTCATGGTTTAAAAATAATTTTTCAATAAGGATTTTCTGATAGGATAGTTTCATCAATGGAGGGTTATATTTTGAAAAAGAAGGATAAAGTTTATGTGAAAAACATCATTCCTTTATGTGTATGGAGTTTCTTACATGCATGGAATTACCCAGATTGACTCAAGATCTGATCCATAGTAACAAAAGCACTATGAGGGATAATCAGTACCATTTATATGGCACATAGTAGAGTTACAAAAATCAGCACCAGAAAAAGATGTAGGGGTAATGGTAGATGAGAAACTGAGCTTTAGTTGCCATATACAACAACAGACTAATAAGGCCAACAACATCAAGGGACTAATCCGATGAACATTAACCTTCCTTGATGAACAAAGTTTTAAATACATGTATCTGTGTCAAGCGCTAGTTAGACTCCATCTCAAATATGCCCATTGTTACGGGAGATCACTCTTTCCTTACTGCATAGCTTGTTACTGTATAAAGTCAATACCTAACATCTGTGTTAGGGAGAATTCTTTTTAGCTCAATGGTTAAGGTGTTGGTCTTTTAATCCTCGAAAAACAAGGCTCTTTTTCACACGAGTTCGAATCCTGCCAGATGCCATTTGTATTCAGTTAGATGCATTTGTCACGAACTATCATGTTTGTAAGATGGGGGCTCATCCTGGATAAGCCAGGTGCGGTTTGTATTCAGCTATACATTTGTTGTGAACTTTCATATTCATAAGACTAACAAGAAGGTGTACAAAGATGAGCTACAAAACAAAGTCCTTCAATCAGCAACCTTGACGATGGAGAAAGTCTCAAACAACTAAAATTGTCAGACCTGAAATACAGACGTATAAGGGGGAACATGATAGAAGTATTCAAAATATTATCAGGGATCTATGACATTGAGGTAGCAAAGAACTACCTTCAGTCTGAAGTGTTGCTCTGATGTTATTTTTGTGATTGTTTCTCTGCTAGCCATGGGTGAATAAGGATTGGGGTCAAAACGGCCCACTTCCAAAACGGCCCGGTACCAAAACGGCCCAGTGCTGAAACGGCCCGGTGCCGAAACGGCCCGGTACCAAAACGGCCCACTTTTTTGTTATTAATTAAAACCCATTGAAGAACCGTCATTTGGATCACACAGTTACTTTTATAAAATTAACTTATTTAGTTTTATAAAATTTACTTATAACTGAATTTTGATCATGTGAATCGAGGGACATGATCTCCTGCTACGAATTTATTGAAAAATATACAGAGATGTATCCTTTCTAGAAAGTTTGGAGCTGTCGTTTTCAACATAAGTAATTTGTGCGTAAGTGAGGTAAAAAGATTGTAGGAAAGCAAACCACAACGTATACATTTTTTTAGAAGAATTTCGGTTGATCATGAGAAAGGAATGGGGGGGTGGGGAAGACAAATGAACTCACATTATATAGGAATGCAGAGTACAACCTACACAAGTATGGAGAATCGAGGCCCAAGCTCCATTAATAAAATTCATTATTTGAAAATAGATAAGAGTAAAGAAAGTTATAAAATTCACTTTGTCAAAATTGGTGCAAATAAAACAGTAATTCGTAGTTCAAAAGTGGGCTGTTTTGGTACCCATAACATTGGGCCGTTTCGGTAAAGTGGGCCGTTTTGGACCGGGCCGTTTTGGAAGTGGGCCGTTTTGACCCTATCCCGGTGAATAAGCCCTGGGATGAACAAACCCAGGGCCAAACAAGCCATAAGCCAGTGGAATTGCACTTGTTTACCCGCGATGAAGGTAAGGGGAAAAGGGTAAACTTTTTCACTTCTGACGTCTTGTTCCTGGAGGAAGATTTTCTCACCATCCGGTGTCCTCTTTGCCTAACCCACACAATCCTGAGTTCATTCCAAGAACTAGGCTAGACGACTGACTATGTTAATGTTAAATCCAAGTTCTGTTCTGTGATTTTATGCTAAAAATTACATTTTCTTACATGAAAGTGCGAACTCGGGAAATAATATCCAGGTCGATACTGGTGTCCAACTCCGGTTGACGTTTGATTCCAGTCCTGTCGGTGATGATAATCCAATTCCTTGAAGTCTGTCATTTCGATGACTTAAGTTAAACACGATTTTAGTCTCTTTCTGCTTAAGTAGTCAATGCTTTCGTTTTTTCAGAACCGACAACAGACGAAACAGTAACATTTACATATGGACGTAACCATGTAAACAACTACGGCATGCTGGGAAATCGTGTTCAATAAACGCTTTATTTCGGGTGGAAGAAGATTCGAACCCAAGAAGATTCGATCCAATGCAAAATTTGGAGAAGATTCGGACCCAGAAGATTCGATCCACATAGAAGAAGATTTGGCCCAAAGAAGAAGATTCGGCGCCAGTTTTAATTTATGTTCATTGTGTTGATATTTTTGTTTTCACTTATTGTTACGTAATAATTTCAGATTCACCTTAAAAAATATTATCAGTTGATTATTTATGTGAATTGACTATCTATGAAACAATGATTGTTGAAGTATAAAACATAGGATTAGTGTTTTTTTATGTGTACGTGTGTGTACATGTTTGATCTTTGACAAAGTCCGTGTTTTGTTGTTTGTGCATAAAAGTGTGTCACAGCTAAGTGCAAGCATGCCATAACATTTTATGCGAGCGGTGGTAGCACAGGATATGCTGGAACACAGTGTAGTTCAACTCTATACAAAATGTCAATAAATTAAATGCTCAATAAAATATTCAAACGAATAATTCATAAGGACTGCAGCTAAGGTTCGTCATAAGGGTATGACATGGATTACCACACAATCCCGGATTTGAAAGGCCGTAAGGCAAAGAGCTTTAGAACATTGGGGAAAGAGGAAAACATGCTTGTAAAGAGCTTTTTCTCCTTTCCCAACAATGTTTTCTACACATTTATGGACAAACATTTGATTGTTGTCTGCAAATGTTTTAAGTTCTGACAAGTCCAAAATTTTCTCGTCTGGTAACGTGTTAAAATGGTTTTTAGGGTAAATTGATTTAAGGTTAACCCTTTGCACAATCACGAGTTTTAACGACCCTAATGAAAAGGGTTTTTGAAAACATCGTTGGTGACCATCATTTTCTCCTTTTCCCACCACATTTCCTACCACTTTTCGAAGAAAATTACCATCGTTTGAGTGACATCAACTTGTTGTTTGCAATTGCATCGAAATTCGACTAGTCCATTATTTTTCCGTCTCTTAAAGGGTAAAGTGTAAAAAATGATGGATAGAGATACAGCAGTATGGTATTAATCACACCGTTACCTGGCTTTTGTAGCCAACACATGTCTCAAATTATTAGGAAATAACACGATTAATGAGATCCCTAACGATGTCAATAGTACTCAAAAAGTTTGAAAGAAGCTGCAACATTATTAAAATGAATTAATCAAAAATGACAAGGCAGCGCATTACTCTCATATGATACATGTATTTTTATGGTTATGTAACCTTAACCTACAAATCAATTTAACAATCGGGCCAATATTTTCTAATAACATAACACTGATAAATGGCAATTATGTTCTGCAAAACTTCTATGACAGATAACGGTTACTATGACGTTTCAAAAAATAACTCTATTCCTTTCGACCATTCGCAAAAAATACTTTTAAACAACATGGGCCGAATCTTCTCAACCTGGGTGGGCCGAATATTCTCAAATTTTTGGCCGAATCTTCTCGAAAATTGCAGGTCGGCGTGGAGCCGAATCTTCTTTGGTCCGAATCTTTTGACATCCTTCTCTGGCACCCGTCAAAAATCGGTAGATACCGTTATTAGATAAATGATTCGATGGATCACCCGAAGTCTGCCGAAAGCTGATATTAGAGGCAACTCGACTGATTCCGTAACAATATCGTATCTATACATAGGTTACCTCCCCTGTAACTGCTAAAATTTTAATAATTGATCCATGCTCTGGCAAAATGGGGCTTAATGCATCTCCGTGACGCATCATAACAAGCAATCCATCACATAAATATGGATCCATAATAGCCACTTTTCGAAACAACCGACTTAATCACGAGGTAGACTGATCCTTTGAATCGCAGCAATTTGGTCATTAAAGAAAAGTTCCGGCCGATATTTTCGCAAATGCATTAATCCCCATTTTTTCAGAGCGCAGCCCTATATATTAAATTTACAACGGGGACCTGTATAAGATTATTGTAGTTACGTCCCTTAATGTACCGTTAGATGTCGCATGTAACTCGCAACAACTTTTTTTCCACCTCCCATTCTAGTCATTCTCTGTATAAAACCCCTAAATAAATTACTGTAGAAAAATGTAGATCTATCAGTCGTAGCATATTCATATGAAAGCACCAAAAAGAAGACTAGATAAATAGTTTTAGTCTGGAGTACTAGCAAGGAAACGAGAAAGAGAGAGAGAGGCAGGTAGGCAGATAGACAGGCAGAGGTCTGTCAGAACATACTTTCAAATATATATCTATTTGCCATTGCCAACAGACAGACCGACCTACAGACAGACAGACAAGAGAACGTGGTGTTAAATATACATCTACCTACCATTGCCAATGCACAAATTTTCCTGTAACTATTCAAGTTAAGAAGCCATTCATGCATTAGGTGAGTAGTTAGGGGGATGCCAGTTGTAGGCAAAAATAGACACTTTCGCAGTTGATGATAGCAATTTCTAAAGAACAATGGTTTGAGTCAAATTGTTTTAAATTACAATCAGAATCAAAACTAATTCCCAAATTATTGAAATGATATCATTCAATAATATTAATTTATCTAGATTCACTTAGGAAATAATCTTCTTTCTGTCATGGTTTATTGTTCAATAAACCATAGAATAACGTAGATTCTAACATGACGTGTGAATTCGGCTCTATAAACACAGTGCAACGAAAGCGTGGTAAAATTTACGTTATTCTATGTAGAGTGACGTCATTCTATATAGAGTGACGTCATTCTGTATAAAGTAAGAAGTAAGTTATTCAATGAAATATAATCCGCACCCGCGTTTTTACTCTAAGTATGAACTTGTTTTCCTTTGATTAAGAGTTGGTCATGTTAGAAACGAAATAATCTTCTTTCAATCGTGGTTTATCGTTCAATAAACCACGTTGTGAGTTATGAGGCGCAATGAATAAACCATTCGGGCTATCGCCCTCGTGGATTATTCATTGTGCCTCATAACTCACAACTGTGGTTTATTGAACGATAAACCACGATAGAAAGAAGATTATTTCTTAATTTTACCACGCTTTCGTTGCACTGTGTTTATAGAGCCGAATTCACGTGTCATGTTAGAATTCACTATCAATGTTGCAGACCAATTACGATTTCCATTTCGTCCATTTTGTTGACATATTTCGATTTTTAGCCTACCTACTTTTGGGAGTGTTATACAAAGGCTGACCTCGAGACACAGTTGAGGTATGAGAAAAGTCGCATCGCTGAATTTCAGTTCAAGGAATAAACAGACCGAGTCAGATCTAGATTTTGAAGACTATTTCATTACTTCAAAAATCATTATTTAGTGCTTAATGTGCGACAAATGACATGGATGTCTGTGAAAATCATCGCGGCATATTTTGGACGCTTCTAGAAGTTGGATAGAAATGACATAAATGGTGAAAAGTGTCTCTGGATTACAAGTTTCAGTGCCGTGGTGGAATCAACATATTGCCTAGAATGACAGACGAAAAAGAAGATGACAAAACAAGCGTGCGTGTTGCGCTCAGGTATCAAATTATATTTTCATTATGTTGTATGATTAAAATAGCCAGAATTTATGATACTGTCTCGTCTTCATGTTTTAACTCTTCAACACGACAAAAAGTGTTGACTTATCCAAATTCAAATCATTTGGAAACAACATTCAACAATTTAAATGTGACACAAATAATGGAATTTGTTTTTGATTGGATAGAAAATGCTGAGGGAAAAGGAGAAAATGTTGCTTGGTTATCAGAATCTTCTCCTTTTCATGCAATGTTTTCAAAAGCCTTCTTCTCAGGGTCGTTAAAACCTGAGATTGTGTGAGAAAGAGTCAAGTCCCTGCACAAACTGTTTTCCTCTGGTCCTGCAAACAGACAAATAAAATTTTTAGTATCTGTCATGTTTTTCTATGCATGGGAGCCCTGAAATACAGTGTTCTCACTAGGATTTTGAAAGTTGCATTCCTCAAATCCAACCCAGGCAAAAAAGTTGGAAGAAGGTGGAATTCCTATACAGTCAGGATGAATTTTCATATGCTAATAATAAACATCTAAACATTGGATATTTAGATCTACAAACTTAAATTTGTATTCCTACACCAAGTAGATGTACATTATAGGTCTCCAAATGGCCCTAGGCATCCAATTTTTAGAACCAAGAAAAAGCCTTGTCCTAGTTTGAAAACTGGATCTACATGTCTCAAACCTTGCAGGAGTAAAAGTTTTCCGTATTGTGACGGAATTCCGTATTTTCAGGGGCGGATCAGGTCATTTTTCCAAATCATCTAAATCCGAGGAGAAAATTCGGGGGGGTGGGGGGGGTGGGGGGGGGGTTTACCCATTTATCTCAAATCTATTGCAAGTCAACAGATTTCCAGATGCCATATCAATAGAGTTTATTGCCCCACTGCATTTGCTTTGTCCGGGGCTTATCTCGGTCATTAATGGCTCTCGTCGAACGTCTGGTTACAGAGATTCCGATACGGAATCTGCCGAGTTCAGTGGCCCAGTATACTCGGAATAGTTACTGAAGCATTTCCAATCGTCTTTTTTTAAAACGTCCTTTGATTGGAGAAAAATATATCGGTTAGCCAATACATACTTATTTAACGGTAGAAGTTCGTTCTTCATCATAACTTGGCCGCTGACTTACAAACGAACGCGGTCACCGTTTAAAAATGAAGGTTTTAGCACTCGGATTTAACACGAAAGAAATCGAGAAGGACGTAAAGAATAAATGGCGATGGGAATGGCTGAACGAAAGAGATTTATGTGGAGAAAGGTACGGCATCTGGTTAAATAAGCCCGATCAACTACAGATCGAATGGAAAGAAAGCTTTAAGCATACATGCCGAAGACGAATCCCACATCACATTCTGCCTTGTTAATTAGCCATTCTTAAAGGAAGTATTGTTTTCCTATTTGACAGATTTGATTTTATTCTTTTGGCAGAACATTTAAATTTAGCACATGTTATTGCATTTCAATGAATCAAGTATTAAATTCTAGATATGTCCTTTTCTCATACTGGTTGTATTTTCAAATACAAAACTGATGTAATCTGATCAGGTCCGCTGTACAAAATGAAGATAATAGAGGAAAATAATAACATGGGTGCTAAAAACTTAGATTTTCATAGGTAAGCATATCATATCTTTCATTCTATTCAAGATTTCTTCAACTTTAAAATGCTAAAACTGGATCTCACTAGAGGATTTTGATGGTAATAAAATAGCTAAATCTCAGGAGCTTCCGGGGGCTCCAGCTCCCTGGACCCCTGGCCAGGGCGTTGCCCTGGACCCACCGGGGGCCCTAGCGGCCCCCAGGCCCCCAGCTGACTTTTCAGTATTTTCAGATTTTTCAACTTTTACCCCTGACTTTGTGTTTGCTTTTTTTTTTTTTTATTTCACTTTAATAGTAGTCAGATCACTAGGCTGATCTAGGGCTTTCTTTCAATACCCCAACTATATTTTAGCATTTTAAAATTAGTTCATCAATAATATCAAGCAGATGTACAATGTATGAGAGATAAAATCCAGTAATCAGAGCTCCAGATAAGAGGGAGTGGTGGCATTCTAAATACATTATTTGTATTTGATATCCTATGTTGTGGGTACTCATTAGAATCATCTGGATGAGATGATTCTAATGAATACCCACAACATAAGGTTTAGTAGAGAAAACTTATATTTTCAATTTCGAATTCAAAATCACTCCCTCGATCTGGAGCTCAGAGTAATGATAAAAAGAGATATGATTTCCGTGGACATTTTTCTTATATAATCTTAACTAAATAGATCTAATTGTCTAATTGTTTTTACTACAAAGATCGATTGAAAAATTCATCGGAAAGTTGAAATGTCATGGATGATACTCAATATCTCAGTCCCTAGTTACAGTACCAGCATTTCCAGATATCAATCTGGACAAATTTTCAATATTTCCATATTGAAAGCATTTGCAGATGACATACCTAGACCAGGGTTTTCCATGACGCACAAATCCTGCGTCATTGACGCGATTTCAACTCAAATGATCCCAAAAATAAATAACAGTATGTCATCAGTGACAAACTTTCCAAAATCTAAAACATCTAGGACATTGAATAAAGCGTCATAAATCCAAGTCTGTTCTTGCTTCAATATCAGACGAACACCGTTCTTTTTTTAACAACAGGGTTTGTTAGTCCCCTACTGGCGAAGCTGAAGGGGACTTTAGGTTTGCACTCCATCCGTCCGTCTGTCTGTCTGTCTGTCCGTCAGTCCGCAAATTAGTTTTCCGGACTTTTTTCTAAACGCTGGCAGATATTGAGCTGATTTTTGGTGTGTAAGTCAACCACCATAAATTGCAGATCAAGTTCCAGTTTAGTTACGGTCCACTGATTTTTGACGAAATTATGGGCCTTGGACTTAGAAAATTTCACCGAAAAAACAGTTTTCCGGACTTTTTTCTAAACGCTGGTAGATACTGAGCTGATTTTTGACGTGCAAGTCAACCACCATGAGTTACAGATCAGGTTTGAGTTTCATTCCAGTCCACTGATTTTTGACGAAATTACAGAACTTGTACATAGAAATTTTCACTGAAAAAACAGTTTTCTGGATTTTTTTCCTAAATGCTGGCAGATATTGAGCTGATTTTTGGTGTGCAAGTCAACCACCATGAGTTACAGATTAAGTCTGAGTTTCGTTCCGGTCCACTGATTTTTGACGAAATTACGGGCCTTGGACTTAGAGTTTTTCACCAAAAAAAACCAGTTTTCCGGGCTTTTTTTTTTTCTAAATGCTAGCAGATATTGAGCTGATTTTCAGTGTGTAAGTCAACCACCATGAGTTACAGATCAGGTTTGAGTTTCATTCCGGTCCACTGATTTTTGATGAAATAACAGGCCTTAGACTTAGAAAATTTCACTGAAAAAACAGTTTTCCTGACTTTTTTACTTACAATGCTCATGTTTGGTATGTAAGTACCTGTCATTGATACAGATCTTCTATGGGATATATGTCCAAGGTCAAGGTAAAAAAATTTAACCCTTATCATGACAACTTATCCACAAAACTTTTAATAGTCATTTCTCTGTATATTCAAAGTACTTAAGTTATAACACTTAATATACATGGTAAGCTGGTACCTCTTATTGGTACACACCTGCTAATGATAAGGTCAAGGTCATCTCACAAGGTAAAGGTCATATTTCTGAAAATTTGCTTTTACAGGGGCATTTGTGCAGGGTCCAAAAATTTCCAGAAAAGGCACTCGTCCTGTAGGACAAGTGACTTTGAAAAAACACTTGCCCTGCTTTGATCCTTACTCGTCCGCCGAGAAAAACCCTTCCAATATTGGACTCTGACGGTTTTTTTTTTTTTTTCAGACGAAACGGAAACGTTACAACGAACCTTAAATACCGGGTTTTAAAAACCGGTACCAGTTATCCGGTCAATTTACAGAAATAAATAAAGCCAAAACAACACAGTTTTTCGAACTGGTTTCGGGAAAGTATTTGCATTAATGTTAATATCGTTCGTTTTAATAATTAGCAAAGTCGGTCAGATTGAATTAGGTACACCCGAAGCATATTATGAGATTTTTGTTTGCAATGAAAGGTCCCGGGTTATATCATCAGGCTGACTTGAAACCGGTCTTTATTTGGGGCGGGGACCAGCATGTTTTATATTCTGTTTCAAAATTTGATATCCTGAATACCCTTAATTCGCTTATTCAATAATTGAATGGCCGTTTTGTCTCGTGTAAGTTAAATATTCATCTGAAAAACTTGTTTTACTATCTCCTATTCACCACTCGTCCTGCCGGACGAGTCTGAGTGATATTTCACTCGTCCTCATCCATTTCTTACTCGTAAATACGAGCGGACGAGTGGATTTTTTGGACCCTGTTGTGTTTCACAAACACATCTTGCCTTAGTAAAACTTCTTCAATGAACTTACTTTAACAAGGAAAATGCTTATATATCTGGCTTTCATTAAAGCACCGCATACAAAGATGTAGACATGATGCTTATAATTCTGAAAGGGGGTCAAAAATGTTCTTTCTCCTCCACAGAGTTTCACAAACTATACCTGCCAGCGATATATATGGCCAGTACGGGACTCGATATTGCTGTGCAATACTATCAGAATGCTCCTTTTAGATAAAAGTGGTTTTCCGGTAATTTATTTGTAGAATAAGACTGGTTAAGGCATTATTGCCTTAAAGTACATTGGATATGTGTTGTAAGTACGGGCCCAGTCAAAGTCTCGGTTGGGTTCTCTGTATTTCAAAGTTTATTTCACACGACTTCCGGTAGATAAAAGTACACATTACCAGTCTGTTCTGTTCACGGAAAATAATGTCACGAGGAAGTAAACTGTAGTATTCTTTTTTATCGTCTGCTTCCTACAGCTGCAGATCAAGCCACGTCAAGCAGAGATTCGGACTAGAGACCCATTTATTTTGACCCCCTAAGTTTAAGAAATGACCCTAAACTAATGAGACAAGGGGTCACAATGACCCCCAATTTTTAAAGCCGAGGGAAAACCCTGCTAGACCCATTTATTTTAAAACATTTCAGACTTACGATGCAATGATCTCCTCTATGGATAATCCTTGGCAAAACATTAAAAGGGACAGTCTCATCCATGTGCTGAATAAAATTGATCAACCCATTACCACAAAATCAGGATTTTTAATAACCTCAAAAAAACAATTTTATGGCCAGTGAGGAAAAATGCTGTTAAAACTGAAGTGTATAAAATGGTTTAGATATTGGTCAGCTATGTAAACATAGATAATTAATCAACAAATATAGTGTACTTGATAAAGAAACTAAAAGGATTTGTCCATGATTTAAAACCGGGAAACAACAACAGTGCTTCCTTTGATGGCCCCAAGAGAATGAAATGCATTTTCCATAGGTGGTAATCTGTACCTCCTTGCAACCGTCAGGGGCAACATTTGGCATGAAATGAGACTGATTATACTTTAATAAAACAAAGCTGAAATTAGTTAAAAAAAATGGCTGAAAACAAGTAAAGATGTATCTTTAAGGAGGAAGGCTTTTTAAAACATTGTAGAAAGAGGAGATAATGCTGGTAACCGGCATTTTCTCCTTTTTTTCCCGCAATGTTTTATATCCTTTCAATAGCAAATCTAACCATTTTAGCCACAATGAAATTATCATCTTGTCTGCATTTGCTTTGAATCTGGATCATGGGTCCAAAATTTTGTTGTTTGGTAAAGAATTAATCAACAGAAAAATGACTATCAGGTTTGGCCTTTTAGTAGGCAACTACAATATTTTCTCCTTTTCCCAACAATGTTTTCTGTTCTTTCAATGACTAATTTCACCATTTTAACCAATTTAAAATGGTCATCTGCAAATGCTATCAATTTGGACAGTCTGTCTTCTGGTTAAGATTTAATTTTAAACTTAAAGGTACACCCTTACAATTACAGTACAGAGAAAAAACGCTGTTAAAACTTGAAAGTGTGTGTAATAGCTCAGTTGTTTAAATATAGATAAATTACCAATTATATGGTGTCATAATCTGTACAATCTTGCAGCCATCAGGGGCAATATTTGGCATGAAGATACAAGGGTGTTTTAAGTTTCATAAAATAAAGATGAACGGGTTAAAAACTGCCTGAAAATGAGTATAGACATATCTTTAGGCATAATAAGTAAAAAAGATTTATGATATAGTTGTCCTAGTTTAATTGATTCTGCAGATTCCTGGTAATCGTTTTGGTAACCAAGGAGATCAGTTGTATGTAATGTAAACAGACCTTTTTTGTTTGGCAGGTAATTTAATGGATTGGAAGCATCAGTTAGTGCACACCTGTGTATTATCTGATAGCACCTTCTTTGGAGTGACCTTTCAACCCAAGTATATGCAATACATGTATACTGGCTTATTCTGCTAATGAAGCATCCAGGGTTCATTCACCTACATTGTTCATTTCTGGAAAAGTAATTTAAAGTACATGAATTTCAAGGACTGGATTAATGATTTTAATAGGGACTGTGTTATCCAATCACTCGTAAGAATATTCCTAGGCTTATTATCAAGAATGTTCTGAATTCAAAAGTAACAGAACTTCTGATTGGCTATACCAAGTAGTTTAGCCAATCAGAAGTTGTTTTACTTTCTACATCTAGAATAAGACCATGAATGAAACTAAGAGTGGTTGGTTTATAAGGGCCTAGAACTTCAGAAAAATAAGGCCAACCTTCTTAATCTTTTATCTTCTTAGAAAACTGATATATCTTTAATTGCTTTTCTTGATGATAATTATGTCAAAATCAGACTGCATAGAGTGTACTATAGTCTTTGGTCAACACTGTTCACTCCTGTACTTTTTGAGATAATTACCGCAATATAACTGAAATTATTTTGAAAACAGCACTTAAGACCATACAATCAATCTACGTCTTAAGCTGTCTATCTTGAGGATATTTTTGTTTCAGTTCACTTTGCTTTTGCTAGACATATTTTTCACTAATCTTTTGTAATTGTTGAAGCATTGTTGCTTACCCCTTTCCCAAACGACAAAATTTTAAACTCGTCCAAATGGAAAGCAATTTCAGACAACAAAATAAACGTAACTCAAAAATTGAAATTTGTTTCCAGCAAGGTAGAAAACATTGTGGGAAAAGGAGAAAATGCTGTTTTCAAAAGGCTTCTATCTCAGGATCGTAAAAACCAGGGATTGTTTGCAAAAGAGGGTTTCATGCATAATTGTGGATCCATAAAATGCAGTTTGTCAAATAACAGGCAGAATTATAAGGTAGAATGGTCCTTTGGCCTGTAGAAAATTTACAAATAACAAAAAGTTTTGATCCATATCAGCTTGCGCAGGCTTACATGGGTTGATACTCTTTGCAGATGCATTAAACCGCCTTTTCACAGAGCATGGTTCAATTATAGGGATCAGCTTGACGTATATTGCAATTTTTTGGTGAGGTTCAAATAAGAGTATAATCAGACTTTCATCAGGCTCCATGGTCAAGTAAAGCCCTCGCTTCCAATGAATGTTTTACATCAATATTAGTTTGACTGTTTTGGATCTAGGCCAGATTGTTCTTTAACATTAGCGTGGTTTCTGCTGTGTTTTTAGGGCAATCAGTTCCTAACCCTTTACCAAATAATCTCGTGTTTTAACTGACTTTACCAAACGACAAAATGTTAGACTGGTCCATATTGAAAGCATTTGCAGACGACAAATTAAAAGTGTCTCAATTTATGAAATTTGTCTCTGAAAGGATAGAAAACCTCTTGGGAAAAGGAGAAAATGCTGGTTACCAGCATTTTCTCCCTTTTCCCACAAGGTTTTCAAAAGCTTTTTTTCCCAGGGTCGTGAAAACCAGGGCTTGTTTGGTAAAGAGTTAATGACCGAGAGGGAAAAGGGTTTTGAAAACATACTGGTAACCAGTATTTTCTCCCTTACCCACAGTGTTATCTATCCTATATCATCATTTGAGGCACACAAAGTTTGTCATCTGCAAATTCTTTCATATTGGACATATCGGAGGTTTTGTCATCTGGTAAATAGTCGAAACTGCTTTATGAACAAAGAAGATCAAAGAGTATGCTGCCTTGTCTCTGATCTGGATGCTCCAATTCATGTACTTGTGAGAAAGCTCATTCTGTTAAAAAAATAAGTGCTGAAATTGCAATATTGAAATAGGCCTTCTATCCATGTAATATATTTCCCCAATTAAGGGAAAGAATATTGTTTTCTGTTGCAAATTTATTTGTATGGGGCTTTGGCTTACTCCCTTATGCAGGGTCTTTAACTCGTTGACTTGTTTTATGCATTGATTTTGCCTTTTTTCTTTAAGAAAATGTTTGTGGCATTTGCCCGTTGGTTAACTTCTGCTTTTTGTCATTCTTTTGTCTTCTTTTTGCATTTATGTATTAAATCTGAGCACACATTTAATTATTATCAATTTTATTCAAGAACTTTTTTCAAAGTCATCAGCAGCAGTGTCCGTTTTCTAGAGGTTATGTGATAAAACAGCTCCATGCACAGTATATAACATGTATTTGTATTTCAGGATTCGACCACAACTGGCACGAGAGAAGATCGATATGTGTCAGGTTTGCACAACTGTCATGGAGGAAGAGCAGCAGGTCCTGCTGGGTAAGGACAAGGCGTTCACCTTCGACTTTGTGTACGACATGCACACAACACAAGAGTACATCTACGGAGACAGTGTGGAGAAATTGATTGATGGGTTAGTTGTTACTGTTTCTCATGCCTTGGTACTCTTTAGCTTGACTGGCTAGAAAAGCTTCAGCCGTCACATGGTCTTCTTCAGGTAGTGATTTTTAGAACCAGTGGCCAAAGGCCAGTGACCTTATGTCATGGCACTGTGTCTATCTCTGTGTGCATATGTGTGTGGTAATGTTTATTTTCAACATCTGCTCTGAAACTACCAATCCTTTTTTGACCAAAAATCCTTTTTTGACCAAACTTCCCAGAAATTATCCTGTCATCATCCTCTTCAGAATTTCTACAAAGGATTTAATTGCTATGAAGATCAGGTTGCCAGTGCAACAAAACTGAAAAATATTGAAAATCTTTAAAAATACTCTTGTTCAAAACCATTAGGACTAGGGCTACCAAAGTTTGTACGTAGCTTTGTCTAATGGACCTCAACAATGTCTCTTCAAAGCAGCTTTCAGGTGTCAAAATCCTGCTATTGGCTTATGCGGTGAAAATTTTTTATCTTGTCTTGTTTCAGACTATATGGCATAGAGCTACCAATCTTGCATGCACTCATCTTCAGTACCAGGGTGTACAGAAGTGTATAGAAAGTTAAAAAATCAGTTTTACATGAATGCTTTAATGTACTGATTTTACTGAATGGTTCCCTACTGCAAATAGAACTAATAGAGTATTTATGACTTTCAAGTAAATAGATAGAAATGTATTATACCAGTAATTGCTTTCTTTTTTGGGCTCAAAATATTATCACTGAACCTTCATTAGGCAAAATCATGAGTCGTTAATAAAAAAAGATGCTCTTGTGAATGAGGAAATTGACTAGGACATAACAAACCTATTTTTAAACACTGTGTGACTGTCTCCCACTAACCTTCACATAAACTTGCCTAGAAGACTTTTTCTGTTGTTTGTGAAAAGGCAGTTTGATTAAAAAAAGCAAAGTTAAGTGTAAACATGTATAGAAGTAGTCATTTGAGAGAGTTAAACAGTTCAAGTTGTGAAAACTGAGTAAAAATTGAGTAATGATAATGGTGATGTCTACTGAAGCCTGTAGAAGAACTGGGAAAGTTAAATGAGCTTAGTGGGAGGAAGTTGGTTTTAACTCTTTCCCAAACCACAAAATTTTATACTGGTCCAAAGTGAAAGCATTTGCAGACAACAAGATAAATGTGACTGAAAAGTTGAAATTTCTTTCAGGAAGGGTAGAAAACATGGTGGGAAAAGGAGAAAATGCTGGTCTCCAGCATTTTCTCCTTTTTCTACAATGTTTTCAAAAGGCTTGAACTCTCCCTTAGGGTCGTCAAAACCCGGGATTGCGCGATAAAGAGTTAACTCTTTACCTTATGACCAAATTTTAGACTTGTCTAAATTGAAAGCATTCGCTGACAACAAATTAAATGTAGCTCAAATGATGGTCTCTGTCTTTGTTAGGGTAGAAAACATTGTGGGAAAAGGAGAAAATGCGGGTTTCCAGCTTTTTCTCCTTTTCCTACAATGTTTTCACGAGGCTTGAACTCTCCCTCAGGGTTGTCAAAACTCGGGATTGTGTGATAAAGAGTTAATATAATGTATACATAATTTTACATGCTTGAGAGGTGATGCTGAATACTTCTATTCATTAAGGTGTGAAATATACTCTGTACCTGATGACAGTATCTCAACTTGTACATACTGAAAGCACTTGCAAATGAAAATGTGGCTTAAATGTTAAAATTTTGATGTGAAAAGGTAGAAAACATTGTAGGAAAAGGGGAAAATTATGGTCACCAGCATTTTCTTCTTTTTCCCAAATGTTGAAGACTTCTGTCTTCGTCCTTAGATCTAGGTCATTAAAATATTAGATTGTTTGGTAAAGGGTTAAATCTATTTTTTGTTCACTCTTAGGTTGAGTACCCATTTTCACTGATCCATAAATCAGCACTATCATCCATGTAGTTATGATCAAATCAGAGCAATAAAGCAGGGTTAAAAACAGCCTTAACCCTGTACCACACGACCAATTTTAGACCTGTCCGAATTGAAAGCATTTGCAGAGGACAGTTTCAATGTGGATCATATGAAATGATTTTTCTTTGATAGGGTAGAAAACATTGTGGGAAAAGGAGAAAATGCTGGTTACCAGCATTTTCTCCTTTTCCCACAATGTTTTCAAAAGCCTTCTCTATCAGGGGTGTCAAAAGTCGTTATTGTGTGGTAAAGGGTTAACTCTTTATCAAATAACAAAATTCCAGACTAGTCCAAATTGAAAGCATTTGCAGACAACAAAATACATGTGACTGGAAAATTGAAATATGTTTTAGGAAGGGTAGAAAATATTGTGGAAAAAGGAGAAAATACTGGTTAACAGCATTTCTCCTTTTCCCACAATGTTTTCAAAAGGCTTCTTTCTCAGGTTTGTTAGAACTTGGAATTGTGTGGCAAAGGATTTAGGTTGCACTCTTACAGCAACACATGGCTTTGCAGCAATGCTATAAATGGAAGGACACTGCAGTGACCCCAAGAATGCCCTGGGATGCAGGCTTACAGTGACTTCTTTTTGCATGCAAAAAGTAAAGTTAGTGTGCTTAGTGCATCCTGGCTGAGAGGGCTGCTGTAGGAAGAAAAAGCATTCTATGGGAATGTATTCATGATGCAGCAGAGTCGTAGTGGAAACACACAAAATCTGGATTTATGACTCTTGGGGTACCCTTTGGTGATCCTCCTGCATCCTTACAATGTCAAACGCATCCTTACTGCAAGGTCAGGGCAGCTGTCAAACTTATGTCTGCAACCTCCTCAATGACCCCCTCTGAACATCCTTACAGAATTTATGCAGTTTCTTATGGGTTTTTCCATGAACATGTTGTTTCTGTCAAGTTTGCAATGCCCTTCTAGGTTCCATGGTTTTCTTTGGAAATTGGTTATAAACATAAAGTGCCCTTTGAGTTTCAGGATAGAAAACATTGTGTTTTCAAAAGTCCTTAGAACCTGAGATTGTGGAGTTGTTGTCACAGTTCTAAAGGATAGGCGTGTTGAAAAGGTGGTAAGCGTTTGCATTGCAATACATAATGCAAATATAAACTAGGTTTTGTTACCCAAAATAACACTTTTTTCCCTCTTTCAGGTGTTTTGATGGTTACAATGCAACAGTTTTTGCCTATGGCCAGGTAAGCATGATCATTTTTACAAGCTGTTTCATTTACTACATTCATGCTTAAAGGGACTACCAACTATATTACAATAACAAAATAAATTTTCAATATAATTCAAATTTATTTGGTTTTGATGAAGGGTATATGGCACAAGTTTGTAAAAAAAAAATTGGGCTCGGAAGGAGAATTTATCATTTTAGCATGAATTCCCTTCACTTTATCCTGTTAGTAACAGTATAAATCTGTATTAAGAGTACTCATGTAAGTATATAGGCATGCATATTCACCTGTTACCACTCAATCCCAAGTTGGTAAAGAGTTAAAAATAAAACAAACACTACACAAATTCTACCAAAGAAATGTGATAGATAAGAAAGCACTTCTTAACAATGAAATAATGTTACTATCTGTGCACAAGTGTATAGATTCCATGGAACACAGAATGGCTAAATGTCAACCTACAGCTGGCCGAACAGTACACATTGGCTGCTTTGTTTATGTAAAAATGTCATGTAAGCTAGTGATGATGTGAAGCTATTGCTATAAATAGACACTAGGCATGAAAACACGCATTGGCAGAAATTAGATATGCAGGAATTGAACAAAATTTTACAATAGTAAATGTCTCAGCCGGTTATTCTAGCTGACCAAGCATATAAGTTACATAAGAAACAATGCATTTTTGACCCACCATATGCTTTACATCCTGTAGCTCTCAATGAGTTTAAAGTAGCCTGAGAGACATTGTTGTATTTTTTTTTATAAACAAATATGGCATTTTTGCAGATATTGTTTATAATAAGATTTGTTTAAGTCTTCAAAATATTGTGGGTTTGTTTCGGCCAAATGTAATTCTAATAAGCTGACACACTATCATCGCTAATTTAGCGATACACTGTATCAGACGATACATTCAAGCTGGAGGAGAATGTGACAAATACCCATGACACTAGTTTGATCAGGTGACGAATACAGGTGCTCTACAGGGATACACACTCTATTTATGTCACATGATCAGCTTTTACACAAGCGTTTTTTATTCTCAAAAATTCCTTTTTTTGCATTTTTTGTTTCAGATACTGACACAGGATTGTGCTGTCCATGAAAAGGGATAAAATCACTAAAACCAAAAATTAATTGTCAAAGTAATTGGTAGTCCCTTTAACAGAGTAAAAAAAAAATGTTATTTGGTGTCATTTTTCATTTCTTATCTAAGGTGTATTTCAAAATTACTGAAACCAAATGTATTTGCATGGAGGTATAAACTACATGCATGTATGACTGAGTACCGTATTTTGCTTTAATTTTGGGACAGTAAATAATAATTATTTTTTTTCGTGTCCCAATACTTAGGTCTACAAAAAATAATTATTTTGTCAGCTGTCCCAAAACTTATGGTCAGACAAGACAAGCTGTCGTACTGTAAGTCACTGACCGCTAACCATTCGAATATTGCCGACATTAAAATATTGCTACATCATTGATTTCAATGAACCTACGATCATTTGCAGGTTGGTCTATTTTAAGACGGATTGGAATTCCAGCTTTTTCCCATTGTTTTCTTTAATGGTTAACTTGTCACTCATTATTGTCTGCGTCCTGGGATCACGATGAGGATTGTTATTTTGAGTTTGTAGATAAATTCACAACATATTTTACCTGCTTACGTGAGGTGAACGACGTAAATTCCACTCTGACAAGTACCTGCCCGGCCCGTTCTCAAATTTGATTGGTTCATCGATCTTCGATCGATAAACCTCGGTTAGACTAGAATACTGTACCTTGATTTCTATTTATAAACAACGAACCTGATTGACCGTGAAATACATGCGTATCAACTCCATGTCAACTTCGGATGTACATGTATATGTTATATATCTTGGATACAAGTTTATCACACCTTTTTACACTTATATCGGATTTTTTTTTCTGAATTGGGGTTTAAAATAGTCAGTCAGGTGATCGTTTTTTTTGTCTTGAATCGGGAAACTCCCATTGAAATCGGGAAGGTTGGGAAGCATGCTTACGTTACGTGTGTAGAAATAAAAGTGCGTGAAATAAATGCTTGTAAACAAAGGGTATCAAACGGATTGAAAGATTTTTTTTTTTTAAATAGGTATTCACTGTCCCAATTCTTTTGAACAAAAAAATACCGATCTTGCTTTGCAATTTTTAGTATGGCCCAAATCTTTGGGTCATGAAAAATAATTATTTTCGCGATTTTTGATGGTGTCCAAATACTTTGGGTGTCCCAAAATTTAAGCAAAATACGGTATGTTATATGTTTCACTCTTGTCGCACGCTGCAACTGGAACAACAAAGTGTATCTTTTGTATAAGGCTTTAACTCTTTACCACACAATGAAATTTTAGACTTGTCCGAATTGAAAGCATTTGCAGATACAAATTAAAGGAAGTTTAAATTATGAAACTTGTCCTTGATAGTGCAGAAAACATTAAGAGAAAAGGAGAAAATGCCGGTTACCAGCATTTTCTCCTTTTCCCACAATGTTTTCAAAAGCTTTCTTTCTCAAGGCCGTAAAAAGTCGGGATTGTGTGGTATAGAGTTAAGACTTTCACATAGGAAGATGATTTTCTTGCTTACTTTTCAGTGCCATTTCCTATTCTAAGCTCCATCATGGCCATTTCAATGGCTCCGTTTTTCAATCACTTTAAAAGAGATCAGATGGTACCAGAGATGACAGACCTTGTCTAAACCCTTTACCTTATGACAAAATTTTAGCCATGTCCAAATCCAAAACATATGCAGACGGCAAAGTAAATGTGGCAAAAATTGTGGAAGATGTCTTTGATAGGGTAGAAAACGTGAGAAAAGGAGAAAATGCTGGATACCAGCATTTTCTTCTTTTCCTCTAATGTTTTCAAAAGTCCTATTTCTCAACCTCATCAAAAGTTGCCATTATGTGGTAAAGGGCACTTATAGTTCTTTGCAAATAGAATTGTGTTTGGAGACGGTGTAGATTCAGACCAGACTGCACAAACCTGCAGTCTGATTGTTGATCTAAATTAAGTTATATGCTTTGCTGACATTTGGCAAATAGCAGACTGGAAATTGCTATTATTTTGAAGTGTTTTTCGAGAGTGAAAAGGCACAGATGCTGTTTATAACAGTTTCTATAAATACATATACATGTAGCTATAAATGGATACCTTTGAAGCATGACATTCACATGGATAGAGAAATGAGTATTTGTGGGAGACAGGAAACTGCTTGTCAG
The DNA here is from genome assembly GCA_946811185.2 of Hippopus hippopus. Classification (NCBI taxonomy): domain Eukaryota; kingdom Metazoa; phylum Mollusca; class Bivalvia; order Cardiida; family Cardiidae; genus Hippopus; species Hippopus hippopus. Next base: position 22,126,656 of record OX328107.1, on the reverse strand, counting down.
AAATCATTATAAGTTCAATGTAAATAAATCTTGCCCTTTTAAGTTACCCATTTTAGCCAATATTTGGGTAATAGCTATCATTAACCGCAATAATACACCATTTTATTAGGGCCAATTTTACTCTTCACTTAGTTCCCTGTGTAAACCAACACAATACAAACTAATTTAGACAACACACTTATCACGATCTAGAACAAGTGAAAGAAAGGAACATAATGTTGACATGTCTTATTTATATGATAAGGAAAACATTGTGGGAAAAGGAGTGAGTAATCATCACAAGGAATAAGTTTCACTTTGAGATTTTTGTGTACATCATTACAGACTTAGGTTTCAACCTGTTGAATTGTGCACGTCTAGCTTTGAAAGGGTCACAAGCTTTGTGGGTTTATAACATTAAGTATTTTATTGTGGTTCACCGTGTAAGTTCAGGGTCACTGCTCGAAATGTTTCTGATGTAAACTTACCCTTTTTCCAATACAACTATTTGGAGATCTTTATATTGTATTGGAGTATCAGCTAAAGAATTTAACCTTTTACCAGACGACAAAATTTTACCCTAGTCCAAGTTGAAAGCATTTGCAGACGACAATTTCAATATGGCTCAAATTGTGCAATTTTTCTTTGACAGGGTAGAAAACATTGTGGGAAAAGGAGAAAATGCTGGTTTCCAGCATTTTCTCCTTTTTCTCCACAATGTTTTCAAAATGCTTCTTTCCTAGGGTTGTTAGAAGTAGGTATTGTGTGGTAAAGTGTTAAGCCAATACCACGCAATCCTGAGTTTTAACGACCTTTGGAAATTAGACTTTTGAGAACATTGTGTGAAATGGAGAAAAGGCTGGTGACAAGCATTTTCGCCTTTTCGTTCAATGTTTTCTAATCTTGCAGAAACAAATCAGATATGTTAGCCAAGTTTAACCCTTTATTGCACAATGCGGACTTTTAATGACTCTAGGAAAAAAGCATTGTCTCCTTTTCCCACAATGTTTTCTACACTATCAAAGAAAAAATTGCACCATTTGAGCCACATTTAAATTGTTGTCTGCAATTGCTTTCAATCTGGACATGGCTAAAATTTTGTCGTCTAGTATGGGGTTAATTTGTGGTCTGTAAATGCTTACTTTGGACCCATGTAAAATATTGTCATGTAAAGAATTGATATGGTTTCATTAATTCCGTACTAAACAATCACAACTTTTAACGACTCTAAGGGAAAAGGCTTTTGAAAACATTGTGGGAAAAGGAGAAAATGCTGGTAACCAGCATTTTCTCCTTTACCCACAATGTTTTCTAACCTTTCGAAGACAAATTTCAATTTTTGAGTAACATTTATTTTGTCGTCTGCAAATGCTTTCAATTTGGAAATGTCTACAGTTTTGTCATTTGGTAAAGAGGTAACCCATTACCAAACAACAAAATTTTAGTCTTGTCTAAATTGGGACCATTTGCAGACAACAAATCATGTGTGACTCAAAAAATGAACTTTGTATTTTGGAAGGGTAGAAAACATTGTGGAAAAAAAGGAGAAGATGCTGGTTGCTTACTCTCTGGGTTTTTAAAAGTCGGCTTGGTGTGGTAAAGGAATAAGCACAGTACTGTTGCATGATATTTCTACTATTGAATTTTAGTTTGGAAGACAAAATATGGTACTGTTAATTCAAACTGTTACCCAAGAAGCCTGTGTTTTAGATGAATTTTGAAAACATTGTTGTGAAAGGGGAAAATGCTAGTTACCAGCATCTTCTCCTTTTGTTTTTTAACTCTCTACCACAAGGCAATATTTTGGACCTCTGTAAGTCCAAAGCACTTGCACATAACAAATTATGTATAGCTTTAAATTTGGAAATTATCCATGACAGGGTTGAAAACACTGTTGGAAAAGGAGAAAATGCTGGTTACCAGCATTTTCTCCTTTTCCCACAATGTTTTCAAAAGCCTCTTTTCTCAGGGTTGTTAAAACACAAGATTGTTTGGTAGATGGTTAAGTAAGGAATTGAGAGAACCATCAACAACTACTCATAAAATTGATTTCACATTTTTCTACAATATGATATGCATCATGAATATGGATCATTTGTGTAAGAAATACACTGCTGAATTGGAATTATTTTGACATTTCCCTAGTGAACAGGTTTATTAGGAAAATGCAGACGGTACTGAACCAAGATCAGACTGCATGTTATGTACAGTTTGATTTTAATTTTCATTGTCTACCAAAGCAACTGATGCTGAGCCCAGCAATGTAAAGATTCAAAGCCTGAAGGTGTTGTGTATTAAGTCTGCATGACAAAATTTTAGATTTGTCCAAATTGAAAGCATTTGCACACGACAAATTTATTGTTGCTCAAAAAAATGATTTCTGTCTTTGAAATGGTAAAATTGTGGCAACATTGTGGAAAAATAAAAAAAAAAAACCACTGGTTACCGATATTTTTTCCATTACCCACAATGTTTTCTAAGGCCTTTTTCGTTTGGGTCATTTAAAAACGGAAATGTTTGGTAAAGGAGTATATTGGAGAAGCTGCAACTGATCAGTATTCCTTCTAACTTTTTACATCTGTACAGCAGTCAACCTTTGAGACTTGGAAAAAAGAAGTGATTACTTATTAACCCCTATCCTGCTAAATAAGTGAAATAAAGCTTTCAAGCTGACAGTAAAAACCCAAATTCTGCTACTTCAAAGGTATTTCTTGGGAAAGTCATATCCTTATCGGACAGTGTAGATCCAAGAGCAGACTTCACTTTCTGTGCAATCTGATATTGATCTACATTGTCTGGAAAAGATCCTTGAGTCTAAGCAGCCTAAGGCTTAAATTCAGAAAAAAAGGTGGTATTTTGTATGTATTCCGTGCTAAATGGGTGGGGGCATTCTGCAGTTTTATCTTGATTCCTCTCCAGTACTGCACTGGTCCTGATAAGGGAATTACTTGGTTTTTATCCTTGATTTTCTTGCACTGCAAAGATATTTTCTGGAGATAAAATCACAACTACATGTGGTTAGATTGTATCTATAACAATCATGCATTTCTCTGATGACAGTGAACAGCATTCAGTTTAATACATGTATTATATTGGGACCTTACATATATATCAAAGATTATAATTATACCAACTTCCCTGAGGGAAACAAGGATAAAAGCAAAGGAATACAGGTAAAAGGACCAATCTGTTATTTGGTGACCTTTAGCCTTTATCTGGTGAGGGAGATAATTTGACGTACTCCCCCATTGATATTTTTTTTACAATATGGAATACCCTAAGAAGTCTTATATTAATGATGCTCAGTTTCCTAGAAGTGTTGACTTCCACTGAAAACTCTACTGATTCATTGTACACAATGAATAAATGTAAAGGGAATTTAGAAAAAGTGTATCTGAATGGCATGGAAAACAGTCATATACAGCCAGGAAATAAAGTTTTTCAGATATTAGAGTGACATTTGATAGATATTAAACTGAACATAATGTTCAAAAAGGTTCACATAAAGTGCAAGATTGTGTGTGATATGTGATGAACCTTCATAGAAGACTTTGGAATTTTTTTATCACAGTTTTCATTCTCAAACCATGCTGCATAGAATTCTAGACATAAATCTCACCTGAATCTTATCATGTAGTATGAAGGAAAGGAGGAGAAAATCCAAAGGAAGGGAAAACATGTGAACAAAAAACTAAGTTAATTGTCAAAGTCTGCCATCCTTTTCATATGGTGTTGTTGTTAATTTTCTGTTTATCATTTTTTATTGCAGACTGGTTCTGGGAAAACCTACACAATGGGAACAGGATTTGATATTAACATTCCAGAAGACGAAATTGGTATCATTCCGCGGGCAGTGGGTCATTTGTTCAAGGGTATAGAAAACAGACAGAAAGAAGCTCTAGAGAAAAATGAGCCAAGTCCCGACTTCAAAGTTAATGCTCAATTTATGGAGGTGAGCACATTCATGACAGTCTTGAGTATTGTAGTCCTGACCTCTTAACCTTATACCACACAACAGAATTTAAACTTGTCCAAACCTAAAGCAGTTGTAGGCAACAAATCAAATATGGCTCAAATTGTAGAATTTATCTTTGGTGGGGTGGAAAACATTATGGGAAAAGGAAAAACAGCATGTTCTCTTTTCCAACGTTTTCAAAAGTCCCTCTCTCAAGGTCGTTGAGTTGGTACTTTATTGTAAATGGTTAATCTTTCATTATAATAGCCAGCTTTAGACACGAAGACTAAGTAATTTTAAAATGATATTGCAAAGGTGTTGGGGAAAAAGAGCAATTGCTTGTAAGCTTGTAATTGGCCTTACTACAAATATTTGATCATCTATATCTGAGTCGGCTGTCTTACAATGTATCTTACACCTGTCATCTCATTTAGAGGAATCTGGAAGGGATTATGAATTTGGTATGTTGTTGTGCCTGGTGTCAGCATGTCCCTTTACATGGGTATATGGATGATAATGGCTTATATTGTACTGGTAAATTGTTGTCCCGTTTTGTTCTCTTATACTACTGACTCTGCTTTGGAAAGTTTATAAGGTTTACAAGTTTTTGTGGGTAGTTTTGCTTAGTGGCAACATTTCCATTCATGATAAATAGATACATTCAACTCTTTAAAGAGCTTTTCAAAACTTAAGTTGCCTTTGTTGCCAGTATAGATAAAGATCAGATTGTATAGTCTAATCTATGATCTACACTGTCTGATTGGTACATCTTATACTAAAACAATATTAAATTTGCTATCATTTGGTATTATTTCTAGACTGAAAAATACCTGTCAGGTTTACCACAGCCTCAGAGGGTTAAACCTGTTGAAATATTGTTGGGAAAAGACATTGCATGTAACAATGCAGTTATGATGATGCTTTCAAATACTGTCTTTCTTTCCTCATGGTTATTAAAACTAGGGATTGTGCCGTAAAGAGTTGAAAGATTATCTTTTAATTTCAGTTGTACAATGAAGAAATTCTAGATTTACTGGATACTACAAGGGACCCTGAAAGTCGGGTATGTATTCTGTCCTTGACTACATGGTCCGTATTCACCAACCATTCTTAAGAACATTCTTAGTCTTATTCTCCAAGATTTTCTGAATTTGAAAGTAACACAACTTTGATTGGCTTAACCATTTAGTTTAGCCAATCAGAAGTTATGTTACTTTCAAAACTAGAAAATTCTGGACAATAAGACTTAGGACATTCTTGAGAATGGTTTGTGAATAGGAACCCATACTTTCTAGATACTCTAGGTTAACCATATTTACTTAGCCTTTGTTTTTTGCTTTTGTAGCCCTAGGCAAGACAGCTTATGCCCTGTGTCAGTTGTGCATGCCTATGTACAGGCATCCCTCCATGTATATGGTTACTTTTATTCAAACTTTTCTGATGAAATTATTGAACTAATTTTTACCAGACATGACAGAATGGGCACAGGCACTTGAGTTTTGACAAACTTTGCCTTCTATAACCTAACATGTCTCCCTATCATTTGTCTGAATTTTTCACATATTTCTGAACTGGGATGGTAAAAGGTTGTTTATTCTGTTTTGTTCTACAGTAATTTATCTGCAATCTAGTACAGGGAAAGGAACAAATCAATAGAGATTAAGAGAGTAAATAAGGTTTAAACTTTGGACTTATTTTTCTTTTCCCACAGTCAGGTTGATATTTTAAGGCAGCAGTGAATATATTGAATCAATCTGATTAGTCAATGAAATTCAAATATCAGCTTTAAAATAACAATGTCATGGGACAAATAGTTTTGACTGATCAGATTCGTCCACTATGAAGCTGCACACATGTCAGCTGTTGTAGCACACACAAGTGTTGTATGTGTTTAACATCATCACCACCATCTGTATGAATCCCAGATTGCTTTATTCAGGTGAGCACTTTAAGACCAATGGCTCTTTTGTCGTGACTGAAACCTTCATTCAAGTTGTTTTTCTTCATTTCTCATAATTACCGAAATCCTTAAGTAATGTCAAGCTTTTGGAATTTCAAGGTTGTTTTGTTCTACAGAAAACTATTTGATATGAAAATCCAAGACCAGCCTACATGTTGTTAGCAGTCTTAAGTTAATCTCATTGTCTCTAGGAAGACAGGAACATCAGAATTTATCCCAGGGGCTTATAGTTTTATTGTTATTACATTTCAGGGTCGCAAGTCAAATGTGAAAATCCATGAGGATGCTGAAGGAGGGATATATGTGGTTGGCATCACTACAAAACTTGTCCATTCCCTGGACGAAGTAAGTATTGTGTTCTTCTTAACTCTTTACCACATGAGAAAATTTTAGATCTAAATTGAAAGCATCTCAGATTTGCAGACTGCAAATTAGATGCAACTAAAGTGATAGGACATGTCTCATAGAGGGTAGAAAACATTGTTGGAAAAGAAGAAAATGTCCTTTTCCAACAATGCTTTCAAAAGCCTTGTCTCTTTGGGTTGTAAAAACACGGGATTGTTTGGTAGGGGTTTAACCCATTTTTTAGACTTCCAAATTTTGAGGGCTTCAGGAAAAAAGAAGGTCAAACACAGTCACATAAGTCTGATATGTTAAGACAGCCAAGAAAACATCTTGACAAATGGAGAAATTGCTAGTTACAACATTTTTCTCTCTTTGTGACAAGTGTTATTGTATTATGGATGTTGGTAAAAACTGATATTGAATGATTTCTCTGAAATTGACATTTATGCTTGACTCTGTTGTCTGCATATCATACTCTTGTTACATAATGACCTGTTCCACCAATCAGTCCCAAAGTACAAATTGTAGACTCTTTCAAATTGAAAGCATCTGCAGAGATCAAAATTTGAAAGTGGTACAATTATACTTAAGTTTTTGGACAGGGTAGAAAACAATGTGGGAAAAGGAGAAAATGCTGGTGACCAGCAGTTTCTCCTTTTTCCCCGCAATGTTTTTGAAATGGCTATTGCTGAGGGTCATGAAACACATGGGATTGTTTGGTTTAAGGTTAATTTAGTTCTGTGTTTGTTGGTTGTATGACCACACTGACATGCTTCTGCTTCTTTTTTCAGACAATACAGTGTCTACAAACAGGTGCTCTGTCTCGGTCTACAGCCAGTACAAATATGAATGCAACCTCGTCCAGATCTCATGCTATATTTACTTTACACATAAAACAACACAGGGTAGTCAAGGAAGAAGTCTCAGAGGTGAGATGTAGTGAAATTGTATTATAACCATTGACTGCTGAAGTCTGATGACAGTAAACCAATTGACATATTTATACATAATAAGCAAAGAGTTGATGAAAATTGTATGAGCACCAAACAGATAAACAACCCTCAGTCTTAGAAGGGAGTGGGGAAAGGAGGGGGAGAGAAAATTTTAAGGTTGGCTGTTTTCAAAGGAAATGTTGAGTTGTCTGTTGTTGTCTGTGTTATTGTACGCAAAAACTTTGATATTTTGCAATATCTCTGTTATTACTCAAGATAATTACTTCACAGTTGGACAAGTTCTTAGCTATTAAAAGGGAAATCCATACAAAAAAGGCAGGCAATCATCAAAGTATTTTTGACACAGTTTTGCCCCTTTTTTGACTTAGGATTTTCACTAAGAATCAAGCAACTGCAGCCAAGCATTGGCACTCTCATGTGTTGCTCTTGTTTTCTTTTCTGTTACTGTTTTCTAGTCTCTCTCTGGCAGATTCCATCTGAGCCACATTTCATCTGTTGTCTGCTTATGCTATCATACAGATTAGTTCAAACTTTTTGGGATTTGGTAAAGTTTAAGTCCAGTAGTTTGTGTAGATCTGTACAGATTGTGGAAAAGATCAAATTAAATTGAGCGGCACTTTGGCAAAAGGTGGTTTTATGCAACTCTGTGATGCTGCATAATACCAAGCAAGTCATTATATAACTATGGATCCATAAAATTCATTTTGTTGTACAACAGATTATATAATAAGGTAGACTGGTCCTTTTACATGTAGAAAATCCACCAGTAGCAGAAAGTTTCTGCCCAGGTCAGCCTGCGCAGACTGCACAGCCATACATGCATCCACAATTTTTGCAAATGCATTAAACCCTTTTTCACAGAGCATGGCTCAATGTTGATGATTGTCTAAGGGATTAGTATTATTGAATGATTGGTTTTATGGTCAGTTACTCCTTCAGGAAACAGTGAAGTAGCAGACCAGTTTGCTCTATGAACAATTTCAAGAAATGTCTGTCAGAGCAAATACAGGGAATAAGCTGACAACTTGGGACTATTGCTGGCTTGAATAAAGAACGTTTTTCTCTATATATCAATTACAGATGGTGATAGAAGTTGAGGGTAAGGAATTGGCAGATGGGGACAGACTGAGTGAATTTGAAACTCTGACTGCCAAGTTCCATTTTGTCGATCTCGCGGGTTCAGAGAGATTAAAGCGTACAGGTGCTACAGGGGACAGGGCTAAGGAGGGTATCTCAATAAACTGTGGACTTGTAAGTGAGCTCTTAGTCTTCAGCCTTTGCTTTGGCTCTTTTTCCTGTGTAAATATGGTGGGGACTGTCAACGTATGACTGAGTATTTAGGCTTATATCCTGTTACAGAAGACCTTGGATGTATTTTGCTAGATTTGCCTGCACTTATACAGTCTGATCTAAGTCCGTTTTCTCTATTTTTCTTTTTATGGTTTTAGCCAAATAAATTCTCCACAAAATGCCATTACACTGAAGAAGATTTTTTTTTGTGTATGTGAAGATTTACATTATCAAAATGACAGGATAACAAGTATGGACTAGTATGTTATATTTAACTGAGAAATTGTTCTTAATAACTTATATCCTTCCTGCACACAATATTTTCTGTTTTCAGACTCCCTGTAGAGCATCTCTTTAGCTTAACCCTATACCACACAATTCCAAGTTTTAACAACCCTGAAAAGCAGAGCTTTATAAAGAAATGTGGGAAAAGGAGAAATGCTGGTAAACAGCATTTTCTTCTTTTTCCACAATGTTTTCTACCCTTTAACAGAATTATTCCACTGTTTGAGTCACATTCAATTTGTCATCCAAAGCTTTCAACTTGGCGCTGTCTAGAATTTTTCTTGTGGTAAAAAGTCAATGGTAAAGGAGTAATTTTTATGCCAGAATTTTGTTGAAACAATTTGTCTTTCTTTTCAGTTGGCATTAGGAAATGTGATCTCAGCATTAGGGGATAAGGAGAAGAAAGGTTCCCATGTGCCTTATAGAGACTCTAAACTTACTCGACTTCTTCAAGATTCACTTGGAGGAAATAGTCGGACATTAATGATTGCATGTGTCTCTCCCTCAGACAGGGACTTTATGGAAACTCTTAATACTTTAAGATATGCTAATCGTGCTCGTAATATTAAGAACAAGGTGATAGCCAATCAAGACAAGGCCAGTAAACAACTTGCAATGTTGCGGCAGGAAATTATGGAGCTGCAGCAAGAACTTTTGGAGTATAAAAGTGTAAGATTTTTGTTACTGCATCTTAACCCTGTACCACACAATTCTGAGTTTTGATGACCCTGAAAGAGAAGGCTTTTGAAAACATGATAGGAAAACGAAAACATACTGGCAACTAGCATTTTCTCCTTTTCTCACGGTGTTTTCTACGCTGTCAAAGACAGTTAACCAAATTTGAGCTGACCTACATTTAAATCATTGTCTGCAAGTGCATACAATTTTGTTAAGTAAAAGGTTTTTATGGTTTGGTAAAGTGTTAAGCGCTACAAGACCATAGCATTTTAGACTTGGCTATGTTGAAATAAGTTGCTGAGAATCTCAATATGGCTCAAAAGGAGCGGTTTAGCCCTGAAGTGGTAGACAAGCTTGAAAAAGGAGAAAATGCTGGTTTTTCTAATATCTCCCTAAGCTGTCTTCCACAGGGTTATAAAAACAGGGAATCATTTGGGAAAGTGCTGCATTATTGTGGCTGACATATTCTAAATATATGTATAATAGAATTTTAGTGAGTATTGTTTCATCATTATAATGATGAGGAGATTAATAAAAAATATTTTCAGTCAAAAAATGAAAGAGGCCTAAACATCATAATTTTTAGGCTGGATTTACCAGATTATCTCTCAAAATGTCTCATGCTTTGGATGTAGATGAGACTATAAGCTTTGGAGTAAGATCTTAAATCTTAGTTATTCAATTTGATAGAGAAGATACTATGTTGAAACTTAATTGAGATACCACCAAGTGCTCATTTTCACAGTTTGACTTTAAAATGTGATATTATATGAAATAAACGGGAGGTAAGTTTGGGATGCAAGATTAAGTAGGGAAAAACTGCAAATTTGTGACAACAGATGTCTAGATAGCAGGTGTCAACTGTACTGTATTTGAAAATTAAAATATTGATTATAAAAAAGGGAAAAAGAGCTTGAACAACTTCCTCCTTTTACTGGTAATTTTCTGAAGTTGTCTATTACCAAAAAGAAAATATTTATATTAGTACACTGATTGATTAAGCCTTTACCACACAATCCAGGGATTTAACAACCTGGAAAATAATTAAACGCTCAGATTACAGTAGAATTAAATCAGTAAGCAAAGTTAATCTGTTTTCAGGGTAAGAGAGTGGTAGATAGTGAAGGAGTAGAGACAAACAGTGACTTGTTTCATGAAAACAAAATGTTACAAAGTGAAAATGATAAGTTGCGGACCAGAATAAAAACTCTAAATGAGACTATAGAAAGACTCACAGCTAGAAATACAGAACTGTTAGCTGAGAAAGCTGTTCAAGGTTTAGGCAATGCTGCTGGTGATCCAAGTAGTGAAGAAGTGTCAAAATTAGTTCAGGGATATGTTACAGAACTAGAGGATCTGAGGTATGGATTTTAGCTCTATTATCTTTAACCCTTTACCACATGAGAATATTTCAGACTTTCCCAAATCGAAAGCATTTTCAATTGACAAATTGTATGTGGATGAATTGTTTTGATTTGTCTCTTAAAGATCAGAAAACCTCGTGGGAAAAGGAGAAAATGCTGGTTACCCAGCATTTTCTCCTTTTCCTACAATGTTTTCAAAAGGCTTCTTCATAGGGGTTGTTAAAGCTTGCCATTGTGTGGTAAAGGGATAAGATAGAATTTCTCATTTACATTTATAAAATCTGCATTTTCTTTTCACTCCTTTTGAAATTTGCCAGTTTTTTTGTATCATCAAAAACTTTGAGCATCTTGAAAATGAAAGCACTTCCAACAGCAGCTTTTAGATGAGAAGCTTTTGACTTTGAAATTTTAATATTTGGTGTTGTATGTAGTGGAGTTGTAAACTCTTGATAGCCAAATCAAGGTTTCCATGACATCCAAGAAGACACAGGCAGATGTCACCTATAGTACGAGATTGCAGAGAGTGTGAAATGGAATGAGCACTATGTAAAAAGAGGACAGTCAATGTGAAGTAGCTTTGATGTATAACAAGTAATTTCTTTGTTTGCCACTAAGTACTCGAGGAAGATCTGCTGCGGTACAAAGACATAACTCTGTGCTAAAGGTCATGAGTTTAACATTATACTTTAGAACTATTTTCTGAACTAAGATAAGGCAGATGCTAATTAGGTCCTGATGTGCTATAGCTTGCTGATTCTGAGACAAGTATTTTATGAATGTTTCATACACTACGGTACATGAATTTTGTAAAGAAAAAAGGTCAATGTTATTCACTTACATAAGGAACGGAATCTTATGCTAGATAAAGAAAAGAATTCAGTAATTGATATATGTACAGGGCTCCAGATAAGAGGGAGTGATGGTATTCTAAATCCATTATTCTTCTTCAAAACCCTATGCTGTGGGTACTCATTAGAATCGTCTCGATGAGACGATTCTAATGAGTACCCACAACATAGGGTTTAGTGGAGAATAATTAATATTTTCAATTTTGAAATCAAAATCACTTTCTGTGTGGTGCTCTGTATAAACATAAGCGAGCCCCAGTAGCTCAGTCGGTAGTGTGCAGGACTTGAGAACAGGGGGTCGTGGGTTCGATCCCTGGCTTGATGATAGTCATTGCAACAGGATTCATTCCCTCTCCTACAGCCGACCATTGCTTTGGCAATGGTTATGTGAGAAAGCAGCCAGTGGCTTGGTAATAGAAAATACAGGAAAGCATGGATAGGTGCACTGGCCACGCGATATAACTGAAATAAAGTTAAAAACGGCGTTAAACACCATACAATCAATCTGTATATACATATCAGATAATTACAGTTACCATCAAATCTCAGTGTGTAGCTTTTAACATTTTTGTTTTTCAGGACTAAATTAGCAGAATCTGAGTCCATGATGAGTACAATGAAGAGAGGGAGACTCATTTCATCTTCCCGTCTAGGACTTAGCCCATTAAGTGCAAGTCGAAGTTTTGATGGACCTATATCTCCAGACAACAGCATTAGTAGTCTGATAGAGGAGGCTAAACAAGACGTGAAAAAATTGAAGACAATGAAACGGTCCCAGTCAAGGCTCAGTGAGCAGTAAGTCATGAATGTTAAACTTTCGTTGTAGTGTTACAATACATTTTTCTGCCAGCACTTGGAACTTTGAAAGATACCACAGTAACACATTATCAGACTCATAGTATTTTCTATACTTTAAAATAGTATGAATTGAAATCACCGCTTTTTTAGCCCCTCATTGTTTACTTTGGCCGCTAGTGTGCCATAAACTCTTTACCAAACGACAAAATTTTAGACTTGTCCAGATTGAAAGCATTTGCAGACGACAAACTTGACTCAAAAATTGAAACTTGACTTCGGAAGAGTAGAAAACATCGTTGGAAAGGGAGAAAATGCTGGTTTCAAGCATTTTCTCCTTTTCCCACAATGTTTTCAAAAGCCTTCTGTTCCAGGGTCATGAAAACCAGGGATTGTTTGATAAAGGATTGAGTAAATACAAGATCTGATCTTAGACAGTACTACTTTTGATGTCTTGAAACATCTCTATATGGAAGACCTGGGGTTAATCACAAATTTAGTAGGTTATTATACCCCGCAAAACGAATATTTTCGGGGGTATACTGGAATCAGCCTGTCTGTCCGTCTGTCCGTGTGTCCGTCTGTGTACAAAATACTGTCAAAGCGCTGGCGGGGGTATAAAGTCACATTCAGTGACAGCTCTAGTTGGTTCTCTTTCTACAATTGGCAAGGCTTTTTTTCTTTCTGTTAACTTGTTTTAATTTAAAACTCATATGTGTGCAAAACCACAAATTGAGGTATCACAGCGTGGTTGATGTCTCTTCCTCCTGTTTATCTGTCAATTAATGTGTACTCTTAGACACATTAAAGTTAGAACTGTTCATTCTGATTTATGTTCTTAGATGGAAACATCCAAATAAATTCATTGGTCTATTGCAATTACAGCATTTCAGATTATGGTGGGTCTCTTGGTTTTTTTTTTTTTATACCCCGGCAAAACCAATGTTTTTGTTATACCCCCGCAAAACCAATGTTTTTGGGGGTATACTTGAATCAGCCTGTCTGTCCGTGTGTCCGTCCGTGTGTCCGTCTGTGTACAAAATACTAGTAATTTTGTGTCTCGAACTCCTCCTACAGTTTTGCTGCTATTGTATTGAAAGTTTGTTGATACATTGATTGTATACTGAAGTTGTGCAAGACGCAGTTTTCAATCATCTACTCCCTATGATTTAAGGGTAATCTCCCCTTGAACTTAGAAAAATTTTTGTTAAATTGCCTGTTTCTGTCAAAGCGCTGGCAGGGGTATTAAGTCACATTCAGTGACAGCTCTAGTTTCAACAGAATTATGAACAAAATAAATATTGACTTCTACTTTTCTACAGGGAGAATGAAAATGTGCCATCAAATGAGGAGAAAGAGAAGACAGAGGAAAAGGAGGAAGAGGAGATTGTAGAGAAAGATAAATCTGAAAAGTCAGAGAAAGATGAAGAGGAAATATTTGACGAGAATGGAAACCTAGATCTGGTAAATAGGGTTGAAGTTAGCTGTCAGCTTTTAGCTTGGCTGTTTTCGAAGAAAACATAAAGGTATTGTCGTAGCCCTGATGCCATCATCTGTGTCTGCATACAAAAGCTTTGACATTTTATAATATCTCTGTTATTACTGAAGATATTTACCTTAAACTCAGACAAGTTGTTAACTATCAAAAGTAAGGCAAACATTGTGAAAAATAAAGTAATTGCTAGTTTGATTAAAAAGTTCCCATTTGTAACAATGATTTCAAATTTTTTTCACTGAAAACATTCTTCAAAAGCCATGTCTGTGAGAATGTTGACTGACTGGAAGAAAACATATTTAAACACAGGATAATGAACACAGGTTTTTGTGGTAAAAGAGAGATGTTCTTGTTTGCATATCAACAGATTACCATTTCTTTTTGTTACTAACCATCCTAACTTTTTGTATTGAAGACAAGCCAATTATTAGGCTGAGAGAGGTTTTCTCAGCCTATCAGATGGCTCATTTTTTAACTTTTTTTGATAATTCAATTCAGAAAGGAAAGGGTCTTCAGTTTTATAATGTCTCCAACTTTTTGCTTCGTACCTAATTTACCCCATCCACATTTAGTTTTGGGTAACTGCAGCCAGCAGTATCTGAAAGTACTGCAACAAATGAGAAATAGCTCATTAAAATCAGTTCATGTAGTCAGCATGTCTTTCGTGAGATTCCTGTACATGTTAGTTTCTCTTGTTGATACTATTTTTATCTTTAGTTGTCCTTGTGGTCTGTTTGGTTCTTGACTTTTGTGAATTAACTCTTACACAATCCCCACTTTTATGGACCCTGTAGAAGGTGGCTTTGTAAAACATTGAGGGAAAAGTAGAAAATGTTGATAACCAGTATTTTCTCCTTTTTCCACAATATTCTCTACTCCATCACAGACAGAAATCATCATATGAGCTACATTTATTTTGTTGTCTGCAAATGCTTTCAGTTTAGTTGAGTCCAAAATTTAGTTTTTTGGTAGAGAGTTAACTGAATCTGTGACTTTCATAAATTGTTTTGTTTAATATTTTCTCTAGATAAATGGAGATGAAGAAGAAGACTATGAGGATGATGATGTAGATGAAACAAGCACAGATTCAGACTCAGATGGTAAAGGTAGGAGATATATTGATATTTAACCCTTTACCACACAATCACGAGTTTTAACGACCCTGAGAAAAAAAGCCTCTTGAAAACAATGTGGGAAAAGGAGAAAATACTGGTTACCAGCATTTTCTCCTTTTCCCACAATGTTTTCTACCACAGTGAAGACAAATTCCATCATTTGAGCCAAATTTAAGCTGTTGTCTACAAAAGCTTTCCATTTGGACTTTTCAAAGTTTTCATTGTGTGGTAAAAAGTTAACACTTTTTTATGGAGATAATTCTGAAACAATTGTTGAGGATAGTTTCATTCTGCTGATTTACTCTTAAAACCTGAGGTAACGGCCAAAAAGGTATAGAGCAAAGTAAAATGGAAAAGACTTTAGCATAAAATTCTTAAAAAGAGAAAGAGTTACTATGATATTTGTTAAAAATCAGAGGACCAAAATCATGAAGCTGCTTGATAGTACTTCCTGAAAACTGTTGAAAGATGTATGAAAATGCAAATAAGTATAATTATATTGTAAAAATGATATTGTGCACTGGGATAAAGCCATATTTACCTTGCCCATTTACTGGCTTCTTGGCAATTGTCAGACTGTGTTAAGGAGCCTCTTCTTTGATAAAAGCTATACTGGGTTACTCATACAAAGATATTGGACAGTTTTTAAGTTGTGTGTCATGGAGATTAAATTAAGATAGGCTGATTGTTAGATTAAGCTGTTTCCATGTGTTAAAAGATAGTAAACTACCTCTTCACACTGAAAGGGGAAGAAAAAAAATGTATGGACGTACATGTATTTTGTACATACATGAAAGGTAGATTGTCTAATATTACTTCCAAAGATTTTGGCAATGAAATACAATTAAGTTACATTATTTTTATCGTCTCTATGTCTACTAACCTTAACGTTATCACTAAAACACTGATCTTTGTAAAAACATGTATTTTATTGATAATTCTTACATATTTTACTATAATGAATTGAATTCCTATTATCCAATGCTTACTGCAGTGAAGATATTTTTGGATTACTGGAGTGTATGGTCAGGTAAAGCTGTGTTAGATATATTCTCTGTGTGCCATTTGAAGTCTATTATATAAAATAAATGATATTGTGTTTACTGAAATATAAATGAAAAAAAAAATCTTTTCATAAGCCTTGGTTTTGTATTCTTAACAAAGTTTTATAGAGCTTATGGAAAGTATGACAGCATCTTTTCATAAACTGTTTATCACAAATCGAAAGGGGGCGTAGATTGTTTAAAGAAAATACCAGCAATGAACAGAATAGAAATAAAGAACTTTTCACAGAATTTGACTGGACAAAACTTTCAACTGAAAATTGAAAACAGCTGCTTGGGAGGGCGTTATTTATCTTCTTTACATTTGAGCCATGCTCTGTGGAAAGGGGGCTTAATGCATCTGCAAAAAGTATCGACCAAGGTCAGCCTCTGCAGTACGCGCAGGCTGACCTGGGCTGAAAGTTTTCGCTATTAGTCAATTTTCTGTATGTGCAAGGACCACTGTACTTTATGATTCAGTTGGTTGTTATATACAATGGATTTTATGGATCCATGACCATGTGAGGACTTGCCTAGTATCATGCATCACAGAGATGCATTAACCCTTTACCACACAATCCCGACTTTTAACGACCCTGAGAAAAAAGCCTTTCGAAAACATTGTAGGAAAAGGAGAAAATGGTGGTAACCAGCATTTTCTCCTTTGCCCACAATGTTTTCTACCCTTCCAAAACAATTTTCAGTTTTTGAGCCATATTTATTTTGTCGTCTGCAAATGCTTTCAATTTGGGCCAGTCTACAATTTTGTTGTTTGGTAAAGAGTTAAGCCCCCTTTTGCTGGAGCATGACTTATTTACATGTGTTGTCTTTTCTGCTGGGAGAGATGCCATTTATTGCTTTAGATGTGGTTCCAAGAAGAAAGCACTATCTTATCTTGAGCATAATTCCTTACCTAATCATGTCATTTTTGTATGTAAATGTTTATTTTCAAGTATTATTATTATCGTAAATTATCATTTTTGATAGTTGTAGATTTATGTACATCCATTAATGCTCTTTCAAGTCTGAATATTTTCTTAATCATTTTTTTTTTTTTTTTTGAAATCAGAACTGACAACATGCAATTTCATTTTCTCTTATGTAGCATATTTTTCTGTTATATTTTTTTCATCATATATATGAAAATACTTTTTCTCTTATTCTTCCAATTTGTGATAGAAGATGGAAGAGGACTTAAGTTTTATTTCCATCTCTTCAAATCACTCTTCAAATATTTCCCATATTTGTGGTTAATATTTACTATTTACAAGAATTTACCATTGAAGAGAATGAAAATGAATACAAATTTAACTTTTAAATCACCAGACCTTGTTTTGTTTGTTTTTGCATACAGTGTAGCTCAAGATTAGACAGTACAGAACATGCAGTCTGATCTCTAAATATTCACAGTCCATTACTTTGGTACATTTTCTGGCCAAAATGACCTTTAAATTGAAAATATATTGGCTTCATTTAGCTCACCAGCATGGAGAGCTATTAGATTGGGGTATGTTGTGTAACAATATTTTGTTACTTAAAATAGAAAAACTTTTTCCCTGATAACTCAAATTTGAATGAATATTCATAAATTTAACTTGCTAGATAGGAAGCTAATGAGAAAAGCTAGCTTTTTACAAGTTTGTGGGTCAGCCCTCTTATATGATATTTACTTATAATATGAGCTATTGAATCACTTTTTTATTCATTTCAGATTCAGACAATATTCATGAGGATCTGGCAGAACTGACTTGCGAAATTTCCATCAAACAGAGATTGATTGAGGAATTAGAACAGTCGCAGAAAAAATTACATTCCATGAAAACCCAGTATGAGGACAAAGTTCAACTCCTGGTCACTAAAATCAGGGAAACAGAGGCAGAGAGGGATAAAGTTCTCTCTAGTTTAGGTTCGTTTTGAAATATTTTGGTTTATTTGTGAAAGGGTTTATTTGTGGATAGCCCTTTTTAACAGTTATTGTAGGTTCTTGTTTTAAAGTCCTATACCACTCAATTTAAATGGTAAATATTTAATGTCCTAATAGAAAGGGGGGGGATCCTTAATCATTTTTTTTTTTGAAACTGTGCAGTGGCTTGAAGAAGAAATTAAGTCATTTCTTCAAATGTTTTCCATGTCATCCCAAATAGGAAAAAAAAAATATTTCTTAATATAAAGTTTCTCCTTTTCTGATGAATTTAGGTTGGGAGAAAAGGTTGAGATATCTTTATACCAAACGACAAAACTTTAGAGTTGACTATTTTTAATGCATTTCCAGACAATAAAATAAGTATGGCTGAAATAATGGAATTTGTCTTTGGAAGGGTAGAAAATATTGTGGGAAAAGGAGAAAATGCTGGTTACCAGCATTTTCTCTTTTTACCACAATGTTTTCAAAAGTATTCTTTCTCAAGGTCGTAAAAATTTGGGATTGCGTTGTAAAGGGATATCTGGCAATTTACTTTACTACTGATGACAGGTAAAGTAGAAAATACCTCCAATGACCAAACCAAGAAAGTTCAGGAGAAATATGAGAGAAAACTGGGTGAGATGCAGACGGAGCTGAAGAAGTTGCAGGCTGCCAAAAAAGAACATGCCAAGCTAATCAAAAACCAGTCTCATTATGAAAAACAGTTAAAAACTCTTCAACATGAACTTGGAGAAATGAAGAAAACCAAGGTTTGAGTTTGATATTTATGAACTTTTCTTGCAATGCAATTTGTAACCTAATCAGAAAACCAAGGTTTGAGTTTGATATTTATGAACTTTTCTTGCAATGCAATGTAATCTAATCATAAATCCCTGTCTGGAAATGTCATAAAGTGAATCCGGGATGTCAAATTCCTGTTCTATGTAATACCAAAGGTATTAGTGTACCAACTGTTCAGAATTGAATTCAAAAGGGAATTCTCATCACAGTTTTGCTGACTATGTTTTAAGGTTTTTCATAATACATGCACTTTTTGTTGAAGGTAAAAACTAAAATACTACATGCACAGTTTGAAAAGTTTGTGAAAAATTCTTGTGTTTGTTTCTGTAACTATCCAAATTTAAAGACATGTTGTCCCAACTTGTGGAACCTTGTATTATCTCTAGAAATGAGCTTTTTTGCCTCTGCAGTTTAATGGTTTTGCAAACGTGGGAAAACTAAAATTAAAATTTGCTTTTATCTCAGCAATTTCTTCCACATTTATTTATGTTGATTTATTCACATCAGCCAACAACATTTTCAAAGATTTGTTGCAAATTTGCTTCAGGTTGTGTACATTATCATACAGATATTATTGATACAGCATAAAATACCAGATAAAATAAATGGCTGGATGACTTTCAGGTGCGGCTAATGAAACAGATCAAAGAAGATACAGAGAAGAATAAACAGACAGAATTACGTAGAAGTAAAGAGATATCTCTACTCAGGAAGGAACAAATCAGAAAAGAGGGGTTGATCCGATCACTTGAGAGAGAAAAAACACAGAAAGATGTGGTTTTAAAAAGAAAACAGGAGGAGGTATGCATATTTCTTAAACCCTCACTGTACAGGTAAATTTTAGACCCACCAAAATCATATAGAAAATGTTTGATATGTTATCAACACAACAGACATTTGTCATCTGAAAATGATTTCATTTTGAACTAGCATAAAATTTTGTTGTTTTGTAAAGAGTTAGCATACATCCATAAAAATTTACATGTTGGCCATGGAATTAAAAAACAGATCAACTTAGACATGGCAGTCTGGCTTTCAACCTATACATACAAGTTGTTTTGCCCTTGCAGTTGACATCTTTGGAACATATTGTTGTGACTGTGAGGTCGAGTTTTAGCCAAATAAATTCCTATTTCTCGCTACAGGTTACTAGACAACATCAGACGCATCATCAATAATCATTATGTGGCCTCTAACCACACTTTATGTCAAATTCTTATGAAAATTGGTACGAATGTTTGTTGTGTTAAAAGCTCTGGCAAGTCTGAAATTGTGTCATATTAGGTCAAAATGTAGGTCACAAGAAAAAATCTTTGAAGCCATTTCATATCATTTTAGAAGCCACATTTTCTGTCAAGTTCTCATGAAAGTTGGGGCTTGCTTTCATGTCAATGTAACAGACACAAGTGTTATATTGAGAAAAGTCTAATTACCATTATGCACACTGAATATATTTTGTATTTGTTTTACATCACCAATAGCTTGTCATCAGTTCTATGAACCTCAGATCACTATACTTAGATGAGTGCTATGGGACCGATAGCCCTCTTGTTTGTTTTCCTTTCTACAGAAACATGAATGGAAGAAAATGTGATCTTAGTGCAGCCTAGGAGAAAACAGAGTTGATCTTTCAAAGTGAATTACATGATTTAAATGATTTCTGTCTGTTTTTCCTTTTTTAACTCTATACATGTATTATTTTTTTAGGTTGAATTGTTGCGTAAGAAAAACAGACCAATGTCAACAAGAGCAGCAGGTCGTGTTGGAAAATATGATAAACCAACTACTGTGCCAGTTGGTAAGTCAAGGTCTTTTATCTCTGTTTATTGTTACACAGCTGATTTGCATCTGATGTTTATGACCATTGCAATATCATGGCTGTTTATGCTGGAATATCTCACAAAATATCCTGACTGTATAAATTAAAGATCAGTCTGCACATTCACCTAAGGTTGTCCAGTCCTTCTAAGAGAATGTTTGTCTCGATTTTATCCTGGATGACTTCAATATTTGGTCTTCTTGGGTCAAAAAGTAGGTCACTGTAACAAGTCGTAGAAAAAGGCCACATTTTCAGTCCAATACTCATGAAACTTGGTCAAAATGTTTATCTTCAAACACCGTAAAAAATTGGGTCACATTGGTCAGAAGGTAGGTCAAAGGGAGCAATTTTAGAAAAGCCTTGTATACACTCTAGAGGCCACATTTTCTGTCCGATGCTCATGAAAGTCAAGCAAAATGTTGGTCTTATTGATATCTGAAATGGGCTTGAAATTAGTCAAGTTGGGTGAAAAAGTAGGTCACTGGTACAAATCTTAGGAAGATCTTGTGTGCACCTTAGATGCGACCTTTTCAGTGCAATTCTCTTGAAATTGAATTTGCCGAGCCCCGGTAGCTCAGTCAGTAGCGTGCAGGACTTGAGAACAGGAGGTCGTGGGTCGATCCCTGGCTTGGCCAATTTCTTTCCAGGGATTGATGATAGTCATTGCGACAGGATTCATTCCTCTCTCACCACTGACCATTGTTTCGACGATGGTTTTGTGGGAAAGCAGCCAATGGCTTGGGAAGAAACTTGTGCGGAGTACTGGTAAAATAGACTCCAGGAAAGCATGGATACGTACACTGGCCGCTGCAATATAACTGAAATAATGTTGAAAACGGCGTTAAATACCATACAATCAATCAATCAATCATTGATATTGAATTTACTGGATATGCAACTTTTGTAATTTGTCAGTCCAAGATCTAAACAAAAAAAAATAGATATAATATAGGTTTTGGTAAAGGACCTAAGGCATTGATAATTTCATATTTTTAAAAGCAGAGACAGAGGGTGGCAAGCAACCAAAGAAAGGTAATTCTGTGGTGACAAGATGGGTTTAGTGTGATTGAGGAGTAAAATATGTAATCATAATGACCAATAATCTATGTGTGTGTGTTGTGTGTTTGTGACTAGAAGATTTTTTTGTACACATATACTTGAGCCATGCTCTGGCAAAAGGGGGCTTAATGCATCTCCATTATACATGATACTAGCCCAAGTCATCACATAATTATGGATCCATAAGAGCCACTTTTTCAAATAACCGACTTAATCATGAGGTACACTGGTCCTTTGACAAACAGAAAACTGACCAGTTGCGAAAAGTTTCGGCCCAGGTCAGCATGCGCGGACTGCGCAGGCTGACATGGGTTGATACTTTTCGCAAATGCATTAAGCCCCCTTTTCACAGAGCATGGCTCACTTATTTGTACCTAATGTGCTCACAATATTATGACGGCTTCACTGTATAATACATATGAGTGGCAATTTGGCAAAAGGGGGTCTTACGCATCTCTGTGATACAATGTACCAAGCAAGTCATCATATAATTATGGATCCATAAAATCTATTTTGTTTTACAACTTACTGAATGGTCCCTGGATATGTGGAAAATCTAGGAAAAGCAAGAAGATTTTATTCAGATCAGCCTGCACAGACTGTGAAGGCTGATCTGGGTTGATACTTTTTGCAGATGCATTAAACCTCCTTTTCACAAGGCATAATTCAAATATAAATATACTAACTTTGGAGAGATTTCGTAATTCTTTTTAGATTTTAATAGTAACATTATTACAGAAAGCCTCAGTTAAACCTCAGCCGTGATTTTACAGCCGTAAGGAAGAAGGATTTTGAACACACTGGAAAAAGGAGAAAATGCTGGTTTAAAGCATTTTCTCCTCTTCCCACAATGTTTTTAACCCTCCAAAGAAAAGTCTCTAATTGCTTTCAGTATGGACAAGTCCGTGATTTTGTCATCTGGTAAAAGGTTAACCCTTTACCAAACAATCCTGAGTTTTAAGGGCCCACAGAAAGAAGGCTTTTGTAAAAATTGTGAGTAACCAGTACTTTGTTCTTTGCCCACAATGTTTTCCTTCAAAAAACAAATTTCAACTTTTGAATCACATGCTTTGAATCATGTAAAGACTTTGTAGGATACTATGAGAATGATATGATTTTGCTTGCCTGTCTCTTGTCATACTACTTGATTGATGTAAGTACTGTCAGTCATGCGCTGAATATGGTTCATGTAACCAGCATTTTCTTATTTTCCCACAATGTTTTCTATCCTTTCTGATAAAAATTCCATTATTTGAAGCATATGTTATTTATTTGTCATCAGCAAGTGCTTTTGATTTGGACCAGTCTAAAGTTTTGTCACTGTTAGAGATTTAATACTTTATGTATATCATAGACTATTGGATTTCATGGGAATATAATGTGCTGTGTGAGTTCTTTTGGATGAGTTGTCCAAGCTTGCCAGGGCAACTATGCCAAAAGAATAAGTCTGACATAGTTTATATTCATACAAACCAAATAGCTTTTTGTTAGGTACTTTAATATTGTTTATGTAATTTTTTATGATTAGACAAAAAATATTTCTCTGTTTTTTTTTTAATATCATTCTGTGCTGTTGTTTTTGAACACGATAAGATATATGTTTCATTGATTTACCATCTTTAACGGAGTTTTAATACTTACAGATGATTACATCTAAGTTGCTGGGTGTTTGTAACCAAAAATTCCTGTAAGATGGTGGCTGTTTATTATTCTACTTACTGGAAAGTTTTGTTGTAGATAAACATGTTGTATTTAAGATTAACGCCTTACGAAACAATCCCGGGTTTTAATGACCCTGGGAAAAAGGCCTTCTGAAAACATTGTGGGAAAAGGAGAACATGCTGGTATCCAGCATTTTTCCCTTTTCCCACAATGTTTTCTACTCTATCAAAGACAAATTCTGCCATTTGAGCCACCTTTAATTTGTTATCTGCAAATCGCTTCAGTTTTGTCCGGTGTAAAATCTTGTAGTTTGGTAAAGGGTTAATCGATTTCATTTTGGCACTGGGATGATGCTTATTGAGAAAACACACATTATTGTTATCTATAACACTCGAATAGGTTCAAACTTGCCAATTTTTTTTTTTAATTAGATGTTTGAAAAACTGATGACAAGGTTACTGGAACCAGCATATTTTTCCTTTTCCCACAATGTTGTGGCCCCCTTCAAATTTAAGTCACATGTGATTTGTTGTCTGCAAATGCTTTCAATTTAGATTAGTCTAAAATTTTGTTGTCTGGTAAAGAGTTAAGTCTTAACCACACAGTCCTGACTTTTAACAGCCCGGAAAAAGAATTCTTTTGAAAACATCGTGGGAAAAGGAGAAAATGCTGGTAACCAGCATTTTCTCCTTTTCCCACAATGTTTTCTACCCTATCAAAGACAAATTCCATCATTTGGGCCACTTTTAAATTTTCATCAATAAACGCTTTTAATTTGGACAAGTCTACAATTTTGTTGTGTGGTAAAGAGTTCAGAGATTTTGCTTTCAGGGCCTGTTATAACCTCAGTACCAGGTGTAAGACGGAGAAGAAGGACTGAGTTTAATGCCAAAGCAACAAAACATAAATGGGACATGATAGAAAAAAACATAACTACTGTCGTAAACAAAAAACAGACGGTAGCTAACATTGAGAAAGACATGGATATCTGGCTGAAGGTAAACAACCTATGAATTACAAATCACCTATTGATATATCTTGCATATTGTTGCTATGGCAAAAGAGAGTTTAGTGTATCTTTGAGATGCATAATACCAAGCAAGTCATCATATGATTATGGATCCATAAAATCCAATTTGTCTCACAACCAACTCAATTATGAGGAAGAATGGTCCTTGGACATGTATAGGGAAAATTTACACAAAGCAAAAAGTTTTGACAAATGTTAGCCTGCGCAAACTGTGCTGACATGGGTCTATACTTTTTTGCAGATGCATTAAACCCTCTTTTCACAGAGCTATAAACTTTTTTTTTTACACTTTACTCCACATATTCTATCATGGGAAAATGTCACTTTCATGGCATCATTAGTGTAAAAGCCTAGCCCCAGTAACACAGAGGAAAGCATTTAGGACATGAGAACAGGGGTTGGCTGGTTCAAATTCCCAGCAGGCCAATTTCTTTTATAGGATTGATGATAGACATGGGGACAGGATTCATTCCTCCATCACCACTGCTCACTGTTTTGTTGATGGTTATATGGGTAAGCAGCCAGTGGCTAGGGAAAAATGTTGTGCAAAGCATTGATGGAAAAAAAAAAAAGAAAAGCATGGATAGGTGCACTTGCTGCTGTGATATAGCTGAAACAGTGTTGAAAATTGTGTTGACGACATTTGCGACAGTTTCCATTATCATGCTTCGTGTAACTATCACGCTCACCTTTTACTTGAAACGGTGAGCACCTAACATGGTTGATCTTGCCACACTTGTCAGTGTCTGCAGAATGGATAAACCAAAAACTAAAATGGGTCGTTCATGTCAGCAAAACGAAGAAGAAAGTATTTGAATCAAGCCAAATAATTACATGTGAGGCAAGAATCCAAAATTATGCTTTCAAAAGATCAGACTGAAAGTCAAAGTGAATCACCT
Organism: Hippopus hippopus; assembly: GCA_946811185.2. NCBI lineage: Eukaryota > Metazoa > Mollusca > Bivalvia > Cardiida > Cardiidae > Hippopus > Hippopus hippopus. Next base: position 22,101,378 of record OX328107.1, on the reverse strand, counting down.
AACTACGTCACCTAACAATGGAAATATGGACAAAGATGCTACTACTAGCGTTCTATCTGGCAGACGTATTGTCGAGCTAAAACATCTTTTCAGATACAGATGTTTTCAGTTTGGTCTAGTCCAAAATTATGTCACTTAGTAAAGACTTGCAGAAAACGAGGGGCTGTAACTCTTTCTCCTTTACCAGGTTATCCCTTAGCTTGATGAGTCTGCAGCAGACATTAGAAAACATTGATGTCAAAAGGAGAAATTGCTCCTAATGATCGACTTCTCCTTTTCACACAGTGATTTCTGACCAATCAAAGAACTGTGACACATGAAATACCAGGTTTTGGTTTAGCGTCTGCAAATGTGTCAAATTTGGAAAAGTTTAAAATTATGTTTGGTAATGGGTTAAATGCTAACATCAGTATTTTTTACAATTATTTGCTATGGAATGGTTTATTATGATCAACAAACTTGATTCTTATAAACATTGTAGAATTGTTGAAAAAATTGAGATAATTTACTTCATATAATGTCTTTGTCTTTGACAAACCCTACATTTACTCATTAGTTAGTGCCCAATCCACAAACTTAAAATTTCTTTTCTTAAAAAATAAGGCTGGTGACCTATTTGTTTTTTAAGCCTGGTTCTTTTAGTTTAGTACCTGAATATTATAGAAAAAATAAGAAAAATCTGAATGTTAAAACATTAAAAAAAAAAAACTTTAAAAGATACTCTTTGTTTTATACTCTCTGTTTTTTCTTTTGTTTTTTTTTTCCAAAATAAAGGTGTTTTAGCCATAAGTTAAGGGTTTTTTGTTTTTTTTTAAAGATTGATACTCAGTATACTTTAAAAGATTGGTACTCAATATACGCTAAATTATTTTTTTCATTAAATTTGATGTTTTACCAATATGATGACATAAAATTTGCTTATAATTGTTGTAATTTAAAAAAATATACATAGACTTAGTTTTCATAGGTGAAATTTCATCCTGAAATGCTGCAATGCAGGTTGTACTAAAAGAAATATTCATAGAATTTTCCCAAAACTGGTGACCCTCTTTTTTTTTTTATCTCCAATTTTTGTAGATCAGATAATATTCTATCCTCAAAGTTTCATGAAATTCTGAATGTTTTCAAAAAATGTTGAAACTGTAGCAATTGTCTTTAAATAGCATACACACAACCAAATCTATTTTATGGTATAGAAATGAATTAAATGAATCTGTATTTCATTAATACCTTTTTCAGCATAGAGAAAAATTAGGTAAAAAACTGGAAAAACAAATGAAGAGGAGAGAGGGGATGATTGCTGCTGGAAATGTAAGTTAGTCTCAAGATCTTCTTGTCCAAACAATCAAAGACTTGCAATTTGAGGCTTGTACATTTTAATCCTTTACTGCACAATCCAAGATTTTAATGACTCTGAGGTAGAGGGCTATTGGAAACATTTTGGGAAAAGGAAAAAATGCTGATCTTGATGTAAAAATGTTTCACACATGACTTGTGTGCACCTTGATGTGACAATGTACAGAGTTTGTTTCCTCAAGCCAGAATGAAAGGTCAAGATCACATCAGGGGTTGTGGTTCACTTATTGCTAAAGAGTGTCTGCTGCATGTCTCTTGAACCATTGCTTTTTTTGTTTAAATATTTCACACATAATGTTGTCTTTGATGAGACAATGTGCAGAACTGAGGTATCAGACGCAGGATTGAAGTTCATGCTGACAGCAGGTGGTAAAAGTGCATGATCCTTTATGCTTCTATCAGGCCTTTATTGCCCTGATCTTCAGAGCTCTTGTTATTTAAGATTGATCAGTGTGCAGAGCCCATTGCTCATCCATGCAGACCAAATCTGAAGGTCTTATTTGAGGGTTTTAAAAATGCTTAGCCTTCAATTCTATATAGCTGGGGATATGGCTGTCCTTAAGACTCATCTTGTGACTTTAAATTTTTCTCTCTTGTTAAACAGCCTGAAGAGGAGATCAAAGAAGTGACAGATGTGATAGAGTCCTTGAACAATCAAGTAGAGTTTGCTCAGGACAATATTAATGAATGTCAGAGTAACATTGTACAGGTTGAAGAAGCTAAAGTAAGTAACTGTTTTCACAAATCAGTCAAAAATTGAAATCTAGAGTATAGGGATCAACTACTGTGTCCCTACCTCTGGTCCTAAGAAATGTTACAGGGGCATTTAACCAGAATACGATCCAATTTTTTATTTGGCCAGATGAAAAGTACATGTTTCAAGTAATTTTTCATTGTTAGCTTGCCTTTGTTCGAAGAAAACATTGAGGTATTGCCATAGCCCTCCTGTTGTTTGTGTCATGCAAAAAATTTGACATTTTGTATCATCATTGTTACTGCTGAAGATATTTACTTCAAACTAGGATGAAATGTTAACGATCAAAAGGGGAACTCATAGAACAAGGGCAAGTAACCATTAAAAATATTTTTGACACAGATATGCCCCTATCTTTGACTAAGAATTTTCGCCGAAAATCAAGTAACTGCAGAAAGTTACTGGCATCTGCATGCATTGCTCTTGTTTAATACTTTCTTTCCAAAGTGGTCCTATTCAAACTAATAAAAATTTTAGCCATGCTGTGGCAAAAGGGGATTAATGCATTGTCCTCCAATGTTCAGAAGATTTATGTGCTAACCTCTTCTGTATGAAAAGAGATAAAATGAATAGATGTGTTGTCTCTGTAATTTTATTGAAGATTTTGCAGTATGCATTATCAAAAATTGAAATTTTATTAATCCATTGCTACAAAGGCTATCTTAAGGCTGATCAAAAATTTATTTGATGTGTGAAAGAAAAAAAAAGCAATTGTTTGAAATACAGGAAATTGACCCATATGAGTGATATGGAAAATATTGTTAGAGAAAAAGAAATTGCTTGTAATGAGCACTTACTACTTTTTCCCACAGTGTTTTCTATAACTCGTCCTAAGGCTAGATTGTTACAAATCATATAGGATAGCCAAGTTGATGTCATTGTAATATTTGTGTTTGTTGTGATAATTATTCTTATGACTGTCTGTCCAAATAGGAGGATGCAGCTTCACTAGATCCCTCAGCTCTTATTGGTGCTATCACTATAGAGGAAGCCAAATATCTGCTGGAACATTTCATCAATTTATCTATTACAAAGGTGAGAGTTTGTTAGTTTTCTATCTTTGGCAAGTGAATGACCACTTCGCTGCTACTTTGCGGGTATGGGGTGGGGGTGACTTTCCTAAGGCAACTTGTAAACAGACTTTAACTAAGGAGAATTAAGAACAGAATTTTGAAGAAATTTGGTTCTTGATGGGATGATACCTTGTAGACTTTACTCGCTGTTCAGTCTTCATGGTTTTTAAGATGAAGCATAATGTGCCCTCTCCCTACACACCACTACTAAATTTAATCTACAGTCCTGCACAAGGGCAACATGTAGGCTGCAGTGTGTCTTTATTGATTTTAAACTACAACCAAATTTCTACATTAACTTTGGACTTTTTGTTTAACTCTTTACAAGACTACAACTTTTTTTACTTGTCCAAATAGACAGTATTTGCAGACAAGAAATTAGAATTGTATTGAAATTAATGATGGGATTAGTCTTGGAAGGGGTGGAAAACATTTTGGGAAAAGAAGAAAGTGCTGGTACCAGCCTTTTCTTTTTTTCTCATAATGTTTTCAAAAGCTGTATTCCCCTGGGGTCTTTAAAACTTGAGATGGTGTGGTAAAGGGTTAAGACCCTGGAAAAGAAAAATGAGCTATGCTGTGTGAAAAGGGGGCTTATTGCATCTGTGAAAAGTATCGACCCAGGTCGGCCTGCGCAGTCTGCGCAGGCTGACCTGGACCGAAACTTTTTGCTTTTGGTCAATTTTCTGCATGTCCAGGGACCAGTATACCTAATTATTCAGCCGATTGTTAGACAAAGTAGTTTTTATGGATCCAAAATTATGTGATGACTTGCTTGGTATCATGGATCACCGAGATGCATTAAGCCCCCTTTTGCCAGAGCATGGCTCAAATATATTTAACATGGCAAGAAAAGGCCTGCAAGCAGGATGCCATTATCAATCAGGACAATTTTATACTTTTATCAGCTGTTTTTTTTTAAACCAAATGTACATGTGTAAGGGTAGATAAAGGTGCTTAATTTTATGTTCACCAGGGTTTAGCATTTTCTGCCAAGGAATCTGAGGCAAGAGAATTGCAGGCTAAACTTCACCAAACAGAGTTAAACAATACAATACAACAAGATTTGCTCAAACACATGATGGTAGACAGGTCAGATATTGAAGTAGACAATCTCATGACCAACCAGGTCGATGGTAAGAAATTGATTGAATTTTTGTTTATATATCATCGCCACCAGTTGCCCATATGGGCTACGCCCCCAGAAGACTTAGTTTTGTTTGTTCTTTAACATGCTCAGTATATAGCACGGTCACATGCGATGTAGACATAACATCTTATTTGAAAGACTATAATCATTGGCCATAGGTGGCAAGCCATGGGGATAGAACCCACACCCTCAAGTGCCCCGAGATTTGATGTTTAAAAGTTTCATGCTCTACCACCAAAGCTATTCTGGTTGGTTATGGTAAGAAGTATATACTATCAGTGAGCCAGAAAAACTCTATCAAACAATCCAGTTTTTAGCTCCACTGGCCGAAGGCCAGCGAGCTATTGTCATGGCGTTGTGTCCGTCGTGCGTCCGTCCGTGCGTTCGTTTGTCCGTTCGTCCGTGCGTGCTTCCGTAAACTTTTTCTTTAAAAAACTTCTTCTCAGAAACTATTGACTGGATTTTTACCAAATTTCACAGGAATGTTCCTTTGGTGGTCCTCTTTCAAATTCCTTCAAATAATTGTGTTCCATGAAGAATTCTGGTTGCCATGGCAACCAAAGTAAAAAACCTTTAAAAATCTTCTCCTCCCAAACCGCTATTTGTATAGCATTATTATTTTGCAGGAATGTTCCTTAGATACAGGTTTACAGAATTCCTTAAAAAAAAAAAGATCTGTCAAAAAACATAGCTTTTATGGGAGACTCATTTTCCTTTTATGGTATAAAGTAAAATCTTTGAAAAATTTCTTCTCTAAAACTATTCATTGGATTTCATTGTTGTTTTGCAGGTAAGTTCCTATGGTGGTTGTCTACCAAATTGTTTCTTCAGTGAGCTAAAATGCAGGATTGAATGATAATTGTTAAAAACTTCCTTTCGCCATTATAGAAATATCAGGCCTGTGGAGCGATACAGGCGCTCAAGCGCCTCTAGTTAAATGAAGGCTTTAGAAAACATTGTGGTAAAATGAGAAAATGCTGGTAATCTACACAAAAAGGATGGTAACCGACTTATTCTTTTTTTCCCCTACAATCTTTTTTGTACCTTTCCATTTTCAAGTCCAATCTTTTGAGCAATATTTGATATATTGTCTGCAAAGGCTTTAAATATAAAGTAATCTTAACTCATTATCGCACAATCCTGAGTAAGGAAAAAGCACTCACAGCCGACCATTGGCACCTGCATGCAGTGCTCTTATGGAAAATCTTCAAAATACTGTTCAATGATATTTGGCCTGCAACACGCGAAAAGGGGCATTCGGACCTTTGCGTAAAGTGTCGTTGCGGATCAGCCTGCGCAATCCATGCAGACTGATCCAAGACGAGACTTTACGACTATGTTTGATTTTGTCTTACAGTAGATTTGCACAAAACAGAAAATTACATAAGAATGGAAAGTGTCATCTCGGATTAGCCTGCCTGGACTGCGCAGGCTGATCTGAAACGACACTTTACACAAATGTCCGAATGTCCTTTTTCGCATGTTGCAAGCCATTTGGTGTGAATGACACTTGGTTAGATATACTTGTGTGCATTGACATCATCTTTGCACTTGAAATAAGATAGAACTTTTTTGGGCAAGGTTTTTTTCTATGTGAAATTCTATTTCAATACAGACTTTTATGGTTAAATGTTTCTGTTGATGTCAGTTACCTGTACGACACATTCGTTTATAAGGCAGTGGAGCTATACACGGCCATTAGAACATCAAAAATGTGGTATTTTGTGTTTTCTTCTGCTATATCAACAAGCATTTCACTATGTTTGATGGATGTAGCAGTTTACTTTTGAATATGCAGTATTTTCATCAGTCATTAATAAGCACAGGTAAGATGGAGTATTCAACTTCTGAAAACTTGATTTAATTTGGAAAGTATCATAATTAGTGCTCAGAACACAGAAATGAAGAACCCCACAAGACCTGAAAGAACTCCTAATACTTTTACTTCTGGGCTCATGTAGTCTTCATGTCATATTGTTTTGAAATCCAGTGATAAATTCTTTATTGTAGACATGGAGAGTTCTGCAAGTTCCACATCCAGCTCTCCAGTTGACAGGTGAGTTACTTCCCTTGTCTCAATTTCTCTCTGTGTGTTTTTAGCTTTAAGCTAGATAGACTGCTTTGCTTTAACAGCTAAGTGATCTAAAACAATTATGCACCAGTCTAGATTGAAACTAACTGTTTTTTTCTCTCAGTGGTAAACCACACGACTTTCCTAAACTTTTAGGATAGCTTTACAAGGCTAAATCTTACACAAACTTGATGAGTCAAAAGTGTTAGATAATATTGATACAGTAAACTCCCCTTAATGGTGTCGAATGTAAGAGCATATGGCTTTATAAGCAATAGAATATGGTTCCTATTGGGGTCCCTCCAAACATTTTTTCAGTGTAATTAAGGAAATTAATACCTATATTATTTGTTATGATATTTCGGTTATTGCCAGGTCATTTACCGGCCCAAGGGTGTCAGATTCACTCAAAATAACAATAATTAGCACCTTCCAATCACCATACACAAGCGTCAAACCCTAATGAGAATAAGTAACCTTCCAATCGCCTTACACAAGTGTCAAACCCTAATGAGAATAAGTATGTCAAAAAATATATTGTGACGGTTGAAAACCATTCAATGACATTTGGCCCACATGTTACATGTCTTGATTAGTTATATGAAATAATATCTTTCTTAATTGATAACAAGAAAAAGCCAAGACAATTTGATGTCCTTTTTTTACAATTTGAAACAACACACCATTGATTAATACAAAATTGCTCCAACATGGAGGAGGTGGACTGCTGTACTCAAGTTTTTTATTAGTTTTAATGATGTTCTGATATTACAATGTTTCCTTTGGGTCCCCTAAAAGCTATTATAAGCCAAGTTTATTGTAAAAATAATTGCACCTTGGATTATGAAATAAATGAAATTGACATTTTAAGTTAACTCCTTACCAAATGAAAATATCATGCACTGGACCAAATCAAATGCATTTGCAGATGACAAATGTTGCTAAAATGATGCTTCTATCTTTGATAGGGTAGAAAACATTTTGGGAAAAGGAAAAAATGCTGGTAACAAGCATTTTCTCCTTTTCCCAAATGTTTTCAAAAGCGTTTTTTCCTCAGGATTGTTAAAACTTAGAATTGTTTGGTAGAGGAGTTAAGTTAACCCTTTACGACACAATCCCAACTTTTAACGACCTTGAGAAAGAGGTCTTTTGAAAACATTGTAGGAAAAGAAGAAAATGCTGGTAACCAGCATTTTCTTCTTTTCTCACGATGTTTTCTTACCTTCCCAATCCAAATTCAATTTTTTTAGTCGCATTTATTTTGTCGTCTGGAAATGCTTTCAGTTTGGACTAGTGTGAAATTTTTTCTTATGGTTAAGAATTAAAAGACAGAAATCTTGCAATATTTCATGACTTTTTGTACAAAACTCCCTCTTTGCATAATTATTCAAAAGCATGTGTTCAAAATTAGACAGCTTGTACTCTGCAGTCTGATCCTAATCTGCAATGCTGACAAAACCTTGTAAGGTTGCTCACATGCTTACAGTTCACTTGGGTTTTACTTTTTTCCCAGTGCCAAATTGCTGGCATTTGTTTTCTTTTTTGTATTTGTGGTAAAAGAAACCAATACTGTTGTGATTAGAAATATGTTCATTCCATAGGTTATATCTAATCCTTGTATGGCTATTATACCCAGTCAAGTTTAAGCTAATTTATACTAATGAGAGTAAGTGTTATTTCCGCAGTTATTTTTACTTTTATCGAAATTCCTATAAAGATATTAAATGATATGAGAAAGGATAAATACAGTTACACAATAAACCTCTACCTAAAGACACAATTCGACATACTTGCTACAAGTGAATCTTGAAAACCGCGTGTCAAAAAAGACATTTGATAAAGTGCAGTTCATCCATTTTTAATATTTGTTTGAAACTTTTTTACCTAAATGTAATACCTTATTTTTAGAAAAAAAAATTATCAAGTGGTACAATAATGAATTTTGATGTGAACATTAGGTACTAGTGTTGTTACTTTAGGACTTTCGATCATGTGCATTTAGAGGACATACTAAATTAGGGCTGAAAGGAGCTTACATGGAGAGTTATGTTGTCCAATATAAATGTATATATGTATTCATGAAGGAAAAGGGTCAAAGTAACAAACTTTATTATTTGCAACCTTGCCAAAAGAAAAAGGAGAAATGCGTTACTTCGGTGAGTTTTCTTTTTTGTCACCGTTTCCAAATTTTCCATTGTTGTAGGTGTATTTTTTTTATGTAGATGAATGGACCAGAGCTTTGGATTTGACAGTATTTCTTTTGGCAATTTTTCTTTTATTCCATCTCTTTGTTTTTGTTGAGAGAAAGGAAGTATATGTTGGCAGTTATGAGAATATTTCCAAATGTATTAGTATAGCACATACCCACTATATGGGGCACAAAGGATGGTTTGAATTTACAGTGGAATCTCGATAGTTCGCACATCGCTGGTTCGCAGCTGTGTGTTTGTTTGTATGCTATCGTCGGTCCCGACATTTATCATTCTTTATCATTGTTTAGTTCCTACAGATACTTTGCACTTCAGTGGTTCGTAGTATATTTCATGTCCCCAAAGTATTTTTTTAACACAAATTCCTACCTTTAGTTCGTATGTCAGTTAATCAGCAAACTAACGAAGGTGTGAAAAGTCACAACCAACCTTGATTTTCACACCTGTTGATTGATGATGTCAATGGTACAAATCACCTTTGAACTGTGAATGTAATTGAAGGCATCAATTGGTTTGTAACGCCAATTAATCTATCAAAACAACAGTTAAAGCCTGTCTCACACAGAACACACGGCTTATACGGTTGGCCACCCGTGTAAACCGTACATACAACCGAACCAACCGTGGCCTTATCCGAGTTACACTCGGGCCATTCGAGTGTATCCGTGAAAGCCGTGTATGATTTTTAAAACTTTTAAAAAACTGGCACGGGTGCCATGTCCGTGTATGATCGTATTAGCGATCGTACAAGACCGTGAGAGACCGTGTGAGACCGTACGAGACCGTATATACAACCGCACATGAAGTCCACTCCACGAGTGAGCTCAACCGTGTCAATATCAAAACATACACGAATGTGTGATAATTCGAGCATAACTCGAACAAAAGTCGGTGGGACCGTATGTAAACCCTGTAAATGTCCAGTTAATCGAGTAAAAGTCGTGTTTAATCGTACTAGGCCGTAACAGACCGTACTAGACCGTACTTGGAACCGTACAACAATCGTATGAAAATCGTTTGCAAATCGTGTTCAAACCGTGACAAACCTTGCTTGACCGAGTATATCCGTGCTTTGTTCGTACATACTCGTGCTACATTCGAGTCTAAATCGTACCAACTCATCCCCAGGCACGGTTGGAGCTCAATACTCGTACCAGTCAACCCGTGTATAACCGAGTATACCGTATTGGAACCGTGTGCCCAACCGTGTTCTGTGTGAGACAGGCTTAACAATTCCCAAATTCCTTTAAATGTCTGACAAGGGATAAGTGAGTGGTAATGGTCTGAAGTGCTCTGAGACATTTGATCTCTAAAAAGGAAATCACTCTGAACAAATTCTACCAATGCAAAAACGTTTCATCTTGATAAACATCACTGCCGTTTTGCGGCTTGTTTGGCCTTAGTTTTCACTTTAAAATAACTAGACTCGGATATTGCTCTGAAGGCAACTTTTATCTCCAAAATATAAGATTTGAATGGAAAGAAATATTCTGGAAGCGAAAACAATACTTAACACCATTCACCCCACCCAGTAAAATCCTTTTTTTACACAGTTTTACTAACAAACAGAAGATGACGTATTTAGTTGGTTTGCTGGATCATGTGGCAATATTTTCAAACCCCGTGACTATAAATTGGTTTCAACTGTATCATGTTACAATCTTTTTTTGACAAACCCAGCAAAGTCACATGATTCAATTTTAAAATGGCCACAGGATAGTGATGTAGCTCAAAGTCGGGTTTCTTTCAAACGTTTTGATGGAATTGAATGATGTTTTTTCCTTTTTTTATAATGCTAACTAAATAATGAAATTTAAAAATGACTTTGTAATCAATTCTATAGCTACTCTTATACAATTTTAGCATTTTTCTAGATCAGACTGTAACTCCTTGAACCAACAATCGGCAAGGCTACTATTGTAATTGGTACCAGTTTAGGGTACTGCAAGACATGCTAAGTAAATCCGATTGTCTGTTTCGGTAAATGGCACAAAAATACACAAACACTGTCACACCTTTTGGTTCCTACTATGTTTAGTTTGTATAAAAACGTCCAGTCCCTTGCACCACGAACTACCGAGGTTTTACTGTATTCAAATTTATTCAATAATATAAAGTTCCCCAAATCACCATAATCAGTATATTTTCACATCATTTTCTAAGTTACTGCCTTTTTGAATGCACAACAGGGAGTTGTATGAATAAGCCATAATATATAGGTGTATCTGTATTGAATGCTTTAATTTGGCTTATTTATAATTTTTCAAGGAATTTTAAGTTGCACATATCGTCACCTAACATTATTTCATTCATATTTCATTCAGATCAACTTTGCTCTTTTGTACAGAGCAAAATTGCCATCAACTTCATTGTTATTTTTAGAATTTACCTTAGGTCAAGCTTTTTTTGCCATAAATAATGTTGAAATATAAATACGAAATAAAAGAAATGGACAGCTAGTGGTTACTTTTGTTACTTATAAAGTAGCTGTTTCATCTGAATATTCCCACAAAATAATTGGCACATATTAGTGCAAATGGAATTTCAGGCCACACGTTTTGTGCAGTGTGAGCTATGTTTGCATTACCTGAGTTTTCTCTGCTGCAAACTTTTTGCCATATGTCAAAATCTCAGACCTGTCCAGACTGTAGGCATTGACACATGACAAATCAGATGTGGGTTAGATGCATTGACTTTTATCAGAGAGGGTAGAAAAATATTGTGGGTTAAAGAAAAGATGCTAGTTATTTTCATTTTCTTCCTTCAAAAACCCTTTCAATTAGGTTCAGCAAAACAGAGGACAATTTGGTAAAGAAATATGGGGTAGAACTCTCTTAGTTTTCTCTTAACACATGACATTATGAAAAGAAAATTTATGCCACAAATTTTTGAGAATAACTAAAAAGCAATTATATCCAACACAAATACAGAAACTTCTTGACACCAGTAAGTGTCCTGTAATGAAAATGCTTTCAAACTAAGCTACATTTTGTTTTGTATATTGTTTTGCCAGTTTTATGTTGAAAACAAAAGTCACTTTGACAAACTTAAATTATTTTCAAATAGGTTAGAATATATACTGGGTGGGAACTGTTCACACAGGTTGTTATTTCTTTGTATTTGATGACTGAAATAGCCTTGAAATTATCCAGTGTGTTGGACTGTTACATGGCACTTCTTTACTCTTTCAAATATTGTAGGAAAAACAAGACTTCACAAAAGTCTGATCTTGTATATATGCTGTTCTGTTTTTAGCTCCACTGGCCGAAGGCCAGCGGGCTTATGTCATGGCCTGTTGTCCGTCGTCCGTCCGTCCGTCCGTCCGTCTGTCCGTGCGTTAACTTTTTTTTAAAACGTCTTCTTCTCTGAAACTACCCATCCAATTTTGATGAAACTTCACAGAAATGATCCTGCCATGGTCCTCTTCAGAATTTCTTGAAAGAATTTAATTCCTTCAAAAACTCTGGTTGCCATGGCAACAAAACTGAAAAATTTTGAAAATCTTTGAAAATCTTCTTGTCTGAAACCGTAAGGCCAAGGGCTACTAAATTTGGCATGTAGCTTTATCTAGTGGACCTCTACCAAGTTTCTTCAATTTATAGCCCTGGGGTCAAAATTGGCCCCGCCCCGGGGGTTACAAGTTATACATGGGCTTATTTAGGGAGAACTTTAAAATTCCTCTTCTACCTAGCCATAGGGTCTAGAGCTACCAAATTTGGCATGTAGCTTTATCTAGTGGACCTCTGCCAAGATTGTTCAAATTATAGCCCTGGGGTCAAATTAGGCCCTGCCCGGGGGTAACAAGTTTTACATGGGCTTATATAACAAGTTTTACATGGGCTTATATAGGGAGAACTTTAAAATTCTTCTTTGACCTAGCCATGGGGCCTAGGGCGACCAAATTTGGCATGTAGCTTTATCTAGTGGACCTGTACCAAGGGTGTCCAAATTATAGCTTAGGGTCAAATTTGACTTCGCTCCGGGGGGTAACATGTTTTACATGGGCGGGCTTATATAGGAAAATCTTTCGCATCTAGCTATAAGGGCTAGGGATATCAAATTTTGCATTTAGCTTTATCTAGGGGGTCTCTATCAAGGGTGCCCAAATTATAGCCCAGGGGGTCAAATGTAGCCCCACCCCAGGGGGTCACAAGTTCTACATGGTCTTATATAAGGGAACTTTAATAATCTACTTGTACATAGCCATATTTAGGCCTAGGGCTACCAAATTTTGCATGTAACTTTATATAATGGGCCTCTACCAAGAGGGCCCAAATTTTAACTTTGGGGGTCAAGTTTGACTCCACACCAGGGGTCACAAGTTTTACATTGGCTTTTATAGTGAAAACTTGATAAACCTGTGTCATGGATCACATATTTTACAGGGCCTTTTATTCAGCAAACTTGTTTTACATGACTTTTTATTGGGCAAGATTAAAAAATCTTTTTGTTTATAACCACACATTCTAGTTTCATATTGTAGGTCTGGGGTCAAAATTCCCTTCATTCCAGGGATCGCAAGTTTAACATGGGCTTCAAAATATTGTCACTTCAATTTAAACATTAATCAAGGGAAATAACTTTTTATGAAAGATAAAGTTCGTTACTATTTACCTCCCTTGATTATCAAGCTGCAGTGATACATGATTGGTGCTAGACAAGTTTTTTAGCTCCACTGGCCGAAGGCCAGCAGGCTTATGTTATGGCCTGTTGTCCGTTGTGCGTCCATCCGTATGTTAACTTTTTTTACAGGGCTTTTCATTGAGAAAAATTTGAAAATCTTCTTGTTTATAACATTCAAGAACTGAATTATTTGGTATGGAGCTTTATATTGTGGACCTCCACCAGGATTCAAATAATTATAGCTTTGCGATCAAAATTGGCTTTGCCCATGGATCACAACTTTCTCGTAGGATTAGATAGAAAAATGTTTGCATGTCCTCGTGTTTGAAATCAATTTGCTGAATATTGTAATGTTTGGCTTGTAGTGTTTTTACTTAATAGCCAGTGGAGCGATACAGGGCCATCATGGCCCTCTTGTTTTTTTTATGAGCTCTTCTGACAAGATCCTTCAATTTGCAATGTATTTTGCTTTTTATTCAGACTGAATATATCTATATAGCATATAAAGCGCTCAGTCTGTACAATTGATTTATTGTGTAAATGACTTTTTTAACTCTTTCAGCACCAAATAAATAAGCTCGACCTCTTTCGACGGCTCTAAATTCAATTTATTGAAACTTACATAGATTTTGATTGTATAGGCTTGACTGCGCAAGTGGGCGGTATAGATGGAAGATCAGACTGCATGTTCTGTGCAGTCTGATCTTGATCTATGCCGTCCGCAAAAGTCACTGTTTTTGCCTATGGCGCCGAAAGGGTTAAGTGCTCAGTCTATACAACTGATTTATTGTGCAAAGGGCTTTTTTATATGGTGTAACTCCTGCAGTATATTTTCGCACAGTATTGAAACTCCCAAACTTGTGAGAAAGAAAAGAACCAAGAAAGGTAAAAAAAAAACAATATACCCTGGGAAAATTAATATTTTCTAAACTCTTCATTTAAAGTATAGTTTTTTTTTCAGATAGTGCTCCTTTCTTTCATTAAATATCTAACATGTTGGCTAGGTATTTATATTGGGAAAGTGTTGATATATTTTGCGTCCTTTTTTCTTGTCATTGTTCTAACTTTTTCTTTCTCTGAACAAATCAATGTGAAATCATATGATATCAGTATTATAAGAAATGAAGTGTTAAGGTTAAAGAAAAGTTGTGTGAGAAATTGTGATCAAGACAGACTGTTTAAACACAAAGTAGGCATCTTTGTACTGACTTTTTAGCTCCACTGGCGGAAGGTTAGGGAGGTTGTGTCATGACCTTGTGTCCACAAGTTTATTTCCTTGCTATTCCTCAACAACCATTTGATGGAATTATTAGCACAATGTTTTAGGAAGCTGCTCGACAAGGAGAATATGGGCATACTGTCAACATGTTCTGGTTCAGAGATTTTCAGTTATGACCCCTGTCTCCAAATTCATTTACAAAATACAAAAAAATTGTCGTCTTCAAGGTGGTAATGTGTAGATCTTGATCAGATTGATAAAGTAGCAGTTCGTAGTTAACCCTTTACCAGATTTCTAAATTTTAGACTGGTTAAAATTGAAGGTATTTGCTGTTGAAAAATTGAATGCGGCATAACCTTTTACCACAAAATCAAGACTTTTAATGACTCTGAGAAAGAAATTTGTCCTCTTCAAGTGCTTTAGATTTGGACTTGTCTAAAATGTTGTCATTTGATAAAGAGTTAAATGATAGGATTTGTCTATGAAAGGCTAGAAATCATTATGGGAAAAGGAGTAAATGCTTGTTACCAGCATACTCTTCTTTTCCTGCAATGTTTTAGAAAGCTTTCTTCCTAAAGGTCATTAAAACTTGGGATTGTGTGGTGAAGGATTTAAGTACTTTAGAAAAATATAAGATAGTTGTTTTTAATCATCATCAATATGACTAGGTACATTGACTGTAAATCTTATGTGCAATTTTTGAACTTTCTCAAAATGAAAATGAAAGCTGAAAAACAGAGGAACAGAAAAGTCGCATAATACACCATACAGTGAAGACATCACAGCAAAAATGCTTTCAAAAGATGATATCAAAGTGCATCTCCATTTGAGAACCTTGACTACTCACTTCAAAACATATAAACCATTATTGGAATTCATTGTTAGCTTTTTAACTGTTTACCAGACTACAAAATTTTAGACTTGTCCAAATTGAACGCATTTGCAGACAGTAAATTAAATGTGGCCCAAATGACGATTTTACTCTTTAAAAGGGTAGAAAACAGCATGGGAAAAGGAGAAAAATGCTGGTTACCAGCATTTTCTCCTTTTCCCACAATGTTTTCAAAAGCCTTCTTTCTCAGGATCCTTAAAAATCTGGATTGTATGGTAAAGGGTTAAAAGTCAAGTGTTTCATATAACCTAAGGAAGAAGAAGAAAATACAGTGGGAAAAGGAGGAATGGTGGTTACAAGAATTTTCTTTTCTTACAATGTTTCTTTGCCTTTCAAGGACATATGTTATGATATATCCAATCAAACTTTATTTAACCCTTTACAACACAATCCCAACTCTTAACAACGCTGAGAAAAATGCCCTTTTAAACATGGTGGGAAAAGCAGAAAATGCTGGTAAGCAGTGTTTTCATCTTGTCCCACAATGTAATATACTCTTTAACACTTTACCCCACAATGGCGACTTTCAAAGACCCTTGAAAAGAATTCTTTTGAAAACATTTAAGGGAAAAGGAGAAAATGCTGGTAATCAGCATTTTCTCCTGTTCCCACAATGTTTTCTACCCTATCAAAAAAAATTCCACTATTTGAGCCACATTGAAGTTGTCATCTGCAGATGCTTTCAATTTGGACCAGGCTAAAATTTTGTCCTTTGGTAAAGAGTTAAAGACAGTTCCCATCATTTGAGCTGTATCTAATTTTGTGGTCTGCAGATGTTTTAGATTTGGATAAGTCAAGAGTTTTGGGTCCAGTAAAGACTTAAGCAAAATTCAATTTTTGGTGTGCAAGTGATATGAACAAGTCTAAAAATAGTTTTTCTGTTAGAGGGTTAGTGCTTTACTACAGTATTAACACATTTTTTTCTGTTCTTATTTTCTCCATTTTGGCTGTCCTTCCATATATGATGTCAAATGGTGGGGTGCGTCCAACTTTTCCACGAACTTACGGATTTAAAAAAAAAAAACACAATCAGTGACTTTTGTTTAATTGCTTTTGTCGCATTGTGCTGTTTCCTAGCCCTAGAAGTGTTCTGGGTATGACACAAGCTCACCAAAATGTTACCTTGACAACAAAAAATAGCAAGTCCAATATCAAAATCCATGTAGATCTGCCTTTAAAGAATCGTCAGAAATAAACTGCAGTAGTGGTTTCAAGTGGAAAAGAGAGCAAATGGCTCTCTAAGAGAACTGAAATATTCTTCATTAAACAATCCAGTCTTCACAACCCGAGAGAGGCTTTTGAAAACAGAGTGGGAAAAGGAGAAAATGCTGGTTACTGGCAGTTTCTCCTATTCCTATAGTATTTTCTCCCCATTTAGAGACAAATCTCACCATTCATTCGAGTCACATTGAATAAGTCGTCTGCAAAATTGTTAATGTTTTTAAACAATCAAGTGTCTTCACGACCCTGAGAGAGGCTTTTGAAAACAGAGTGGGAAAAGGGAAGAAAATGCTGGTAACTGGCGGTTTCTCCTATTACCATTATATTTTCTCCTCTTTTAGAGACAAGCCTCACTCTACGAGTCGCACTGAATGTGTTGTCTGCAAAATTTTTAATGCTTTCATTGTGAATAAGTCTATTGTTTTGTCGTCTGGTAAAGAGTTAATTCTTTACAGGACAACAAAATTTTAAACTCTCTCACAATGGAGGGCAATCACAGACAACAAATTTATGTGGCTTGTATGATGAAATTCATGTTTGAAATGGTGCTATACATTTTAGGAAGGGGAGAAAATGATGGATACCAGCATTTATTCCTTTTCCTACAAAGATTTCAAAAGCCTTTAATCTCATTGTCAGAGACCTAAATCAAAGGACCAGTTGCTAAAGAGGTCATACTCTTTCAGCTGTTGGGTTTTTTTTTTTTTTGAAGGAGACTTTGCTGTGAAACATCCAACATTATAACTGCTGAACTAATGTCTTTTAATATTTTGCTGAGTTTGTCATATTAATATGTCTGTGATACATTAGCTATATGTTTTTATACCTCATCCTCCCATTATTTTTATGTGCTAGAAAGCAACCAATCACAAATGATTTTGTAGCATAAAATGGTCAAGTTTAGGATGGGTTGTCATAAACCTAATAAATTTCAGCTAAGAATAAAACACTTCAGACTTTTTTTATGATGAGAATAAAAGATAAAATGGTGTGTAATGGGAAAAAAGAGCACTCCAAAACATGGCAAAACTTTGTTCTTTAAAACTACATTATTTTGAAAACGAATCCAGTGCTTCAAACAGATGGTCATTGTTGTCTGTGCAGCTTGTTAGAATATTACAATATGGCAGCAAAATATCTCATTTTGTAAAATTAAATAAGAAATACTGAAAACTTTGTTGCATAAGAAGAAAATACTTGCCACCAGCAATTTTGTCCTATGCAACAATGTTGCTGAAAGATAAAAAAATGTGATGGTATTATTGATTTACCTCTTCACCGTTTGCTGAAGCATTTAACTCTTTACCAAACAACAAAATTTTAGACTCGTTGTAATTGAAACCTTTTGCAGAATTCAAATTATTAGTGGCTAAAATTGTGGAATTTGGCCCTGAAAGAGTAAAAAACATTGTGGAAAAAGAAGAAAAGGATGGTTACCAGCATTTTCTCATTTTCCCACAATGTTTAAAGAGGCTTCTTGAGATTGTGTGATAAAGGGTCAAAGCATGCAAAATGTAATCAGAGTGGTCCAAATGATGCCAATGAGGTAATGGATTAACTGCAAATTGATGATTCTCTCAACCATTATGCTTAACTTGACCATTTTCAGTATTGCTCCACATACATGTACTTTCCTGAAGGGGCCTTTCAGTTGCTATCTTCTCATGCTTTGTTAATCAGCCATCAGCATTGTCTCATTTTAGCTACATTTATATAAATTACTCAAGTATATATCAATATATTTGCTTGCATAATCATTTGAAAGAAAATGTGAAAAAAATTTCTATTAACTTTGATGAACATTGTGTTACTGTTTCCATAAACTATTTTATGTTACCATTCAAGAGAAATTAAATGACACTCCCTTGCCAAAAGAAAAATCCAATGTTACTCTTTGAAAAGATAATACATGTTGTGATAATGCTGTGATGAATAAAGTAGATGGTTTGATAATGAATTACAGTTTGCCACTGTTTGTGTCTGTAAGAACTAAGGTGATGTGAAATTGCGGCTGCTTTGTAATGACACATACAGTTCAGGCCTGGTCTAGTTTCTATCTGACACCCAGTGTAGTGTAGGATAATAACTTCTGTAAAGGATTACGGCAGTTCTCACTCAGTTTCACACAGTTCTTTTCCTTTTCATGACACAGGTCTTGTCCTTGTCAAGCTTGTCAGATTTTCTAGCTAGTGCACGCATTGAATAATCAACTGAGCTTAATTTACATACATCTATTGTAATTATACGCTGGTATGATTATTTTCTTTTTTACAGTCATGGCCCTTTAAGGTTTTAGTTCCTAATCTCACACTGCACAATTTTCCAGCAACTATGGGATGAAATTTAAAGAAACTTCATGGGAAGCTTCCCAATAAGGAAGACATGGGCATAATCTGGGTTGATCATTTTTGTTACAGTTATGGCCCTTTAAATTGTTGAAACTTTTTTGTCCCTAATTTTGTTTTGGCACTATTAACAGGATGGAATTCAGTGAAACTTCATGGGAAGCTACGGAAAAAAGTGATATGTGTATATTGTCAGCATGACATGGTTTGATGATCTTCCTTTAAGTTATGGCCCAATTTTCGAAGCATCACCTGTTCTTGCGGCTCCTGTTTTGTACCATTGGCTTAGGGCTAGCAGAGGATGTGTCATGGTGTTGTCTGTCCGTCAGCCTTGTTCTTGTTTAAGTTTGATATTCATAGTTAAATTTTTGTGAAACTTGCAAAGTTTGCTTATGTCATCAGTAGCTTGAACTCGATTGAATTTGAAGAAAATCCAAAATTCTTGGGAAACTAGTCATTTAAAGTTGAAAATTAACACTGCTTGCTTACTAAAAGGGTCTACATTTTTAATCCACTTCTTTGAAAACTTGCACAGATTAAATTATCATCATTGGATTAATCCTATTGGAAATAAAGAAAACTCGACTGAGTTTTCAGAAAGGAGCCATATGATGAGTTGTTCCTGTGAAAACAACAAAGTCCTCATTATTGATCCCATATCTTTGCAGGAAATATTTCTAACAATAAGAATTCATCATGCATATTTTATGCACTGTATATATGCTTTCACCCTGGTAAACCTACTACTAGAGAATGCTCATTGATGGCTTAGAGTTTAAAGTACATAAAAAAATTTATGAATGATCATAACTGTTTCTGTCACATTAAAATGTACTAGTCAGTAAGTATCAATTGAGCAGTTCAGGCTCGCATGACCTCTTGCTTCAAATTACGAAGTGGTTGGGGAGCAGTTATCAAGAACATGGAAAACAATGAACAGTGTTTAAAACTGATGGTTTACTATTGACAAGGTATGAAATTTATCAACTTTTGAGTTGGCTTGGCAGTAATCTTTTATCATTTATTAATTTTGATTGGCTGTTATCCTAATCAAAATTTGGAGAGAAAGTGATTTCTATAAGCTCCTTTCACAGTTAGAGTATGAATGATTGCTACAGTTTGATCACATGATTGACTTAAAAAAGCTTCTCTCGCAAGGGATTGCAAAAAAGCTTTCAAGCTGCTCTTGCAAAGGATTGCTAAAAAGCTTTCACAAATGTAATAGAAGTCATTCAACAAAAGTGGGTGGAAGTGACCGTTGCAAGACAAAGACGTTTTTGCTCATGCGAATGATCCGTAGGTTTACCTGTGAGTGTTGCATGAGAAACAGCAATTGGTGCGATGTCAACCATACAACTGGTGCATCATAATGGTGTTATTGTACGATTTGGCTCAAAACCATGCGATAAATTGGTTGTGTGGATGAGACGGGTTGTGCTATCATGAGAATAGTCGTATGAGTGGTCTTGCAAAGAACGGGAAATCTATACCTGCTCAAATATGGATCTCGTCAGATCAACACTGAATTCCAAAGGACGAACTAAAAGTCATCAAAAAAGGCAAGAAACACCGTACCAAAAAGAGAAGTCAGCGGCAGCAGCTTTCAGCTTCCTTCAAAAAGGGCTGGAGACTGTTGTAGTCGCTGATTGATTTGTCTATTTAAAATAATGGCATAGTTTCTAAAAGTGGTACAACAGTACAATGTCGCACTCGCTAATGTGAGTTGTCTAACAAGTGCAACCAAGTGCAAGTTTTTCAATTGCATTCGATCTCTTCAAAATTTTGAACACGGTCAAAAGTCTAACACTATAGGTTGCGACTGCTTTAGACTCTGCAATGACTGCGACAGCTTGCAAGATATCATGCGGGTGTTTGTGCAGTACTGGTTAAAAGTGTTTCAGGCGGTCCTAAACTGGTCGTACTCCAATTGTGAAAGGGGCTTTAGATACATAATGCATTTTAGTAGTCCTTTTTGTTGTGTATAATGTTTGAGAACATATTTTGATGTGATACCATCCGTTAGGTACTTTGTCATTATTTAGTTTTGTTCACCTGTGATATTAAAGTTGTTCCGTGTTGTCCTCATATTTGCTAAGTTTGGATCATTTATCATTATTTCTGTCACCACCTGATGGTTTGTTTGTTAGAAGTCTTCCATATGTACATACTGTTACCTGAAATTCATCACTACTTTGTTTTTCATCATGGCTCATATAGTATGCTGTTTCTGTTAGAATATTAGTGATAAACATTTTTGTCACTGGCAGCTGAAAATTCATGGGATGCAATTCTGTATCAAAACCTTTAACCGGTTGTGTTCTTGAAGGAGTGATGAATAACCAAAAATATTGTGTGGGTTTGTACTGGTATAAAACTATGTTTGTTCAGATATTCTATTGCTGATCTTCAATTGTATCTTTTTGACTGCATTTAAGCAAAAACTAGCCTTTAGTCATCTAGCAGAGTTTACTAGTCATCAGTTTTTACAATTGCTTTTTGTCTTTCCCCATGTAACGACACAATCACTCAAAAGATACAGATATTGGAAACTTTTTTTCCGTTTTCCTAAGAGTTTCAAGGACTTTTTTTTTTTCTGAAATTTGTTAATTGATGTCTGATATAGGATTGTCCAAAAACTGCTCATGCTAACTGCTATTTTCATCAATAAGGTTAAGCTGTATAGTGCCCAGTACAAAACAAGTGAGTCATGCTTTGGGAAAAGGGGGTTTAATGCATCTACAAAAATAACGACTGCAGTCAGCCTCTGCAGTCTGCGCAGTTTGACATGGGTGGATCTTTTTTCCTGTTGGTCAATTTTATGCATGTCAAAGGACCATTCTACCTCATGATTTGGTTGGTTGTTAGACAAAAATGGATTTTATGGATCCATAATTATGTAATGACTTGCTAAGTATCATGCATCACAGAGATACATAAACCCCCCTTTTGCAAGGGCGTTGCTCGAATTACTTCTGTAGACATCTTATATCAAGCTCAGACTGCACCGTGTGTGCCGTATAATCTTGAATGTATGCTGCTCATTAATTTGTAAGGAAGCCTAGAACATCAGCCTTTGAAATGCAAAAATCAGGATTTGGTTTTAGCATCTTTAAAATGCCCACTCCTTTTTATTTTGTTTTGTTCTGGCTTTCAAAGCAGGTCGCTGAATGAAAAGTTACTTGTTTGGAGTAATGAACTGTAGAGCACCAAATAAATGAAACATATTTTTCAGTCCAGCTGTATTTCAACTCTTTGCCAAACGACAAAATTTTAGACTGCTCCAAGTTTAAAGTATTTGCAGATGAAAGATTAAAGGTAGTCCAAATGACGAAATGTGTCCATGATAGGGTAGAAAACATTGTGGGAAAAGGAGAAAATGCTGGTGACCAGCATTTTCTGCTTTTCCCACAATGTTTTCAGGTATGTTAAAACTGGGAATTGTATGGTAAAGGGTTAAATGCTGTGTTGATCAGACCATCTCACTTGATACATTACAATATGGCAAAAGTTTTTACCAGTCCAAATTGAAAGCATTAATTTTGTAGACAACATATAAAACATGGCTCAACTGATGAGATTTTTCTATCAAAGGGTAGATGAGATTACCCACATTTTCCCCTTTTACTACAATTTTTCAAAAAGCATTTTCTATAAGTGTTGTTTAAAGCTGTGGATTGTGTGGTAAAGGGTTAATCTGAAACTGTAAAAGCCCATGATCAGACTGTTGTGCAGTCTGATCTCTATCTACACTGCAGAAACCATTTAAGTGCTGATAATCCTGTTTTAATTGAAGCTGCTGCATCCTCAATTTTTTTTTTTACTTCAAGGCAGATAGACATAACTCGGGTCCCCGAATTTAATTTGTTTTCTTAAATATACATTAACATTTTAGAAGCTTCTACATTAGACATTGTGTAAACATTATGAGAGGAGAAATGACTTGTTTCAAGGTAATTGGTCGTGATCCATAATGTTTCCTTGGAGCCCATGTTATTGAGAGGGATGAATATAAGTTAGTTTTATCATGTTTTGGTTATTATACCCCCGAAAAACGAAGTTTGGGGGGTATGCTGGAGTCGCCTTGTCCATCCGTCCGTGCGTCACGAAAAGCTTGTCCGAGGCATAACTTCCAAAGTGTAAAAGCTAGTGACTTCAAACTTCATATACAGATAGGTCACATTAAGGAGAAGTGCAGTGTACAAGAACCATAACTCTGTCTTCAGTATATTCAGAGTTATTGCCTATTGTAAATTTTTAATTTTGGATTTTTGTCCGGAGCATAACTTCGAAAGTATAGAAGCTAGTAACTTCAAACTTCACATACAGATAGATCACATTAAATAGAAGTGCAGTGTACAAGAACCATAACTCTATTCCGACTGTTCTTGGGGTTATTGCCCTTTGTAAATTTTAACTTTGGATTTTTGTCCGGGGCATAACTTCCAAAGTAAAAAAGCTAGTAACTTCAAACTTCATATATAGATAGGTCACATTTATGAGAAGTGCAGTGTACAAGAACCATAACTCTATTCCCACTATTTTTAGAATTATTACCCTTTGTAAATTTTAACTTTGGATTTTTGTCTGGGGCATAACTTTTCAAGTATAAAAGCAAGTAACTTCAAACTTAATATACAGATAGACCACATTAACAAGAAGTGCAGAGTATAAAAAAAAACCATAACTCTTTTCCCACGATATTTAGAGTTATTGCCCTTTGTAAATTTTAACTTGGGATTTTTATCTGGGGCATAAGTTGCAAAGTACAAAAGCTAGTAACTTCAAACTTTATGTACAATTAGATCACATTAGAGCAAAGTGCACTGTGCAAGAACCATAACTCTATTCCCACTATTTTCAGAATTATGTCCCTTTGTAAATTTTAACTTTGGATTTTTGTCTGGGGCATAACTATCCAAGTATAAAAGCTAGTGACTTCAAACTTAATATACAGATAGACCACATTAACGAGAAGTGCAGTATACAAGAACATAACTCTTTTCCCACTAGTTTTTTTTTTTTCAACTCTTACTTTGTATGATCATGTGTAGTGATTGCTCTAGTTCAAAATTGACTTTTTTTCCTCTAAGTAGTTCTCCCCTGGCACTTGCAATTTTGATATAGTCCTAAAACAGTCTGTATGCTAATACTTTATCAAAGAATCCCATGGTTTAGCTCTATATACCACATCACAAAAATGTAGACTTGACCATATCGAAAGCATTTGCAGACGGCAATTCAAATGTGCCTGGCATTATGAGATTTACCTGTGAAAGAGTAGAAAACATTGTGGAAAAAGGAGAAAATGCTGGTTACCAGCATTTTCCCCTTTTCCCACAGTGTTTTCAAAAGGCTTCCTCCTCAGTGTCAGTAGAACTCGAAATTGTATGGTAAAGGGTAAATGTTCCTGAGTGTTACGGGAGACCACTCCTTCATGCATGGCTTCGTCCCGATTTAAATACAATACCTAACAGGTGTGTTAAGGAGAGATCTCTTTAGCTCAGTGGTTATGGTTTTGGTCTTTTAAAACCTCGAAAAAGAGGATCTTGTCCGCAGTGGGTTAGAATCCCGCCAGATGCGTTTGTATTTCAGCTATGCATTTGTTCATTTGTTACTATGTTACGGACTTCGTTGGTAAGACTGAGAAAGAATTAAGCCTTTTGGTAACCAGTATTTTCTCCTATTTCTACAATGTTTTCTACCCTATTCTTGACAACTGTTAACATTTTAGTCACATTTAATTTGTCCTCTACAAATGCTTTCATATTGGATGAGACTAAATTTTGTCTTCTGGTAAAGAGTAAACACTTCACCATGCAATCCTTAGTTTTTAAGGGTGAGAAAAAGGAGAGTTGGAAAGAATGGGGAAAATGAGAAATTATGGTAGGCTGCATTTTCTCCTTTTCCAACAATGTTTTCTACTAAATCAAAGACAAACTCATCGCAAGAGTAGCATTTTTCGTCTGCAAATGCTTTCAATATAGACCTGAATTTTGTTACCTGGTAAAGATTCAATGGGCAAAGGCAAATGATTGTTAACCACTCTTGACTATTTTGGACTTCTCAATATTGAAAGCATTTGAAGATGACAACTTTATTATGAATGAAATGATGGGATTTGATCTATACTCTGTTGAAAACAATGTGGAAAAGGGAGAAAATTATGGTTACCAGCAAAACTTTACCATTTTTCTGCTACAAAATTTCAAAAAACTGTTCGTCAAAGTTCAATTTGATAATTTCATATGAATCATCTTTGCATGTTCAAAATCTTGCTTTTTTTGCTTGGCTTACTCTCTGTATAAAATATTATAGCAAAACAGGCTGCAAGTAGATAATTTTTTTTATGTTATGTCTCTTTTACCTGTAATGCAGTTACGACATAGGGCCAAAATGGCCGCCATTTTTCACTTTTTAGCTCACCTGAGCACAAAGTGCTCAAGGTGAGCTTCGTGATCGTGGATTGTCTGGCATCCGGCATCAACTTGTACCTTGTGTACTCTCTAGAGGCCACATTTTCAGTCCTATACTCATGAAACTTGGTCAGTATGTTGGTCTTGACAATATCTTGGACAAGTTCGAAAATGGGGCATGTGGGATCAAAAAGTAGGTCACTGGGTCAAATCTTAGAAAAACCTTGTGTATGCTCTAGAGGCCACATTTTCAGTCAAATAATCATGAAAGTTGGTCAGAATGTTTGCCATAATTATATCTTGAATGAATCTGAAAATGGTTAACATCAGGTCAAAAACTAGGTCACCAGGTCAAATCTTTAAGAGAGCTTGTGTAGCTCTAGAGTCATCATATTCTGTCCAATAATTATGAAAATTAGTCAGAATGTTTGTCTTGATGGTCAATATGATAAAATTGAAAATGGGTCACATTGGGTAAAACACTAGGTCACCATGTCAAATCTTGGAAAAACCTTGTGTACACTCCAGAGGTTACATTTTCTGTCTAATACTTATGAAAGGTGGTCAGAATCTTTGTTTTGATAATACCTACAGTAGGAAAATTGGCTATGTTTGGCTAACAAAGTAGGTCACTGAGAGAAATTCTAGAAAAAGCTTGTGTACAAGCTAGAGGCCAAATTTTCAGTCAAATGATTATGAAAGCTGGGTAGAATGTTTGTCATAATATCTCAAAAGAGGTCATGTTCAGTCCAAAGACTCAAGTGAGCGACTTCAGGGCCATCATGGCCCTCTTGTTTACTACTAGTCTTAGACATTGTTATGTGATGAAAATTTATCCAGATCTTACACATTGTCATTTGACATGATATTAACCAAATATTAGAATAGAACTGATTAAATTGTCAGTCAATGAAGCTATTAAAATTTAAAATAATGATTAATATAAAGACCACAATCATGGTTGTTAATACAATGTATGTTGCCTCATAATTATAACTGTTTATTGTACTGCAGCTCAATACTCTTGTAGAAGAAAACAAGAACAGATACGAGGGCTGTTCGATATGTAATGTGTATTGTACCACAGCGCGATAACGCTTTCAACGATTTCGTAGTTGATGATATGCTTGAATAGCTCTATTCAATACCTTTCCAACGGTATAAACACGAGCCTTTAGCTCCACATAGTTTTAAACTTATAGTCATTTCATTAGAGCTAGTCGTTGACCACTGTTGTAAAAATGGTTGGGAAACGGATTAAGAATATTGAAGAAATTAGAGCTTATATAAAAGTTCGCACAAAACTTGGTCATTCGGTAATGCAGATTTTTACTGAATTGAGGGAAGTTTATGGGTCTGATAAGGTATCTTATGAGACAGTTCGTAGGTGGAGAAAGAAATTTCTGACTGGCACAGAGTCCATCAAAGATGCAGCAAAATCTGGCCGACCTGTGACTGTAACAGGCCAGGCAAATGTCTCAAAAGTCAGGGAAATAATTGAAAGTGATGGCAGATACACGATTCGTGATATTGCCAACGCTGTTGGCATATCGCTATCGCGGGTGCATTTCATTTTGAAGCGTATTTTGAAAGTATGAGAGATTTCTGCCAGATGGATACCGCATATATTGACAGATGACCAAAAACGGGTACGAGTACAAACCGCTAAGCAATTGCTCAAAATGTTTCCCAAATTCAATCAAAGACAATTTGCAAACATTGTTACTGGTGACGAAACATGGGTTCACTATTTCGAACCAGTAAGAAAAATTGGAAACAAAATATGGCTAACTAAACACGGTGGAAGGCCTGTATTTTCCAAAAGAAACATAACCACAAAGAAGGTCCTTTATTGCATATTCTTCTCATGTGATGGTATAGCCGTACAAATTCCGGTGTTGAAGGGCAAAATTGTTACAGGTCGGTATTACCGAGATGTTATACTAAAAAAGCTCAAGAAATATTATCTTAAACGACGCCCTGTTAGGATTTAGGCATGTTCGTCTACTTCATGATAATGCTCCATCACATACATCTGAGCTTGTGAAGCAATTTTTGAAGTCGGAGAAGGTTACAGTCTTGCCACACCCACCATACTCTCCAGATCTAGCCCCATGCGACTTTTTCCTTTTTCCAAAACTTAAAAAGTTTGTATCTGGTCGTCGTTACAAGTCCCGACAAGCCCTTGGCTCAGCCATCAGTCAGTGCCTCAGAGGTCTACCTAAATCAGCGTACCGTGACGCATTTCAGAAATGGATTCAGAGATTGAAATTATGTATTTCAAACCGCGGAGAATATTTTGAAGGGATGTAATGTTCATTTCACTATTTGAGTCGAATGCTTTTGAGATATCGTACAATACACATTACATATCGAACAATCCTCGTACTTGTAACAAGGAAACTCTTTTTCCCCCCCACTGTGTATTCCTTTTCTTCAAATTTAATTTTTGTATATTGTGTAATTTGTAATAGTTTTGGTTAGTCTGGACTGCCATAGGAGGTTTTGCTGCAAGTTGTTTTGCCCTAATTTTCAGATGGGTCATTTGTACCATATTAGGGAAAGTCATTTTGGCCCTCAAAAACTCCATCTGAATGAAACTTTAATTGATAATTTATAGTACATTATGAGTCAATACTTGTTATGAAATTTGAAACTAGTAAAATCACTCTTCTTTATTCTATCTGAGTTACAGTCGTAGGGATAAGAAAGATTGTTGATTTCTACCAAATTTGTGTAATTTAAGCCTTTGGAAATTGTTCTATATGTACTAATTGTGTATTTATAGGCAATTATCTTACTGTGACCACCTTAAGATTATTTTAAATGATTAAGTTAAAACCTTTAAAAATTGCATGTAACTAGAATGTGCTGAGAATTTAGATTATGTAATATAAACCGAATTGAAACCTACCGTATTTAACTAAATTAACTTGCGTGGGTGCTATGGAAAAGACAAGCAGGGCACTCTTATATCATAGTCGATTTCCTAAATTTTAAGCACCATCACTTAGAGTAAGTACCGTACTTTGATCCAGGTTTAAGTCAGTGCAGACTGCACCATTTGAAAGATCCCCTGTATTAATGCCAAATATCAGTTTTACCACTGATAATGATTCATTTGGACATTAAATAGCATTCATGACTAACATGGGACATTTGGATACTTCACTTCCTTGAAGGTTTTCCAAGTAGTTGACAAATTTTGTGTTACCGGAAGCTTATAATGTTATTGGAAGTGTATGTATATTTGGGTATTCAGGTGTTAATGACATTGTTTTGTGAATTAATTAGGATTATGTTGATGCTGTTTTGTGAATTAATTAGGATTATGTTAATGCCTTACCAATAAGTTTATTTATAGAATATTGGTCATTAATGATTTTCGTCAGTCTGCATTTGAAAAGTTTTAGTAAAGTATCTTGCGTTTGGAAGTTTGTCACTCCAGTCATTGATTTTACGGTAAGGATGGGTGTGGGTGTGGGTTTTCCGGAGGCCTCTGGAGTAAGTAATATATTTGGGGTGCTACTATTAGGGAGGGATTGTTAATTAGGTGAAATATGGTAATACCATGCTTTTGTAGATTTTACAGAAACATACAAATAAGATTTTTTTAACCTTTTTATTAAAAAAGGCCAAATCTTAGGAAGTGTGAAACCCTACTGATCTGTAACAGTAAACATGATTAAAGGCTTCTTTTTACGTAACTAATTTTTTTGTATTATATGTCCATCATCAGTTTTGACATTTACCAGATGGCAAAATTTTAGACAATGATAGTAGTTGTCCTTGTAAAGGAAGGAAGTATTTTAGGACAAGGAGAAAATGCTGGATACCAGCAAAACAGTGCACTCCAAAATTAGGCAGACCAACCCAGGCTAAAATGACCAAGGGCAAAAATGACCTGAATCTGTCTCAATAGTAATCTTTCGAGTAATGGATGATCCAAATGGCAGACTAGGGTAGATGACATTTTGAATATAATATTGAAAGAAAAAACACCAAGAAGTTAGAGTGCAATAGTTGTTAAGTTTGTAATGCATATATGGCTGTTAGAAATATTTCTATATTCTGTAATATTTTTTGGTGTATTCTATCTATATTAACATGAGTGTCTGTGATTAGTGCATGCTTGTCTTTCGCATATTTATAGAAAATGTATCATTTGTTTTCTGCTCTTTGAATTGTAAGTTTTGCAGTATCGGTATTTAAGACATTTAATCACTTATCTTTGATCATTTAACTCTTAATCAAACAAAAATTTTTTAGACTTTTCCAGTTTTCCAACTGGAAGTATTTGCAGACAACAAATTAGAGATGGCTCAATGATTTGTCTTTAAAAGGATAGAAAGAATTGTGGAAAAGGAGAAAATGCAGGTTACAAGCCATCTGTCCTTATCCCACAATGTTTTCTAATGCCTTGTTCCACAGGGTCATTAAAACTGGGGATTTTGTGATAAAGGGTTAACCCCTATTGATGAATTTTTAGCTCGACTGTTTTTGCAGATGTTCAGATATTGCCCTGGCATCATTGTCCACATAGATGTAATGCAAAAACTTGACATTTTGTAATATCACTGTTATTACTGGAGACATTTATTTCAGACACAGACAGGTTGTTAAGTATCAAAAGGGGAACTTTAACAACAAGGGGAGGTAATTATCAAGCATTTTTTGACAGAGTTGTGTCCCTTTTTTGGCTTAACATTTTCACTGAAAATCTAGCAACTGCAGCAGAGCATTGGCACCTGTTTGAGGTGGTCTTGTTAGGTCTTGCAGCACATATCTTAAAAAATATAGTTGCAGAAGGAGAAAATGCTTGTGACAAGTTCCCCTTTTATTGCAATGTTTTGCAATGTACAAAACCACTTTTCATGTGTATTACTTGAACAAATTGACCTGAAATTGACCTGTAAGCAAAGAATAATTAGAAAGTGAATAGTTTTATCGTCGTGTATATTCGGACCATACAGATTTGCTATTAACAGTAAATGTCGTGTTTGACCCTTTTAGTGCCATAGTTAAAACAAGAAGCTTTTGCAAATGACATGGATCAGTTTCAGACTGCATAGAAAGTGCATCTTTGATCAGTGTTACATAGTACCTTTTTAAACCAACAAAATTATGTCTATTTCATGCATTTAAATTTTTCTGTAGAAGCACTATAAATCTATTGGCCGTATTAAGAGTTGAAAACCATTCATGCAGTTCCGCATTCAGACGACAATAGCCAATGCTAAGTTTGGATAGTATTTCAAGCATGTAATACATGGTAATAGAGGTCATTTATTTCATGTCAATTTGTTCCAGTAATAGTATTAACCCTTTACCACATGGCAAAATTTAAGACCTATCCAAATTGAAAGCATTTGCAGATGACAATTTCATAGTGGCTAAAATGACACAACTTTTCTTTGATAGGGTAGAAAACTTTGTGGGGAAAGGAGAAAATGCTGGTTACCAGCATTTTCTCCTTTTCCCACAATGTTTTCAGAAGGCCTCTTTTTTAGGGGCGTCAAAAGGCGTCATTGTGTGGTAAAGGGTTCAGGATACTGTTAAGAAACTTTTCTTCTGCAATTTCATGTTGCTGATATATGGATTTTATTGTACAAATTGTTATAGTTATGCATATTTTATCAAGAATTTTCTTGTTTATAGGCATACACCCATTAAAAGTAATTATGAATATATACCTCATTTACCATAGTGTTAGCAATATAGTGATTAAAGTTTTTCTGTTTTCATACAGATATTTGAGTAAGGTTTTGGGATAGTAGTGTAGAAATACTATTTCCAACCTTGTAGATACATTTCTGAAAACATTGGAAAAGAAGTCATTGATTCTGGATAGCAATTTGTTGTTTCAATGCTCTCTATCCAGAAGTGGCATTTTTGTATCCATCATAAGATTCGCTTTTGTTTTGCTCATACTTGGTTTCGATTCAACTAGCCTTAACCCATTCAGATAAAACTTGACCCTTTATCAATTGGTTCAATGTTTTAATGACCACAACAAATCTTTTGAAAACATTGTATAAAAAGGAAAAGACGCTGATAACCAGCAATGCCTGCTTTTCCACAATGTTTTCTACCTATTAAAAGACAATCCCATCATTTAAGCAACTTTCAATTCCTAGCTTAGCACTCTTGTTGAATATCAGTATTAAAAAGTGATTAAAAAGTGGTTTTCCTTATCAAAATTCCTGTTTAGCCCAATTGGGTCACTTTAACTAGACTTAAATGACAAAACCAGAAAATGTGAATGACCCTGTGTTGCTGAAATGTGGCCATCTTATTAATTCAATGAAATGAAAAAGGTAGTTGGAAATAAAAAAAAAAAATGCAGGATGAAATGAGACAGGTAGTTGGGAATTTATAGAGTACTAAATAAATGCAATGGATGTTAACCCTTTACCAGACAACAAATTTTGGTCTTGTCCAAATTCAAAGCATTTGCAAACAGCAAAGGTGGCTCTTGTTGGACAAGTCTAAAATTTCATTGACAGATTGAGACTTGATAGAAGTTTACAATGATGAAAGGGTTAACCAATACCACACAATCCCAACTTTTAACAACCCTGAGAAAAAAAAGCTGTAAAAGACTTTGTGGGAAAAAGGAGAAAATGCTGGTTACCAGCATTTTTTCCCTGTCCCATTATGTTTCTACTCTGTCAAAGACAAATTCAACCGCTTGAGCCACATTTAAATTGTTGTCTGCAAATACTTTCAAGTTGGACAAGTCTACATTCCTGTTGTGTGGTAAAGACTTAAGAATTAGCATCAATTATTATCTACAGTTCAAAAAACAGAAATAACAAAAATTGATATTCCCACAAAAACAGCTTCAATCCTTTACCAGATGAACAAAAATTTAGACATGTACAAAATGAAAGGTTTTGCAGGTCATGACTTTTATTAGGCTCAGATGTTTGAATTTTGTCTTTGAAAGGGTCGAAAATATTGGGTGAAAAGGAAGAAAATGCTGGTTATCAGTATTTAAGCATTGTCCCATGATATTTTCAAAAGCTTGCTTTTGTAGGGTCATTTAATCATGGGATTTTTGGGTAAAGAGATCACAGAGGAATGGTAAATTACTCGGATAATTTTGTCTGCATTGTTTTATAGTTACTTAATCAAAAAAAGTAAATTGTATTATTATATAGTTATTTTGTCAATGAAAAAATAAACCCATAGAGAAAAAAATCTTCAATCAGCGTCCACTTTGTTGTATTTTAGAAATGTTTATATCCCATCCCCTTTCATCGTCATTTTTCCTAATTTCACTTAGATGTTGGATTTTCA
This sequence comes from Hippopus hippopus, assembly GCA_946811185.2. NCBI lineage: Eukaryota > Metazoa > Mollusca > Bivalvia > Cardiida > Cardiidae > Hippopus > Hippopus hippopus. The sequence continues at coordinate 22,068,752 of OX328107.1, read as the reverse complement.
CCTCAGTTGTTTCTGAAGAAAATATTGAGGCACTACTTGTCATAGCCCTGGTGTTGTCATCATCTTGGTGCAAAATCTTCGACATTTTGTAATGTCTCTGTCATTCCTGAAGATATTTATTTAAAAAACAGACTAGTTGTTAACTGGCAAAAGGTGAACCTATGCAACAGGGGCAGGTAACCATCAAAATACTTTTGACACAGATATGCCTCTTTTTTGACCTAGAATTTTCAATGAAACAATCTATTTGTAAAAGCAACAGAAGCCAAGCAATGGCACCAGTATGTGGTGCTCTAACTCTGGCTGGCTGCCAAGATTCTTCCTTGAACTTGTTTAAAGTATCCTTGAGGAAGGCTTTCCCAGTCATAGTGCTACGTCTTGATGATGATGCTCAGAGTTTTTATAAATGTTAAAATTCCAAATTATTTTGCACTGTACTGATGTTGTATCATCATTAACTCTTTACCAAATGATAAAATTTTAGCCAAGTCCAAATGGAAAGCATTTAAAGGTGACAAAATAAATGTGACTGAAATATTGAAATTTGTTTCTGGAATGGTAGAAAACATTGTGGGAAAAGGAGAAAATGCTGGTTACCAGCATTTTCTTCTTTCCCACAATGTTTTCAAAAGGCTTCTTTCTCAAGGTTGTTAAAAGTCGGGGTTGTGTGGTAAAGGGTTAACCCTTTCATTACGGAATAAATGAATTGCAAATTCTCAAAGGCTACAAATACAGTTTCGGTGCAAAATCAAGAGACAGTTCAGTCATAATACAGAGTAAAGCAGTGGACAGAGTAAATCAGAGATCAGAATGCATGTTCTGTGCAGTCTGATCTTGATCTACCCTAGGCACAAAAGCTTCTGGTGTCATCTATGGTATGGAACGAGTAATGAGAAAATACTGATCCAGAGGATTGTTTGATAAATGGTGAGGTATCGTGCACAAAATATCTTACTTTAGAAGGTCTTCATAGTACATCACCAGTACCATAGTACATAACTATTCTTCCATCTTAATGATATTGTAGGGTTTGTTTTGATAGTAGTATTGTGAAATTTGTCAGAAAATTCTTTATTTTCAGAATCATTTTAAATAACTTTTTTTTTAATTTATGTATATTTTTTTTCTGAAAAGTTGTCAAATGTGTAAAACTGAGAAAATGGAAACTTTATTTCTTGAAACATTATGTAATTCTTAGTTGTGATTTTAGTCTTTTAAAGTGAAACTAGAATTTAAAAAAAAAAAAGCAAAAGTTTTGTAGACTGTAGAACCTGTTTGCATAAACTGCTATGGTAGCATGTGTTTCTGTGATATGATACACATTCTTATTTCTGAACTTTATTTTCTCCTCTATTTCCTGTTTACCATTGAAACAACAGCATGTTTGAGAGCCGTGTAGATTCTACCTCCCAGAAGCCTGTCATTCCTGCTGTCTCAAGCTGGGAAACAGTTGCCAAAAAAGAAAAGGTGAGTTGGTATCCAGCTCTACTTTGTTTTGCTGTTAGTGATCACATCTGGGGGTGAAAAGATGGACATTTTTGGCATTTATGCGTCTTTTCTTATCTGAATCTTTAGGTCCTTTCGCTTTAATCATTTACCAAACAACCTTATATTTAAATACACTGATGGAAAAAGCCCTTTGAAAACATTGTGGGAAAAGACAATAATGCTGGTAGCCAGTATTTTCTTCTTATCTCACAGTGTTTTTCTAAGTTTTAAATAAAAGTCTCACCTATTAATCCACATTTGGGGTGTTGTCATGCCTTAAGGATGGACCAGGCTAAAATTTTGTTTTCTGGTTAGGAGTTAAAAAAGCAATGTTGTCGATAATAAGTAAGAATAATGGTTTTCTGATAATGTCTGAACTAATTCAAAATCAGCAGGATGTTAAATGACAGTGCTTACACATAATGTGACTCTGATGCATTGTTTAAGATTCAGGCATCATTTTCAAAGAGTTTTATTCCTTGAAACTTACTCAGTATTTATGTCAGTTAATGCCACAAAAATCCATCTTGTTTCTTTAAGTTATTCACTTTTTTTTTCTTACACCTGTGGTTGACTTAAATTTTATGTTTGCATTGCTTCATGTATCTTCTTTCTGACTTTAACTTCACGTGCCATTTGCTTTTTGAATGACAGTTATCTTGCTCTCTCTTGAATAAGCAGACTTAGCTGAAAGATTGCTGCTTAACTCTTTGCAAAACAATGCTGTGAATTGGGAACCCCCAAGGACAGAGACCTTTGACAAATGTTGGGAAAAGAAGAAAATGCTGGTGACCATCATTCTCTCTTTTGCCCACCATGTTTTCTACTCTTCATCATTATAGACACATTAAAATTTTATTCTTTTACCTGTTATAATATGCTTACAATGCAGACAAGTCTAGAAATTTGTTTTTGGGTAGGAGTGAAACTCTTACGCAGCTAAATAGATTCTATCTTGTCCACATTTGTTTTTGTTACATATTCCTGGTGGTTGCAATCATTGGAAACAATTACAAATAGACAAAGTAAAATGTGTCTGATGAGCAGTAGAGGACCATTATTATCCCCATGGTCATGAATGATTTCAATCATAAAGAGGTAGCTTACTTGATAAACCCTTTATCGCACAATCCCACCATTTAAACAACCCTGAGAAAAAAGGCTTCTGAAAACATTGTGGGAAATGGAGAAAATACTGGTAATCAGCATTTTCTCCTTTTCCCACAATGTCTTATGCGCTTTCACACATAAACATTATTCCATAATTTTAGTCCAATTGTAATATGCAAATGCTATCAATTTGGACAAGTTTAAAATTTTGTCATTTGGTAAAGTGTTGACTCATTACTTCATAGCCCAATTCCTCACCAACTGTATACAAGTGAGAATGTTTCTCAAATTCTATAGAAAACATGGTGGTAAAAGGAGCAACTACATATTAGAAGCTGCTGCACTTTTCCCGTCAATTAATTTCAAACCTGTCTACTGAACTAGAAAGTTGCATTTGTTGCACTGTTATAGAATATTATTAAAATAATATTATAAAAAAGCTTTCATGTTGTAGCCTACTTTTTGCCGAATTACAAAATATTTGATCCTTGAGTGTAACGACAAGGATATGTCTCGATTTGTTTGTATTTACTTGGTTCATGTTGCTAGAAGTAGCATTTACTGATGATCTTGTAGATCTTTTCCTATGCTTATGTGTTGGTTATTCTTTATAATTACATGTATTAGAAAGAAGAGAAAGGACAAGAGAAGAATCTCATTTTTGCGTCAAGCTCTAAATTTAGCCACATTCAGAGGAAAGGTAGGCTGGCATGCAAGACTATAATGCATCATGCTGTATAAATCTATACTGAATTTAAGCCCCCTTGGTATTGACAAAATTTACCTCATCTATTCTTTACTACATGCTTTTTGATGACACTTAGCAAATAGAGAAATTGCTTATGGTAAGCATTTTCTCCATTTTCAATCATGTTTTTCAAGTCTGAGTCTATTTTTTATTGTGTTTTTGTAGGTTATTGGTAACCTAAAAGTTTCTATGGAAAAGGGGGCTAAAAATATACACTTTTTCCTTAGGTCTGCCTTACCGTCCATCAATGGCTTTAGATCTGGATCTTATATAAATTAAAAAGTTAGCATGGGCATCTTTAGGACAACGAATCTTGGGATTCTTGACAGTCTGCAGGTTCCTTCAATCTTAGTTAGAAGTAAAAGTCAAGGTTTCTGTTACTTAACTCTTTACCAAAATTTTAGATGTGACCAAGCTGAAGGTATTTGCTCAGATGATGCAGTCTGATACTAAAAGGATAAACAACCTTTTGAGGAAAGGGGAAAATGCTGGTTACCTGCATTTACTCCTATGAGCACAATAAATTTCTTTCAAAAGGTCGTTAAAACTCAGGATTGTTTGATGAATGGTTAAGAAGAAAATTAGTTTTCAGTAACTTTAGCTTTCAATAACTTTTATGATTTGTGAGGCAGGTTTGTGAAATTTCTCATGTTGATTGATTGATTTAAAAAATGCAGATTATTTGCATACCTTCATTTGTAAGCCAAGCTAAAGTTCAGCTTCACAGAGGAGCAGGGAAGGAGGGAAATGGAAAACCCAACAATTCCTAAAGCATAGGGGTCAGATTTAGGAAACTTTTTCTGAAGAAAGGTGACAGTATGCAGATGATGCACACATAACAGTTCAGGATTTTATTCAAGCTGAAGATCAATGCTACAATAATAAAAAAAAAAAAGAATCTGCTGTAAAGCTAAAAGTGAATGAGCCAGGTTTATCAGGTTTTTCTTGATAAAGAAATATATTTATGTTATGGGTATAGCTTCATTTAGAGGCTACAGTCAAGGCCAAGGTTACAGTTACTTAACAAATGAACAGTAACTGTAAAACATTTGAGTTACGCTTGGGAAAACTGTATTTGGAATAAATGGAAGTAAGCTGATGGCAGTATGGTGATTTGGTAAAAATGCATTATTGTATTTAGGACATTATCTGACTGAAATGAAAAATACTGTTGCTTCATAATGTATCATTCCTCATTATGATATCTTGGTACTACATGTATTTGATAGAATACATTTAGCCCATAGAGCATTAAGCACAACTTTACTTTGTGAGCTGTGTAGATAAAGATGAAATTGCACATGATATACCATCTTATCTTACTCTACATTCTATTTTGTCAAAACAGCCACAAAATTGATAAATAGTTGAATGATGTATGTCATTTATTTAGTGCTCCATTGGTTAAAATGTTATAGTATGCATAATCTTGCATTTTGATGAATATGATTTGTATTACTTTTTTGTGCATTGGTAAAGATCAAGAAAAAGAAAGCTGTAACTACAAAATCAGTAAACCATGTTGTTATATGACCCACAGCAAAAAAATAGCATGTATGTATTAAAGTAAATCATAGATTATAATCATGCATTATAATATCTGCAATAGTCAGTGAGTTTTGCTATTGGAAACTAGTGTTTATTTTTCAATATGCAATTGCTTCCTTGCTAATACGCTTTCTTACATGCAGTTGTGGATTACAGAAATTTGTTCAGTAAGATATGATCTTGTTATTTCATTTGTTTGGTTTGGGTTGTATTTGAGTTTAACATTGTTTTAATAGCTTAGGTCATGTCATGGCAGCCAGTGCACCTACGCATGTGTTTCCTTGCTTTGTCACACCAGTACTGACACATCTTCCTTTTCAAGCCATTGACTGCTTTTCTCACATGCTCCAGGAGTGAGAGGCAAAAAGTCAACAAAAAGAAAGATTGCCACAACCGGATATCAAACCAGCAACCACCAGGTCACAAGTCAGATATGCTAACCACTGAGGTACCTTGGGCTTAAAATTTCAAAGTCTGTCATGTTTTCCACTATTTTTCAACATAATAAGGTTGATTTTTGAATGGATGGTCTTAAGAGGCTAAGAAGGTAACAAAATTTTGTTCCGACCTTTCGTCTCACATGATATCAAATTTTCTCACACTGCACAAATCAAATGCAAGGCCTAGGAAAGTTACTACAACATATCATTTTGTATATATCCTCAAACATAGGATTTTGTTACTGTTGTTATTGTTGCTGTAGACAGCTTTTCGGAAAGAAAAAAGATCCAGTTTGAAAGAAGCAAGAATTGACTCGGTGTTCCTTTCATTCAAGAGTATGGCTATTACTATGCCTCTTTTATTTAGAATCATTAGAATGCATAGTTCTATCCTTTGCAATACCTCTGGAGTTAGGCTTCAGCACTAGTTTGAAATCAAGCTACTATTCTTTGTATCATTATCAATATCAGAATTATTTACGAGCACTCATGGTGAGTAACTATTGTTGAGGTACATGCAATTTGTATCTTTGCCCTATGGTCACTTTTAATTCCTCCTAGTATGTCATATCAACACCAATACTCATACACAATTTAACCATTTACCAGAAGATCCCCAGTTTTAATGACACTAAGAACAAAGCCCTTTGAAAACATTCTGGGAAAAGAAGAAAATACTGGTAACCAGCATTTTCTCCTTTTTCCACTATGTTTATACCTAATCAAAGACAAATTCCATCATTTAAGCCACATTTAAATTGTTGCATTTAAGTGCTTTCAGTTTGGACAAGTCCACATTTTGTTATGTAGTAGAGGTAACTCTACCAGATGACAAAATGTTGTTCAGTAAGTAGAAATTGTCTTCGAATGGGAAGAAAACATTGTGGAAAAAGGAGAAAATGCTGGTTACCAGTTACTATTTATTGCTCCACTGGCGGAAGGCCAGCAGGCTTATGTCATGGCCCTGTGTTTGTCGTGTGTGTGTCTGTGTGTATGTTAATTTTATTTCAAACATCTCCGAAACTACCCATCCAATTTTGATGAAACTTCACAGAAATGATCCTGTAATGGTCCTCTTCAGAATTTCTTCAAAGAATTTGATTCCTTCAGAAACTCTGGTTGGCATGGCAACAAAACTGAAAAATATTGAAAATCTTTGAAAATCTTCTTGTCTGAAACCACAAGGCCTAGGGCTACCAAATTTAGCTTGTAGCTTTATCTAGTAGACCTCTACAAAGTTTCTTCAAATTATAGTCCTGGGGATAAATTTGGCCCTGCCGTGGGGATCACAAATTTTATATGGGCTTATATAGGGAAAACTTTAAAAATCTTCTCGTATCTAGCCATAAGGCCTAGGGCTACCAAATTTTGCATGTAGCTTTATCTAGTGGGCCTCTACCAAGACGGCCCAGATTATAGCCCTGGGGTCAAGTTTGGCCCCACCCCAGGGGTCACAAGTTTTACATGGGCTCATATAGTGAAAACTTTAGAAATCTTGTTACTAACCATAAGACCTAGGCCTACTAAATTTAGCCCTGTCTCAGGGGTCTAATGTTTTACAGGGCCTTTTATTGAGGAAACTTTGAAAATGTTCTTGTTTATAACCACACATTCTAGACCTGTATTATCTGGTATGGGGCTTTATCTTGTGGACCTCTACCAGGATTCAAGTAATTATAGCTCTGTTGGCAAAAATGGCTTTGCCGTGGGGTCATAATGTTCTCGTGCGATTTTATAGAGAGAATTGTTTAAGTCTTGTGGTTCGAAACCAATTGGCCAAGTATTGTAATGTTTGGCTTGTAGTGTTTCTACCTATTAGCCAGTGGAGCGATACAGGGCCATCTTGGCCTTCTTGTTCTCCTTTTCCCACATTATTTCCAAAAGCCTTCTTTCACAAGGTCATTAAAACATGAGATTGTGTGGTAAAGTGTTTATTCCATTTTACCAGCCCATTGTATCGTATAAATTCTTACGTAGTTTTAAACCATTACCATTTGAATCAAAGTTACAGCAGATGACCATGAAATACACTTACTAAGTGGATCTAGGTTTGATACATTAACGAGGAATGTCCCAATAAATTGTAGACAATGGGACAAACAACAAAACAGAGAGGCAGTTTTTTGAGATTCTATCAATCATTTAATTAAATGTTGATGAATATTATAAAAAAAAAAAAAATCATTAAAATATGTTATAAAGTCATTATTTTATACAATTTTAAAATATATATCACATACTGCTGACCATGCGCAAGTTGAGACATTCACTATGCCAGCTACATATAAAAGTATTAGTTTTACGGTGAGGTGGCAGGGGACTTGGAAACTTGTTCACTGCTGTGGAGATGGCGACATGATTCACCACTGCCATGAACAAGTTTCCAAGTTCCCTTCCACCTCATTATACAACAAATTTATTGTACTACAAAGTTTTACCATTCTAACGTGTATTAACTCATTACCAAACGACAAAATTTTAGGTTTGTCCAATTCGAAAGCATTTGCAGACAACAAAATAAAAGTGACTGAAAATTTGAAATTTGTTTTGTGAAGGGTAGAAAACATTGCGGGAAAAGGAGAAAATGCTGGTTACCAGCATTTTCTCCTTTTCCCACAATTTTTTCCAAAGGCTTCTTTCTCAGGGTCATCAAAAGTAGGGATTGTGTGGTAATGGGTTAAACTAAATTTCCCTGTTTTATGGTCTAACGAATTGAGTACGCTGACAAAATAGAATTTCCCTTCTGGGTGCCCCAATTTAAAGTTGGATTTGAACAACTTCAAGGTAAAAACTTAAGCATCTTACTGATTTGTTGGCAACAGTCAACGACCATTAGTTGCCACAAACAACCATTAGGTTATTTTTTTAAGAAGAACAATTGAGGATGTTAAACTTCAAATGCCCAGGTTATGTTCAAGATTGACATCAAGAATTCTGAGCAGCAGAGAGAAAGAAAATGAGTGGCCATATCACAAAAGAGAGAGGATTGCTTTATGAAAAGAAGAGACCTGGATAAAGTGGTTGCTTGATCTGGAGACTAAGCAACAGTTGTTGGGATGGACATGTACCAGAGGAAAATACATGCTTATCATGTTTTCTAATCTGTATGGAATGCTCCTGTGTCACATGGTGCTGCCGAACACCATTCTCAATTTGCATTATTGTTGAAAGATTCTAAGACATACTTTGCAGCATGCAGTAAGGAAGAAGTGATATGTCACTTGAGGACATCTTGCTCCACCATGTAGGCACCAGTTGGTATATGTCAACTTATCAAAGGTAGATTTCGGAGACTGTAGCATACGTACCTTATAACCTTGATTTTGTACCAATGAATTTTGCTATTTTTACAGCCTTAAACAAACTCTGGAATGCAATTGACCAGAAGATCTCATATTATCACCAGACATAGTATGAAGCTGTGTTTAACTGGTCAATTGATCTGAAATAAAATTGTATTGTTGGCAAGAGTCTTTATTTTTCGAGAGTTGTAATACTGAAGACTAAATCTTATTGTGAAGGCTGAAACATAATGTTGTTTTTTATCCAGAAACTGACATTGAAGTGCTCTGCTCTGTGTTTACAGAACTTACTTGAGACTTTGACTAAACTGTATTGTTATGCGTTAAATAAAATTAAGCACATTGTTTGCATACATATTTATGGACATCACATCAGATTGTAATAATTTTACATGAACAAATGACTATGTTACGACTAGACTTTTCTATCACCCCTTGTATGTGCAATAACAACTTAACAAGTAAAGTAAATTGAAAGTTCTTTATGTGTTGTCTAGCCTTATCAGAAACTCTGCTTGCTCTTACATAAGACAAATTCATTGTTGACTCCAAAATGTCAAATGTTTCATCCTGTGCTTGTGAAGACCTCTTGTATCAATATCCGGTGCATTAGAGTTACTCCAAGATTTAATCATTAGTTGTATAGATATCCTTCCAAATCAAAAGTTTTCACATGGATGACCTGATGTCATTGTAAGCAGAATTTACCACATTTTTTGGATTTTTAGTGCAACCATCTCACCTTCACAATCATCAGCAATTTGTGTTTTGTATTTGAATAGCACTTAAAAAACAAATCTGTTACAGCCCTTCGTCTCAAGTATAATCTATGAAATTTTGATCAATTCAGGAAATCCGCAAATTATTACTGGTGAGTGTGTAGAGATATAATTTAGCTGGTATTATTGTCGTAACTTGTGTTTAGATCTATATATCTTTTATGTAGGTAGAGAAAATATTTAAATTCTGTTCAATGCGTTCTGATATATGTATCTTCTGTATAGGTAGAGAAAATATTTAAATTCTGTTCAATACCATTAATTCTTCATTTGATGTCCTGTATTTATTCATATTTCCCCACCTTGTCATACCCCCCACAATGGAGGAGGGGTGGTGGGCTATATTGGAAGCAGGTCCATGGGTAATTGTAATTTTGTGTACTGTACACTGTCTAAATTATAATTTTATGCTGATCAGATTTGAAATATGAGGTTACATAGCCATTTTTCACAAACTTGCATGATGTATACTGAAAAACCCAGGTAAGTTTAGACAGTTTTTCCTTCAATTTGTGCTGAAATTTTGCTGGAAGCATTCCAGCCATGAGAACTTGTACAGCTACAATATTAATCATGATTGCTGGACAGGATATTACAGGATTTATGGCCCTTTGAATTCTTTCCTGACAAGACGGTCACTTGTAGTGCACCTACTATAAGTATTGTTTATCAAGATAGTCAAGTGTTACAGAAATTGATTCATGAAGTAATTAGGATCATGTCCATGTCATTACTTTTTCATATTCAGTTGTTGTGATGCATCTTCGTTTGTTTCAGCTTTGTTTGACTAACTAGTTGTGTAGAAAGTTCAATTTTGCTAACTAATTAGTTTTGGAATAAGTTCATTTTCATTGAGAAACTAGAATACTCACAGGTGTCTGCATTTACTAAAACCCAGACACCAATGTTATCATTGTCAATCTCCAGAAATTTTCTAAGTTTTTCTATATCCCCCCCCCCTTCTCAAAAGTGTAATGCGCCAGGGGACAATAAATGAAGAACAGCTGGTATTTGAAGTATTAACTTGTTGCCTCATATTTTGAGCTTTGGACTCTTCCAAAGCTTGTAACTATAGATATCTCATTACATCAAATTATATTATGAACTTATAAAAATGTAAAGTATTTGCAAAAAGGAAAAGAAATTTAGATCAATTTTATATTGGGTACAGTGAGTGTAAACTTCCAAGAAGGTAAAGTGATATTATTCAAAAGCCAATAGAGAGTCACTGCTAGTTAGCTGCACTAGCAGGAGGCTGGAAAGCTATGTCATGGCTCTGTGTCTGTTTTGCATCCATCCATCTGTGGGTATCTCAGCTATTATTTCAAACATCTTCTCTAAACTATCTGTCAAGTTTTGAGAAAACTTCACAGAAATGGTTGTGCCAAGGTCCTCTCTAGAATTTCTAAAACTTATTCCAGTAAAAACACTGGTTGCCAAGGCAATTGAAATGAAAAATATTGAAAAGAAACCATAAGGCCTTGGGCCAAATTTTGCATGCAGCTTCATCCAGTGGACCTATACCAAGAGCATTTAAATCATAGCCCTGGGATCAAATCAGCCTGGCCAGAGGGTTCACAGATTTTAAAAGGGATTACTAAGTGAAAACTTCAAGGATCTTTCAGAAAAACATTGTGTGCACTCCAGAGGCCATATTTTTTAGAAGTCGATCACTCAGACAAATCTTGGCAAAACGTTATGTGCACTTTTGGGAATGCATATTGGTCAAATTCTTATGAAAATTGGGGCTGCACTCAGGTGAACCATTGTAACACAAACAAACTTTATGTTTCTAAGTAAGTATAACACAAATGGTGAGATTTGTCTTTAAATGACCAGAAAACATTGTGGGAAAAGGAGGAAATGATGGTAACCAGCCTCCTTTTCCCACAATAATTGCAAAAGGCTTTTTTCTCTCAGTTGTTAAAACTCAGGATTGTGTGATAAAGGGTTCAGATTTTGAAATATTTCAGTTTTAGTGCTCTGTGTAATATTACTGTTATATGTGTTATGTAGGACTTGCGTAGATTGTTACCGGTAAGTAAATGGAACATCTAACTGTAAACCAGTCATACTAGTGTAAACTCATGTACTATATGTTGTCACAGTCTACACCCTGATACATAACCTATTAACTCTTTACCACATGACAAAATTTTAGACTGGTCCTAATCGAAAGCATTTTCAGACAACAAATGTAACTCAAAAACAGAAATTTGCTTTTGGAAGAGAAGAAAGTATGGTAGGAAAATGAGAAAATGCTGTTTACCAGCATTTTGCCCATTTACACTATATTTTCAAACACCTTTTTAGCTCACCTGAGCACAAAGTGCTCATGGTGAGCTTTTGTGATTGTGCTGTGTCCGGCGTCCATCGTGCGTCGTCCGTCGTCAACTTTTACCTTGTGTACGCTCTAGAGGCCACATTTTCAGTCCTATACTCATGAAACTTTGTCAGAATGTTTGTCTTGATTATATCTCGGACGAGTTCGAAAATGGGTCATGTCGAGTCAAAAACTAGGTCACTAGATCAAATCTTAGAAAAACCTTGTGTACATTCTAGAGGCCATATTTTCAGTCCAAAACTCTTGAAAATTGGTCAGAATGTTTGTCTTGATGATATCGCAGACGAGTTCGAAAATGGGTCATGTGGGGTCAAAAACTAGGTCACTAGGGCAAATCTTAGAAAAACCTTGTTTATGCTGTAGAGGCCATATTTTCAGTCCAATGCTCTTAAAAGTTTGTCAGAATGTTTGTCTTGATGATATCTCGGACGAGTTCAAAAATGGGTCATGTGGGGTCAAAAACTAGGTCACTAGGGCAAACCTTAGAAAAACCTTGTGTACGCTTTAGAGGCCATATTTTCAGTCCAAAACTCTTGAAAGTTGGTCAGAATGTTTGTCTTGATGATATCTTGGATGAATTCCGAAATGGGTCATGTCAGGTCAAAAACTAGGTCACAAGGTCAAATCTTAGAAAAACCTTGTTTATGCTGTAGAGGCCATATTTTCAGTCCAAAACTCTTGAAAATTGGTCAGAATGTTTGTCTTGATGACATCTCGGATGAGTTAAAAAATGGGTCATGTGGGGTCAAAAACTAGGTCACTAGGTCAAATCTTAGAAAAACGTTGTATACACTCTAAAGGCCACACTTTCAGTCCAATGCTCTTGAAAGTTTGTCAGAATATTTGTCTTGATGATATCTAGGACGAGTTTGAAAATGGGTCATGTCAGGTCAAAAACTAGGTCACTGAGTCAAATCTTAGAAAAATCTTGTGTACGCACTAGAGGTTATATTTTCAGTCTTATACTCTTGAAACTTTGTCAGAATGTTTGTGTTGATGTTATCTTGCATGAGTTTGAAAATGGGTCACATTGGTTCAAAAACTAGGTCACTAGGGTTAATCTTTGAAAAGCCTTGTGTACGCTCTAGAGGCCACATGTACAGTCCAATAATCTTGAAATTTGGTCAGAATGTTTGTCCTGATAATGTCTTAGATTAGTATGAAAATGAGTCATGTTGGAAAAAAAACTAGGTCACTAGGTCAAATCTTGGAAAAAAACTTCTGTACACCCTATAGGCCACATTTTTTCTCAAATACTCATAAAAGGTGGTCAGAATGTTTGTCTCAATAATTTCTACATGTTTGAAAGTAGGTAATATTGAGCTTAAAAGTAGGCCACAGAGACAAAAATTCTAGAAAAAGCTTGTGTACACTCTAGAGGCTATGTTTGTAAGTCCAGTACTAATGAGTGTTTGTCAGAATGTTTGCCTTTTGTCAAAAGGCCCAGGTGAGCGACTTCTGGGCCATCATGGCCCTCTTGTTTCTTAAAGTTGTTTAAACTCAGGATAGTGTGGTAAAGGCTTATCACATATGTTTATAATTCAAATTTCAAAATTATCTGAACTGAACACATTTGGAAAAAATTACTACCTGTTATGGATATAACATTTGATGTAAGGAATAGTTTAGAATCATAATTATAAATGAATAAATTGGCTTTGTTTATAATGTTTGCATGAGAGCATTCCAATGAGTGAAAGTGTCAACCTGTAACCATATTATTGACATATTTCAGGTGAGTGATTTTAGGGCTGTCGTATCCCTCTTGTTGTATGATTTGTGAATTACTAAGTCTATCAAATGTTATTTGTTCTTTCAAATGTTATACATTTATACCTAGCCCTAATGTTCATTGAATGTCTTAAAGTAACAATAGCTGCCAAAAGTAAACAAAGCAGATTTTAAAAAAAGTATGGAAATAATTGTGAAGACGACAATCTGTTATTGTACAGTCGGTCCAAGGGTTAGTCACTTGCAGAGAAATTAATTTTAAAACTGGGTCAAAAGTTGCCAGGTCACTGTAACTTTTGTTACTATTTGCCTGATTATAAATTCATTCATATATCTGCCAGTTACTAACACTTGGACAGACCACACAATAACAGATTGTCATCTTGACAGTATTTTCAGTACTAATATGAATGGTATGATTGAAATTTAAATGCATCTTGACACCTGCATCGTCTTTTTGGCCACTATTGTGCCATTAAATTTGTACAATTCATAATTAAATCCACATCCAATCAAAAGAGTTCACACTAGGTAATTAATCAATTGCATGAAAAACACATTTGTATGTACTCATTAATTAATATTCTATCATGATTTAATCAGATTTGGTAAATAAACTTTTTTGCTGTATTCTGCCATTGTTATACTATTATGCTAACTGCTTCTTATACTAAGCTGCTCATAATGTCATAATTTTTTGTTTGTTTGTTTTGTTTTAATGCAATATGATAATGACAAAGTTTAATTATCTGCTGCAGTACATACCTGCATTTGACCCATCAAGGTCCAAAAAACTGAAATGACTTTAAGTCATGAACCTTTAACCCTTTACCACACAATCCCGACTTTCAATGACCTTGAGAAAGGAGCCTTTTAAAAACATTGTGAGAAAAGGAGAAAATGCTGGTTACCAGCATTTTCTCCTTTTCCCACAGTGTTTTCTACCCATCCAAAAGCAAACTTTAATCATTCAGTTACATTTATTTTGTCGTCTGCAACTGCTTTCAGTTTGGACCGGTCTAAAATTTTGCCATGTAGTAAAGGGTTAAAGTGCTAAATCGAGCTGTACTTATTTTTGCCAATAGTCCAGATCAAGATCAACCTGTACAGAGAGTGCAGTGTGGTCCATGATCTGCTGCTTAACCATATCTTCTGTCAGAAGTAGCCTTGAAATTGCAGTATATGCATCTGCAGCTCTTAGAATGTCTATTTGAATTTTTAGGACTTTATGGAATAAATAACACATCTGAGACAAAGCAACATTCTGATGTAAATAGTTGATGTCATTAAGGAGTATTCAACATAACTTTTTGATTAATGCATTAACATGTTTGGATAACATTGTGGCAAAAGTAGTTTTTGATTACATGGGGTCATGAAAGCATATTTGACTGAAAGGTATAATGTCTGAAGGTATATATTATTGGGATCAAGTATGGTTTTTGAGTTACTGATTTTTTACAGAGGTAGGTGAGTTTGAGCCATAGTGAGGTTTCTAAAGGTTTCTATGGGATATACGAGGGGTGATCAATACATTTGAGAATTTCTCTAATATTAGGTGTAGGTTAATGAAACTTCGGCCACTTGCTGAAATATCAATTAGGGACATTTTGACAATGTAATATACTTGTGATGTCAGAACTTGTAATGTGGTGTCATATGTATGACATCAAGGTAAACACACAACATTGAGAAATTGATGTTGTAAACAAGCAGCCTACTGTTATTAAAATCTATGTAAAATTAGGCAAGAATATGCTAGAAATTAAAGAAGACTTGCAAAAAGTTTACGGGGTTCTCATTTCTGGAATAGTTGTATTCACGAGTGGTTTCATTGCTTCAGTAATGGTAAGAAGTCTGTAAAAGATGTAAAAGGTGATTCATTTCTTAATAAAGCGATAAGATGTGATGAAACATGGTTCCATTTCTTTGAGCCGGAAAGTAAACAATAGAGCTCATTGTAGAAGCATACTTGTTGCCCTTCACCTGTAAAAGGATGTTTTTCCAAGTCAGTTGACAAAGTAATGTCTATAGTATTTTGTGATTCAAAGGGAATTGTACTCAATTGCATGGTTCCTGCAGAAATACCGTCAGTAGTGACTACTATTCCAGTCTACTCTGAGTTCAACTCCGAAGAGCTATCCAAGATAAGGGCCGGAAGTTATACAGGTCAGAATTCATCCTTCAACAATATAACTAGACAGCGCATGTAAGTCGTTGTTAAGCGAACTATGAGTGATTTTGAATATAGAACCACTTCAACCCCTATCCTACAGTGCAGACATGGCTGTCTGTGACTTCTTTCAGTTTCCAACTATAAAAGATCACCTTTGTGGTAGGAAATTCAAGTACAGAAAGAAACTAGGTACTGCAATAACAGAGGCGCTTTGAACGCTGTCACGTGATGGCCTGCAGCATGTGTTCTGCACATGGAGGGAAAGATGGAACAAGTGTTTCAAAGCGAAGAGGTATTACATGAAAAAGAATAAACTTTATTTGTGAATAACTCTATCAGTATTTACCTTACTTAGAAAAATCTCAAATTTATCGATCACCCTCGTACTTCAATATATGTATGCAACTGTACAGGTTTTCCTTTCAAAGGAACCATGTACTCAGTCAAACAGCAATATATATTGGGTCACATGTACAGATTCTGATATCATTATGTATATTGTGTTGAAATTTAAATGATCAGGTAAAGTAGACAGATTTTTATGTCACTTTATCCTTATATTGTGTGGAAACATCAATACACTAGGGCCCCATTTTACTAAGGTAGTTATGAACAAGATTTGCTTAAGTTTTACGTAACTATAGTATGGTGGCATATTTCTGCCACGAGATAACTATCGTGGTTATTTTAGAAAACTATTGTGATAAATCAAAGTTTCCTGGAAATTTTATCTAGATTAAATGAAATGATAAAATTTCCAGGAAACTTTGATTTATCGCAATAGTTTTCTAAAATAATCATGATAGTTAATCTCGTGGCAGAAATATGCCACCATACTATAGTTACGTAAAACTTATGCAAATCTTGTTCATAACTTCCTTAGTAAAGTGGGGCCCAGGTTGATTGAACATACTATGAGGTCAGCTCTTGTGTATATTGTCTGAAACACCTGCACATCTGATAATCAATCTGAGTTATGCTCAATATGCAGAGTCAACCAAACAGATTATGACATCAGCTATTCTCTCTCTCTCTCTCTCTCTATATATATATGTGTGTGTGTGTGTGTGTGTGTGTGTGTGTGTGTATATATATCTCTCTCTCCTGTCAAACTCTTGATACTTCTGGTTAGCTCAATAGGTTATCAGGTCACTTGATTTTAGCTTACATGAGCTTAAAGTGCTCAGTGTGAGCTTTTGTGATCATGCTGCGTCTGGCGTCACTTGTGCATCCTGCGACGTCCATTGTCTGTCACACGGACATCACCAATTACCATGTGTGCAGAGAAGCCACATTTCAGTCCAATACTCATGAAAATTGGTCAGAATGTTTGTCTTTATACTACTCTGTTGAGCTCATAATCATGTACACTCTGGTCAAAAAGAAGGTCTCTGGGATATATCTTAGAAAAATCTTGTGTGCACTGTAGAGGTTATATTTCTGTCTGATGTTCTTTAAATGCAGCCAGAGGTTAGTCTTAATGATATCTTAGACAAGTTTGCAATTGGGTCACAACTGGTCAATAAGTTGGTCACTTGGACAAATCTCATTGAAATTTTATATGCACTGTAGAGGCCATATTTTCTAACCAAGACCCATGACACTTGGTCAGAATGTTTGTCTTGATAGTATCTTGGATGAGTGTGAAAATGGGTCACATTCAGTCAAAATGTCAGTCCCTGGAAAAAAATTCAGAAAAACCATGTTTGCACTTGAAAGGTCATATTTTAAATCCAATACAGAACTCGTGATGTGTGCATAGAATCTTCATCTTGATAATATTACAAAGGAGTCTAAGAATAGAGTCTAGGTTAAAAAGTAGGTCTCAGGACAAATCTTAGAAAAGAATTCGCGATCTCTTTAGGCTATGTTTTCTCTCATGACAGCTTGTCAAAAAGGTTGTCATTATAATATCTTGAATAGGATAGAAATTGGGTCATGCCGTGTTAAAAAGGAGATCACTGGGACAAACCTTAGAAAAAGCTTGTGTGCACTCTTGAAGCAACATATTTAGTCAAATTCTCATGAAAAATTTGGGCTACACTTATATGATACACACAAATGTTCATTTACAAAAATCTTAAATCCCATCATTAACACTGAATACCATATTTCACCTAATTAATGCTCCTTCCCTAATAGTAGCTTCCCCCCACTATATTGCTTTCTCCAGAGGCCTTCGTACAACCCCCACCCACACCCTACCTTACGTTAAATCGATTACTGCAGTGATAAAACTTTCAAATTCAACGTTACTTCACTATATGAAAATACCAATGAGGCACAGGTAAGTTGTTTCAAGTTAGACAACAGGTATTGAAAAATATTACCAACATCTTCAGATCAATAAATGTGTACAATGTGTATCATGGTTTATGGTACTATTAAAGTACCATACTTACTCTACTATATGATGGCACAAAAATTGGGGGAAATTGGCTATGAAATAAGAGCGCCCTGTCGGAGTTTTGCATGGCACCCCAGCATGTTAATCAGGTGATGCACGGTATTCATATTGTATTTGTTTTACACCAATATCACCAGGATCTCTACAACTGTATGAATCCCAGATTGCTTAGTGCTTACTCAGGTGAGCACTTTTGGGTCAATGGCCCTCGTAATTGTATTTGGTTGTAACATCTTCGTCATCCATATTACATGAAAACTATAATACATTGGTCAACTGGATGGGTTTAATTAATTATTGTTATTCTTCATTCAGATCATTAATATGTCAGGTCAACTTTTTATAGCAATATATATGTGCACTGAAACAACTGTGCATAGCATTTGGAACTATCTACCCTATTTCAGTAGGATTTGCAGTGACTGTATATGTGAGTCAGAAATGAGTTAGCATTAGTTATTTTTCAAGGTTTATAGCTTTTCAGATATTTAGATGAAAAAGTGAAGTTAAAAAAAAAAAAATTGTTTTTTGAGGAAGTCAGATAGGAAGTAAAACAGAATTTGGGTGTGGTTGATGTCCCACTGTCCTTACATACTGCCGAAAAGATGGACCTTCAAGGGACTGAAAGAAACTAAGTGTGCAGTTGGACCTTTGTTTTACATTTAATTGTCTACTGTTTTCTATGATTCAGTGGTTCGTCCCAGCCCTGAAATGGCCCTGCTAAAGTCTGTACTGAAATATTCATTTCATGTTCTTTGAAAAGATTACTTGTGTCTCTTTGTTACTGATTTTTAGGCCTGAACAATTTACCAATTGTCTGTTTTATTTGAAGCTTTTTTAAAGATAATTATAACAAAAGGTGATCAGAATTAATCCTTGACCTAAATATACTCTGTTTGTAGACTTTGAAGACAGTTTCAAAAGTTGTGCGCTTTTCAAAGCGGGTGCACAGAGAGGTATTTTCCTTCAAGTAACTACTAAAACAGTTTTGCTTGATTTGATTTTAAATCACTCTTGCTTAAATTCATAAGTTAGACTTACTTTAGATGTATTTTACAAGATCAGTGTTTGTAATTCATCACTTAAAATGCATAACATAACAAAAGTAGTCCTCTCACATCCAGATGCCTTAAGAATTTCTTGGCAGATGAAATAATTTAGGACTTTTTAAACTTTTTACTAATCGAAAATACATGTATCTTGGACCTGTCAAAATTGAAAGCATTTGCAGACAACTAATAAATTGTGACCGAAAAACTGAAATATCTCTTTGGAAGTGTAGAAAACATTGTGGGAGAAATGGAAAATGCTGGCTATCAGCATTTTCCCATTTTCCTACAATATTTTCATAAGCCTTCTTCTTTAGGGCATCTTTAAAACTCAGGACTGTGTAGTAAAGGGTTTAAAGGGGAATAATTTTTTATCCCTCTATATTCTTGACAGATTTTTAAAGACACTAAGTAATTCCTTGTAGTTTATGAAGAATTAATACCTTACCAGACAACAAAATTTTAGACTTTTCATATTATAAGCACTTGCAGACAACAAATAAAACATGGCTCTATTATGAGATATGTCTTTGAAAGGGTAGAAAACATTGTTGGAAAAGGAGAAAATTCAGGTTACCAGCATTTCCATCATTTTCCACAGAGCTTTCAAAAGCATTCTACATCAGGGTTGTTAAAACTCAGGTTTGTGTGGCAAAAGAGTTAGTGGACTTCATTTATTCTGTATGAAAGAATAGGAGAAAAGATGAGCTCTTGGTGAAGCTCTGTTGATCATTAAGGACAGAAACTTGTAGAAAACAAGGTATCTAATGTCCTGAAAGCCTGCTAAGTTGGGTAGCTCAGTTGATAATGTACAGAGCCTGTAATCTAGAGTAACACGAGTTTTCTTTATAGCTTATTTGAGGTTCAATGACAGTTATTGTGCCAAGCCCCAGTAGCTCAGGCGGCAGCGTACAGGACTTGAGAACAGGATTGCTGGTTTGATCCCCAGCTCAGCTCATTTCTTTCCAAGGATGATGATAGTCATTGAGACAGGATTCATTCCTCTCTCAGCACTATCCATTGTTTTGACAATGGTTATGTGGGAAAGCAGCCAGTGGCTTTGAAAGAATAGTGTGGGGATTACTGCTAAAGGAAGCTCCAGGAAAGCATGGATAGGTGCACTGGCTACAGCAATATAACTGAAATGATGTTGAAAATGGCATTAAACACCACACAATCAGTCAATAGTTATTGAGACAGGTCACTGAATATTGTTCTGACCATGTGTTGGTAACCAGTTATATGGAGCATAGTGCAAAGTACTTGTAAATAAAACTTAGAGGAGTGCAGGGATAGATCCCCTGGCTGCAGTGATATTACTGAAATAATGCTGAAAATAGCAATTAACACCAAACAATCATGAAGGCCTACCTTTTTGTGTCTAGTAGAAAATATGTTACTGCTGTAATGTACTTGTGCCATCTCTGTGTAGATAAAGCCACATTTCATTGTTAATTTTTAAGCCATTTTCATACAGATTTGAGTCTTGCTCTGCAAAATGGGGGCTTAATACATTTGCAAAAAATATCTACCAATGTCAGCTTGTGTAGTCCCAGTAAGGCTGACCTGGGTCGAAACTTTTTGCCCTATGTAAATTTTTTTATGTCCAAGGACCAATTTGCCTTCAGATTCAATCCTTAGGACCAGTCTACCTCCAGCTTCAGTGAATCCTGAGACTAATTGGATTTTATCGATCATAATTCTGTGATGACTTGGTTGGTATAATGCATTTAACTCCCTTTTGACAGAGTATGGCCCATTTATATGTGCCTGCAGTTGATGGCTTTTGAAGACTTCATTGGAAAAGAAGGAGATGCTTGTTACATGAAATTTTCCTTGCCTTGAAATGTTTTACATATTGCTTCAGGAAAACATCCTTCCTTTTAAAGAACATGTCCCTTGTGGTTCTTGAATTAAACTTTGTTAAGCCTTTACCGCACAATTCCGAGTTTTAACGAACCTGAAAGAGAAGGCTTTTAAAATCATGGGAAAAGGAGAAAATGCTGGTAACCAGCATTTTCTCCTTTTCCTACTATGTTTTCTACTTTATTAAAGACAGAAATAATCATTTGCACTTCATTTAATCTTCAGGCTGCTAAGAGTGACTCAATGACCTTTTGCGGACAGCGTAGATCAAGATCAGACTGCAAAAAATGTGCAGTTTGATCTTGGATCTACACTGTCCGCTAAGGAGAACCTTTTCCCCAAAATCAACTTTGGAACAGCAACATTTAGGTTTTTACTGTATTGGCTAGAAAGTTTCATTTTAAGTTATTTAGCAGGGTAAGGATTAATTTTTTGTCTACAAAATTAATGGTCTGGTCCAAAATTTTGTCCTTTGCTAAAGGGGTAAGGTCGAAAATTGTGTGGTGATGAGTTTAAGTGGAAGATTCTGTTGCAATGTTTTATGGGAAATTTTTTTATCAAGCTTGGGACAATATGGCTTATTACTAACAAAAGCCTGAAATCCGTTATACTAGAGAGTTGAAATGTCTCTCTAAATTGACTTGATTTTCTAATTTACTACTGACTTCATATCCCTATCATTCCTGTCTTGCTGTCTAAAGTTTCAGTGCACAGAAGTGCCAGCACTTTGTATAAAGCAAAGGAAGTTCTGAAAAATAAAAAGTATGCAGGGTACTCTTGAAAAGAATGGAAAAAGCATTTGAAATTGCCTGAATTCACTTACCTAATTTTTAGCTCACCTGAGCACAACATACTCAAGGTGAGCTGTTGTGATCGCCCTATGTCTGGCGTCCGGCGACCGTCAACAATTTCTTTAAACATCTTCTTCTCCTAAACCACTGGGCCAATCTTGATGAAACTTGGCAGAGATGTTCCTTAGATTAAGCTCTACCAAAGTTGTTCAAAGATTTGAATTCCACCCTTAACTCTGGTTGTCATGGCAACAAAGAGGAAAAAAATGCAAAATCTTCGAAAATCTGAAACTAGAAGGCGTAGAGCTTTGATATTTGGTATGTAGCATCTCCTAATGGACCTCTATCAAGTTTGTTCATATGATGCCTCTTTGGGTCAAAACTGGCCCAACCCCGGGGGTCACAAGTTCGAACATTAGAACAAAGAAGGAAAACTTTAAAATTCTTCTTCTCTGAAACTGGAAGGCATAGAGCTTTGGTATTTGGTATGTAGCATCTCCTAGTGGACCTCTACCAAGTTTGTTCAAATAAACCTGATAGGGTCAAAACTGGCCCCTTCTTGGGGGTCACAAGTTCGAACATAGGAGCAAAGAAGGAAACTTTAAAATTCTTCTTCTCTGAAACTGGAAGGCATAGAGCTTTGATATTTGATATGTAATATCTCCTCATGGACCTCTACCAAGTTTGTTTAAGTGATGCCCCTGGGGTCAAAACTAGCCCCAACCCAGGGGTTACAAGTTCGAACATAGGAGCAAAGAAGGAAACTTTAAAATTATTCTTCTCTGGAACTGGAAGGCGTAGAGCTCTGATATTTGGTATGTAGTATCTCCTCATAGACCTTTACCAAGTTTGTTCATATGATGCCCCAGGGGTCAAAACTAGCCCCGCCCTGGGGGTCACAACTTCAAACATAGGAACAAAGAAGGAAAACTTTAAAATTCTTCTTCTCTGAAAGTGGAAGGCATAGAGCTTTGATATTTGGTATGTAGCATCTCCTAGTGGACTTCTACCAAGTTTGTTCAAATAAAACTGGCCCCACCCTTGGGGTCACAAGTTCAAACATAGGAGCAAAGAAGGAAAACTTTAAAATTCTCCTTGTCTGAAAATGGAAGGCGTAGAGCTTTTTTATTTGGTATGTAGTATCTCCACATGGACTTCTACCAAATTTGTTCGTATGATGCCCCTTGGGTCAAAACTAGCCCCACCCCGGGGGTCACAAGTTCGAACATAGGAACAAAGACAGAAAATTTTAAAATTCTTCTTCTCTGAAACTGGATGGCATAGAGCTTTGATATTTGGTATGTAGTATCTCCTCATAGACCTTTACCAAGTTTGTTCATATGATGCCCCTGGGGTCAAAACTAGCCCCGCCACCGGGGGTCACAAGTTCAAACTTAGGAACAAAGACGGAAAACTTTAAAATTCTTCTTCTCTGAAACTGGAAGGCATAGAGCTTTGATATTATGTATGTAGTATCTCCTAATGGACCTCTACCAAGTTTGTTCATATGATGCCCCTGGAAACAAAATTGGCCCAGCCTCAGGGGTCACAAGTTCGAACACAGAAACAAAGAAAAAAAACTTTAAAATTCTTCTTCTCTGAAACTGGAAGGTGTAGAGCTTTGATGTTTGGCATGTAGTATCTCCTAGTAGACTTCTACCAAGTCTGTTCAAATATTCCCGCTGGGGTGAAAACTGGCCCTGCCCGGGGGTCACAATTTCGAACATAGGAACAATGAAGGAAAACTTTAAAATTCTTCTTCTTTAAAACTGGAAGGCGTAGAGCTTTGATATTTGGTATGTATTATCTCCTAGTGGACCTGTACTAAGTTTGTTAGCCCACCAGAGCATAACATGTTGAATGAGTTTCAAAAATGGGTCACCTGTGGTCATAAACAAGGTCACTAGATCAATTTAAAGAAATACCTTGTGGGCACTCTAAGGACCACATTTCTTGCTCATTTGACCTGAAATGTGGTCAGAATGTTTTTCTTGATGAAATCTGTGATGACTGAATTTGGATCACTTTGGGTCTTAATCAAGGTCACTAGGTCAAAGTAAAGAAATACCTTGTGGGCACTCTAGAGGCCATATTTTTCAACTCAATTGATTGAAAATTGTTCACAGTGTTTGTCTTGATGAAATGTTGGATGAGTTTGAATTTGGGTCACTTGGGGTCATAAACTAGGTCACTAGGTCATGTTAAGGAAATATATTGTTGGCACTCTAGAGGCCACATTCGTTGCTCAATTGACTTTAAAGTTATTCAGAATGTTTGTCCTGATAAAATTTCACATGAGTCTGAACTTCGGTCACCTTGGGTCATAAACTAGGTCACAAGGTCAAATTAAAGAAATACTGTGTGGGCACTCTAGAGGCCACATTTATTGTTTAATTGGTTTGAACATTGGTTGAAATGTTTGTCTTGATGAAATCTAGGATGAGTTTAGAATTGGGTCACCTGGAGTCATAATATAGGTCACAAGGTCAAATTAAAGAAATACCTTGCGGGCACTCTGGAGGCCACATTTCATGCTCAATTGACATGAAAATTGGTCAGAATGTTTGTCTTGATGAAATATCGAATGAGGTTGAAATTGAGTCATAAACTAGAACAGTAGGTCAAATTAAAGAAATTTATTTGTGCACTCTAGAGGCCACATCTATTGCTCAATTATTCAGAATGTTTGTCTTGATAGACTTTATGATAAGTTCTAAATTGGGTCATGTGGGTTCATAAACTAGGTCACTTGGTCAAATTAAAGAAAAATCTTGTGAGCACTCTGGAGGCCACATTTATTGCTCAATTGACTTGAAAATTGCTGAAAATGTTTGTCTTGAAAAATCTAGGATGAGTTCAAAATTGGGTTACCTAGAGTCATAAACTAGGTCACTAGGTCAACTTACAGAAATTCCTTATGGGCTCTAGAGGCAAAAAATCTTGCTTAATTGACCTGAAAATTGGTCAGCGTTTTTGTATTGATAAGATCTTGGATGAGATCAAAATTGGGTCACATGGGGTCGTAAACTAGGTCACTAGGTCAACTTATGGAAATTCCTTGAGGGTGCTTTAGAGGCCATATTTTAAGCTCAATTGACCTGACAATTGGTCAGAGTTTCAATCATGACCCTGGAGTGAAATTTTGCCTATTGACTCAGGTGAGCGATCCAGGGCCATCAGGCCCTCTTGTTTTAATGTGTCTATGCTCAAGACAATTTTGGCTAGGTCTTTAACTGGACATATCTCAGACAATTACAGGATACATTAGAAAGAAAAGCAGGGAAAAAAATAAGATTGAATGGACAGAGTAGGAAAAAGACATCATCAGATTACACATGATTGATTGTGAGGAGATAGAATTTCTGATATTGAGCAGTAAGCTCCTTTTCCCACAATGTTCAGAAAATATTTGTATTCTATTTGCCATACAATCTAGTACATGTACAATTTTTTTTTTCTACTCAGCTCTGTCTCTTTCTTAGTGAATTTGTAATTGGTTGATTTAGTTTAGGGGTCTGAATAAATGAGAGTTAAGTCAAGTTCATATATCAACATGAAATTTTTTTATAAGCTGTGCTCTGGCAAAAGGGGTATCGCCATGATGCATTATACCAAGCAAGTCGTCACATAATTGTGAAGCAGTAAAATCCATTAAGTCTAACAACCGGCTGAATCATGAGATGCACTGGTTGTTTGACATGCAGAAAATTGACCAATAGCAGAAAGTTTCTACCCAAATCAGCCTGTGCTAACTTTGCAGGCTAACATGAGTTGAAACTTTTTGTAGATGCATTAAGCCATCTTTTCACCGAGCATTGCTCATATATTTGATAGTTGTTCAAGGACTGTTGTATCCAGAATTTCTCACATGATATCTTTATAGTCTGCAGCAGACAACTGAAGCTAGGGATAGCTAGCGCTAGATAACTGTTTGATACACACTGGTAAAAAAAAGAAACTTCATAAAAATACAGGATGCAGAGCGTTTCCATTGTCAGTATGGAGTCAAAATTTCAAAGTATAGAGAAGTATCCTCCATCAGGCCTTAAGGTTTATTGCTCAGTGAAATTTTCTTTATACTGTGTAGGCTCGTAGACGTCAAGCCACTGTAGATGATCTGTTATATGTTGAGGATCAGCCCTCCTTGTTGAATCCGGTGCTGGAGATCCCTGATGAGCATCCTGTGATAAAAGCAAAAGAGCCTGTCTCAAATATTCCTCCTGTGATGTCCATGAGTGCTCCAGCAACAAATGGGGCAGACAGTACCCTAATGCCCCCACCCAAAATATTACCTCATAGACAAAATAGTACCTCAAGGTAAGTCTTTAAATATGGACCACAATCTTTAGTTCCACTGGCCGAAGACCATTGAGCTTATGTTATGGTACTGTGCACTGAGCGTATCGTTCAGTCCATCTGTGCATGCTTGTGTAAACTTTTAATTCAGACATCTCAAAAATTGCTGATCCAACTTTGATGGAACTTCACAGAAATGATCCAGCCATGGTCCTATTCAGAATTCCTGAAAAGAATTTGATCCCATTTAAAAATCTGGTTACCGTGGCAATAAAACTGAAAAAGTACAGACAATCTCAACAAATCTTCTTGTCCAAAACCATAAGGTCTAGGGCCGCAAAGTTTGGCATGTTGATTCATCTAATGGATTTCTCCCAAGATTGTTAAAATTAGAGTTTTTTGATCAAAATAGGCCCCAACCTAGTGTTTAGTTTTACACAGGCTAATAAGGTGAAAGGTTTGAAAATCTTACGGTGGCCATCCTCTCTCCTTTTTTCCACAATGCTTTCTACCTCTTTGATGAAAGATACTTTTACTTCATCCAAATTCAGTGTCTGCAAATGCTTTGAATTTGGACAAATCTAGGAAATTTTTATTTCCCCCCCCCCCCAAAAAAAAAAAAAAAAAAAAAAAAAAATGGAGAAAGGATATAGTTTTTGTTTAGTCCATCCATCTGTTTCTCTGTCCATCCTTTTTTTTGTGTGTGTGTCCAGACCACAACTTTTTTCCCTATTGCTTAATTTCAAAATAACTTTGCAAAAATGTTAATCATGTTAACCACATTGAGATGATGTGTCATGCACAAGAGTCATGTCTGCATGTTAAAGGTCAAGGTCACAGGAGGGTCAAATGTGTGCGGTTATTTTTTGGAGGTAAGGGAGGGCGAGTACCATTTGGGTCTGGCCTATAATTTTTAGCTCACCTGAGCACAAAGTGCTCAAGGTGAGCTTTTGTGATAGTGCTGTGTCCGTCGTGCGTCGTCCGTCGTCAACTTTTAGCTTGTGTACACTTTAGAGGCCACATTTTCAGTCCAATACTTATGAATCTTGATCAGAATGTTTGTCTTGATGATATCTTGGACGAGAGTGAAAGTGGGTCATGTCGAGTCAAAAACTAGGTCACTAGGTCAAATCTTAGAAAAGTATTGTGTACACTCTAGAGACCACATTTTCAGTCCAATTATCTTGAAAGTTTGTCAATATCTTTGTCCTGATGATATCTCAGACAAGTTCGAAAATGGGTCATGTCGGGTCAAAAACTAGGTCACGAGGTAAAATCTTAGAAAAACCTTCTGTACGCTCTAGAGGCCACATTTTCAGTCCAATGCTCTTGAAAGTTGGTCAGAATATTTGACTTGATGATATCTCAGACGAGTTTTAAAAATGGGTCATGTCGGGTCAAAAAGTAGGTCACTAGGTCAAATCTAAGAAACTTTTGTTCGCTCTAGAGGCCATATTTTCAGTCCAGTACTCTTGAAAATTGGTCAGAATGTTTGTCATGATGATATCTCGGACGAGTTTGAAAATGGGTCACATTGGGTCAAAAACTAGGTCACTAGGTAAAAATCTTACAAAAACCCTTTGTACCCTCTAGAGGCCTTTTTTTTTAAGTCAAATAGGCATGAATGTTGGTCAGAATGATTGTCTGGATGTCGAACGAGTTTGAAAATGGGTCATGTTGGGTGAAAAACTAGGTCACTGGGTCACATCTTTGAAAAATCTTGTGTGTGCTCCAAAGGCCACATTTACTCTTGGAATTTGGTCAGAAAGTATGTCTTTATAATATCTTAGATGAGTTTGAAGATGGGTCACGTTAGGTAAAAAACTAGGTCACTTGGTAAAATCTTAAAAAAAAAAAAAAAACCTGTTGTACGCTCTAGAGGCCACATTTTCATTCCAATGCTCATGAAAGTTGGTCACAACGTCTTTCTTGATGATATCTCAAATGAAATTGAAAGTGGGTCACATCAGGTCAAAAATAGGTCACTGGGTAAAATCTGTAAAATATCTTGTGTACATTCAAGAGGCCATATTCTCTGTTCAGTACTTATAGAAATTAGTCAGAATCTTTTCCTTGATAATAAATGATATTGGAAATGGTCACATAGGGTCAGAAAGTAGGTGGTCAGGTCAAATCTTGAAAAAACCTTGTGTTCACTCTGGAGGCCACATTTAACTGTCAAATCGTCATGAAAGGTGGTCAGAATCTTTCTTTTGATAATATCTGCAACAAGTTGCAAAATTGGCTATGTTGGGCTAAAAAGTAGGTCACTGAGACAAATTGTAGAAAAAAGTTTTATACACGCTAGGGGTCAAATTTTCAGTCAAATACTTATGAAAGCTTGTTAGAATTTTTGTCATGATATCTCGGAAGAGACTGGAAATTGGTCATGTTTGGTCAAAAGGCTCAGGTGAGCGACTTCAGGGCCATCAAGGCCCTCTTGTTTTAATTATGAATGAATTTCAGTATGGGAGGGAGAGTACTGTTCGTGTCAGGCATGTAACCTTTTTCATTACAAATGAATTTCAGTATAACTTTGCAGAGTCCTTAACCACATATAGATGATGTGTTGGGCATAAGAACTGTGTAAGTAGGTCAAGGTCATGGCAAGGTCAAGGAAAAATTTTGTACCCTTAAAATCACAGTAAAGTCCAACTGAATAAAAAATCTGTTTATAAAATTAAAGTAAATTTCATTTTTACCATCTAAAAATATGGCAATTATTATGACTTTCATGATATGTAAAGGTGCAGTTCACAAAGGTTCCAGTCAATGGCAGAAAAAAGAATTTTGAAACTAGAACAGATCCTACCATGCCACATTATCTGTGTTTACATCGATGATCGCCGACCATTAGCCGTTTTTTCGTCGTAAATGTCTGCAGTGACGTGATAGTGACGTAAACACCACGTGATCATTCAGGGCTTCAAAAGAAACCCTTCATTCACTTGATTGTTTTGTTCCCATTCTAGGCTTGAAAAACGTAAGTTTATCGACATCGTAAACAGAAACGACGACACAGGCTGATCATCGCTTATTCATTTATCATCAATACAGGAAGAGTTTACAACATCTAAATAAAAAAACAGGTTCAGAATGAGCAATCTTACTCTACGATGACATAATATTGGAATTGTAAACAATAGTCCTGTCTACTACGTCATAGCACTAATGAGATGCAATGTTATCATGTGACGTTCTCGAAGACCTAGTTTGAATATGCACAAAGGTGGTCTCGATCAATGGCGTCCCTGAAATCAACGGGCTTTTCCATGCATTTTCGAACACATATATCATGGCAACCAATGCAGTAACTGACACGTTCGAGTTTTCTCCGATCTTATATATATGTGTGTTGTGATGGGTTACCCAATGTATTTTCGAGTTATAAACGGTGAAAATTACCTATTTTTGACTTTACTGGGGCTTTAAGTTCATGTCTGGCCTGTAACTATTGTAAATAACAACCATGCAGAATTGTAAACCACATAAAGACTATGTGTTGTGCACAAGAACCATGTCATAAGATCACAGGTTAAGTCAAGGCAATTGCAGATATTATTAAAAAGAGATAAAGAGAAATTTTAAGAGGGTTTAGTTTGTGGCCAGCCTGTTACTTTATGGCTTACGAATGAATTTCAATATAAATGTGCAGAATGGTCAACCACATAAGGACTTGCAGGAACCATTTCTGTAGGTCAAAGGCCAAGATCATGGCATGGTCAAATGTCCTTTTTTATGTCCTGGCTATAATTGTCAAATATGACCTAATATCAAAATAACTTTGCCTAAATGTGTCATGCACAAGTCATGTCCATAGGTTAAAGGTCAAGGTCACAGCAAAGTCAAACATGTCTTTCAGTGGTAGTGTTAGTGTCGGGCCTAATACTTTTTTTTTAAATTTTGAGTAAACTTCAGTATAATTTTGCAGAATTATCAAGCACATGTGAGTGATGTATCATGTGTAAGAACCTTGTGTCTAGGTCAAAGGTCAAGGTCAAGACAAGGTCAGAAGTGTTTGTAAATGTTGTGTTCATAGTCAGTGTTCATGTGGACAGCTCACAGGAAAAGGTACTATGTTTGGGGGCACCAGTCACTTTTGGGTGACATGTTTTGTTATGTAGTAAAGAGTTAAGGACCAGATTTTGACATAATTATGTTCAACTGTATTTTAAAAGATGTCTAAGGTAACAGATCAAGAATCATAATAGTTGTACAGTTACATTTCTTGCAAACTATATACCTCTAGTTACCTACTGTTGAACAGAAAGATACAAATTTACAGGAAGAGTTTGCATCTATATTTCAGACTCTCCTCTGTGTCTCCCAGTATGAGAAGAAAGGATTATTCAAAGCCCAGTCCATCCCCGTCTCCTGTACTTAGACGGAAGAACAGTTTTACACTGCTTACTGCAAGATCCAATTCTGTGTAAGTACTATATATCTTCAGTAATATGTGATGATGATGATGAGGATGCCCTCATTTCCCGCATAACCAGTGCTGCTTCAAAGTGCATAGCCGAAGAAGCCCATGGTTACCGTGGTTGACATGGTTGAAAAAATTACAACAATTGGAGAAATTGCTTGTTACCACATGACAAAATTTTAGACTGGTCCAATTTGAAACCACTAGCAGACAAAAAAATTATATGGTACAAATGATGGAATTAGTATCAGATAGTCTAGAAAACATTGTAGAAAAGAAAAAAATGCTGATCACAAGCATCTTCTCCTTTTCCCTCAATGTTTTCAAAACGCCTTCTTCTCAGGGTCATTAAAACTTGGGATTGTGTGGTAACAGGTTAACATAGTCTTCTTTTCTGGTGTACTGGTGGAAGGCCAGCTGGCTTATTTCATGGCTTGTATCTATGGGCAAGTGCCCATACATCTATTCATGTGTTAGCCTTTATTTCAAGCATCTTCTTGTCTGAAACTACTGGGCCAATTCTGACCAGTCCTCAATGATATTATCCTGCAATTGTCCTCAGACTTTCTGCAAGAATTTTTTCGATTAAAATGTCTGGTTGCCATTACAACAAAACTGAAAAATATTAAAAGATTCTTCACTGAAACTTTAGGTTGAAATTCCTTACAAATTGGCTTAAGTAATCCTTTAATTGACCTCTTCCTGCTTTCTTGTCCACTGTTGTAGACATCAGACATCAAGTGTTTTCAATTTTGACAAGTCTGAAATTTTGTTGCTTGGTAAACACTTATATGCAATCAACCTTATACTTTACAGCATGTTCCTTCGGATTGCATTATTTTCAAGTAATTGGAGAAAAGTACTTAACATGTAAAGCGTATGTGTAAAATCCAGACAGGTGTAATCAGGGATGTAATTTTTTTCCTCCTTTCAGGGGATTTTCTCCCTTTGAAGCTTGAAAATTAAAAACTGGCTAACCTCGTTAGGATCTGCTCAGAAATGATGTATTTACTGAAGTAAGAGAGGGGTGGGTGCATTGTCCTCCCCTCTCATTTTTCATCAATCACACCCCTGAGTGTTGCTTAACTCTGTCCCACGAGACAAACTTTATAATCTCCCACATTCAAAACATCTGCAGACCACAATTTCGAAATTGATTCTGAAGTTTTTTGATAGGATAGAAAACAGTGGGAAAAGGAGAAAATGCTGGTTACCAGCATTTTCTCCTTTTCTCACAATGTTTTCATAAGGCTTCTTCCTCTTGGTCATTAAAACATGGAGTTGTTTGGTAAAGGCTTAAGACACAAGGAGAGACACTATTGTTTTTGGTCACAAAAGGTCAAGGGCAGTGGAAAACTTTTTTCAAAAACTGTTTCTGCTCTAACTTGACAGCCATTTAGCCTTGTGCTATGAAAATTAATACTAGCATTGTTGATGACCGAAGGAGGAACACAATCGAGCTTTGGTTACATAGGTCAAGGAATATGACACAGGGCAATGAAAATTCACATGAGGGTTGTTCATAACCAAAGGAGGAATCCTGTTATTTGGGGAACACAAATGCCATAGAAAAAAGCTTGTGTTAAAATTGTTTTCTGTCCTCAAGCTCCAAGCTATTTGACATAGGACAATGGACACTTAACCACTGATTTCTGTCTTTGAAGGGATAGTAGACATTGCTTGGTCCATATTCACCAACCATTCATGAGAGTATTCTTTGTCTTATTCTCCAAGATTTTCAACATTTGAATGTAACACAACCTCTGATTAGCTAAACCGTTTGGTTTAGCCAATCAGGAGGTGTGTTACTTCCGAATTTAGAAGATTCTAGATAGTAAGAATGTTCTTAAGAATGGTTGGTGAATACAGACCCTGGTTTCAATAGAAAATAACATAGCATTGATTACTAAAATTCTGCAAAGATTGAGGTATGAAACAAACTGAACAACTCAAAGTCAGGTTTTTGGACAATCAGGTAAACATGAAGCAACTGAAAATCACTCAAGTTAAGCTTTTTCCCCCTTCATGTATCATTATATTTTCAAGAAGGATAATTATGTTGAATTTCGATGAAGTGGGGATAAATACATTTTTAGCATAAATTAAAGGCAATATGAGTAAAGCTGTCAACTCCACATTCCAATTTCTGTTTTGAAAGATGTGCCTTTAACTCTTTACCGGATAAACCCTATACCACACGAAAAGGCCGTAGACCTTAGATTGGCATTGTCTTCGGAAGTGAAGAAAACATGGAAATAGGAGAATATGCTGTACCATTATTTTCTGCTTTTCCTACAATGTTTTCAAAAGCGTTATTCCTTAGGGTCATTGAAATACAGGAATGATGGTAATGGGTTCAAAATGTTATTATTATTTGTTTAGAAGTCAGTAACATTTTATCTTTTTTGGGTCAGGTTCCTCAAAGATGGTCAAAATTTGAATTCCATGCAAAACTGGTTGCTATGGCAACAAAAGAAGGAAAGTTTGGAATATCTAAAACATCTTGTCCAAAATCATAAGACCTAGGGTGATTAGATTTGGCATATAGCTTTATCTAGTGAACCTTAGCCCTTTTCCATGGCAAAATTTTAGATTTATCCAAATTGAAAGCATTTGCAGACAACAGTTTCATATTGGCTCAAATGATGCATTCTTTCTTTTATAGTGTAGAAAACTTTGTGAGAAAAGGAGAAAATGCTGGTTACCCGTATTTTCTCCTTTTCCCACAATGTCTTCAAAAGACTTCTTCCTCAGGGTCGTTAAAAGTTGCCATTGTGAGGTAAAAGGTTAATAAAAGATTGTTAGATTATAGTTCTGGGGTTAAAATTGCCGTTCCCCATGGTCACAAGTTTTACATTGGCTTATATTGTGAAAACTTTTAAATCTTGCTGTTTCCAACCATAAGAGCTAGAGTTGTAATATTTGGTATGAGGCATTGTGAAGTGGACCTTTACCAAGATTGTGGATACCAAATTATGGCACGGGGGTAAAAATTGGCCCAGCCCAAGGAATCTAGAGCTGCCTATTGTCTGAATATAGTGGAATACCTTGAGAATATTCTTGTTCTAAACTATTGGGCATTGAGCTGTACTATTTGGTGTTTGACTTACAACCCCAGGGTCAATATTTGTTGTCCCCTCCCCTCATCACGAGATTTATTTTGCCTTGTTCATTGAAAACTTTTAAAAAATCTTCTTGTATCAAACTACTTGGCCTAAAGCTGTAATATTTCATATGTAACTTTATCACAGGAGTCTCTACCAAGATTTATAGAATTATAGCCTGAGAGGCAAAATTTGCCCCTTCCTGGGGGTTACATCTTCTCATTTTAAACCATTGGCTTTGAGCCATAATATATGGTATGTACTTTCATCTAGTGGATCTCTATTTATTTCTTTTTTTTTTAATTAAAGCCCTTAGGTCAAAATATGACCCAATCAGGATTTAACAGATTTAACATTGGGTTGATAGAGAGGAAACTTTTAAATTCATCTTGATTCAAACCATTTGGCCCTGGGCTTTGCTATAAGGTATTAAGCTTCATCTGGTGACCTCTCAAAAGAATGTTCTGATAAAAGTCCTGGTGTCAATATTAGCCAGCCCCAGGGATTGGGGTGGGTCACATATTTTACATTGGCTGTATATCTTGGGAACATTGAAAACTTTTGTTGAGAGTCATGTGCCCACCAGCTGTGGAATATGGTGTATATGGTATGAAGCATCATCTTGAGGGCCTTAACAAAGAATATCAAATTGTAGTCCAGAGGTCAAAATTGTGCCCTAACTGGAGTCACAACTTTGACATGGGCTTTGACATAGTGGAAATTAGATAGGAGTATAACCTTCTAGTTCAAAAACAATATTTTCAGGTGAGTGATTAAGGGCTGTTATGGCTTTCTTCTTGCATAAATTGATACAACACCAAATACATAATGTAATCAGGGCCTGTTATCTGATGGCTTGATGTGATTTTGTTGACTTTTTATACGCCCGTCGAAGACGGGATGCATGATGGGATCACCCATGGTTTACGGGCGGGCGGGCGGGCGGTGTCCAGTTTTTTGTCCGGAGCATAACTTTGTCATCTCCAGTCCGATTGACTTGAAACTTGGCATGTGTGGTTGTTGCAACAATACGGAGTGCAGTGCGAAAGCACCATAACTCTACCTCGTGCTGTCTGAGTTATTTCCCTTTGATTGTCATTTTTACAGCATTTTCTGCTTGTCCGGAGCATAACTTTGTCATCTCCAGTCCGATTGACTTGAAACTTGGCATGTGTGTTTGTTGCAATAATACGGAGTGCAGTGCGAAAGCACCATAACTCTACCTCGTGCTTTGAGTTATTTCCCTTTGATTGTCATTTTTACAGCATTTTCTGCTTGTCCGGAGCATAACTTTGTCATCTCGAGTCCGATTGACTTGAAACTTGGCATGTGTGTTAGTTGCAATAATACGGAGTGCAGTGCGAAAGAACCATAACTTCACCTCGTGCTGTCTTTGAGTTATTTTCCATTGATCGTCATTTTTACAGCATTTTCTGCTTGTCCGGAGCATAACTTTGTCATCTCCAGTCTGATTGACTTGAAACTTGGCATGTGTGTTTGTTGCAATAATACTGAGTGCAGTGCAAAAGAACCATAACTCTAGTTGGTGCTGTCTTTGAGTTATTTCCCTTTGATAGTCATTTTTTACAGCATTTTCTGCTTGTCCGGAGCATAACTTTGTCATCTCCAGTCCGATTGACTTGAAACTTGGCATGTGTGTTTGTTGCAATAATACAGAGTGCAGTGCGAAAGAACCATAACTCTAGTTGGTGCTGTCTTTGAGTTTTTTCCCTTTGATTGTCATTTTTACAGCATTTTCTGCTTGTCCGGAATATAACTTTGTCATCTCCAGTCCGATTGACTTGAAACTTGGTATTTGTATGTTTGTTGCAGTAATGCAGAGTGCAGTGCGAAAGAACCATAACTCTACCTCGTGCTGTCTTTGAGGTATTTCCCTTTGTCATTTTTACAGCATTTTCTGCTTGTCCGGAGCATAACTTTGTCATCTCCAGTCCGATTGACTTGAAACTTGGCATGTGTGTTTATTGCAATAATACGGAGTGCAGTGCATAAGAACCATAACTCTAGTTGGTGCTGTCTTTGAGTTATTTCCCTTTGATCGTCATTTTTACAGCATTTTCTGTTTGTCCGGAATATAACTTTGTCATCTCCAGTCCGATTGACTTGAAACTTGGTATTTGTATGTTTGTTGCAGTAATACGGAGTGCAGTGCGAAAGAACCATAACTCTACCTCGTGCTGTCTTTGAGGTATTTCCCTTTGTCATTTTTACAGCATTTTCTGCTTGTCCGGAGCATAACTTTGTCATCTCCAGTCGGATTGACTTGAAACTTGGCATGTGTGTTTATTACAATAATACAGAGTGCAGTGCATAAGAACCATAACTCTAGTTGGTGCTGTCTTTGAGTTATTTCCCTTTGATCGTCATTTTTACAGCATTTTCTGTTTGTCCGGAATATAACTTTGTCATCTCCAGTCCGATTGACTTGAAACTTGGAATTTGTGTTTGTTGCAGTAATACGGAGTTCAGTGCGAAAGAACCATAACTCTACCTCATGCTGTCTTTGAGGTATTTCCCTTTGATTATCATTTTTACAGCATTTTCTGCTTGTCCGGAGCATAACTTTGTCATCTCCAGTCGGATTGACTTGAAACTTGGCATGTGTGTTTATTGCAATAATACGGAGTGCAGTGCGAAAGAACCATAACTCTACCTGGTGCTGTCTTTGAGTTATTTCCCTTTGATCGTCATTTTTACAGCATTTTCTGCTTGCCCGGAATATAACTTTGTCATCTCAAGTCAGAGTGACTTCAAACTTGGTATGCATGTTTGTTGCAATATTACGGAATACAGTACGCAAGAACAATAACTCTACCTAGTGCGGATTTCGAGTAATTCCACTTTGATCTTCATTTTTACAGTATTTCTTGCTTGTCTGGAACGGAACTTTGTCACCTCAAATCAAATTGACTTGAGACTTGGTAAACATGTTTGTTGCATTACCTGCCCTTTAAGATTAATATACCCCCTCGACAACTGGCGGTGGGACGGGCGTATCTTGCGACAATTTGCCGCTCTTGTTTTCAAATTGGATGTATACGGTAGACAGGACTCGGTATTTCAAATCACATTGCCCTCGCTTACACTGGACAAGGCTGAGCAGTTAGGGCTATAAAGAGCTGTCCTTGGGCATTGCGCTGAACAAGTCAGCTGACTGGCTGCGATATTATTGGAGTAGTGTTGTAGGCATTGTAAAGCACCATTCTAAGCAGCAAAATTTCCAATCAAACACACAATTTATTTCAACAAATACAAATAAAGAGAAACTATTTCAGGTCCATAGCAAAGAATATGAAAACAAACTTTAACCAACACCTTTAATACTGATTAAAATAAATGCAACCTTTCAGAAGGTTATACTACATATAGATCTGTATGGTTACATAACAAAGTAACAAATATATATCATAAATAAATTTTCAGCTTTCATTAAAATTGTTGCTTTTTTTGTAAAATTATAATATTAGATCACTTTTTTTTTTTCGCTCAAAAATTCACCTACAGGTTCTGTCTAATATTCTAGTAGAATTGATCTTTCAAATGATTATTGAGAATTTTCATTCAAAAGTGAAAGAATCCAAATATTGCATTTCAAGTCTTCTTTAGACTAGATTAGTAGAATGTATTGGACACTGAAGATGTAAATGGTCCTTTTCTTTTGCCGAATGTATATACAAATATATTGAAATGATTGTTAAGTCATTAGGTAAGAGTTAAACACTGTACCAAACCACAAAATTTCAAATTGGTTCAAATTCAAAGCACTTGCACACAACAAAGAGTTTGTTACTCAAATGATGAGATTTGTATCAGAAAGGGTAGAAAACATCGTGGGAAAAGGAGAAGATGCTGGTTACCAGCATTTTCTCCATTTCCCACGATGTTTTCAAATGCCTTTTACCTCAGGGTTGTTAAAACTCGGGATTGTGTGGTTAAGAGTTAATAAAGGGTTTGTGGACATAGTTACAACAATGAAAAGAAGCCATCAGTTGTTTCATTTGGTACATTTTGACTGTTTTGTCAAAGCAGTAGCGTTCCATAGAATGATAAAACATTTTTGAACCAAGAACGACGGACTCCTATTATAATAGGTTATATAAAATGACAATAAAGGTACAGGGCTTTTGTGACTAACCTATTCACAAGGACCTAAATGAAATTTAATTGAATATACAGCTAACCATAAAAGGACAAACTTCTTTATTTGGTCTGTATATTGATTATCGGTATTTATGCCTTAAGCTACCCTAGGTACTTTGACTGTCCAGAGGTTCAGATAAGTCTACACAAACATGTTACTCTTATGACATATCCTGGCTCAAAATGATAGTGCCCAGCATTTTATCGTTTTCCCACAATGTTTTCTGCCTTTCCAAAGGCGAATAGCTGTTTTAGAATCACATTAGATTTGTCATCTGCAAAAGCTGTCAATTTAGAAGAGTCTAAAATTTTCAAATTGGGTAAAGGGTCAATATTATATGATTAAATTTTTGTATTTCCTTGTGGTTATTATAAAATGATAATATATAGGACCCATTGACTGATTAATTGAGAATTAACCCTTGGAGTGTCACATGTACGGTAACTTAAAATTTCATTTAAAAAAAAAATTATTGCAAAGAGGCAGTATCTCCTATTGCTATAATATGATTAAATGTGATCAACTGTGTGAGGAAAAAGGTCAATTGGGAATGTGATGATGATGTATACGAGCCATACTCTGTGAAAAGGGGGTTTAATGCACCTGGAAAAATCTGGCAATCTGCACAGGCTGACCTTGGTCAGAACTTTTTGCTATTGGTCAATTTTCTCCTTGTCAAAGGACCGGTCTACCTCATGATTCAGTTGGTTGTTAGACATTTTATGGATCCCTAATTGTGTGAATCATGGAGATGCATTAAACCCCTTTTTCCCAAAACTGCACTCATCTCATAATTCCAAATTGGGATATATGACTAAATGAAATGTTGTGCTCTTGACATCACATTGTCACTAGAGACAGTCAAGTTGACATGTCCTCATCCAAATAAAACGATTCACTTTCAGAGATTCAGAGCTCCCTTTTGCCAGAGCTTGGACATAATTATGTTTAACTGTAACACTACCCATATATCAGCATGACATTTATTATTCAATGATAATGTTTACATTCCAATACAGTCAAACTTGTTTTCATAAATTGCCCCATAGAATAATATACTTGCCGCTTTTAGCAGGTGGCCTCAGAATACAGTCATTATATTAAAAACGAGAAAATGGTTCAGCTTGGATCAGTGGTAAAGTGTGGGACTCGTAACCTGGAGGCACTGGGTTTTAACCCTTTACCGCACAATTCTGACTTTTAACAACCCTAGGAAAGAAACCTTTTGAAAAAATTTGGGAAAAGGAGAAAATGCTGGTAACCAGTATTTTCTCCTTTTCCCACAATGTTTTCTACCCTATCAGAGAAAATTGTGCACCATTTAAGCCACATTGAGATTGTCGACTGCAAATGCTTTCAGTTTGGACAAGGCTAAAATTTTTCTGTCTGGTAAAGGGTTATTTGCACAAAAAATGGTCGTAATTCAACTTTTGACAGTTTGTAAGTAATATTATCTTTCTCCTAAATTACAAAATTTCATCACGCATTCACTGATATAGGGGTTACTGTATTTAGGTGGGTCCTCTTGTAATCATCCATTGTCATGTGATGTGGCATTCGCCTGGCGCGAGACAGCTGCTGTAAATAATGCTGAAGATTTAGACTGTTGGACTGACGAGGTGCTGTGGGCCTTGCAGTTGGTACCAGTCCGGTACATTTCTGAAAATAAAGTATGGTCTAAGAATGCCAAGAGCCATTTAACCCTGTACCAAAGAATCACATGAGCCATTGGGATTAATGCATTTGCAAAAAGTATCAGCCCAGGTCAGCTTGCGCAGTCAGCGCAGGCTGAACTGGGCCGAAACCTTCTGCTTTTGGTAAATTTTCTGCATGTCCGAGGACATTCTACCTTAGGATTCAGCCTGTTGTAAGACAAAAATCAATTTTTAGGATCCATAATGATGTGATGGCTTGCTTGGTATAATGTACCACGGAGATGCATTAAACCCCCTTTTGCCAGAGCATGGCTTACACAGCCCTGATGAAGAAGGCCTTTGAAAAAATTGTGGGAAAAAGAGAAAATACAAGTTGTCAGCATTGTTTCCTTGATTTTCATTAACATTTGTTCAAGGACTATCTAGATCTTGAAAGGCATAGAATGGATTTTAATCTTCCGTTAGTATTCACGAGCACTTTTGACTGCTGATCTAATGCTAAATTCTAACCTTAGCTGTTTGATTTGCTGAAAGACAATATCTCAGCCAATCATGGCTAATCTAGAAATTTAGAATTTGAATTGAATTAAGAATTGCTGGTAAATTCTGATTCTGGATCCTTAATGACTCATCCAGTTTCACGCAATAGAAACCTTTGTAAGAATTTTACTTAACACTTTACCATACAATCCTGAGTTAGGAATACCCTTGGAAAAAAAAAGGCTCTTGAAAAAAGCTCTTTGAAGAAAGAAGAAAATGATGGTCACCAGTATTTTTCTTCTTTCCCTAAAATTGTTTCTACTCTTCCAAACACAAGTCTGATCATTCGAGCAATATTTAAGACTTAACTACAGAATCCCGACTTTTAACGACCCGAGGAAAGAAGCTTTTTGAAAACATTGTGGGAAAAGGAGAAAATGCTGGTAACCAGCATTTTCTCCTTTTCCCACAATGTTTTCTCAAACTTTCAGAAACAAATTCAATTATTTGAGGCACATTAAAATTGTCATCTGCAAATGCTTTGAATTTGGACCTGACTAAAATATCCTTGAGCGGTAAAGAGTTAATTGGTCTTCTGCAAATGAGCCATGCTCTGTGAAAAGGGGGCTTAATGCAACTGCGAAAAGTATCGACCCAGGTCAACCTGCAGGCTGACCCGGGCCGAAATTTTTCGCTATTGGTCAATTTTCTGTTTGTCAAAGGACCAATCTACCTCATGAATAAGCCGGTTATTTAAAAAAAGTGGCTCCTATGGATCTATAATTATGTGATGACTTGGGCTAGTATCATGTATAACGGAGATACGTTAAGCCCCCTTTTGCCAGAAGACGGCTCAAATGCTTTCAAAATAGTCTAAATTTCTGTTGTGTGGTAAAGAGTTAATTAGGGCTTTCTTCAGCTTTTAACTCTTAATCAAACAGCAAAATTTTAGGCTTTTCCAAATTGACAGCATTTGCAGACAACTAATTATGAATGGCTGAAATGATGGTATTTGCCTCTAACAGGGTAGAAAACATTGTGGGGGGAAAAAACGCTTTTCAAAGCCTTCTTCCTTAGAGTCCTTAACTCTTTACCACACAACAAAAAATTAGACTGATCCAAATTGAAAGGATTTGCAGACGACAAATTAAATGTAACTGAAATGATGATTTTTGTTTTGGATGGGGAAGAAAACATTGTGGGAAAAGGAGAAAATGCTGGTTACCAGCATTTTCTCCTTTTCCCACAATTTTTTCAAAAGCTTTCTCCTACAGGGGCGTCAGAACTCGGGATTGTGTGGTAATGGGTTAAAAGCTTCAGGGTTTTCCCTTGACTCTCTTATATGGAGGTCATTTGACCCAAAAATGACCCCCTTCAGATGAAAAAGCCTTCTTCCTTAGGGTCCTTAAAAGCTTAGATTGTGTGGTAAAGGGTTAACTCTATATCAATTGACAAAATATTAGACTTGTCCTAATTGACAGCATCTGCAGATGACAAAATAAAAGCGGCTCATATTGTAGGATTTGTCTTTGAAAAGATAGAAAATATTGCAGAAAAAGAGAAAATGATGTTTACCAGCATTTTCTTCTTTTCCCATATTGCTTTCAAAAGCCTTCGCCCTGAGGATTGTTAAAAATAGGCATTGCGCGGTGTAGGATTAAACAGTATTTCAATCATATCATGGAGACAGCTCACATATTGATATCTGTCCTGTCAACTGGTCTTGGCTTGAACTCCTCGGCAGCTTTACTAAGGAAAAGGGCACTGTTTGGAAAAATTGGGAGTTTTTTATTGGTAGTAAAGAGCTGCTATCTTTGATAAGAGACTTGTCTGTATGTTTAAAGGATGATTTTTTTTGAGATTGTAAATACTGCATAAGTGTTTAAGCCTTTACCACAAAGTCCCGAATTTTAAGACTGTTAAGGTTGTAAAGAAAAACGCTTTTGAAACACGGTAGGAAATTGAGAAAATTCTGTTAGCCAGTATTTTCACCTTTTCCCACCATATTTTATATCCTATCATTGACCAATACACATTACTTGATGCATATTTGATATTTTGCCTGCAAAGGCTTTAAATGTGGAAAAGTGACTAAGATTTTGTCTCCTGGTGAAGAGACAAGTAAGATCAAGGTTTCAGAGTTTATTTGAATTGAAAGCTCTTCTTTGTCAGGTTCTCAGGTTTTTAGGTACTTCAGAACATGTAAACTTTCTACAGTGGGTTTACCTCTTAAATCACCTGACAGCAAAATTTTAGGCTTGTCCTTATAGAAACAATTATGTGGAAGACATAATTATTAATTGTGGCTCAAATGATTGAATTTGTCTTAAAAGGTTAAAAAATAGTGAGAAAAGGACAAAAATGTGATGTATATGTACCAGCATTTTCTCCTTCTTTGAAAGGCTTTGTACCTCAAGTTTGTTGAAATATGTTTTAATGTCTATATGTAAAAGATGGTTTGCTCGTTATTTATATATGGTATTCCACAGGGCTACGTTTTAGACCTTTCCAAATTGAAAGCTATTGCGGACAACAAAAGAAAGCTTATCATGAGGGATTTTTTTGTTAATCCATAAAGTGCTGGAACACACTTAATTGGTTTCGTGGACATTGTAGATTAAGATTAGACTTCAGTCTGTTCTTGGATCTACTCTGTCCACTTCTTCGTTACATATTTTGGCCAAAACAACCTTGAAATACATGTAACTATTTTGGATGTTTTTTGGCTGAATGAAATTTATCAATTAGTGCTGTAAGGGTTAAGCCTTTATTAAACAATCTTGTATATTCAGATCCCTGTGAACGAAACGATTTTTGAAAATGTCATGGGAAAAGTAGAAAATGCAGTGTTTTTCTAACAATGTTTCATCCCTTTCAAATACAAATCCCAATATTTGAATTGCATTTACTGTAATTTTTTGTTTTCTGCAAGCTGATAGCTCAGTCATTAGTGTACAGAACTTGAGAGCAGGGGATCGCTAGTTTGATCCCTGGCTCCGCCAATTTCTTTCTGAGGATTGATGATAGTCATTGCCACAGGATTCATTTCTCTCTCACCACTGACCATTATTTCGAACTTGGTTATGGGGAAAGGGATATTGATATTGATTACAGCTCATGTTTCATAATTTATTACTTATCTTTTGCTGTCAATGGGAAAAAAAGGATGTGTATGTACTTGCCTGGCCATATTCATTCCTGTACTGAATTTTGTCAGTAGCATTCATTGCAAGTAGACTTTGCATCATGGTATCTTTGTCGGATGATCTTGGAGAATCACCATATTTTATTGCTTGCTCATTTTCAATTTTTTTCAGTCGTAGAGCTTGAAGTATCTCTGCCAGTGCCCTGTTTCTTTGCTCTTGGTTAATAAGTGTGGAATATACTGACTTCCACTCATTCACCCCCTGGGTCACTTTTTGAGGATTTTTCTGTAAATTTTCCATAGTAATATTTAAGGGGGGTAAGAGTGATGTTTTTCGGGGACGCACTGGTCTTGATGTCTGAACAAACTGGTTTGGTGTAAGCTGAAGTTCTGGCACTGTGCCATTTTTTTGAAAGTTTTTTGAATCCCTATTTATTTTTGTGTTGTCCCCACCTTTGTCACTTTCATATATAATGCCATGTTTTTCATCTGCAAAAGTTACTTTTTTGCGTGGTGATTTTGATTTCTGTGAATCAAAGGCTGTATCACTTCGTTGTGGGTCATATATACTTGGTATTTTCATGGATTCAGCAAGAAATGCCTTGGCAGCTGTTATACCAGGAAGAGGCTCAATGCCAGGCAGGGTTCTTGGTAACTCTGATTGCCAAAGTTTGCCAGAGTCCCATTCTGATCTCTTGGTACTGGCTGAATGGATCACGGGAAGTTTCAGCAGATCTTTTTCCTTCTTGATTTTTTCAGCCTCTTTTCTGTCTCTCCATCTTTTTTCTACAGATGTATGAGAGCCTTCACTGCTAGCAGCAGAAAATGCGCTCACACCTCCACCACTAGCAGCCAGATTTGGTGCCCGGAAAAACTGTCTCCTTTTCATAGCTGGAGATATGTCTCCTGATGATTCCACTGAGAAAGTTGAGGAACAGCGGTCAGTGTTGTTTAAACCTGAAAGTTGATGTACCAATCTCACCTTGTCATGGTTGTAGGCTTTCATCGTCGTTCTGAGGTCAT
Organism: Hippopus hippopus; assembly: GCA_946811185.2. Classification (NCBI taxonomy): domain Eukaryota; kingdom Metazoa; phylum Mollusca; class Bivalvia; order Cardiida; family Cardiidae; genus Hippopus; species Hippopus hippopus. Next base: position 22,024,682 of record OX328107.1, on the reverse strand, counting down.
CTTGGAGACGGTTTGAGGTGGCCATTAGGCGTCTGTCATACATGGTGCTTTTGAAAGCAAGTTGTCTGAAAAGATCATTTTATGAAGTATAAATTTCTGATGAATGCCATGATTTAATCAATAACTCTTTACCAAGCATTAAAATTTTAGATTTGTACAAATTGAAAGCATTTGCAAAGCAACAAAAATAAATGTGACTCAAATATTGAAATTTGTTTTGCAAACGGTAGAAAATTATGCACAATTGTTGGCTTCTTCCAAACTTATCAGTATTCCCCCCATGGGCTACTAATGCCCAGGGAAATAATTATGGTCTAGGGTCATCTGTTTTTGTCTTTTGACTGATAAATGAACTAGCCCTTTACCTAACAATGCTGAATTTTAATGACCCCAAAGAAAACTTTTGAAAACATTGTGGTAAAGGAGAAAATACTGGTAACCAGCATTTCCTCCTTTTCCAACAGTATTTTCTACCCTTCCCAAAACATTTTTTCAGTGATTGAGCGCCGTTTATTGTGTCGTCTGCAAATGCTTTGAATTTGGATAACACTAAAATTTTGTCGTTTGGTAGAGTTAAACAAGCTTGGTTGGGGTTTTTTTTTTTCAGTCAGTAGGAAACAAATAAGTTTTCTGATGATGTGATGAGGCTATTTCGGCTAGAATACCTTGCAGTGTACCAAAAACTTTAAATCAAGATCTAACATCAGTTTTTTCTATAAAGTGTAGTCTGAGTTCAATCTATGTTGCTGTGAAAAGCACCAGTCTGAAGCTGCCCTCAGCATACTAAAGTTTACTATTTTCTCTATATAAAAATGAAAATTTTTTCTGTAGACGTTCTGTTCTGCTTCTACTAATGCATCATTTTACCTGTCAATAACCATAGAAGCACATTGATTTTTAGTTATTTGTCTGGCTGAAGTATTTTTCAATAACACTCGGCTCATTTCCTGTGGCCATATTCAGTGAACATTGATTGGCAAGATTTATTAAAAAGTCTGTTACTTTGTTTTTGTTTATAAAGTATCACTTTTATACCTTCTGTAACTAGACTGCAACCTAACTGCTAATTGACAGTTTTGGGACAAATTTTGATGTCTTTAGTCTTTACCAGCTGACAAAATTTTAGATTAGTCCAAATTAAATGAATTGCAGATGACAAAATAAACAATATGATTCAAATATCAAAATTTGTTTTGGGAAGGATAGAACACAAAGTGGGAAATGGAGAAAATGCTGGTTACCAGCATTATCTCTTTTTTCACATTTTTTTTTTTTAAAGCTTTCTTCCTTGGGGTTGTTGAAATGTGGGATTTTGTGCTAAGGGGTTAAGAAAAGAAAAATCTTCAATCTGGTACAAATAAATGTCAAATTGTACAGAAGATGATATAAGATTTATTTCTTTACAAGATGACATCATTGAACTTACCCTTACCTTAATCCAAAGCATTGGCAGAACACAAAAATAAATGCAGTTCAAATGCTGGGATTTGTTTTTGGTAACCAGTATTTCCACCTTTTCACACAATGTTTTTTACTCATTCCAGCATTTTCTTTTTCCACAAGGACAGGGTAGTTAAAAGTTTGGAATTTGCAGTAAAGGGTTAAATCCACTACAATTTTCATAACTTATTTTCTCTTTAATCTTACTGATACAAGTTGTGATTCACATTGACAAGCAGACATAACAAAATGAATTATAGAAACTGTGTAGTAGATAAAGTCACATTTAAATGAGCCATGCTCTGTGAAAAGGGGGCTTAATGCATCTGCAAAAAGTATTGACCCAGGTCAGCCTGCGCAGTCCGCGCAGGCTGACCTGGGCCGAAACTTTTTGCTATTGGCCAATTTACTGTATGACCAAGGACCAGTCTGCCTTATGATTTAGTCGTTTGTCCCAAAAAGTGGATGTTATGGATCCATAAGTAGATGTATGTGATGGCTTGATTTGTACCACTGATCACGGAGATGCATCAAGTCCCCTTTTGCCGGAGCATGGCTCAAATGTTTCTCCATTTCAGTGAAAATGTTTTGTCTTTGTCCTTACCAAAACATAAGTACATGAAAGCTACAATTTAACTCTCTAATTATCTTTAGCTCTTTTCCACAGAATCCCGAGTTATAACAATTACGTGAAAAGGCAGATTTCGAAAACATTGTGTAAAACATTGGTGAAAAAGGAGAAAATGATGTATAACCAGTATTTTCCGCTTTTCCACAGTGTTTTCTACCCTTCCAAAAACAAATCCCATTTATTGAGTCACAGTTTCTTTTTCGTCTGCGAATGCCTTGAATTTGGACAATACTAAAATTTTGTTGTTTGGTAAAGAGATAACCCTTTACCAAACCAAAAAATTCTAGACTCTTCCAAACTGAAAGCATCTGCAGACAACAAATTTGAAAGTGAAACAAATGAACCCAAGTTCTTTGACAGGGGAGAAAAAATGGTGGAAAAAGGAGAAAATGCTGATTACCAGCATTTTCTCTTTTTACCACCATGTTTACAAACGCCTTCTCCTTCAGGGTCATTAAAACTCAGGATTGTGTAGTAAAAAGTTAAAAGAATTTTGTTTTTGTTCTTACCTTTCAAGTAAAAAAAAAATTTCCTTTTTCACTTTCACCAACTCATCCTTTAGAAAGAAAAATGGTGGGTAACAGTAGATTAACAATAGATCTTTGATAACTGGTCCATGCTGATAATGTAGAAGATTTATATCCAATAACCTCCAAAACTTCCTATACTGAAATAATTCACAACATTTCACAGCCAGATTGTCAAAGTAAAGACCAATCTTTTCACTGGTAAAATACACTCTATCTCCTTAACTCTGTATCAAACGACAAAATTATAGACTGGTGGAAATTGAAAGCATTTGCAGACGACAAATGTTGCTAAAATGATTATTTCTGTCTTTGATTAGGTAGAAAACATTGTGGGAAAAGGAGAAAATGCTGGTTACCAGCATTTTCTCCTTTTCCCACAATGTTTTCAAAAGGCTTCATCCTCCGGGTCGTTGAAACTCGGGATTGTGTGGTAAAGGATTAACCCATTACCAAATAGTCTGTGGTTTAAATCTTTACAGAATGACAAAATTTTAGAAATTGAAAACATTTGCAGACAAAAAAAAAGTGACTAAAAACAAGACACTTGTGTTTGCTAGGATAGAAAATATTGTGGGAAAAGGAGAAAATATTGGTTATTATGTTTTCAAAAGCCTTCTCTTTCAGGGTTGTTAAAATACAGGATTTTGTGGTAAAGGGTTAAGGACCGTAAAGAAGATTAGTAGCGAGCATTTACTCCTTCCCCCCACCCCCACTATATTTTCTATTATTTCAGGAACAAAAACCATTATGACTTGTTGGGTTTAAAAATGGCAAGAAAGATAACTGTTTAAGAGAAAATTCTGTTAGAAATTGTCTTAAGGTCTGCGGCCCCTAACTCAACGGTAAACATCAACGTTTTCGTAAAGGCTATTTGGCCAATCTCAGCAGCTTCCATGTTTTAATATGAGAGTTGGGGGCCGTAGACCTTAAATGAACATTGAGAAGTTGTCACAGTGTTTACTTGGATTAATTCAATGCTGAAGCTCAAGAAAATGTCTCTTTTCTCACTTAGACTGAAATAAAACTGAAGTATTAATTGGAAGAAATCCAAATATTTTGATGAGAGAGTCTTATGTTGAGCAGGATAGCCCTTTATATCAGCAAGTGTGGACCCATGATCAGACTGCTGCTTTCTTACCATCTGGTTATGACCTACACATATCCTTTCTAGCTTACAGCTACTTTTAATATTCTAGGGTTAACTCTGTACAAAATGAAGGAAAAATTTAGAACAGTCCATAGTTTGCATGCAGCAAAGAAAATGTGACTCAGATGATGATAACTGTCTTTGATAAGGCAGAAAACATTGTGGGAAAAGGAGAATATACTGGCATAGAATATAGAAAATACCAGTATTTTTCCATTTCCCACGTTTTCAATGGCCTTCTTCCTCAGGGTGGTCAAAACTCAGGATTGCTTGGTGAAGCGTTTAGAAGCCGCTAATCATAATCCAATTGTAAAACTTTTAACCCTTGTAGCACTGAAACTGGATTAATTGCTTTTTTGCAGACAATGTAGATCAAGATCAGACTGCACAGAACGTGCAGTGAACTTGGATCTTCACTATCCCCTTCTTTGCCAGATGCTTTGCCCCCACCCCCCTAAAAAAGAAAGGTTGAACTTTGTGATACATGTATCCGCATCTTTAGCAGTCTAATTCCATTTCATATATTTAGCACTACCATGTTTAAATACTTTCATACTTTTACAATGTCTGTTACAAGTAAAAAGAAAAACTTCATTCCATTATGATTTTTCATACCTTTGTCTTAGAATCATTGTTGCCTTAAAATCATTGTTGTTGAAGGGGAGCAACCGTTGCTTTGAAAAAGTCATTGTCCCACAACACTTTCTGTCTTACTAAAGAAAAGATGGTTACCTTACCTGCAAAGGTCTCTTGTTTCTGTTCTTTCAGAAGTTTCAGTATTTGTTGAAATAACTTGTAGCCTAAAGGTTTAGCTTTTTACCAGATAAAAAAAATGTAAACTTATCCCCAATTGAAAGCATTTACAGACAAGCATTTACAGACAACATTATAAATGCTGCTCAAATGATGACACTGGTCTTTGAAATAATAGTCTGACAGAATTGTGGGAAAAGGAGAAAATGCTGGTCACCTGCATTTTTTCCTTCTCCCACAATGTGTTGAAAACCTTGTCAAAAGCTGGAATTGTATGGTAAAGGGTTAACCCTTTTCCAGAATGACAAAGTTTGAGACTATTCCAAATTTAAAGTACAGTACATGTATCTGCAAATGACAGTGTACATTGATACAACTGATCTGACTTTCTTTTAAACAAGAAATATCTTTTAAAAAAGACAGATTGCCAGCAAATAGGTAGAGACCCATAGAATAAACATGTCTACATTTTTTACCAATCACAGATTTCTATTTATTCATTTGTTATCAGTACATGTACCAAAAAGTAGGTCAAAAGCCAGCACATTCAGCTTCGCCAAAAAAAAAATGTGGGAAATGGAGAAATTGCTTATTGAAACACTGGATTGTTCAATGAAGGGTTAAATGTCCCTTGTTGAAACTTCTTGGAGTTCAAGTGGCAAAATTTATTGACACTAAATATTGGTGGAGTAAAGTGTCTTGCAAAAATATTTTAGGTTGTAATTGATTTAGGCAGAAAATATTTGGACATGGTTAAAGGCAAAAGCCTGATTATTATGATTAGGTCATGGCATAGAAAAGAAATCTGTGCTATTGCAAAGATTAACTCTTTACCAAACGACAAAATTGTAGACTTGTCCAAATTGAAAGCATTTGCAGACGACAAAATTAACGTGACTCAAAAATTGAAATTTGTTCTGGGAAGGGTGGAAAACATTGTGGGAAAAGGAGAAAATGCTGGTTACCAGCATTTTCTCCATTTCCTACAATGTTTTCAAAAGGCTTCTTTCTCAGGGTCATTAAAAGTCAGGATCGTGTGGTAAAGAGTTAAATTACTAAATTGCTGTGATAGGAAATCTTGATAACCACATAATTAGAAGTCTGAAAGTCTGATTTTTTTTTGTGAATTAAAAAGCAATTTGTCTTCTTATTTCAAAATTGAACCTTTACGGCTAATTATAGATTTTAAAATTGAATTAATATGGCTAACTTTAGACTTACAATAAAATGTTGAAAGTTCCACAAATACGAAATAATTATTGATATAGGACTGTGACTGGAAACAAGCATTTGGTCTGACCTAAGAAAGAGTTACATTTCTCTGATGAGACACTTGGCCAAGTTCTCAAAGAATTTTTATCACTAATCACCATCAACCAAAATATAAATAAACATGGATTTCGTGACAAGTGACACAAGACGGGAGTAAAAGCAGATAATCCTGTCACGGAGGGGATAAGACCAACACTGCATGGAGTAGACCATCTACTCAATATAGTAACATTTTACTCATCAAAATTGAAGAATTGTGTTTATAAAAAATACAAAGATAGAGTTAAGCACTAATGTTTCACTGGCGTACAGAAAAAAAATAACATTTTCTCCAACATTTGAACAATTTTTCTTTGTCGAAAAGTTCTTCTGATCTGTCCACCATAGACATGTTAACTCTTTACCAAACAAAAATATTTTGGATTGGACCATATTGAAAACGTTTGCAGACAACAAAATAAAGGTACCTAAAATGATGATTTCTGTCTTTGTTGGGTAGAAAACATTGTGGGAAATGGAGAAAACACTGGTTAACAGTTAAAATGTTTTCATGAGCCTTTTCTTTTAGGGTAGTTGTAGCTCGGGATTGTGTGGTAAAGAATAAAAATGTTTTCTAGTAAGTCCGGCTCCTTGGATGCTAGGGGCAACATTAAATCTTTACCAAATGATAAAAATTTTAGACTTGTCCAAATTGAAAGCATTTGTAAACCTAAGACCACAATTTAAATGTGGCAGCTTTCCTTAACTCTTTACCAAACGACAAAATTTTAAACTTGTCCAAATTGAAAGCATTTGTAAACCTTAGACCACAATTTAAGTGTGGCAGCTTTCCTTAACTCTTTACCACACAATCCCGAGTTTTAACAACCGTGTGAAAGAAGCCCTTTGAAAACATTGTGGGAAATGGAGAAAATGCTGGTAACCAGCATTTTCTCCTTTTCCCACAATGTTTTCTACCCCATTAAACACATATTCCATCATTTGAGCGATATTAGAACTGTCGTCTGCAAATGCTTTCAGTATGGACATGTCCAAAATTTCATTGTGTGGTAAAGAGTTAACCTGTTACCAGATGACAAAGTTTTAGCCGTGTCCAAATTGAAAGCATTTACAGGCAACAAATGTTACTTTAAACAACATTTGCCATTCAAAGGGTGGAAAACATTGTTTGGAAAAAGGAGAAAATCCTGGCTACCAGTATTTTCTCCTTCTTCCGCAATGTTTTCAAAAGGCTTCTTTCTCACGATCGTTTTGGTTGGGATTGTGTGGTGAAGGGTTGATTAATAATGATGAAGTTAACAAAATATTGGGCTTGTCCACAAACTGGGTTTATAATGTGAATTGCCGAGTCCTGGTAGCTCAGTCTGTAGTGTACAGGCCTTTAGAAAAGGGGTTGCTTGTGCAATCCCCTGCCTGGCCAATTTCTATCCGAGGATTGATGATAGTCATTGCAACAGGAATCGATCCTCTCCCACTGCTGACCACTGTTTCGACGCTGGTTATTTTGAAAGGCAGCCAGTTGGAAAGAATAATGTGCAGAGTACTGGTGAAAAGAACTCTAGGAAAGTATGGATAGGTGCACTGGCCGCTGTGATATAACTGAAATAATGTTGAAAACGGCAATGAATACCATACAATCAATATATTGCGAATTAGAAATTAGCCAGCAATCTGAAGGGTTAAGCTAATATAACAATAAAATATTTTGGCACCGACCATTGGCAGATCATTAATACCTGGAGAGATTAAACATTTAATCCAGTTTTACTGCTTGTTTCACACGATCTTTATGTCACTGTCACTTCAATAGAACAAGGGATTAGCCTGGATATAATGATTTTATACATCAGATCAGTGATGGTATTTTTCTTCTTAACCCTTTACCACACAATGATGACTTTTAACGACACTGACAAAGAGAGCATTTGAAAACATTATGGGAAAAGGAGAAAATGCTGGTAACCAGCATTTTCTTCTTTTCCCACAATGTTTTCTACCCATACCAAAACAGATTTTGATTTTTGGATCATGTTTATTTTGTCGTCCACAAATGCTTTCAATTTCTACAAGTCTAATATTTCGCTGTTTGGTAAAGGGTTAACTAATGTACAAATAACAGGTACAAGTGTTATATTTAGAAAAAAACAGTAATTCACATTATATACTGAATAAATTTTAGTGTGTGTTTTACATCATCACCACAGGGATCTATTCAACTGTATGAATCCCAGATCACATTACTCAGGTGAGCAATGTAGGGCCAGTGGCCCTCTTGTTTTGTGAAGCAAATGTGAAAATGTAGCAAATAGTGCATTTAGTGCAATCCTGTCTTGGTAGATACTGCTTAACTCTTTTACCAAATGACAAAATTACAGACTGGTCCAAATTCAAACCATTTGCAGATGACAGATTGAGTATGGCACAAAATTTATGATGGTATTTGTATTTGAAAGAGTAGAAAACATTGTGGGAAAAGGAGAAAATGCTGTTTACCAGTATTTTCTCCTTTTCCCACAGTGTTTTCAAATGCTTTCTCCCATAGGGTCGTCAGGATTGTTTGGTATAGTGTTGACTCTTTACCACACATTCCCGACTTTTAACAACACTAAAGAAGAAGACTTAAAAACAGTGTGGAAAAGGGAGAAAATGATTGTGAACAGGATTTTCTCCTTTTCCCACAGTATTTTCTACCCTTCCAAAAACCAATTTCAATTTTTGAGTCGCATCTCTTTTGTCATCTGCAAATGTGTTTAGTGAATTTGGACATATCTAAAATTTAGTACTTGGGTAAAGAGTTAACTTGTAAAAATTACGTACACCACAGGTACATGTAAAGAGTTAACCCTTTACCAGACAAAATTTTAGATTCTGCTTTGCAAGCACTTGCTGACAACAAAGTAAAAATGGGTAAAATTATGAAAATGTCCGTAAAGGGGTTGTAAACAATGTGGATAAAGGAAAACGGGTAAACCACCTGTTTGGAAGAGAGCAAAGATAAATGATAGACCATGATCTAGACTAAAAGCTTATTCTTAGAGATTTTGCACTTGAAGTTTTGAAGAGATTACATTCTGTGGATAGTACTTCAGAATAGACTGGGTAACCACAATATCCAAAGACTGCATTTTAATAGAATACTTGAATACAGTCTAGGTTTGTTTAACCCTTTACCACTCCATGCTGGGTCTTAATGACCTTTAGGGAGACAGCTTTTTGAAAACATTGTGGGAAAAGGAGAAAATGCTGGTAACCAGCATTTTCTCCTTATCCCACAATATTTGCTACCCAATCGAAGATTTATTGATTGACTGTATGGTGTTTAATGCCGTTTTCAACATTATGTCAGTTATATTGCGCTGGCCAGTGCACTATTCATGCTTTCCAGGAGATTCTTTACTAGTGTTCCACACAATATTCTTTCCAAGCCACTGGCTGCTTTCCCATATAACCATCATCAAAACAATGGTCAGCAGTGAGAGAGGAACTAATCCTGTCACATTGACTATCATCACTCCTCGGAAAGAAATTGGCCGATCTGGGGATTGAACCAGCAACACCCTGTTCTCAAGTCCTATATGCTACCAACTGAGCTACTGGGGCTGGGCTCCCTATCAAAGAAACTGCCACCATTTGAACCACATTTAATTTGTTGCTTGCAAATGCTTCCAGTTAAGAAAAGTCTAGAATTTTGTCATCTGGTAATTTTTTGAAAAATATTTGACCTTTATTCTTACATTTATTGTTCAAATTTTAGATTCTTTCAAACTGTACTTTCCTTTAGAAAGATAAGTCAGATTGAAAGGTTGGAAAAAGCAACCATCAGAGCACAGGGTAACACTCTTGGAAAATAACTCTTTACCAAAATGAAAAATCTTAAACTGGTCTTAATTGAAAGCACATGCAGACAATTAAATACAGGTGACTCAAAAATTGAAACTTGATTTTGGAAGAGTAGAAAACAATGTGGGAAAAGGAGAAAATGCTGGTTACCAGCATTTTCTCCTTTTCCCACAGTGTAATTCAGAAGGCTTCTCCCTCGTGGTTGTTAAAACCAGGGATTGTTTGGTAAAGGGTCTTAAGATAACCCATCTATCATTTAGGAAGGGTCTTTTATAGCTTATTCTTTTCTTTGCAGCGAAGTCTAAATCAGTTTCATTGCAACTTGCATTGATTATACATTTCAATAGATACTACTGCCAGATTAAAATTTGATTCCGAAAAACAGATTATAAGAAGTTTCAAAGATTATTTTCCATTTTGTCCAACTTGACATTTTTATCTTAGAAAGTCTCTCTGACAAGCCCAGTTCAACCCCATATAAAGTTTAAGATTTTTTTCCCTGACCATAATATATCAGAGAATAGTCAAAAAGTCAGGAAATTTGTTGGAAAATTTAACTTGGAATTATTTATTATACCCCCGCAAAACGAATGTTTTCGGCGGTATACTGGAATCAGCCTGTCTGTCCGTGTGTCCGTGTGACCGTGTGTCCGTCCATGTGTCCGTCTGTGTACAAAATACTAGTAATTTTGTGTCGCAAACTCCTACAGTTTTCCTTCAATTGTATTGAAACTTTGCACATATATTGATCATATATTGAAGATTTGCAAGACGCAATTTTCAAGTGTCACCTCTTCCTGGTTAAGGAATTATCTCCCCTTGAACTTGACACTTTTTTCTGTCAAAGCGCTGGTGGGGGTATTAAGTCACATTCAGTGACAGCTCTAGTTTTTTTTTTGATTTTGTTGAAAAGAGAGGGTGCCACCAAGGTCTTCTATACAATTATGTACATGAAATCCTACATTGTGACATGAGGGTAGGCTGGTTAAAATCTAGTAAGAGGAACTGGAAATTTCCATTGTTGTCTTGGAGCTGGTAGTACATTGGAAAACTTTTTCGGATAGTAACCTTTTTTCTGTTTCCTTGACATTAAAGTACACTGGCCATGAACTGAGGTTGAGCAATTCAGACCCTTATGAGGCACTTATTTAAGCCATGTTGTGACAAAAGGGAGTTTAATGTATCTACACGGTCCATTTTATCTAACAACTAACCAAAGTATGAGGTCGAATGGTCTTTAGACACATTCACCATAAGCAAAAAGCTTTGACACGGGTCAGTCTCTGAGAACTGCGCAAGCTGACCTGGATTGATACTTTTTACAGATAAATCCCTTTTCACACAGCAGGGCTCATTTTTTTTTTTGTTTTCTTCTCTAAGGACAACTCACATCATGTGGAGGAGCAGCCATTGTTGTCTAGTAAATGCTCTTTATGTAGATGTGTCTAGAATTTGTTGTTTGGTAAAGTTTTTTTAGCGAATGGTATTGTTTGCTAAGTTGTTGCGGTGTTTTCTTTTGCAGGATCATTCGAAAGAGTCCAACTCTGCATACGTAATTATGTTATGTGTTTAACCCTTTCTATTCCAAATATTCTAAACATGGACATTTCAGTGTTGATAAAATATGCAAATACTGGGATTACAAGGCTGTTGCTTTTTTTTACAATCTCTCCATGATTGTAGCAGAGAGTATAGATGAAAGATGAGACTGTACAGTCAGATCTTGAATCTACACTGCTCAAATAAGCTACTAGAGTGTTGCTTGTGACTCTTAACTCTTTACCAAATGACCATATTTCAGGCTCTACCAAATTCAAAGCATTGCAGACAACAAATCAAATGATGATTTCTGTCTTTGATATGGTAGAAAACATTGCTGGTTACCAGCATTTCCTCCTTTTCCCACAATGTTTTCAAAAGCCATCTGGCACAGGGATTGTTTGGTAAAGGGTTAACTCTTTACCAGACAACAAAATTTAAGACTTCTCTCTAAGTTGAAAACATCTACAGATGACAAATTTCTGTTTTCATAGAAGAAGTATTTGTCTTTGAAAGGGTAAAAACATTTATTGGAAAAAGAGAAAAAATTAATGCTGGTTACCAGTATTTTCTCCTTTTCCTACTGTTCTTAGAGGCTTTCCCCTTCAGGGACATTAAAACTCAGGATTGTGTGGTAGAGAGTCAAGGGTTTTTACCCCTCTGTACCAACAGCACCAGCACCAGTTTGTGTATTAATTTGCCATAAGCAACCTCAGACCCTAGTCACTGTTTGCTACTTTGTCACATATTCTGGCGAAAACAATCTTGAAATATCAATGGGAGACAAAAGTCAGTTACTTCCCTTGAGAGCTCTCCATTACTTACCAGGTCCTAAATTTGGTATTACTTAGTAGTTTTTATCCTTGATATCTAATGCTTTGTTTAGGAATGTTCAGGTTTAAATATCTCCTTCAAAATTTATCAAACCTCAAATTTTATCTATTTGATGCATTTCAATGGTAATAGTGTGTGAAATTCGATTTGCAAATATTATAACGACCTGACATACACATCATAAGTCAAATTATAATAATCGCAACATCTCCTAGTAAACCAAGGATAAAAACAAAGGAAATGAAATAAAAAGACCCAGTTGCAATTTGGCTACCTTGGTTTTTATCTCACAAGGGAGATAATTTGATTTCCACTTTTTTTGTCCCCCCATTATTCCATTAATTTGGCAAAAAGAGTGCAGAATAATTGAAATGGATGTTCGTTTTGAAGTCCAGGTTTGTATTCACCAACCATTCTTAAGACTGTTCTTAGTCTTATTCCCCAAGATTGTCTATTTTTGAAAGGTACACAACAGCTGATTGGCTAAACCAAATGGTTTAATCAATCAGATGTTGTGTTACTTTCAAATTAGAAAATTCAAGAGAATAGGACAGAGAATGTTCTTCAGAGAGGTTGGTGAATATGGACCAAGGAGACATATTAAGCTCACTTCGCAGTTTCAAAACTTCTGCAAAATACTGCACTGTGCACTTCCAAAACCACTGACATTTGAGAGTTTCTTTTTGATAAAGGCAGATAATTACACAGACAAAATCCTGTAAAGCTATCTTTTCCGTACAAACTTTTGATATGAGCCATGCTCTGTGAAAAAGGAGTTTAATGCATCTGCAAAAAATGAATCGACCCAGGTCCAGGTAAGCCTGCATAGGCTAACCAGTCAAAACTTTTTGCTATTTGTAAATTTTATGATATGTCAAAGGAGCATTCTACCTCCAGATCCAGTTGATTGTTAGACAAAATATGTTTTATAGATCCATAATTATGTGATGCATTAAGTCCCCTTTCACTAGACCATGGCTCATATACATGTACCAATTGCCATTGCTTTGAATATTATTGCTTTCAAAGCCTTTTGTTAAAGGGATGATTTGAATTTTTCTTGTGATAAGAACTGTTAATATTTTTGGTTGGACAAATTGCAGTGGTAAGAGTGAGAGGTGTTGGTAGCTTTTTAATCATTTGTCCCCTTGGCATAAAAATGCTTTTATTCACTGTACTGAATACACAAGGTGGTTGTATTTTATTGGCTATTCAATTACACATACATTTCATTTTGATTTAGGTCAGTGTTGTTTTTGGTGTTGGTATTTGGTTGAAGGTTTTGATTACTAGTCTTGATATAATAAACCATTATTATTTTTTACATTCTTGTGCACAACCCATTGCAGGTACCCAGAGAAACTTTTTGTCTTGATGGCATATTTGTAGCTAATTTTACTGTGTAAATATAGTCTGGATTCAGAGGTAACCATGTCCTGTGATGTTACTGGATTAAAATTGGAATTGTTTTTAATTGTACTAATATGATGTTTTCTTGTAGTCAAATGAAGATTTGGACAGGAGTAAAATTTTGATGTCTGTTAAAGAGTTAATTCAGTGTGTCAGAACTTACACTATGCTCATCATGTCAGTGCTTTGATTCTCATTTTCTTGTTTTATGGTGACATGCAGTCAGAATTCTTTGTCCTGCCAGAGACCACTTCTGGAGACATTGTGGCATTTAGAACAATTTAGAATACTTGATAATAAATTCAAAGTAATTGCACATAATGCTATTTTTCTTGATTTTCCACAGGGGTTCAGATGTCACCTACTGCAGATACATAAAAAGATTTAGAGCAAAGGTGATAATTTTTCTTCCTTTTTTTTTCAGAGACAATGCTACATCCTCTGACACCACTCCACCGTCATCTCCACAGCCAAGTCGAAGGTCGGAGCGTCTGTCAGACACCAATGTATTTTCCAGATTAACCAGTAGTACTACTGGTATATCTGATATGAATGCCAAAAGGTGAGATAAGTACCGGTTAACCCTTTACCACACAATCCCGACTTTAAACAATCCTAAAAAACAGAACCCTTTTGAAAAACAATGTGGGTAAAGGAGAAAATGCTGGTAATCTCTATCAAAGACAAATTCCACCATTTGAACTACATTTAAATTGTTGTCTGCGTGTGCTTTCAATTTGGGTAATTCTACATTTTTGTGGTTAAGTAAAGGGTTCACCTTTTACAAGATGACCAAATTCTAGATAAGTCCATGTTGAAAGCATTTTTTTTTTTTTTGCAGACAACAAATGCTATTCAGATGAAGATGCAGAAAAAATTAGGGAAGAGAAGCAAGAAGAGGACAAAATACTGATTACTAGCATTTTCTCCATTTCCCATGTTTTCTACCTGCTCAAAGAAAAATATCATCATTTTAAGGGGCCTATTTGGAATTTTTGCCATGAATGTAAATTTCATGCAAAACAAATAAATACAACTGAATTATTTTTTCTGTGCAAGGGTAAAAAGGTCAATTTTATAATCAACCATATACCACAGAATACCAACTTTTAATGACCCTGCCAAGCCCTGGTAGCTCAGTCGGTAACATACAGGACTTGAGAACAGGGTGCGATCCATGACAGGTAACAAGACTTGAGAACAGTGTGTAATCCGCAGCTCGGCTAATTTCTTTCCAGGGATTGATGATAGTCATTACGACAGGATTCAAATCTCTCTAACCACTTACCATTATTTTGATGATGGTTATGTGGGAAAACAGCCAGTGGCTTGGAAAGAATATTGTGCAGAGTACTGGTAAAAGAAACACCAAGAAAGCATGGATAGATGCCCTTGCCGCCGCAATATAACTGAAATAATGTTGAAAACGGCTTTAAACACCATACAATCAATTAACATTTAACGACCGTGAGAGAGAAGCCTTTTGAAAACATTGTGTGAAAAATGAGAAAATGCTGGTAATCAGCATCTTCTTCTTTTCCCACAGTATTTTCTGCCTTTTCATGGGCAAATCTTTTCATTCAAGTCACCTTTCAATTATTGTCTGCAAGTGGTTTCAATTTGGACATGTCTAAAGTTTTGCAATTTTGTAGAAAGATAAATAGCATAATGGCTTTTTTGCAGTAGGAAACTCCTTCTGATTTTATCAGATCAAATATGAGGTCATCATTTCGATTTAACCCTTTACCACACAATCGTGAGTTTTAACGACCCTGAGAAGTAAGCCTTTTGAAAACATTGTTGGAAAAGGAGAAAATGCTGGTAACCAGCATTTTCTCCTTTTCCAACAGTGTGTTCTAGAATATCAGTTTGAAATCCCATTATTTGGGCCATATAAATTTTGTCGTCTGCAAGTGCTTTTAAATTGGACCCGTCTGAAATATTGTCATTTAGGAAGGAGTTAAATCATGTATTGTGGATGTGTGTCTTAACTCTTTACTACACAACTGAATTGCAGACTGGTTCAAATTAAAAGCATTTGCAGACGACATAATTAGTGTGGCATGAATAATGAGATTTGTCTGTGATTGGTTAGAAAACATTGGGGGGAAAAGGAAAGAGTGCTGGTTACCAACAATGTTTAGAAAAGCCTCCTTTCTCAGGATTGTTAAAACTGGGGGGTTATGTCGTAAAGGGTTAAAAAGCAAGAATGGAAATCTACAGAATTTGATCAAATTTAACCTTTTACCAGGTGACAAAATTTTGGACTCGACTAAATGTTAAGAATTTGTGGATGACATATTAAATGGAGCCCAAATTATGACTCCTGTCTTTGATTGGGTACAAAACATTTTTAGGGAAAAGGAGAGAAATGCTGGTAACAAGCATTTTCTCCTTTTCCCATAATGCTTTTGAAGGTATTCTTCTTCAGGGTTGTTAAAACTTGGGGCACCACAGGGTAGCTCAGTGATTAGGGTATCTGACTCTTGACCTGGTGGTTGGGAGTCTGATACCAGGTCGAGTAAAATTTCTTTCAGGCACTTTTGTGCCTCTGATTCATTTGAGAAAAGCAGTCAATGGCATGGAAAGAAAGTTGTGTCAGTACATGTACTGGTGTGAGAAAGCCAGGAAATGCATGCATATGTGCACTGACCGCCATGGTATGATCCAAGCTGTTTAAACAGTATTAAACTCTAATACAAACAATAAAATTTGGGATTGTGTGATAAAGAGTTGATTAGAAAACTGACCACATGTTTTACAGAGGAAGTATAGTCCCAGCCAGTGCCAGGATAAACACCAAACAGATGGGCAATCCCCTGACATGTACCCACACAGCTGAGGGGCACTCGAAGGCCGTCTTGTCTGTAATGGCAACAGAGGAATTACTGTTTACTAGTAGTAAAGGTAAACTGATTCTCATCATGGAATATCAAATTAACCCTTTAAAAGTTCATTATTGACTAGACAACAACGAAAACTAATTCATATTAAAAGCATTTGTGGTCAACAAATTAACTCTTCACCGAAAGACAAAATTTTAGACTGGTCCAAATTGAAAGCATTTGCAGATGACAAAATTAAGGTGACTCAAAAATTGAAGCTTGTTCTGTGGGGGTAGAAAACATTGTGGAAAAAGGAGAAAATGCTGGTTTCCAGCATTTTCTCCTTTTCCCACAATGTTTTCAAAAGGCTTCTTTCTCAGAGTCGTGAAAACCCGGGCTTGTTTGGTAAAGAGTTAAATTAGATGTGGCTCACATGATTAGGTTTGTCTCTGATGGGGTAGAAAAAATCGATGGAGAAGGAGAAAATGCTGGTAACCAGCATTATCTCCTCCCACAGTGTTTTCAAGAGCTTTCTTCCTCAGGGTTGTGAGGTGAAGGGTTAAGTTTTATAGAAGTGGAGTGGTGAGTCCTCTACCTTGACATGACAGAATACCATTGTGCAAGGCAATACAAAAGCTTGCACCAGTAAACCTCAGAAAAGACATGTATAGGCGAGCTGTCTTTGTGATACGACTAAAGATACTGACTGTTGAAAGAGACATAACCATGAAAGTCAGCACTTGGTACCTTAAAAGTTGAGGTGCATTGTGTTATATAAATCAGGGCCTGTAAAGAAAACTTGTCAAAAATGTAAACTTAACAGTAAAGATTTAAAGGGGCATTTAACAAGATTTGTACATCTTGTAATTTACAGCATGGCAGGTACATGGGAAAAGAATTACAC
This sequence comes from Hippopus hippopus, assembly GCA_946811185.2. Classification (NCBI taxonomy): domain Eukaryota; kingdom Metazoa; phylum Mollusca; class Bivalvia; order Cardiida; family Cardiidae; genus Hippopus; species Hippopus hippopus. Next base: position 22,007,557 of record OX328107.1, on the reverse strand, counting down.
GGAATTTCAATAATATGTACATGTAGCAACTGATTCAAAGTTACAACATAAACTCATTTACTTTGTCACTTGTTAACCCTTTAAAACACAATCCTGAGTTTTAACGACCCTGAAAAAGGTGTTTCAGGAACATTGTAGGAAAAGGTAACCTTCTGCTTTTCTCACAATATTTTCAAACCAAATCGGAGGGCATTTTCCTCCTCTCTTACGTTTCATCAGTCATACCCCTCTTTGTGGCAGAAGGGAAATTGATCAAAATGAGCAGAATCCCATTTTGACAAAGAGTTTTCTAGAGAAGGTCACCTACAAATCAAAACGTTTATGTTTATAAATATTTATTTGTAGATCGCACAGCCAAATGTTGGGATCTTGAGGTTGGGAAGGAGATTTTATCATTTGCTGGCCATCCAAATAACGTGAATGTGGTACGATATTGTCCCGAACATCGCATAGTATTTACAGTGTCACAGTCCTATGTCAGTGTATGGGATATTCGGGAAAAGCCCAGTAAATGTATCAAAACACTGAGGTAGGTCCATGCAACAAAATGAATATATGAGTCAATTGGATGTTCCTTGCTTTTAAAAACAGTCTAGCAGCTGATCTCATTGATAATGGTATTATAAAGTGAAGTAGAAATGGAAATTTTTATGCATAATTACATGTAGCATCAAACTTTGATGATGTATGGTGACTGATCACAAAACATTTCTTTTCCAAAAGTGTGTCAAATACTTTCAACTCTTTACCAATCGACAAAATTTTAGACTTGTCCAAATTGAAAGCATTTGCAGACAACAAAATAAATGTGACTCAGAAATAGAAACTTGACTTTAGAAGAGTAGAAAACATTGTGGGAAAAGAAGAAAATGCTGGTTACAAGCATTTTCTCCTTTTCCCACAATGTTTTCAGAAGGCTTCTTCCTCTGGGTCGTAAAAACCAGCGATTGTTTGGTAAAGGGTTAAAGCATTATGTACAGGCAAGTTAAGCAAGATAGAGAAAGACTTTTTGACCTACAAAGTCTCAGGACTTCACCCTTTACCAAACACCAAAATGTTGAAATTGTCACAATGAAAGGCTTTTGAAGATGACAAAATAGCTGCGACTGAAATAGCAAGATTAATTTTGTTCTGTAATGGTTAGAAAACATTGTGGGGAAAAGGAGAAAAAGTTGGTTCCAGCATTTACTCCTTTTGCCCTACTGTTTTCAATAGCCTTCTTTCTCAGGGTCATTCAAACACTGGCTTATTTGGTAGAGGGTCAAAGAATGAATTATGGTGCTCCATGGTTGTGAGGTACAGTGCCGGCTTCGTATTCATAAGGTCTGGAGTTTGATACCCGGGAGATGGTATCAACTTTGGGACTGCATTGGCCCACACATTTGGCGCGAGTACTGGTGTAGTCTCCAGGAAGCAGAATCGAGAGAGATTAGTCCAAGTTGCAAAAACTTGTTTCTCAATCGATGCAAAATAAATGTATTTAAACTAATGAATTGGCTCATAGAGAATAAAGTATTTTCAGATATATTTCAGTATTATTATGAATACATGGCAGTTAACCGTAAATAGATATTAGCCTGTCATTTCAGATTCCAACCAACAAGAAATATTATAAACAGTTCCAAAATATTTTGGGATGAAATTTGTATTTCAGTTCCTCAGGGTTAACTCAAGATGGACCAGTGAACAGTTCAACCCGCCAGATAGATCTGCCAATGGGAGAACATCATATTAATGATATAGCTCTGAACAAAACAGGCAGTCTTCTGTACAGTGCAGGGGGTAATGTTGTTCGGGTATGGGACCTGAGACGGTATGTCTTTTGAGTTTTGGCCGCATTAGTTACAAATAACCATACTGTTCGAAAAGGGGATTTAATGCATCTGTAAAAAGTATTGACCTTTTTCAGCCTGTGCAGTCGGCACAGACTGACATGGGTTGAAACTTTTTGCTTTTTTTAAACTTTCTGCATGTCCAAAGTTCATTCTACCTCATGATGCAATCAGGTGTTAGACTGAATGGATGTTATGGATCCATTATTATGTTAGAACTTCCTTACATCACACAGATGCATTAACTCTTTACCAAACGACAAAATTATAGACTGGTCCAAATTGAAAGCATTTGCAGACGATAAATGTGACTGAAAAACTGAGATTTGGTTTGGGAACGGTAGAAAACATTGTGGGAAAAGGAGAAAATGCTGGTTACCAGCATTTTCTCCTTTTCCCACAATGTTTTCAAAAGGCTTCTTTCTAAGGGTCGTTAAAAGTCGGGATTGTGTGGTAAAGAGTTAAATTCATAGAGTGCTGCTCAAATATTTTCTGATATTCAAGTATGATTTCACATGATCATCTACCAGATTAATCCTAGAGCTGTATTACTTCCTACCAGACAACCAGATAAGCTAGGGGCATAGCTTCACTGTTGTGTTTATGGAATATGCCCCACATTTTTGTGAACATTCTGTGAAATTTGCTCAGATTACATTTCCAAGAGCTTTTTCCCTCTTCTGATGGAATTTTTGACCTGCCCAAATTAATAGCTTTTGCAATTGAAAAACCTATATATGGCTCTTCTGATGTGATTTGCTTCTGATACAGGTGAAATCATTGTGGATAAACAAAAATATACTGATGACAAACAGTTTCTTGGTTTTTTTAACAATGTTTTTACCCATTTGAAGACAAATTCTTTCATTTTGCAACATTCAAATTGTCGTCTGCAAATACTGCCAATTTGGAAAAGTCTAAAATTTTGTTCTTACACAAAGAGATGAAGAGAGCTCTTGGTAGTTTTTCAGTAAAATTCAATCAGACAAATTTTAACCAAGGCAGAGAAACCACAGTGCATGTATATTTCTAAATTCAGGTATGCAGCAATTGGTAAGTTAAGTGGAGGCCATCAAGCAGCTATCATGGTTATAGGTGTAGATCAGAATGAAGACAGAGATCTGGTGATCACAGGCTCAAAAGACCATTATATAAAGGTAAAGTTTTACTTCAAAGGCAAGGAAAATATGATGGAAAAACCGTAGCTCAAAGAAAAGAATCTTATTGGAGCGTAATTATAACATTTTGAGAAAAGGAGCAACAATGCTTTCCCCACTATGTGTAGGAAAGTGACCTGCTCTGGAGACACAATTTAACCCTCACTAAACAATGCCATGTTTTGATGATCCTGGTATCCATCATTTCTCTTTTTTCCCACAATGTTTTCAAAATCCCTCTTCCCCAGGGTCGTTACCAGGTGGGATTGTTTCTAAAAGGAATAGATGACCTGTCTGTTTCATGCTTGTGGATTGTCTTGAAACTACAAATATGTAAGCTATTTCATTTTACTTAACATGAGAAAACAACAAAACAGAACTTTAACCTTCTACCCGACATTACCAGTACCACTACCCATCAATAGCTTTACCATGTGTGTGCTCTAGAGGCTACATTTTCAGTCCAGTAGTCCTGAAAGTTTGTCAGAATGTTTGAATGTATTGTTAATACTTCTGAAGAGTTAAAAAATGGATCTCTTTTGGCCAGAAAAAAGATTAATAGGACAAATCCTAGAAAAACCTGGTGCACACTATAGAGTCCACATTTTCAGTCCAGTGCTCATGAAACTTTGTCAGAAAATTTGTCTTCTTGTTGATATCTCAGACAAGTTCAAAAAAGGCTCACATGGGGTAAAAAGTAGGTCACTGGAACAAATCTAAGATTAACATTATGTACACTCTAGAGGCTACAATTCTAGTCCAACTTAATTAAATGTCAGAATATCTGTCTCACTGATATGTCTGACAAGTTCAAAAAATGGGTTTGTTTGGTAAAAAAGTACATATGTCACTGGGACAAATCTTACAAAATCAGTGTGTACACATTAGAGGCTATATTTTCAGTCAAGTGCACATGAAAGTTGATCAGCATATTTCTCCTGATAATATCTTGTACAAGTCTGAAAATGGGTCATGTCCAGTCAGAAGAAAGTTGATGGCACAAATCTTAAAAAACCTTTTGTACACTCCTAGTCCACATATGGTTTATCTTAATTATACCTTTGACAAATTTGAAAAGGGGTCACATCAGTTGAAAGAGTAGGTCACTGGGACAATTTTTTTGGAAAACCTTAGCCCATCCGGATAGCTCAGTGGTTAGCGTATCTGACTAATGACCTGGTGGTTGTGAGTTCAATACTGGGTTTTGGCAAAGTTTTTTTTGTTGATTTTTTGCCCCCGACAACTGATGCATGTGAGAAAAGTAGTCAGTGGCTTGGAAAGAAAGTTGTGTCAGTACTGGTGTGAGAAAGCCAGGAAACACATGTGTAGGTGCACTGACTGCTGTGATATGACCTAGGCTGTTACAACAGTGTTAAACACCAATACAAACAAAGAAAAAAAATGAGTTGCATCAGGGCAAAAAGTATCTCACTCTGCAAAATCTAAGGAGATCTTCTGCTGGTTACTAATGAAATTTTATCAGAATGTTTGTCTTGATAATAAGCAATCTTTAAAATGGGACAATTTTTGTAAAAAAGTAGGTCATTAGTTTTTATTAGAAGAAGACATTAAGTATACTTTGTATTATGTTCTCAAAGGTACACAGGCTTAGGTGAGTGATTCAGGGCCATCACGGCCCTCTTGTCAGTTTTGCTTGTCATGCTGTAGACCACTGTGAAAGTAATGTGGCAATAATAAAAATTGTTAATTATGGAGAATTTTGCCTGTGTCCACAATATTTTCATATAAATTCATTTATTCATGATGATTGTCAGCATTTTACAAAGCAGTTTTGAAAGTGGTCTGCTGCAAACATATAAAGGGATATAATGAATAAAGTATAGCAAATTAATATGTTTTTATGTTCGTTGTTTTGTAAAGGTATTTGAAGTAATGCCTGAAGGAGCAGGTGTGTTGACCCCCAAATACAATCTGGAGCCACCCCATTATGATGGTATACAGTCATTAGCCATACAGGGAGCTACCTTGTTCAGTGGATCCAGGGATACTTGTATTAAAAAGTGGGATCTGCAGAACCAGTCGCTTGTACAGGTAAACTCCCACGGTTGTTCTTAGGACATTATTGGGCTGAAAGACTTAATACTTACATACAGTTACAAGTTTTTTAATTCATTTTACATGGACATTAATTGGCTAGCTAGTTTTCAGCTGCTCTTGCCAAGGGCTAGCAAGCTTATGTCATGGCCATGACACGGTTACAATTTGTATTGTGTCTGTCAGCCATTCCTCTGTTTATTAACTTTTTTTTTTTTTTTTTCAAACATTTTCTTCTCTGAAACTACCAATCTAATTTTGTCCAAACTTAAGAGAAATATTCTTGCTATGGCCCTCTTCAGAATTTCTTCAAAATAAAGTCCTGTAAAGTGTTATTGCCATAGCAATAAAACTGAAATATATTGAAAATCTTTGAAAATCTTCTTGTAGGAAACCATAGTACGGAGCCCAGTAAGTGTCATGCTCTACACATTTTTTATTTCGAAATAACAAAATCCTAAATCATTCAAACGAAATGTTATTTCGAGAAAACAAAATGCTATTTCGAGAAAACGAAATACTAAATCATTAAAACGAAATGCTATTTCGAGAAAATGAAATACTAAATCGTTAAAAATTAAAGGCGATAAAATCCATAACGATATAGGTTTAAAAGAAAATTGTTGCCGATTTAATAAATTCTTACCATACAGACTGTGTAGTCACTCATCTCACATGGCCATGGCGTACGATGACAACCAAGTGTTCCAAACATACCTATTTCGTTTTCTCAAAATAGCATTTCGTTTTATGGAAATAGCATTTTGTTTTAACAATTTAGTATTTTGTTTTCTCGAAATAGTATTTGTTTTATCGAAATAGCATTTCGTTTGAACGATTTAGTATTTCTTTTTCTCGAAATAGCATTTCGTTTTAACAATTTAGTATTTCATTTTCTCGAAATAGTATTTCGTTTCAACGATTTAGGATTTCGTTATTTCAAAATGAAAAATGTGTAGAGCATGACACCTACCATTGGGCCAAGGGCTACCAAAGTTGAAATGTGGCTTTATCTAATACACCTCTACCAAGGTTGTTCAAATTATAGCTCTGGGATCAAATTTGGCCCTGCCCTTGGGGTTATGAGCTGTACATGGGCTTCTATACTGAAAACTTTAAAAATCTTCTCATTCCTAACCAAAAGACCTAGGGCTACCAATTTTTGTGTCTTTATGTAGTTGACCTCTACCAAGATTGTTCAAATAATACGGTACCCCAGGAGTCAAAATTGGTCCTGCTGTAGGGGTCACAAGTTTAAGTGGGCATATGAAGCAAAAACTTGGGAAAACAATCTTCTTGTTCCTTAACCCTTTACCACACAATGACGCCTTTTAACGCCCCTGAAGAAGAGGCCTTTTGAAAACATTGTGGGAAAAGGAGAAAATGCTGGTAACCAGCATTTTCTGCTTTTCCCACAAAGTTTTCTACCCTATCAAAGAAAAGTTGCGTCATTTGAGCCCCTATGAAATTGTCGTCTGCAAATGCTTTCAATTTGGATAGGTCTTAAATTTTGCCGTGTGGTAAAGGGTTAAAATGAGAGCTAGCACTTTATAATATTTTGAGTGTTTATCACCTAGTTGTCCTGAACCAAGATTGTTCAAATTATAGCCATCGGGTCAAAATTAGCCACACCCCTGGGGTCACAAGTTTTACACGGGACTATACTTTAAAAATCTTGTTGTTCTAAACTGTAAGGCCTAGTGCCAGCCAACTTTGCATGTAACTTTATCTAGGGGACCTCTACCAAGATTGTTCAAATTATTGCCAGGGGGTCAACTTTGGCCCCAACCTAGCTGTTGCAAGTTTTTTATGGACTTTCACATAAAAACTATAAAAATCTTCAAGTTCCTAACCATAGGATGTAAGCTACCGAATTTTCCATGTAGCTTCATCACGTTGACTTCTGCCAAGATTTTTCAAATCATAATACTTGGGTCAAAAATGTGCCATGCCCTAAGGGTCACAAGTTTAACATATGCCTATAATGTTAAAGTTTAAAAATCTTCTTATTCCTAACAGTATGAGCTAGAGCTGTAATATTTTTTTTATCTGTTGTCATCTAGTGGGCCTCTACCAATAGTCTTCAAATTACAGTCCTTGAGTCCAAATTGGCCCTACCCTGGGGTCATAAATTTAATGTGTTCTTATTTAGTGAAAACCATAAATCTTACAGCTATTGGATTTAGCACATGGCATCACCTATTGGATGACTACCAAGTTTGTTAGCCCTTGAATAGAAAATTACCATACCTCAAGGGCCGATGTGTTGTAGCTAAAGGAGAAATTGCTTGTTAAGAGTAATTTCTTTTTTTGGCACAATGTTTTCCAGAAGTGGTTGGATGCAAGATTAAAAAATGTAGTTTTCAGACTTAACATGTAAATTGACCCTGCCAGAGATCACAATTTTTATATAGTGGAAAATTTTGTTCCTAACTGCAAAAGCTAGAACTAATAGTTGGTATGTAGCATCATCTAGGGAACCTCTACCAAGATTGTTCAAATTATAGCACTGTGGTCAAACTTGCTTTTGCCATAGGTCACAAACTTTGCATAGCTTTATTTATTGAGAACTTTGAAAATATCCTTGTTCTGAACCATTTTCACAGAGCCTTACTATTTGATTGTTTTTTAGCTCCACTGGCCGCAGGCCAGCGGGCTTATGTCAGGCCCGTTGTCTGTCGTGCGTCCGTCCGTCCGTCCGTCCGTTAACTTTTTTTTTAAACATCTTCTCGGAAACTACCCAGCCAATTTTTATGAAACTTCACAGAAATGATCCTGCCATGGTCCTCTTCAGAATTTCTTGAAAGAATTTAATTCCTTCAAAAACTCTGGTTTGCCATGGCAACAAAACTTAAAAATATTGGAAATCTTTGAAAATCTTCTTGTCTGAAACCATAAGGCCTAGGGCTACCAAATTTGGCATGTAGCTTTGGCTAGTGGGCCTCTATCAAGTTTCTTCAAATTATAGCCCTGGGGTCAAATTTGACTCTGCCCCGGGAGTCACAAGTTTTACATAGGCTTATATAGGGAAAACTTTAGAAATCTCCCTGTACCTAGCCATAAGGCCTCGGGCTACCAAATTTGGCATGTTGCTTTATCTAGTGGGCCTCTACCAAGAGTGCCCAAATTATAGCCCTTGGGTCAAATTTGACACCACCCAGGGGAGTCACAAGTTTTACATGGGCTTATTTAGGGAAAACTTTAGAACTCTGCCTGTACCTAGCCATAAGACCTAGGGCTACCAAAGTTTGCATGTGGCTTTATCTAGTGGGCCTCTACCAAGAGTGCCCAAATTATAGCCCAGGGGTCAAAATTGGCTCTGCCCCGGGGGTCACAAATTTTACATGGACTTATGTAGAGAAAACCTAAGAAATCTCCCTGTACTTATTCATAATGCGTAGGGCTACCAAATTTTGCATATAGCTATATCTAGAGGGCCTTCACCAAGATTGCGTAAATTATAGCCCTAGGGTGGAATTTGATTCATCCCGAGGGGTCAGAAGTTTTACAAGGGCTTATATAGTGAAATCTTTAGAAATCTTCTTGTTACTAACCATATGAACTAGGGCTACCAATTTGAGTCCTGTCTCAGGGGTCTTATGTTCGAAACCAATTGGCCAAGTATTGTAATGTTTGGCATGTAGGGATTTTACATATTAGCCAGTGGTGCGATACAGGGCCATCATGGCCCTCTTGTTTTATCTTGTACCAAGATTGTTCAAATTTCAGCTTTGGGGTGAAAATTGCTCATTCCTTGTATCACAAATTTTTCATTGTTCCAAACCATTGGCTTATAGCTGTTATATTATCAAAGGTCCATTATCTAGTGTACCAAAATTGTTCAAATATTAGCACTGAGGTGACAATTGGTCCATTTCGATGGTCACAAATTTTACAGTGGCTTATATTTAAACTTCAAAATCTTCTTGCTCCAAACCATCCGGTCTAGAACCACAATATTTGGTATGTAGCTTTATCTTTGGGTCACCTGTATCCTGACTGTTTAACCCTTTACCACACATTCCCTACATTTAACGACCCAGGGAATGAAGCATGAAAACATTGTGGGAAAAGGAGAAAATGCTGGTAACCTACATTTTCTCCTTTTCCCACAATGTTTTCTATCCTTCCAAAAACAATTTTTAATTTTTCACTCATATTCATATTGTTGTCTGCAGATGCTTTCAATTTGGACAATTCTAAAATTTTGTCGTGTGGTAAAGAGTTAAGTTACTGCTGGGTGATCAAAATTGGTCTCCTGCCTGGGGGAAAGGATTACTTTACATTAGCTAAAATATAGCAAAAACTGTTGTAATCTTGAAAGGGTCATTATTTGCTCCTTTTGATCTTTTGAACAGTCCCTGAATGCTGCCCACAAAGACTGGATATGTGCCATGGACTTCATGAATGATGGAAATGTGTTGCTGAGCGGTTGTCGCGCTGGATACCTCAAGCTATGGCAGACGGACACCTGTACACAGATAGCTGAGATTAAGGCACATACAAGTCCAATAAATTCAATTGCCACAAATTCCACATCCATATTTACTGCCTCAAAGTAAGCACTTGTTCTTCATATTTTAAAATTTGGAGTTTTAATCAATTGTAGAACAGTGTTGTGTTTTCACAGCCTTGGGGATGAAAACATTTGAAAACATTTTAGAAAAAAGAATAAAATGCTGCTTATCAGTATTTTCTGCTTTTTCCATAATCTCTTTCATCTTTTTAAGGCAATTGCAAGAAATGTCATTTACAGCAATTTTAGTCTTATGATTTTGTTCCGAAAGTTAATTATATATATTTTAGTTCTGGCCAATGAAAAGACAATATGATTTTGTTCCGAAAGTTAATTATATATATTTTAGTTTTGGCTAATGACAAGACAATTGGCTGTTGTTAAAAACCATTCAAAAACCAAACTTGGCTCAAATTCCATATTTTCAAGACTGACCACTTAATTGGCTGTTGCACCCTATCTTCGCAAACCAGATGGCTAGCCTTGCAATTTATAAGTAGAACGACATTTAGATTTGGGGTCAAGTTTGAGTCAAGATTAAGTTCACCTGTTGTTCTAGGAGTTATGTTTGTTTTCCTATTTAGTTCAACTTCAAGTTCAAATTATATGAGTGGCATTCCGATAGAAAGGAGGGGGGCGGTTAATGCATCTCTGTGATGTACTATACCAAATATGTCATTACAGTCATAATTATGGATCTATGACGTCCATTATGTCTAACAGCCGACTGAATCATGAGGTAGAATAGTTCTTGAATGTGCAGAAAATTTACAGATAAGAAAGTGTTTCAACCTATGTTAGTTTGTGCAGACTGTGGGGGCTGATAAGGGTAATCCTAACAAGTGCTTGCACTGTGGTTTCAATAATTCCAAACATAGCATTTCAGGCAATTTTTTGTTTTGCCACAATGTTTTTTTTTTATCTAAAGTAGTGACTGAAGATTGTTTCATGTTACAAATTAAGAAAACAGTCATATTTCTGAAGGTACCATATTGATGATCATATCTGTAATTTTGGGGAAAAAAAGTTTAGCAAATAAGTCAAATGCTCATTTGAAACAATTCATCTACTTGTGTCAGTGTTTCAAAGATAAATGATATAGATGCAATGAACCTATATTAAGGGATATGTAACTAAATAATTGTTTCAACTTGTTCATGTTTTCAGTGAGTGTGGAGTGAGATTCTGGCAGTATAGACCATCAACTCTAGATCTGTCACCCATCTATTAAAAAGTACAATGATATTGTTGCTAGTAGTAATGCTGGAACTTTGAAACTGTTCTTGTTGGTTTCATGCTTGAACATACAGTTAACCTGTTAACCCTTTTCCAGACAACAAAGTTTACAACTAATCCAGATTGAAAGCAGTTGCAGACAACAAAATAAATAGGACCGAAAGATTGAAATTTGTTTTGGGAAGGATAGAAAACACTGTGTAAAAGGAGAAAATGCTGGTAACCAGCATTTTCTCCTTTTCCCACAATGTTTCCAAAAGGTTTCTTTCTTGGGGTCATTAAAAGTCGGCATTGTGTGGGAAAGGGTTAACATGCAATATCAAGTTTTAATGACCCTGAGAAGAAAGGCCTTTTAAAACTTTGTGAGAAAAGAAGAAATTGCTGGTTACCAGCATTTTCTTCTTTTCCAACAATGTTGCCTACCCTTTCAAAGACACATCTGACTTTAGAGCCATATCTCAAATTGTTGTCTGCATATACAGTATGGACAAGTCAAAAACTTTGTCATTGCTAATGAGTTATCTGCCATTGTGCAAGTATGCAATTGTATGAGTAAAAAGTTTAGCTAGAACAGCTATGCTTTTGGGAAATAGTATAATAGCATCTCTGACCTCTCATATGCTCTATAAGAACTGTTGCTGTACTATTTTCACAATGAAAAGGTATGCATTTGTTTGATCAAAACTGATTTGATCCAAGGACAGCTAGATAAATAAAAACAGTACATGGTGCTTCATAAATTGCTTTATAAAGTTCCAACAATTTTAAAGTTCCAGTCAACGGTGTGAACCCTATAAATTTTTGGCATGGTTTATTTCCCTCAGCTTCCATATTTCCTAGTGTATAGCTTTTTTTTTTGTAGCGAAAATCTCCTTTTTATATTATTTTATATTTAGTTATCAGAAAGCTTCGTCCCATATCTTATTTTGAACACCTATTGATGCCTCAACTACAGATGCTATTTGATAATGCTGAAACGATTAACTCTTTACCAAACGACAAAATTTTAGACTTGTCCAAATTGAAAGGAGGTGCAGACAACAAAATAAATGGGACTGAAAAATTGAAATTTGTTTTGGGAAAGGAAGAAAACATTGTGGGAAAAGGAGAAAATGCTAGTTACCAGCATTTTCTCCTTTTCCTACAATGTTTTCAAAAAGCTTCTTTCTTTGGGTCATTAAAAGTCGGGATTGTGTGGTAAATGGTTAATTCTTTACCAGATGACAAAATCGCCGGAAAGCATAATTATGCATACAAGACATTAAATGCGGCTGAAATGATGGAATTGGCATATAGAAATTGAGAAAACATTGTGGAAAAAGGAGAAAATGCTGGTTACCAGCATTTTCTCCTTTTCCCTCAATGTTTTCAAAAGGCCTCTCCTTCGGGTCGTTAGACTATGGGTTGTGTGGTAAAGGGCTCAAGAAATCATACAATATGAACACTCTCTTTATTTACTAAAATGTTTTGTTGACTTCTTAACCCTTTACCACACAGTCCAGAGTTTTAACAATCCTGAGGAAGAAGGCTTCAGAAAAAATTGCAGGTAAAGGAGATAATGCTTGTGACCAGCATTGTCTCCTTTTCCCACAATGTTTTCCATTGCTTCAAAAATGAATTCCATCATTCAGCTAAGTCTGATTTGTCGTCTGCAAATGCTTGGTATTTAGAAACAGAAATGCTGCTGAAAATATGGAGTGCAACCATTCTTCAGCACGCTGTTTAAGGTTAATCTCCTTCTGTGAAGAGAAGTGGATTATTTAGTAATGGATAAAAGCCTTTGTTATTGGTGGAACTTTTTGGTGCATTCAGTCTTGTCTTATATTTCTTAGATACTATTTTCAGGTACTTTGGGTCAGAATACCTTTGAATTTGCAAAATATATATTCGAAGATTTTTTTTTTTTCTTTCAAGTTTTAGACTTTAAAAATACCAAAAATTGGTTACGAAATAGTAGTCATTTTTAGTCAAAAATTTACATTTCTTGTTTACACAAGAAAGTCTGCATTTTTCATCTGATGCTTGTGAATCTTGCACAGATTTCTTTATCATCAAGGGGTTGAACCCAATCAAAAAGGAAGAAACACCTATTGTCATTTTTTGAAAAGAAATAGATTTATACCTGTAATACAGTGTTAGGCCAAGGTTACTTTAAAGAGAAGACAATTATTCTGTAACTTTGCAGAAATAGGGAATATATTCAAAACAAGTGAGACAAATGCACTCAGGACTAATTCTCAAATCAGTTCAACCCTTTTAGCACTATAGATGAAAACAAGAGCTATTGCAGACGACATGGACTAAGATCAGACTGCATAGAACATGCAGTCTGATCTTGGATATATAAGATGCGCTTGTTTAGTTGCCTAAAAAATAAAAAAATCTTTCTTAATCGTTTACCACACAGTGCTGACTTTTAACGACCCCTGGGAAGAATCTTTTCGAAAACGTTGTGGGAAAAGGAGAAAATACTGGTAACCAGCATTTTCTCCTCTTCCAAAATGTTTTCTTTCCTTTGATAGACATATTTCCTTTTTTGAGTAACATTTTATATGTTGTCTGCAAATGCTTTCAATTTGGACAAGGCTAAAATTTTGTTGTGTGGTAAAGAGTTAAAATGTATTTTTCAACTGTTCAAAGAGCTCAAGTTTATATATATTTAGCACTGAAAGAGTTAAATGTCCCACTTGTTTACAGTTTGATGGATCATTTTTCTAATTCAATGGGGCAGTGTCCCAGAATCTCTACCTTGTCAGAACACTGATAGTACAACATTGGTGTTTTCATTTCAGTGATCATACTGTAAGAATATGGAGGAACAGGTCTAGTACACAAGATCCCTCAGACAGCTCTGATGTTGCAGATGACAAGGCTGGATCAGGCCCTTAATGGATCACAAAGGCTGGGACAACCTGTTGGATACTGTTTAACCCTCTACCACACAATCTAACTTTTAACGACCCTGAGAAAGCTTTTATAAAACAAAAATTGGGAAAAGGAGAAAATGCATTTTCTCCGCTTCTCACAATATTTTTTACTCTTCTCCGCTTCTCACAATATTTTTTACTCTTCCCAAAACAAATTTCAATTTTTGAGACACAGTCATTTTGTCGTCTGCAAGTGCTTTCAATTTGGACATTTCTAAAATTTTGTCCTGTAATAATGAGGTGAAACCTGTGGGACAGTCCAAAACTGTCAGCACTGACTGAACAACCTGGGTCTGAATATTTGTTTCACTCAATATTGCATGTCATTTTTACAGAAGAATGACAATTTATATAACTTTAACCCTTTAACCACACAATCCCAAGTTTTAATGACCCTGAAAGGGAATACTATAGAAAACATTGTGGAAAAGGGAGAAAATGCTGGTAACCAGCATTTTCTCCTTTTCCCACAATGTTTTCTACCCTATCAAATACAAAAACCACCATGTATTTTACATTTAAGTTGTCATCTGCAAAAGCTTTCAGTGTGGTCTAGTTTAAAATGTTTTTGTTCATTAAAGGATTAACCTTAATTACAAATGTCTCTTAATTCTTATTGGCTGAGAAACCTCTTCAACCAGTCACCAGCAGAAGTTATTGTAATTTGACCACAGATACTTTGATTTTGACAAACATTGCCATCTTTAACCAAATGTATAAGACCAGATTTCCAGCGGTTTTACCTGCTACACATGATTCCTCTATCATTTTTAAGTATTATTCATACATTTCTAAACCAAAATGGAGAAGATCTTGTTCCGTAGTAATTTGTCATCCGATGTAATACATAGAATGGAACAAATGGATAAATAATAAGCATGTATTCATGGTTGAAACTCTGGAGATAGACAAATTTTAACCTTCCCACCATGAGAAAGAAAATTTAATATCGCAGTCAGTATAATGAACATGTCTGATTCATCGATGAAGTACGAGTAACAGTGATTCGAAATGTAGTTTTGACCAATCAGATTTGTCCGATAGTTTTCAACAATCGGATTCCTCTAACATGTAATTTGACTGGTCAAAACCATTTTTAGCATCACTCTGCCGTGAAATTTTGGTCTCACAGTGGTAATAGAAAAAAATGTCCATTTTCAAGGTGTTGACTCTATACCACATGATTCCAAGTCTTAATGACCATGAAAGAAAAGTCTTATGGAAACATTTTGGAAAAAGGAGAAAATTGTGATCACTAGCATCTCCATTTTTTCACAATGTTTTCAACTTCTCTATTTCTCACAATGTTTTCAATTCTATCATAGACATGAATCATCATCCGGACCATAATATTGTTGTTTGGTAAAGATCATTTCCCACAGAACGTGCTGTCATATCTTGGATCTACAAACACTGTCAACTATCTTGAGATATTGTGCTGAAGAAATAGTTTGAAATTCCATTATTTTGTTGTTGCTTATCTGTTCTGAAATCCCTGTTTCTGCACCTTAACGAAATAATCTCGAGTTTTAGTGACACATAGAAGTAAAGTTTTTCACACATCGTGGGAATAGAGGAAAACTTTTTCATTAGCATTTTCTTCCTTTGCCACGTTTTCTATCCTTTAATAACAAATCCCTCAAACTGAGGTACATAATTTGCTGCCTGCAAATGCTTTTGATGGATGAGTCTAAGCTTTTGTTGTATGGTAAAGAGCAAGGTGAAAGAGTTGCATAGCCAACTAGCTGATGTTAGAATGAAATGCTATAAGTTTGTTGAGTAAATGACCATAGTCTATCACAATATTATTGATGTAATTTAGTCATATTATTCATGTTTATGTGCCAAAGTCTGTGACTTTATAGAAATATGTTACAGATAATGTTAGTAATAGCCAGTAGTGTTGCATTGTAAACAGGGTAGCTTTATCATATCTAACTCTGTAACAGCCAAATCTTTAGATGTATGCCTTTTTCCAAAGTTCAGTCACACAGTAACATGAAAGTACTACTCCACTGCAGTCTGATCTTGTTATTCCTTGTAAATAAAAAGGTTTTTTCCAGTAATAAGCTTAATTTAATTAATAAGGTGGAAGATGTAGACCCATCCATGATCAGCCTGCATGTTCTGTTCAGTCTGATCTTGATCAATCAAAACCATTTGTGAAAGCATGTTGTAGTCCGAGTCTGTGACAGGTTAATCCCATAACCAAACAATCTCGAGTTTTAACGATCCCAGAAAGGGTGGCTTTTAAAAACATTGTAGGGAAAGGAGAAAGTGCTAGTAACCAGCATTTCCCCCTTTTCTCTCAATATATTCTGCCCCTACAAAGACAAACCTATCATTTGAGCAACATATACCGGTACTTTTACATTAACTTTGTCATTACTTTGAAAATGTTTTCAATTTGGTCTAGTCTGAAATTTTGCAATCTGGTAAAAAGCTTACTGTAAGTGCAGTATTTGGAGTCTTGTTCATATATATCACATTTGTAACATGTATGAATTGCTTCTTGTCATAATTTACTTAACCCTTTATCACACAATCCCAAGTTTTAAAAGCCAGTTTGGGAGGAGGCTTTTGAAAACACTTTGAGCCACACTTAAATTGTTGTGTGCAACAGCTTTGAATTTAGACGAGTGTAAAACTTTATTGCGTGGTAAAGAGTTAAATTTTTTTTCTAAATATTGTAAATGTTGAAGGGTACCCAAAATTAAAATATTTAGATATGCAGATTTGTTGTGTTGTTGTCATGCAACTAAAGCATACAACAGAAAAAATTGTGAAAATCTTTTTATAAGCCCTTAAGCTGCTAAGCACAACCGACTCACTGACCTTTTGCAGACAGTGTAGATCAAGATCAGACTGCACAGAACATGCAGTCTGATCTTGGATCTACACTGTCCGATAAGAAGATAATTTTTCCCCAAAATTAAGTTTAAAAAAGCAATATTGAGGGTTTTACCGTCGGCTTGAAGTTTTGTTTACTTATTTAGCAGGTTAAGGGTTAAGAAGTTACTGTCTCAAAGCATTGTTAATCCAGTTTTATGTGAAAACGATGTGATAGAATGTTTGTTTTTTCAGTTTCACGTTATAATTGTGCCATGCTCTGGCAAAAGGGGGCTGTAACCCTTTACCCCAGAGTCACGAGTTTCAAAGACACTGAGGAAGAAGCCTTTAAAAATGTCGCAGGAAACTGTTTTCCAAACTACCTACATATTCCAGCATTTGAGTCACATCTATATTGTTGCTTGCAAATGCTTTCAATATGGACAAGTCAACATTTTTGTTATTTGGTAAAGAGTATACCTGTCTCGGATTCAGTATACGTATAAAGTCCACCACATAATTATGGATCCATAAAATCAATTTTGTCTATTAACCGGCTGAATCCTGAGGTAGAATGTTCCTGGAACATGCAGATAACTTAGTGAAAGCAAAGATGTTTTGACCTCAGGGCAGACTGCACAGGCTGACCTTGGTTGATACTTTTGCTAGATGCACTAAAAGCCCTTTTCACAGGGCATGGTGCAAATATTAATTGCTCATTCTCGGGTCAAGTTTACTTGTGATTTCATTGTTAAATTTGTTGATTTTGAAGGAGTTTACTCGTTACTTGGGCTAGACCAATGATTTTGTCCTACAGTACATCCTTTTTGAAAAAAAATAAGAAGACAGTGCTTTTAACCTTTTATCACACAATTCCCAGTTTTAATGGCCCTGGCAAATTGGACTTTTGAAAACACTGTGGGAAAAGGAGAAAATACTGGTTACCAGTATTTTCTCCTTTTCCCCATTTTCAACCCTTTCACAGACAAATACCATAATTATATCCACATTCAATTTTCGTGCAAGTACTTTCAATACAGCCAAGTCTAAAAGTTTGTCTTTGGAAAGATTAATTGAACTGGCATTTTCACTCTATACCAAACAACCAAATTTTAAACTGGTTCAAATTGAAAGCATTAGCAGACGACAAATTAAATGTGGTGCAAATGACTGAATGTGTCCTTGATAGGGTAGGAAACATTGTTGGAAAAGGAGAAAATGCTGGTTACCAGCATTTTCTCCTTTTCCCACAAGGTTTTCAAAAGCCTTTTTCCTCAGGGTCGCTAAAACCTGTGATTATATGGTAAAGGATTAAAGTTTTATCTACACTTACCACATTTAGAGATAACAAAATTTTTAAATTTTAGGTATCATATGCCCAAATTCAATGCATTTACAGACCTAAAAGATTGGATTTGTTTTTGAAAGGATAAAATACATTGTTTGGAAATACAAGAGAGAAAATGACGGTTACCAATACTTTATCCTTTTCCCTTAATACTTTCAAAAGCCTATTTCCTAGGGCTTGTTTGGAAATCTAGTGAAAGCTTAAAATGAATATTTTTATAAGGTAATATTATTCTCACTATAAATCATAACAGGAACTTGTATATGTTTAACTGGTCTGTTTTCGAAGAAAACATTCAGGTATTGTTGTAGCCGTGGCGTTTTCAGCGTGCAAAAATTTTGACTTTTTATAATATCTCTGTTCTTACTAAAGATGTTTACCTTAAGAATTGGACTGCTTGGTAAATATCTTTAGAAAGGAAAACCAAAACAAAGAGGGACAGGTAACCATAAAAATATTTTTGACACAGTTATGCTTCTTTATTGACTTTTTAGGATTTTCAAAAACTTGGACATTTTTTAATTTCTATCATTACTGAAGATATTTACTTTGACCTTGTAGTGAATTATCAAAAAGGAAACCTACACAAAAGGGGCAGGTAACCACCAGAATATATATTTTGACAGTTATGCCCCTTTTTGACTGAGAATTTTCACAAAAAGTAAATGCAGCTGAGTGTTGGCACCTGCATGTGGTGCTCTTGTTTGAGCCAGGTATTGTTAAATTGTTGCTTCTATTTGCTGGATGTTGACATTCCATTCATTCACTGTTTAAAATCCATACATTTACTATCAAATAATAAAGCAGTGTACTACTGATTTTAAAGCTGGTTATTTATTACCTTTCTGTGCTGTTGATTGCATGGTGTTTAACCCTATAGCACACTGCAAAATTTTAGACTTGCCCATATTTAATGAATTTACAGACAATAATTCAAATGTTTTTCAGATTACAGTATTTGATCTTGAGCAGGTAGAAAACATTGTGGGAATAGAAGAAAATGCTTGTTACCACCATTTTCTCCTTTTCCCAGTGATTTTAAAAGCCTTCCATTTCAGGTTCATGAAAACTTGAGATTATGTAGTAAAGTGTTAAAGCCGTTTTCAATGTTGTTTCAGCCATTATCAAGAGAAAGTGCACTTAATCATGAGTTTCAATTGCCCTGTGCTAGGACAGACAATAGTCCGGTGTGGTTCTATGCAGTCTGATCTTCAGCTACACACACTAAAAAATTGCAAACAATTTATCTGTTTGCAGTGCAGATATCTCTTTTGGATCAATTCATTAAATTTTTATCAAATGGCAAAATCTTAGACTTGTCCAAATCAAAGAATTTGCACACAACAAATTAATTGTGTATCAAGTAATGTGATTTGCCTTTAAAGCAGCAGAAAATATTGTGGGAGGAGGAGAAAACTGTTGTTTATTAGTATTTTCTTCTCTTCTCAAAAAATTTCCAAAAGCATTTTCTCACAGAGTCATTAAAACAGAATTATGTGGTAAAGTCCATTACATTGTAGGGTATTTTCAAACTTAATGTTTTATGGACCCTGATCCCAATATAATCTCCCCCAACATATCTCTATGCTGTGCAGAAATTCGTCTCATATTGATTACTGAACCCATTCATATAGAGCATATTCAGACATTGGGTTTTGTGCAGCTTAGGCCTACCCAAATGTATCTAATGAGAGGATGATAGACAGTTAACCTTTTATCACTCAATCCTGTTTTTAACGACTGGGGGGGGGGGGGGGGGGGGGGATTGGAAAACATTGTGGAAAACATAGAAAATGCTGGTAGATCTACTCAGCATTTTCTTCTTTTACCATAGTATATCCTACCCTACAAATGCTCACAATTTGGACATGTCAAGAAATTTGTTGTTTGGTAGGAGTCAAAAGAGTTAACCCTTCACCACACAAGCCCGAGTTTTAACGACTTTGAGAAAGAGGTCATTTGAAAACATTATGATAAAATGAGATAATGCTGGTAACCAGCATTTTCTCCTTTTCCCATATTGTTTTTCATCCCATCGGAGACAAAACTCGTCATTTGAGCAACATTTAATTTGTCGTCTGCAAATGCTTTCAATTTGGACAAGTCTAAAATTTTGTTGTTTGGTAAAGGGTTAACTAATATTTATAAACAGTCCTATAGAAGTTGCTCTAGACTTCGGTCTGTATTTACAAACCATTCCTAGTTTCCTTCTTAGAGTTTTCTATATATTGAGAAAGTAATACAACTTCTGATTGGCTAAACCATTTGTTTAACCCTATACCACACAGTTAATGTTTTAATGACCCTGAGAAGGAAAAGCTTTTGAACACATTGTGGGAGTAGGAGTAAATACTGTAAACCAGCATTTTCTCCTTTTCCCACTATATTTTCTAGCTTTTCTCCAGTTTTCTATGCCATATCTACTATGTCGCTTGCAAACGCTTTAAATTTGAAGTGGCCTAAAATGTTGTTGTGTGGTAGAGTTAAGCCTATCAGAAAATGTGTTACTTTGGAAGTGTTCGAAATTCTGGAAATTGAGGCTAAAGTGTTTTTAAGAATGCTTGGTGAATTCAGTCCCAATCTTGAATTCTGGAAAAGACTTAGGTGTAAAATTTTGTTGTGTGGTTGAGAGTTTTGGATATACACTTGCCAATACTAAGCAAATTTCTTTGATCAAAACAGCCTTGAGGTAGATTGCGCAATTAGAGCTTTGTGACATTTTTACAAGTAATGGTCATTTTACATAAAGGTACCGGTACATCGAAATTGAAATGAACAAGAAACTCGTAAAAATGAAAATAAGCCAACTTTTATTCTTGATTGAAAGCATATCTTATCAATATATACATTCACACATACCTTGATATAAAATCAAGGATCATATTTTGTGTATATGATCCCTGTTAAAATCTAGTGTTTTCTGGTTAATAAACTCAAAAAATTAAACAGGCAATTATTGATACATGAACCCACTTGTTATTCTGGAACATGCCTTAGCACAATTAATTAAGTAAAACCAACTCTCATTTTCAAAATAACAAGATTAACACAAACTAAAAAAATAAGCTACTTTAACTTACAAGGTTTTTACTTAAAAGAGATGACATACTATTTTCTAATGATAAAACTATGACATCTCCCAAGAGACTGAAACCTTTTGCAATTGCACAAAAAATGAACATGTATACAGCTATTTAAACCTTATTTGTGAATCTTTGTCGTCCACTTAGGTGTGGTGACAACAAATTCAAAATATTGTCCAATATTTTCAAAAGAACGTCATCTATTACTAGAATTTGTCATATATGCACCTACCTGTCCATATATATTTGGAAAGGAGGGATCGACCGATTCCACATTCTTTCCCCCCCCCCCCCCCCCAAAAAAAAAAAATTGATAATTATAAAATAAAATCTAAATTTCTTAAAAAGTTTGCATAATTGATGTAAGAATATTGGATAGAGAGCATTAAAAAATATGAAAGCCCAAACATTGTGACCAGAGGAAACTGCTCCATTGCCTACAAGTTTTTCAAATGTGGTCTGTTGTAAGACGCACAATATGGTCTGCTAGAGACATGGGGAGAAAAAAAAGTACATATAAAGAAATATAGCACAAAAATTGCATAATGAACCAAACTTATCATAAATGATAGTCAAATCAATTGCAAAATAGATACAAAATTCACACTAAGCCGATAACTGCAAATTACCAACATGATTCTGTCTTTGACACTCATAAATCATCAAATTAAAATTTTGGTTTAACCCTTTACCACACAATCATGAGTTTGAACAATCTTGCAGTAAAAGTCCTTTTAAAAGACATTGTGAGACAAAGAGAAAATGCTGGTAAACAGCATTTTCTCCTACAATGTTTTCTTCCGTTCCCACAGAATTTCATACGAGTCACATTTAATTTGCCTTCTGCAAATGCTTCGAATTTTGAATAGTCCAAAATTTTGGTTTTTGGTAAAGAGTTAAAATACAAAGGAAAACACAAGTAACCTTGATTAAAACAGTAATAAAAGAGTACCTTGTTCTGTAGGGTGTCATAAAAACCATTTTGGTTTATCTGGCACATTCTACCACTATGTAAAACAACAGAATGTTGAATAATACAAAATGTATTATGAAAAAACAAATTGTTTACAAACAAAAGGAACTGTTATTATTTGCCCAAATAAATTTACATATATCAACATTATAAGATAACGTTTACAAGCAATAATTTGTGAAAACATGTACATGTACTTGTAATGCATGAAAATACATGTATTGGAAAACATGATGTTTTAATTAGTGGTCTGCAAGATTTAACTCTTTACCACACAATCCTGACTTTTAACCACCCTGACAGAGAAGCCTTTTAAAAACATTGTGGGAAAAGGAGAAAATACTGGTCACCAGCAGAAATGTCAGAAATCATCATTTCAGCAACATATAATTTATCCACAAAATCCATTTCATAAGTACTGGTACGCTGACTTTGTCGCAGCTCGTTTTTGCTAACTACTTCCACTCTAAGGTATATACCAAGCTAATACAAAGGCAAAACAACAAGGATATATGAGGTCTTGTCATTTATTTCCTAAATGACGAAATGTTATCACAACAAGATAATATGCATAACTATCTGGTAGCTGGGGTGAAACATACACAATGACTAGTATTAATGTCACAAATGACAAGAAATTACATCCTACCCCAGCTACCTTCATATATTAAATGATTATGCAAAAAGTTTGTGCATGAAAAGGCCATAAGCATGGTGCATGAAACCACGCACCAGGCAGACAAAGTCAGAGTTTAATGATGGAAATCAAGAACAAAATCAAGTGTGATAAACAATCAGACCTCAAACAATAACATGTATCAGAAACTGTGACAATATTTACACTCATGTATTGGTTGAAAATTGGTAAGGATATGAAAGAAAGGCAGTAAACAAACAGCCTGTCACATGTCTGAAATAACATAGTCTTTGCACATACCTAAAACATAAACAAGAATGTACAATGTAAAGCAAGTGTAAAAGATGATACAGGTAAATACTTGGTTCGCATGATAGAACAAATACAACATTGTAAAAAGGTGAACAAAACATAATTATACATAAGTAAATTGAACATGATATAAGATGAGCCCGTGGCCAGTCATGTACTTGGAAAATTTCATATTGAAAGGATGCTAAACCTTTTAGGCATTTTTGCCTGAAATCCTTTGAATTTGGTTCAGTTTAAAATGTTTTTTGTACTGGTAAAGCATTAAGCAATGTGGTCATATTAAAACTGAATTTGAGGCATGCTCTGTTAAAAGGGGCTTACATACATGTAGATCAGTAGTATATGACAACTTGCTTGGTATCAGGCATCACAGAGATGCATGAAAGCCCCTTTTCCTTGAGCACTGTTTATTTTTATTGCGATATTCAATGCATTATATTCACTCTCTTCCTGTAGATCATACCATGTTTTCCAACATACATGGACAATTATATGCAATAAAAATAACTACAAAACACAAAGTTAGCAATACACAAATTAACCTTCTATCCTCTCTTGAGCATAAGCAACACTGATGTTAATATTAGTTGGCCTGGGTCTAGATAATGACCTAGAGCACATAATATTTAAACTAGATGTTCCAATGATCACCTACACCTTGACCCAAAAAAATGCTATAGGGCTCATCCTTGGGTCATAAGCAACTTTTGTATGAAATCACATTGTTCTACATTTGTAATATGCATAATTACACTGTTTATTCTTTATGCAAGAAATTTCAAAGGGCCATAACTCCCAAGAGAAACAGTTCACTCTAAACATGTTCATAATATGCACATCTCTTAAGAGAGAAGTTTTGTTAAAGTTTTGTTGAATTCCACTCAATGATTGTTGAGAAATTGTATGGAAATCTTCAACCAACAACAGTTTTTGTTAAGAAATGGTGCAGAAACGAGTTACGTACACACAGACAGGTGCAGGCACAAGCAGCCCTATATTTTCTGCAGATATTCTTTCAGGAAGCATTGAAAAGTTGCTTAACCCTTTACCACACAATGACGCCTTTTAACGCCCCTGAAGAAGAGGCCTTTTGAAAACATTGTGGGAAAAGGAGAAAATGCTGGTAACCAGCATTTTCTCCTTTTCCCACAAAGTTTTCTACCCTATCAAAGAAAAGTTGCGTCATTTGAGCCACTATAAAATTGTTGTCTGCAAATGCTTTCAATTTGGATAGGTCTTAAATTTTGCCGTGTGGTAAAGGGTTAAAGTTTGAATATTTATCATACTGGTGTTAACTAGCATAAAAATACTTTTCACACAGTATGTGTCCATGTAAAGCTAGAACTGCTTCAACACTGATCATTTAATATCCCAGCTAAGTTCTCAGACAAAGAAAGCACTTGTTTAAATTAATGCAAATTATAAATGCAAATACTGATTTAGAGAGATATAATTATATCACACTTCACCCTTTACCAAACAAACCCAGGTTTTCATTGAATGATGTTTAACGCCGTTTTCAACATTATTTCAGTTATATCGCGGCGGCCAGTGCACCTATCCATGCGTTCCTGGAGTCTCTTTTACCAGTACTTCGCACAATTTTCTTTCCAAGCCACTGGCTGCTTTCCCACATAATCATCATCGAAACAATGGTCAACAGTGGGAGAGGAATGAATCCTGTCGCAGTGACTATCATCAATCCTCGGAAAGAAATTGGCCGAGCCAGGGATCGAACCTTGGACCCCATGTTCTGAAGTCTTGCCTTGGGAAGAGGTCTTTTGAAAACATTTTGGGAGGAGAAAATGCTGGTAACAAGCATTTTCTCCTTTCTCCACAATGTTTTCTACTTTGTCAAAGAACACTTTCGAATTTGTCATGTGCAGATGCTTTCAACATGGAAGAGTAAAAAATTTGTCATTTTGGAAAGTGTTAACCCTTTACCACACAATCCAGAGTTTTAACGACCCTAAAAGAGAAACCTTTTGAAAACATTGTGGGAAAAGGAGAAAAATGCTGGTAACCAGCATTTTCTCCTCTTCCCACAACGTTTTCTACCCTATCAAAGGTAGAAATTTTCATTTCAGCTACATTTAATATGTCATCTACAACTGCTTTCAATTTGGCTGAGTCCAAAATTTTATCGTCTGGTATAGAGTTAAACAGAGATGGTTATAGCATTTACTCTTGCTCAGCCACAGTTAATGGTTGCATAAAGTTTCAATAAAAATTGAGAGAGGAAAATATGACACAACATTGGCTATCTGTATACCTACTGGTTGATAGACAGGCTGATTTCAGTGTTTTTCCAAAGTAAAGATACAGCATGATTCAGTACTACTTCATACACATATATTTAGAAGCTTCCTATATACACTTCACAGTCTTAAAACTGTTTACTGAATGACTAAAGTACAACAATAAAGCATGAATTAAACTCACTTGGCCTATACTAAAAAGTCATTTGAGGCCTCAATAATTTGTTTAGCTAATTCTATGGCTCTTTCTGCATCACTTTTTGTAAACGTGTCTGCTGGAATGTTAGGATTTGAAGCCCTGTTCTCTGGATATCGCATTCTTGTGTGTCTTCCTAAATGTGACTCAATCTGGTTGGCCTATAAAACAGAAAAAAACATTTCTGTAGGCAAGCAAGTTGAAGAATTGATATCCACAACCAAAAGAGTTAGGATACCGACATAAGATGTATGTTGAAAAGGGTTCCATGAAAAGAAAAATTCATGTAATGCCAGAACTACTTTTGCTGTCTAACTAATGTAACCAAACATGTAGATCTATACAAGATTTCATAATGTTTTTCTTTCTAATTTTACACTGAGTCGGAACTTCAAATGCTAGCTAAGTTTATTTTCTCTGAATGTCATAGTTTAAAAAAAATATCCAAAAAATCAATAAAGTCTTAGAACTCATTGACAGTTCACTGAGTATGAATTATCTAATTTTTCAAATTCCAGGGTATTAAACTTCTAATGATAGATCTACTAACTGTAATTTTCAATGCCGCAACAACGTCATGGATTTTTAATTTTTGACGTCATGAACGAGCCGTTGTCCAGTGCTCTGAATACCAATGAAACGCGCATTAGAAAGTAGAAACTGCAATACTGGATTTACAAGAAAAAAAACAAGAGGGCCATGATGGCCCTGAAGTCACTCACCTGAGCCTTTTGATCAAGCATGACCTATTTCCAATCTCTTCAGAGATATTAAGACAAACAGTCTGACAAACACTCATTAGTACTGGGCTTACAAATATGGCCTCTAGAGTGCACACAAGCTTTTTCTAGAATTTGTCACAGCGGCCTACTTGACATGCAGAAATTATCCAGACATACATTCAGACAAACTTTCATGAGTATTTGAGAGAAAATGTGGCCTGTAGGGTGTACAAAAGGTTTCTACGCGATTTGACCAAGTGACCTAGTTTCTTATCCAACTTGACCAATATTCATACTAGTCTAAGATATTATCAAGACAAACATTCAAAGCAAATTTCAAGATTATTGGACTGAAAATGAGGACTCTAGAGCATACACACAGTTGAACAAGGATGAAACTTGGTGACCTAGTTTTTATTCCATGTGACCCATTTTCAAACTCATGCAAGATATCATCAAGACAAACATTCTAACAAAAGTTTAAGGAATATTGGACTGTAATTATAGTACAAAAGGTTTTTCTAAGATTTAACCTTGTGACCTAGTTTTTTATCCAACATGACCAATTTTCATACTAGTCTAAGAAATTATCAAGACAAACATTCTGACCAAATTTCAAGATTATTGACTGAAAATGTGGCCTCTAGAGCTTACATAAGGTTTTTCTAAGATTTGACCTGGTGACCTAGTTTTTGACCTGACATGACCCCTTTTCAAACTCATCCAAACTATCATCATGACAAACATTCTGACCAACTTTAAAGAGCTTTGGACTTCTGGAGCATATACAAGGTTTTTCAAAGATTTTACCTAGAGACCTACATGTAGTTTTTGACCCCACATGGCCCACTTTCCAACTCGTCTGCGATATTATCAAGACAAACATTCTGACCAACTTTCAAGAGTACTGGACTTAAAATGTGGCCTCTAGAGCGTACACAAGGTTTTTCTAAGCTTTGACATGGTGACGTAGTTTTTGACCCGACATGGCCCATTTTCGAACTCGTCCGAGATATTATTAAGACAAACATTCTGATCAACTTTCAAGAGTATTGGATGAAAATCTGGCCTCTAGAGCATACACAAGGTTTTTCTAAGATTTGACCTGGTGACTTAGTTTTTGACCCGACATGGCCCATTTTTAAACTCGTCCGAGATTTCATCAAGACAAACATTCTGACCAACTTTCAGGAGTATTGGACAGAAAATGTGGCCTCTAGAGCGTACACAAGGTTTTTCCAAGATTTGACCTAGTTTTTGACCCGACATGACCCATTTTCAAATTCATCCAAGATATCATCAAGGCAAACATTCTGACTAAGTTTCATGATTATCGGACTGAAAATGCGGCCTCTAGAGCGTACACAAGGTTTTGTAATATGTGACCTAGTGACCTAGTTTTTGACCTGACATCACCCATTTTCGACCTCATCTGAGATATCATCAAGGCAAACATTCCGACTAAGTTTCATGAGTATCGGACTGAAAATATGGCCTCTAGAGCGTACACAAGGTAAAAAGTTCACGACGGACAACGGACACAGCACGATCACAATAGCTCACCATGAGCACTTCGTGCTCAGGTGAGCTAAAAAACAGTAATGTCACCATTTATGTGTTTATTTGTTGTCTGTGTTGTTGTATTATAAGGAATGAAGAGAGTTTTTTGGCCTATGAGAAAGTAAACTGAGAAGATTTTTCAAAATGATAAGAATCGTAAACAAAAGAAATATAAACAAGAGGGCAAAGATGGTCCTTTATTGCTCATCAGAAACTGATTAAAATGTACAAATGAAATGCAAGGTAATATCAGATGTGTTGCCTTTTTTCTTGTTCAGCATAACAGTAAAAAACTTGGGCAATTTGTAAGGAACCACCTATGTGGTGAAGCTGTTTGTAGGCATTTTAGTATAAAGCTTCAAAGACCATGGTCGGCAAAGCTAAACAAGAGCTTTGCAGTACGGCGCATATACGCTAGAAAGGGCTTGTCAGTGAAATGTGTTAAAATCTAGAACGCCTACAGAGATCAAAATTTCAAGAGTCACATGCACAACTACACATCATACAGATTCATTGTGGAAGGTTTCAGATTATTCCGATGAAAACTGTAGGAGGAGTTGCGCACACAAGAAATTGCTAACGGAGGGGCGGACAGACAGACAATCGGACTGATGTACAACTGGGGCTATAACATTATACAACCCTTCTGGCGTATAAAAACAAGAGGGCCATGATGGCCCTGAAGTCGCTCACCTGAGCCTTTTGACCAAACATGATTCATTTTAAATCTCTTTCAAGACATTGTAACAAACATTCTAACAAACTTTCATAATTTCTGGACTTAAGATTTGGCCTCTAGCTTGTACATAAACATTTTCCAGACTCATCCAAGATGTCATCAAGACAAACCTTTTGACCAAGTTTCATGAGTATTGAACTTGAATTAGAGTGCATGCAGGGTAATAGTTGATGCCTTGACAACGCATGACTAACACTGCACAATCGCAAAAGTTCACCTTCAGCACTTTGTGCTCAAGCAAGCTTAAAATTACAGGAGTTCTTCATTTATGAAGTTTCTTTTGATAGCATCCAGTTGCATTCGAGTTAAAGCTCCAAAAACCGACAAAAAGCAGAAATTCTAAAATGGCCGAGAGGCAGCTATCTTGAATTCAATCTGACAAAGAAAAATAAAAAGGGATGAGCTAGCTAGTTATCTCTTTACCACACAATCCTGAGTTTTAACAACCTTGAGGAAGAAAGCTTTTGAAAACATTGTGGGAAAAGGAGAAAATGCTGAAAACCACATTCTATATACCAATATTCCCCTAAATTGTGCAAACATTGTGGGAAGCAGGTAAATTGTAGGATACCAATACAGGTATAGTCTCCTTTTTAAGCAGTGTTTCTCCAAACTTTTTTACCCTCTAACCTTTTCCCACAACGTTTTCAAAACCTTTAATCCCCAGGGCCCTTAAACTCTGGATTGTGTGGTAAAGGGTTAAACATACGACAGAGCATAGGTATATAATTATATAATACCTACACAGTGTTGTTGTTTATCAAAAATATCTAACAAGGTTGGGAGAATCAGTAATTATCGAGCTGATAATAGAGTAAATTCACCTAACACCGACACCCCCCATATATCGACACCCTCCATGTTTTAGCCTAATACATACTTGCTTTAACCCTAAGATATGAAAATATCTTGGTCTGTTATGACATTAATATGTTGTGTAACTTTTGGTGCCAAATTGAGCACCCTTTTCTTAAATTTGACTGAATCGATGTTTACGTGGCTCTGGCTAACCCCCGAGATAAGGATGGTGGAAAATATACATGACCATTAAATTTATCTTTTTGGATTACAGTAGGAAAATTTGTTAAAATTATGCATTTTAAAGGTTAACTTTAAGTGAAAATAATGTTTTAACTCTTTCCCACACAATCCCGAGTTTTAACAACCCTGGTAGAAACAGCATTTGAAAACATTGTGGAAAAAGAAGAAAATGCTGGTAACCAGCATTTTCTCCTGTTTCGACAATGTTTTCTACCCTCTCACATGTAAAAATGCTCATTTGAGTAAAATTAAATCTGTTGTCTGCATATGCTTTCAATTTGGACCAGTCAAAAGTTTTGCTGTTTGGTAAAGAGTTAACAAAAGACTTTGATCTATGTAAGCATAGAAATGCAGTCTCTAAAATGCGCAAGAGTGAACTATAGGGTCCTTATTACCGACATGTCCCTTTTGCTGTAAATTTTCCAACCTTCACAAGGAGGAATGCATTGTCATATATATGGTTATATCAGGCATTTTTATAGCACTAAATATAGAAAGACATAACAAACACCGTCTCAAGTAAAATGAGGAGATTTTTTCGAAGTAAAAAAATCGTCGTAAAATGTAGGATCAGGTAACATCAAAGAAAAGTGACAGGGGTGTGGAATTCCTATGCCCGACTTGTCCGACTCGGGACTTTTTGCCGGCGGACAAGTAGATTTTTCCAGAGCACTTGTCCGTGGACAAGTGAATTTCGCAGCCGCACATAATAAGATAATGCCGTATTGATATCAATGACGATCCTCAAACGCTCTATTTATTCAAACTTCTCTATGATCCACTTCTGTACTTCGTAGAAATATACATTCTTACTTTACAAACTATTTTATCCATGGGACACCTCTCGTTTGAGGCATTACTACAGAAAAACAAGCTATCGTATCAATGGCAAATATGCAGTGTTGTAGTAAATATGATGCCTGGTAAAATAGTTGCGCTGTGTTTTTTTTTTGCACAAATTCGCCGTTAGATCTGGTGGCTTAAAGATCCTGAAAAGCATAAATCTAAAGGGCAGAGAGGCAAGGAATATGATGCAAAGCGCAAACTTGTGTTTAAGGATAGCTGATTTGCTGCCTTTTATTGGCACCGATAGTCCAATTCGCTGCTGTCATATTTGTAGAATGTTTCCGTAGTCCGAGGATACGATCTCAGCTCAATCTGTTCTTGGGAAAATCTTAGCCTTCCAAGTCACCTACATATTTGCATAATTCACGCATTTAATTGAGCAATCACGCACAGAAATATGAAGTGAAACGTGCAGGCACGCACATGTTTCATGGCTCCCGTTGTTGATCGCCAGTGGCGCCAATTGGCACAAGTTAAAAAGAAATGGCCCCAGAACTGAAGCACTAGAGAATCTACAGGCGACAAGTCATGTCTACGCATTAAATTGAAAGATCAAAACTCTGATATAGGCCTACAAAAAAAAAAAGACACGAGACAACATGGTATATCGCTCGATTTTTTTTAAGTAATTCTGTTGTTGGTACTTGGTAAATTTTCCTAGCAGACAATGGTTACTCTGAAAATTCTAGGGGGGTGGGGTGGGGGCGGGGGTTCCGGACCCCTCTGACCCCACCATGTATCCGCCCATGTTCCCATTTCGATGTCAGCAAAACCATAATTTATGTTATCCGTGATTAGTCGACGCAAACCCATCTGCGTCGGGTCGATCAAAAGTTTCTGTTGATGAAGCCATTTTCAACGTAATAATGTTAGTTAAGGTATAGGTGCGTTATTTATTAAAACTCTTTCCTTAATGTTGACGACACAAGGAGCTTTTGTGGACAGTGTAGATCAAAATCAGACTGCACAGAACGTGCAGTCTGATCTCTGATCCACATTGTCCACATTTTCATTCTAGATTATAAATGAACTATTTCTTCATCTTGCAATGGAAGTGTTCTTACGAACGAAGTCCTTAACAAAGAAACAAATGAAGAAATGCATGGCAGAACAAATCGCATCTGGCGGGATTCGAACCCATGGCGGACAAGATCCTCGTTTTTCGAGGTTTAAAAGACCAATACCTTAAACACTGAGCCAAAGAGATATCTCCCTAACGCAGCTGTTAAGTATTGTACTTAAATCAGGACGAAGCCATGCATGAAAGAGTGGTCTCCCGTAATACACCCCCTCTTAAAGTCATCATTCATTGATGACTCAAAGCCTTATTAGGCAGCAAGTCTATTATTTAGACAACAAATGATGTCTGTTTAATGGCAACAAATGGGATTAATGGCTCAATGGCCAATCCCGGACGAGCCCCCATCTTACGAACAAAGTCCGTAACAAAGAATCAAATGAAGAAATGCATGGCAGTACAAATCGCATCTGGCGGGATTCAAACCCACGGCGGACAAGATCCTCGTTTTTCGAGGTTTAAAAGACCAATACCTTAACCACTGAGCCAAAGAAATATCTCGCTAACGCAGCTGTTAGGTATTGTATTTAAATCGGGACGAAGCCATGCATGAAGGAGTGGTCTCCCATAACAGTGTATTTTTAGCCAATGAACAAATACTATTTATTTATTTGGTAGTGAAAGAGTTAATATCGCGTTCTAAACTGGGCTATAATGGGTATAGATAATAACGGCTGCATGTGAAAATCATTTGGACTGGTTTCACCTTTTTGTCATTTTTTGTCGAACTTAACCAAACAGAATAATACACATAGAGTTCCTTCGGATAGCTATCGATTAGATATCAAATGTCTTTATTCTTTAATATATTAACCATTACCAAACGACAAAATTTCAGACCTGTCCAAAATAAAAGTTGCACACAAAAATTCAAAGCGATTGTATACTGGGTAAAATAAGTATCTTACTAAATAGAAAGCATTGTGGGAAAGAAGAAATTGCTTCCCAAAGCACTTTCTCCTTTACTCACACTGCTTTCATAAATAGTGACCATAACATAATCTCAAAACAACACCACGTCATATAATAACCACACAACGTAATAAGAAGACTAAAAAACGTAATGAGAAAACTGCATGATAAAACAATTTTACCATACAATGTATTAAAACGACATCATAATGATTAAGGAAAAGGCCATAACGTAATTTCAAAACCACATCATGTAATATAATAACAACACAACGTAATACGAAGACTACAAAACGTAATGCGAAAACTACATGACAGAACAATTTAACACCATAACATAATCTAAAAACACCATCACGTAATATAAAGACCACATAACGTAATCTCAAAACCACATCACGTCATATCCCCACAACGTAATAAGAAGACTACATAAGGTATTGAGGAAACTACATAACAATTTAACACCATGACGTAATCTGAAAACACCATCACGTAATATAAAGACCACATAACGTAAAGCAAAGACCACACCTCGTAACGCATATATAAAATAATGGAATAAAAAAACGATTAGATCTGAAATATCACACAAAGAAATGTTTTATGACAACATAAGACAGTTATGGCGTTCCATAGTGAAGGATGCACGAGTCGCTCTTTCTCACAGCTAATCAAGGTGGTATATTGTTTATGTAAACTTATTAACAGGAATAATCCGCATATCTAGTGTAAAAATTATAGATTTGAAATGAAATGCAACCCTAATTGACAAAATTAAGTCAAATCATGCAGAAATTCCACTCCAAAAATTAACTGGCACGAAACACAGATCACTACAAAAAACACGAAAATCCATGACATAATAACGATGGGTTTGACGTTGGATCAAAGGCATTTAAACTGTCTTTTTGGCTTCCATAATGACTTCAAACAGTGATTTTACACAAATCTCTCTGGAAAAACAAGAACTCAAAGCTAATGAGTGTCTGAAACTGACAGTAAAATGGTAATTCTACTGGCCATCACGTTGGAAGTTGTCACTCTGAACCTGGTCCCGTGAGTAAGAGAAAATTACAAGCAACATCTTTTTTTTTTACCCACATTGTTTTTAGGAGCAGATGACTGCAGAGTGTGATTCATTAAAACAAATTTTCAATACACCACTGATTTACACTAAATATTTGGACAAGTAAACTTTAACTGCGGACAAGTAGAAAAGTCAGTCCAACTTGTCCGTGGACAAGTGGGAAAATTGAACAAGAGGGCCAAGATGGCCCTGGATCGCTCACCTGAATTTTTGAGAGGACCATAATCAACTTTTTTTAAAGTATTGAAATTTTGGAAACAAAATCAGTATTTTGCCAAGCAATTATAAAAAGGTCACCTGTAAAAATCATCACCCCTACAATCATCACCACAGCCATGTTTTTGACGAATCAGAATTCTGCAAATAAATTTTAGGATAGGTCACACAATGACCTTATCTTGAACAAGAGCACATGCCCGATAGTGGCTAAAAATATTAAGTTGAACAAGAGCACCTCATGAGAGTGCCAATGATTGGCTGTTGGAACCTTGCTGGATAGTAAAATAAAATTCCAAATCGCAAAAGGGGCATAATTTGGACAAAACAATTTTGGAGTTAACTGCCCTTGTTGTATGGGTTGCTTTTTACTAGTGAACAATAATTCCGAGTTTTAAGTACATGTGTTGAGTGGAAGCCAAGATATAACAAAATGTCGAAGTTTTTGCACAACAACAACAACGCAGATGACGTCAACAGGGCTATGTCAATACCTCGATGTTTTCTTTGAAAACAGCTAAGCTAAATAAGGGGTATAATATAAGGATCATTTCTGTGAAATAACTTCAAAATCTGAATAGTGGTTTCAGAGGAGACAAAATTTTTAAGAATCTCTTCATGTCCTCAGACAGCAAATAGCTTCCACCCACCACAGCCATGTTTCTTGAAAGATCAAAATTTCGCGAATACATTTTCAAAAGGGGCACCTAAGGAACATTTCTGTGAAATTATTTCAAAATCTGACAAGTGGTTTAGGAGAAGAAGAATTTCAAAGAATTTCTTTAAGTCCATACAGTGCAAAGATGCCCATCCCCACCCAGGCCATGTTTTTCGACGGATCAAAATTACACAAACAAACTTTAAAAAGGGTTACCCAAGGAACATATCTGTCAAAATATTTCAAAATCTGACCAGTGGTTTCAGAGTAGAAGATTATCAAAGAATTTCTTGGAAAATTTCATTTGGTTGCCATGGCAACCAGAGTTTTTGGTGAAATCAACTTCTGTGAACAATTTTTAAAGAGGACCTCCCAAGGAACATTCCAGCCAAGTTTGGTCCAAATCGGCCAAGCGGTGTAGGAGCAGAAGATGTTTAAAGAATTGTTGACACTGCTGGACGCCAAGAGCCACCCCCTCCACCGCGGCCATGTTTTTCGACGGATCAAAATTTCGCGAACAATTTTTGAAAAGGGTCACCCAAGGAACATATCTGTGAAATTATTTTAAAATCTGATCAGCGGTTTCAGAGGAGAAGATTTTTATAGAATTGTTGACACTGATGGGCGCCAAGAGCCCCCCCCCCTTCCACCACGGCCATGTTTTTCGACGGATCAAAATTTCGCGAACAATTTTTGAAAAGGGTCACCCAAGGAACATATCTGTGAAATTATTTCAAAATCTGACCAGCGGTTTCAGAGGAGATGATTTTTAAAGAATTTCTTGAAAAATTCGATTTGGTTGCATGGCAACCAGAGTTTTTGATGAAATCAAATTCTGTGAACACTTTTTAAAGAGGACCTCCCAAGGAACAGTCCAGCCAAGTTTGGTCCAAATCGGCCTAGTGGTGTAGGAGGAGGAGATGTTTAAAGAATTGTTGACACTGCTGGACGCCAAGAGCCCCCCCCTCCACCATGGCCATGTTTTTCGACGGATCAAAATTTCGCGAACAGTTTTTGAAAAGGGTCACCCAAGGAACATGTCTATGAAATTATTTCAAAATCTGACCAGCGGTTTCAGAGGAGAAGATTTTTAAAGAATTTCTTGAAAAATTCCATTTGGTTGCCATGGCAACCAGAGTTTTTGATGAAATCAAATTCCATGAACAAGTTTTAAAGAGGACCTCCCAAGGAACATTCCAGCCAAGTTTGGTCGAAATCGGCCATGCGGTTTAGGAGGGGAAGATGTTTAAGAAATTGTTGACGCCGCACGACGGACGATGCACGACGGACACAGCTTGCCCCTAAAAGCTCCCCTTAAGCACGTTGTGCTCAGGTGAGCTAAAAATTGCTCACTCCTGAGTGAACCATGCTGCGGCACAAATAGTACACTAAAATTCTGCTGTAAAATACGGGTACTTTAGTAAGAAGGCAGCTGCAAAGGTTTTAGGCGTTTAACACACAGGTAGCAGGCAGGTAGACTGCTTGAATTTGCTACTCCAACTGGCCAAAAACCTGTTCTTACCTGTACTGAGGAGGCTACTTCGGTGCAAAAGGCAAAGTTAGTGTATAATTATCTGTTGGCTATTCTTTGCTTTTGAAAACGTGAAATTATGACTTATTTTGCACATGTCCTACTCATCGATGTTAGGGAAACCTCCATTTAGAACAATTCACCCATTGATTGTTGGTTTGTTCTGTAAATACAACCCTTTAATGACCATGCACACTCATAGAGGAATTAGGAGCAAGTCAGAATAAATGATTTATATGACTTCTGGTTTATTTGATGGAATTATGAAGTATTCGTAAAAGATGTTCCAGATTTTGATTGTCTGCTAAAGAAACCTCGGTGCAGTCAACACTGTTCAGTCTAGTTTTCTGCTGTCTGCAAAGTCTAGTAGATCTATTTTTTTTTTTGTTCAAAAAAATTCACATAATGTCACATGTATAGGCCCTACAACATGGTAATAAACATGCACAACTAACAATGAATGGCGCCGCTCAATGCATTTGGCGATTATTTGCCCCCTCTAATCCTTTTCCAAGGTAAATGTCTTGGAGATGCTAGTTTAGGTAGTTTCAACGAGGCAAGGTACATTATACACATGTATATTACGAAATCTGATTGAAGAGATGGATTCAGAAACATTTTTCCCCAGAAATATTACTTTATATTGTTTAATGCCAGAAAATCAACTGTCATTCTTCGCCAGTGGATTCACTTTTTTTAAAAGCAATCAATGTATGATTAATGAAATATAGATCTGATAGTAGAAATAGATATAGATTATTCAATCAATTTGTCTGCAGTTTTTTTGGTTTTTTTTTTGTAAAACCAATAGGTGTGTCGATAAATTGGAAGGGGCTGTCGGTATTAGGGTCACTGTAGTAAAAACGTCGACTTTGCCTTCTCCTATAAAACTCTTAGTGATTGGTTTAAACATGCTTCTTTAACAGCCTTGTATTGAAAATTAAGCCAATGAAAAGTCGTGTTTCAAAGTGACAAGAAGTAAGGCTAAAATACATTCCTCAGTATCCTTTAAACAGAGGTACATTCTTAAGGTGTCGATATATGGTGAATTTACTCTACCTACGTGGGGTGATCAGAAAGAACGCGAACCACCCGATTATTTCAAAAACTACTTTACTTAAGATAACAAAAATTTGCACAGATGAACATTAATTACCTGGTTACTTACTCAAGCGTTTAAATGACGTCAAAGGCAAATAAGAAAAGAGTGACGTCATTTCAATGACATCACATACTGCGTTAGCGGTTCACAATGTCGGATGACGTTTTATTTGAGCAGAGAGTAATTATAAAGTTTTACGTTAAACTCGGAAAGTCTTCATCGGAAATTAAGGCCGATTTAGATAAAGTTTATGGGGACTCAGCACTTAAGAAAACCAGTATTTGTAAATGGATTGGACGATTTAGAGAAGGACGCGAAACCGTTGAAAATGACCCTAAATCTGGCCGTCCATCAACATCAGTAACGGACAAAACTATCGCGGATGTGCAGCAGCATGTAAAGCAAGATCGTCGAGTTACTGTCAGGGAAATAGCTGACACATATAGCATTTCCTATGGAAGTGCACAGGAGATTTTAACTGACAAACTTGGAATGTCGCGTGTTTGTGCAAGGTGGGTGCCTCGGCTACTGACGCCCGAGCAAATGGGGGTTAGGGTCGAAATTTGTTCTGAAATTTTAGAACGCATTAGGAAAGAAGGATCAAACTTTACTGATCGTATTGTGACATGCGATGAAACATGGGTACACTTTTACGAGCCCGAATCTAAACAACAAAGCAGTGTATGGAAACATCCAACATCGCCGTCCCCTGTTAAAGCCAAACTTTCTAAGTCTGTTGGTAAAGTTATGTGCATCATGTTTTTCTCTTCTCAACGTTTTCTTCTAAATCATGTTGTACCTATACATACTACAGTCAATGCTGAGTATTATGCCAGCATTATTCGAATGAATTTAATACAGGCCATTCGAAAAAAACAGCCGGAACTTCTATGGAGAGGCGTCATTTTACATCAAGATAATGCTCCCGCTCACAAAGCCAAACTTGTACAGGAAGTTTTGAAAAAACTAAACATAGAAATATTAGACCATCCTGCCTATAGTCCAGACCTGGCCCCATGTGACTTTTGGCTATTTCCTGTTTTGAAAGATTCTCTACGTGGCACGCGCTACGAGAGCAGAGAGGAGCTAACCCATGCCAAGACCGGGTCGTTGAGAGTGATGTCACGTGACGGGCTCGCGCACGTGTTTCGCGCATGGGAATCAAGAATGAATAAGTGCATAGAACACAAAGGAGGTTACTTTGAAAAACAGTAAACATTCCAAGTTGATTTTTATAACAATATTCCGATAAAGGCACTGGTCCGCGTTCTTTCTGATCACCCCTCGTACATACATGTAGTGTTGTTGTATGTCAAAAATATCTAACAAGGTTAAGAGAACTGATAATTGTTGAGCCTATGATACGTACATAGTGTTGTTGTGTATCAAAAATATCTAAGGCCGTTGGGAGAATTGATAATTGTTGAGCCATGGTGAGACAATTACATGTATCAGTTCTCACAACCAAGTTAGATATTTTTAAAATGCGACAACACTATGTATGCATTATATCTATTTTTTAAGGTCTAATTTGTTTACCTTAATTGTTTCAGACAATTAAAAACAAGAATTTAGTGGTATTTGCTGATGAAATGGATATGGATTAATAGCTGTCATAATGACGTCATGAGTAATGGTGACTATGTCATAAAATGTGATGTGCACCCGCAGAAAATTCACTCATGCTCTAAAAATATTCTGTGGTATATCAAAAAATGTTCTATAATTATCCATAGTATACCAAAAATAAATATCGCATACCTGTTATTGCATGGATATTTGGTTAGTTGAAAAATAAATGTATGGTATAGGGATGAAAAATTCAACAGAGATTTTCCTTGATACAAATATGTTAGGTACTTACAAGAGCTGCCAGTTCAGATGATAGTGAAGATGCTGGCTGCTCCAGGTTGTGATTCTGGAGGGACACGATATTGGCATTTCTTGAGTAACAGGCAGCTTTTATGGCCTTTTCACTTGCCTGAAAAAAATA
The DNA here is from genome assembly GCA_946811185.2 of Hippopus hippopus. NCBI lineage: Eukaryota > Metazoa > Mollusca > Bivalvia > Cardiida > Cardiidae > Hippopus > Hippopus hippopus. The sequence continues at coordinate 21,968,710 of OX328107.1, read as the reverse complement.
TTTTAATCAAAACTTTAAAAGATAAATTTGCAGGCCACACTTTTAAGAATATTTTTGTTAAATTTAGTTTACCAATATTATAAAAACGGTAGTCTGAGCACAGGCTTTTGAAGCTCTACTGGTCTATCACGCAACATTAGAAGTTTCCTTGGTCGATCATCGAACACTTATAGCACATTGGTGCATCGCCTGAATATCACAGAATATACTCAAATTTTCATTAACATCGTTTCTATAAATAGCACATTAGCGATCCCCCTCTTTATCGTATATAGTATGACAAGGTGTGCAACGAAATCGAAAAAATTCGACACCGTCCCCTTTTACAGGTAATATTTAACAGAAAATGGAAAAATAAAGATAATTACCGATGCAGATGTGTTCACAAATGATTTTTCTTCTGTATCCTGACCCTTGAAAATTCCAAACGGCTCTTGCCATCAAGCAATAGCTCACAACTCAAAAGATTCAAAAAGCTTCTATATATTTTCTGGATCGCCATGCCCTGACGTCACACAATTCATCATGACGCAGCGACTTATAACGCACGTGAATTTGCTATCAAAAGATGCACAATTTTTTTGGATCAATTAACGGTAAAATTCGCGTTTGAAAATATGCGAAATGGAAGATGAAAATCGTGATACTGGATTAGATCAAAAGGTAAGTTATATCGGACGAAATATCAATTTAGTAATTTCATCAGTACATCAACAAAAAAAAAAAAAAAAAAAAAATTCGATCTAATTTAGAAAATAGAAATTAATTATTATTCGCTGCAGGACTATGAATCGTGTGACGTCAGCGAAATCTTTTTAGATGAGAGCTATTGCTTGATGGCAAGAGCCGTTTGGAACTTTCGAAGGTCAGGGTAGAGAAGAAAAATTATTTATGAACCCATCTGCATCGGTAGCAATTTTCATTTATCCATTTTCATTTAAATATTATCTCTGAAAGGGGTCATTGCACTGAACATCATCCACTGGTTGCTGGGAAATAGCATGCTTAAGAACACAGCAGAAACCACCCATGACATTAGCTCTCCTTGGCTGCGGCTATTAGACAGGTTGGGACAGCAGAATGCCATACCCATAATCCCAAACAAATGACTCGAGGTAAATGATAATCATGGGTGCACATCATCTTTTTTTTTTTTTGAAAATCCTGATACAGCAGAAGGTAATTATGGAGTATGGTTATAGTCATTTTCTTCTTTTCCCACAATGCTTTCAAAAGCTTTCTTTCCAAAGGTTCATTAAAACACTGTGGGCAGACAGAGCAACTTTTACCTCAAAGCATTATTGCTGCCATACCAATTATTAAAAACTTTATTTTTCTTTTCCTTTTTGTTACTTGTAAATGTTTCAGGTCAAAAATGCTTATGTAAGCTATTGCCATGACATTACTGAAATACTGTTGAAAGCGGCATAAGACACCATTCAATCAGTCAGTCTGGGTCCAAAATGTGCTCAAGTGATAAAATAAGAAAAAGCCATTAAATCTTAATCAAATGACAAAAATTTAGACAAACAAACTGAAGGCATTTGCTCAAATGATAGGATTTGTCTTTAAAAAGATAAACGGAGAAAGTGCTTGTTAAAGAATTTTCACTTTTTCCCATAATGCTCTCAAAAGTGTTTTTCCTTTGATCTGTAAAAACCCCAGGATTATTTGATGAAGGCTTAGTTGTCAATATACATGTACTATTTTTCTTACCTGATGACACATGTAGCATATCCAGTTATATGCCTTAGGACTCTCAGCTTCTGTAATAAATGTTGAGGCAGATTGAAAGTCCCTTTTTGACTGCTGCATCCATCGTCTGGCCTCTGTTGGATCTCTGACAGTAGCCGTCACTGCATGTCTGTGACTGAAGTTCCCTGTTCTGTAACTCCTATTGTATTCATCTAGATTATGATGATAAGCTCGGGCGTAAGACTGAGCACGTCTGTTAATATTGTTGTACATGCAGTTAAAAGTTGAGTTGGAGAATTCACCTGATCTTCCATCGATCTCATCTTCATCGTCCAACCTTCCAAATTGTTCTAGTGTTAGGATCGATTGCTTTATGTAGTTAAACACTCTTGAGGCATATTCTTCAGACCCTCGATTTCTATCAGGGTGCCACTGAAACAACATACGTCGAAAAACTCTACGTCTATCTTCGTCTGACAATGCCCATCCATCTTGGAGCATATCTTTTATCCTTCTACAGTTTTCATCGAATGGCAAGAATTGTTGAGGAGTTTTTCCTGTGTAAGCTGTTAAATCACTGGTTGGGTCTTGGCGGCGAACAAACCTATAAAGGCGACATCCAGCTACTGGAACAGTCTCATCTTCTCCAACATCAACAAGGTATTTGATGTTAATGACCGACCTGTTTCCCAGGTCCTGCTGTATTTCCTTGATGATGTGCACATATATGTATACTGGTGTGACTTCAGATTTGTTATCACTATCTGCATCCATCTCCTCATCTTCTAGTTCCATTGCAATACTCAGATATTCGCTTTCATCAAAATAATCCATTGCTTGTTCCAAGAAAGGAAGAAATTTTTCCTCAACATATGTTCCAGGCCTTGGAAATATTGAGCAACTATGTAGACCAATGTCTGCATCCAGTGGGAGGTATTTTTCTTCATCCAAAAGAGAAGCAATACCTTCTGGATTATTTATCATCCTCATCATTGATACTACTGTCAGTATGGCCCCCACATTTAATGGTATCTTTGTATACTCCACAATCGCATGTGAAAGTCCATTCTTTTTGCATATCAAGGCAATAAGGTTTTGGCTCAGATTCTGATGTGACATCTTAAAATAGAAATGTACAGACTTGGATTTTTTTTTCTCTATCTTTTCCCAAAAGCAGTTTCTTGATCTGTAAGAGCCATCTACTATTTTGTCTTGATATACAAGGTAGGTCTTCAACTCAACGACTTCAATGAAACTAATCTGCAGTATGCTTTCCTTGATCTTCTGAACCTCTCTTACTGTATCAAAGGTTTGTTTAGTATAATAACACTCCATTTTCAGAATCCGACATAAACCTCTCACAAATTCATCAGAGTGAATAAACGATGTAAGTTGTGATGCAGCTCTACTATTCTCTACAACAACCATGTTCTCAGTGTCAAACTTTTCAGAAACAATTTTAGATAACAATTTTGGACGTAGCCTTTCAGGTAGTTTGGTAACAAAGTCAACTGGATCTATTTCTCGAAGGGTAAGTTCATAAAAACCAATAAAGTAGTTTATTTCTTTCATCTCTGCCATTCTTTCTTTTAAAACTCCATTATCAGTAACTACAAGATCTGTTGATGGAAACATGCGCTTATCAGAATTAGGGAGAAACAATTTCTGATTGGTGAATTCATCTCCAGAAGAATTTTTCAAGGAATAATACAAGTACGAAAGAACTAATTTAACAGTCCTTAACTCTGGAGGGGTTATCTCTCCCTTCCCGGCCTTAATCACAATCTGCTTCAAAATGTTCTGGTAATGATAACATTTAACTTCTCTTGAAGTCCCAAGTGACATAAACAATTGAAAATAAGGTCCATACTCAACTGGTGCTCTGTAGAGATAGGGCTTTACATCATTCGCTGAAGTTATCTCAAGCACTATATCATCAACTGTCACCATCTTTCCTTCAGATGGTAAGTGAATGATTGGGAAAGGCTGTAACATATCCTTTGTTAGCGAAGAATTTGAGTGTTGTTTAAGAAATAAGTACCATTTGTTCATCAAAGTACTTATATCATTGTCATAACCTATAGGGAGTTTCATTCCTTTCATTTCAGTTGAGACATTCTGGCAATGTTGTAGGACTTCCTTTAAAGGTGGCTGGGTATGAATTCCAAGGTGCTGATGAAAATCTTTTAAAACAGAAAATGGAAGTACACTCAAAGTTGACCAGCACAACTCTATGTGTTTGGACTCTACAGAATTCTGCATGCATATCAATTTACCACCATCTTTTAGGGCAAACAGTGTCTGATAAATGGCCTTCAGTTTGACTGGAAATATGAAACGAATAGTAGCCAGGGTGTAAAGGTTTTGCTTTTCCCATTTTGCAATATTTTGGGTAAAGTGGATCCTTAATTTTTCTGATTTCTGCTGTAAACTTTTATCAGACATATCCAAAGATGCTACACGCCTGGCAAATGCAATCAAAATCTCATCGGTTACATTACAGTGTACTCCAAGAGCTTTCAAAAATCTCATCCATTCATATTTTCTGAATTTCTCTGGCAAGAATTCATCCTGAGTGCACAACAGCTTGAAAATATCGTGATCATGGTCAAAAAATTCAGAGCATTTTTTGTAGCCATTGTCTGTTTCAATGAAATCCAGGTTTCTCAATTGCTCATACAAAGCAGCCTGTGTACCATCTAATTCTCTACCATAGCTGGTAATTAGTACACAATCTCTGATGTAAAGGATGTGCTGTAGCCAAACATCTCGAGGTAGTTTTGAAATATTTGGTAATAAGAAGTCAGAATACACCTTGGAGACATCCATATCAGACAGGTTTAAAAAGGTGTACAAATCACTTAAGGATGGAATTTCCTTAAGGAGAGCTACACTCATTTGTGATGCCAAAATGTCTAAACCAACAACTGGCATGCCTGGTGGTATTACAAATACTTGTCTTACAGAGTCTAGAGAGATACAGTTGTTGCTCAGAGTCACAAATAAGGGCAAGGACTTAAGCTTTTTCTTCACCAGTTCATGGTCTTTGAATTCTTTTCTGTCTAAGCTATGTGAAAAGTACTTCAAAACACACACTGCATTGTCTGTTTCAATATGTCTGGAAAAACCACACCTGGTTTTGAAAAACAAAAACTCTAACAATCTCCCTGGTTCCATGATGGTTGTGATTAACGTCTTCAAATTGTCTATGGTTTTCAAGGCTGTTTCCCTATTCTTTCTTTCACTATAGCCAAAATCTACCTTTTCAATAACTTTTCTGTCCAGCAAAAATGGCTGAAAGTCAGATACAGCTTCTTTCAGTTTTTTATTTTCTATGACAGAGATGTCTACAAGAAGGAAAGATTTACTAATTTGCACCAATGATGATTCCTGGTTGCTAGTTGTTGCTGGCAGTAATGCCCAGTCTGAAAACATTTTTGCATTTTCTTCAAAACTATTTCCAGAGTCAGGATCAGATAAAAATTTCCAAAACCATGCAATCCATTCAATGTTTGGAAAATTCCCAGAGTCAACTTTCCATGAAATATTCGCATCTCTGCTATATAAAACTTGTTTGAATTTGTCTGGAATAAAGTCAACAAATGATGTAATACAAAAGGGCTTAACATATCCTTGTTCTAACAGGCTTTCAACAGGATAGATTCTGATCAATTCACTGTGGATGAATTTATCTTTTTCATGTGGAAACATCCAACAATATTCTGAACAAAACACTAGATGTTCAGTTGAAAATATTTTCAAACGGTTTGCATTTGTTAGAAGAACTGGTAAGGAATGCATTGTCTGGATAAATATATCAGACTGTTGTATGAAAGTCAGTAGCAACTTCAAATTTTGAACCGTTCTGACTTTAGTGCTTTCTAGTGTGGCACCAAGTTGTCCTATCTGACAAGGCCCATCTGTATTTGCATATGTTGCTATAAACTTTACAACATCATCTGGATGAGTGCATGCAGGATTGCCTATTCCACATTCTCTAATCACCTTCCTCACACTTTGTGGTGTTTGAATGATTTTCATTCCAAGATCCTTTAACATAGATTCTAGATTTCTCTCCAACTTTATTCTGTGTTTACAATCTAATATGTTTGGAAATGAAATAGTATTAAAATGACCATGGACACATTCCTCTTGCAAAGCTAATGGAACCCACTCACAGGCAAACACAAAACTTCTATAATCTCTTTGTGTTGTTTCAATGCCGACATCATTGTTGGTTTCTTTGTCAGCCTTTATGACTGGAAACAATGCATGTTTAGAAGATACGACATCATTATAGAGCTGTGTAATGAGAAACTTCCAGTATGGGTTAAGAACATGGTTTAACAAGGGAAAAGATGAATGGTACTTGTTTATAGCTTCAGTGAGTGAACTCCATTCTTTCAAACCACTGATTTCATCCGATATTGAGTTTCTCCAGTAACACAAACACTGAATGTAAGCTGGTACCACCACTTTGCTAAGCAATAGCTCATTCCAAGTCTTTCTATATCCATCTTTAAGCAAGTCACGTCGAGCATCATCTAATGCAAAATGGCCATTCACATGTACAGGTAAAGGTGTACCACCAGGTAAAGGTAGGAAACAAAACACCTTTGATCTAAGAGATGCATGGTCTGAGCTACATGTTACTCCACCTTCATGAATGCCTTGAGTGTGTACAGATGCACTAAATCTTGCTTTGATGGAAGCAAAAGTTTTCAATTTGAAGTCTCCAGATATTCTATGGGCCACACCTCCAAATGGCAAACATCCAAGGCGCTCATCCTTAAAGTCAATAAGGACACTGTCTGGAACAACATCTGGGGTGTTAAACCCAAATCTTTGCACAATTCTATATTTTTCCTGCCTACCATGGCTGTCCACAATTTTCATTTCATAGCAAATTTCCTTACATTCAACCAACAGTAGCTTGCTTTTGTCACTTTTTAGATCCTTGCATTTCTTTCTAAAGTAGTCAAAGAAACTGTTTCTTTTTTCCCTGTCTTCTGTAGACATTTCTGTCCAAACAGAATATTCCTCTTTCAGCTCCTCAGATGTAACATTCATAATTCTTATGCACCCTACATTTTTTACAAAAAGTAAGGACTCAAACATGTCATGTGACATATCTTGTAACATTCTGTTAATAGATTGTTCTGAATGAGTATTACTGCTTAATTCAGATTCTGATATCCGTAATGGAAAACGAAATAGAGTACCCTTATTTTCCTTAAACAGACTCTCCCGAATGTCAAAGCCTGCTAAGGCTCCAGGAAAATCTCTTTGCAAGTCTTTTACTTTACTTCTTACCCCTGGTTCTTCTTGTTGAACACCTGGGATGTGATTGCACAATGGATCAAACATGATTAAAAGGCCCTCTTCTGATAATCCAGGACCCTTTGAAACAAAAGATGGAGTGTCAGTCAAATGATATACTGAGTTGAAACCTACTCCATACTGACCTGTTTTTGTTGGATCTTTTCGCTTGCTACCTTCACCAAGATCGTGGATTCCCTGTAGATCTTGCTCAGTAAAATAACTGTCATTAAATATACAGAGGGACGGGCCTTGAAAGCTTTCACATGCAGGATCAAATATTCCCTGAGACGTATGTGTTCTGTAGTCTTTAATAAAGCAGATTTCTGATGCATCAGCGTCATCTGCATTCTGCAACAATTCTTTCATTATGCTGGAGTCACAAGGGTATGCATTTAACAAATTCTTTAAGCGTGTTACTAGTTTTTCTGTCTGACCAAATGGAATTCCAATGCGAGTTGAAATATGATCAAAACATTTTCTTTGTTTATGCTTGCAACCAAGATACACTGCTAGGGATGGAGAAATGGATTTGTTAAGTACATGCATATACTCTTTTGTTTCAAACTCTTCATCTGCAATCACCAGCTCGTGTATAGGGTACAAATATCCATGAATATCTGGAGCAATTATGTCTTCTCCATGTCCAGTTAGCATCTGTTTATCGATATTCCAAAGGTTCTGAAGCAATTTTATCACAATGTCAATATCCTCACATTCTCTGTCTTTCCATAAGTATTTCTTTTCTTTCAAAACTTCTATAATATCATCTACTGTGAAGGCTTCCTTGACTCCTAACACTTCAAAAAGCTCCTTGTAGAAGGAAGCATAGTGTTCGGGTAGTTTTATCAAATGAGGAGGACACTCTTGTTCTATTTGGAAAGCAACATTTTGAGGCAAAAATAAACTTTTTCCAATCAGAATAATTGGTTTGTCTTTTAATAATCCAAGTTTATCTTTAAGTTCAACCTTTTCTACTCCATCTGCATTCCTAATTCTATTTTTCAGAAGATCATACAATTGTCTGAAAATATTTTCCAATGTCTGGCAATGTTCTTCTGAATGCTGGTACTGTGAAGACAAGTTGATTGCATGCTGAACAACCACAGAGGTTGGCAGAGTCAAATTCAAATCTAGAAAACTGAAAACATGTGTAAATGTGTGACTAATGACTGGGTGTTTTACCAAATTTTCATCCATAACATTTATCACAGTGGCCCCTAGATCATAAAGGTCCTGGATGTATAAGGAAGATGGCTTGCCCAAAAGCAACTGATGGGAACCATCTTTGAGATGCTCCTCACAACGTGAGACATTACATATTAGTTTAAGTTCACAGTCACTGTCTGCATTCCATGAAAAAGGCCATTGTTGTGGCCGACTTAGCACTGGTAGAATGTACATGTCTGAAATCTTTTTCCTCTCTTCTGTACTTTTCTCCCTACATATACTATCTCCTTCATATGTTAAGTATTTCAAAAGTAACTGGCAACGATAAATTGCACATCTTGTGCATTTATCAGTGGCAATTTGTTCTACTGTAGCAAATCTATTGACAAGCATGTCAGCTGGAAGTTTATTTTCAATCATTCCAAGTAAGGCCAACTGTTCCAGGGTGTCTTTTTGTTGTAAAACTTTCAATGGAAAGACTTCATCTTCTATGATGAATAAATCAGAAACCTTACCATTTGGGTTTACAACTTCACAAGGCTTTTTTAGAGTCCCATTTGGTTGTACTGGAATACATTTGCAATCTTTCATTTTGTTTTGAATGGCAAAATTGTCTGATTTAAGTGCATAAGCAATGAGAATTACTCTGTCATCACTATGTTTGGTCCAGTAATCATGCATAAGGTTTTCCAAAAATATTTCAAGAAATTCTGTTTCTCTGATGAAACACTGACTGATGTTGTGGACAATTTCCAAGCAATTTGTCATTGGCTCTGGTAGGTCAACAAGGATTTTGCCACGATTTTCTCCAATAGTAGAAATCATCCTGAATGCAATTTCACCGATGTCAGGGTGTCTTCTGATTTTGTGGTCAAGAAAAACTATTTCAGAAAATGCTGCCCATTTGCCTTGACCATAAAATAGAGGTTTCTGCTCATCAACCAACAGCTTGTAGAAACTATTAATGAAAGGTCTTGCCACTGGTAGGCTGTCTGTGGGCCAAAGATCATAAAACTTATAGGAATTGCTGCAACAGCAATCTTTGAAGTGCTGCAACAAAGACAAGAATGCATTCACACTTGCATCTGATAGCAGAAATTCATTCCATTTACTTTTTCTACTGGTTTTATCATCATCACTTAGTGTTACAAGCCTACGACGGTCTGATGTTACGTCAAATGAGCCATTGATGTGGAAAAAAAGATTTGTCTTTACAGGCAAAGGCAGAAAGCAAAACATGTGACCTGATTTATAAAGTGATTTGTTGTTGTCCAATATTTGTAATGGTGTGGAAGAGCCCGAGTCAATAGGCACAGCAATAGCTGAGAGAGGAATAGCCCTTCGTCCCTGTAAGGTCTTTGACATCTGTAAGCTCTCTTTTAATCCAGTTTCCCAAACCACAAACCAAGCTGATTCAGAATTTTGATCTTCTTTGATATCAGACACTAAAAATGACCTTTTGGTTTTAGTGTGGACATTCAGTTTGAATTTTTCCACTTCTTGAAAGTGTTTGTTGGCTGAGAGAGCAACAGTGGCTCTATTTAAGATAGTATCACCTTGCCTTTGATACAGAATACTCTCTTTTTTCTTAGAAACTGAAAACAAAAGTTCTTGGTCTTTGATCGATTTAGCTCTTTTAGGAATGTAGTGTAACTCCAGCTGTCTGACATTTTGTGTAAATAAAAGCATATTGCCTGCATTTTCAATAAACATTGAAAATAGCTCTTTTACTTCATCTCTGTTGTAGGACACATTGCTTATAGCACTGTTGTCTGCTTGCTCAGAAGTTCTTAAAGGAAGACGAAACATGGTTCCATCAAACCCAGTGTCAGGTAGTTCATTGATATTACATCCAAATAATTCTTGGAAAGGTTTGAACTGATCGTGATGTAATCTAAGAAGTTTTCTGTTTTCAGGCTTTCTGAAGTTAATTTTAATACCTGGGCTACTATCTTCTACAGCATCTCCTAAGAAAGACTTCTGAGGATCAAAAATAACAATGTTTGACCTACTCACAAAACTTGGGACATCAGTCAGGTTGTAAACTGCACAAAACCCCAAGCCAAATCGACCAATTTTCTTTTGATCCAATTCTTTAGTAGCCCCGTTGAGTTTTCTTATGTTTTCAAAGTCTGTATCTGAAAAGACTGCATCATTATACACCACAATAGATGGACCCTGACAGCTTGCCATCTCTTTGCTGAGCAATAGTTTTCTAGCGTCTTCATGTTCTCTTTCATCAAATAAAAATTTCACAACAGTAGCTCCAGCATCATCAGCGTTTTGGATAAGTTCTTTGGGCACTGAAAGTCCATCTGTGTAGCTTTCTGTGATCAATTTTCGTATTCTGTCTGTCAGTTTCTCGTTCTGTCCAAATCCTTCTATTCCCATACTCTCTGTTCCCAACAAAATCTGTTGACTGAGAGGTTTTGCACCAAGTGCTTTGGCAGCATCCAATGAAATAAAGTCACTCACGAACATAATAGTATTATCACCTTCCTCATGTTTATACATAGATGCATTCTTATCAAACGTGCACTTAGAAGCTGGATGAAAAGTCAACTGGAAGGGAATTCCTGTTTCAGTGGGTAACAAAATGTCCTCATTTCCCACTTCATCCCTTCTTTCTGCAAGTTTGTCAATTATTTTTGAAACAATATCACAGTCATGTTCAAATGCTTCTCTTACCTGCTTACACTCATATTTCTTTTTTATCTTGGTAAGGGTTTGGATTAGTACAGACACATTCTGTTGTGTATAACAACCTACACCTTCAAAGAGAGGTTCATACTCAACAAAGTCAGGAGGTATGGTATGGAAATATGGTCTCAAATCTTGTATATCACCACTTCTTAACCTAATGATAACATTTGACGGTTGTTCAAAGGTTTCACCTGTCCAGATCAATCCTTTTTGAAATTCATTGAGATATACATCGACTTTATTCTGCATCATGAAGTCATAGATTTTCACCAACAATGGTAAGACATGTGACCTTTCATGCAGTCTGTAGCATTGTTTGATAGATACAAGCTGATTGGTGATCTTTTGGCAAGGTGGTTTTGCATTCCAGGCAAATTCAGACTCCAATCTGCTGAAGTGTGGGTCTACAAGGGGCATCACAGCACCAATCAAACATTCATTATCATAGGTTCTCACCCTAGCTTCCTGAGGTGTGCAGAACTTGTCTTTGTGCCAAGATAGTGAATGCGGAAAATGTTTAGGCTTTTCTTGTGAACAAGCCATAAATTTCAGTTGGTTTAAATAATGAAGCAGTGTGTTTGAGTAATAGTAATGATGCAATATGAACGAGTTGGTATTCAAAAAGCGTAACACTGCTCTGGACTTTGTAACACACATGTCATGCTTCCCTGAACATGAAATCCAACTATGTATGCAGTGTGCTGATTCTGCTATGTCTTGTGCATTTATCTTACTGACGCCCTTCAGACCCAAATGTATGAGACCAGATGTGTTGAAATCCATGCTTTCAGCATTTGGAAATTTGTCTAATTGGCCTGCAAATATTTCTTTAAGTAGTAAATCATTTGGGTCGAACAAATCTTTTGCCCTCTTTCTTCCAGAGTCTGATTTCAAGAAACTGATTTCTGCAGCTGATTCCAGTAGTTTCTGTGATGTCTTAAATGCATCTATATTTTTCAGAAAATACATCATAAATATTTTGCACTCTTTTTCATTGTAGCTGAATCCATTTTTCAAATCACTCAGTATCATCTCAACCAGAGAGAGCTTCACTACTTCTCTTGCTTTAAGTTTTTCCAGTAGTTGAAGACTTTCAGAAGAAGCTCTAATGAAAGTCTTTGTAAGTTTGACTGGGATGTCTGTGCCCATTATGAACTCTTTGTTCTCACCAACAGATGTATATGAATTACTGTCTTTCGGAACTATTTCTGTGCTGAAAATTTTTAGAGAACAGAGCAGACTTTGACTGGAAGAATCAAGTTCATTGACTGTACTCATAAACTTGACAAACCTATCCCTTTTTTGCATGGACACTACTCTGTTGAATCTGTCTCTTACAGCTCCTCCTGATGATTTCCAAATCTTTGCTAGCAGCATGGGTATTGATCTTGTACCAGAGGAGTGCAGATTTAAGCCAATGCTTTTTTCAGGAAACCATGATGGCATGTCAGGTAAAACAGTAACACCAAGCTCTGTAAAACATTCACAGACTTCTTCAGGAATACCATTTTCCTTCAAAAATAAATTTGAAACTGGATGCAACTGAATTTGACCAATACTGTTCCAGTTCCCAGACTTTCTCTGTGGAACCAAGGGTATTTGTCCCAGCTGATCAGCAGTCAAAGACTTTGTATTTATAAATCTCCAAACTCTCTCTAGCCAGTCAAGCTGTGTTTTGGTATTAATGGTAAAAGAAGATCCTATTCTACTTTGAAGAGACTGGTTAAGCAGATCAATTAATCCAGAGATAGTGAGCTTTCTCAGCTGATGAGTCTCTGAAAATACACAAAATTATTCTTTAAATTTACTTTTCTTCAGAAAGTGTTGGCATTCACATTTGTACCGGATAACTTTTGAAAACAATGTCTAAATAGAAGGACCTGCAATCTCAAGAGACAATATTTTCTTAATGGTAATGTGCAGAGATGTCATAACTCTCTTTTTCCTTAATTTCACAAATTCTTTGTCAACATGTGTCTGAAATGTGGACCAATCTTCACACTACCACATAAATGGCTTTATGTTCCTACGATCCTATACCTCTCTACCTCAACAATCAGAATAAAATTTTCGGAGACAAATTAATCTAATGTAAATAAAATTGCATCATTTCTTAATGGGATATACATATATGGACACTTACATCCAGTGAAGATGTAATTTTGGCATTTAAATTATGGGATGGTAGTTTGGGCATTGGTAATTCTGGTTTTTTTTTAATGAGATTAAATATGACGCCATCATCATCATTTAAATATGATCGCTAATAATCAACATATGTTATTGTCTTACTGATCATGTGATATTTCAACAAGCCCTTGGATATATCTGGCTTCAAATCTAAAATTACCTTAAGAAGCTATGAAGTCATTTTTTTTTTCTAACCGTTCTTTCCTCTTCGGGGAGCATAAAAATTCTTTATTTTTTTTTTCATAATACAAATCTGATTAACTACCTTTAAAATTGACAATAGTCTATCTTGAAAGGAAAAACCTTCTCCAGAACTAAAATTCCCACAGCACTCAAGCCCACAGATAAAACATGACAAATGTTAAACAAGAGGGCCATGATGGCCCTGAAGTCGCTCACCTGAGGCTTTAGATCAAACATGGCCCATTTCCAATCTCTTCAGGGAAATTAAGACAAACATTCTGACAAACACTGATTAGTATTGGACTTACAAATATGGCCTCTAGAGTGCACACAAGCTTTTTCTAGAATTTGTCTTAGGGGCCTACTTGACATGTAGAAATTATCCAGACAAACATTCTGACAAACTTTCATGAGTATTAGTGAGAAAATGTGGCCTGTAGGGTGTCCAAAAGGTTTTTCCGAGATTTGATCAGTGACCTAGTTTTTTTATCCAACATGACCCATATTTATACATATTATCAAGACAAACATTATAAGCAAATTTTAAGATTATTGGACTGAAAATGTGGCCTCTAGAACATACACAAGGTTTTTCAAGAATTAAACCTGGTGACCTAGTTTTTGATTCTATGTGACCCATTTTCAAACTCATACAAGATATCATCAAGACAAACATTCTGACCAAGTTTAATGAATATTGGACTGAAAATGTAACCTCTAGTGTGTACAACAAGTTTTTTCCCAAGATTTTACCTAGTGACCTAGTTTTTTAATCCAACATGACCCATTTTCATACTAGTCTAAGATATTATCAAGACAAAAATTCTGAGATTATTGGACTGAAAATGTGGCCTTTAGAGCATAAACTAGGTTTTTCTAAGATTTCACCCAGTGACCTAGTTTTTTACCTGACATGACCCGTTTTCAAACTAGCCCAAGCTATCATCATGACAAACATTCTGATTAACTTTCAAGAGCATTGGACTGAAAATGTGGCCTCTGGAGTGTACACAAGGTTTCTCTAAGATTTGACCTAGTGACCTAGTTTTTGACCCAACACGGCCCATTTTACAACTTGTTTGAGATATCATCAAGGCAAAGATTCTGACCAACTTTCAAAAGTATTGGACTGAAAATGTGGCCTCTAGAGTGTACACAAGGTTTTTCTAAGATTTGACCTAGTGCCTAGTTTTCGACCCCACCTAACCCATTTTCAAAGTCATCCGGGATATCATCAGGCCAAACATTCTGACCAACTTTCAAGAGTATTGGACTGAAATGTGGCCTCTAGAATGTACACAAGGTTTTTCTAAGATTTGACCTGGTGACCTTGTTTTTGACCCGACCTAACCCATTTTCAAAGTCGTCCGGGATATCATCAAGAAAAACTTTCTGACCAGCTTTCAGGAGCATTGGATTGAAAATGTGGCCTTTGAAGCATACACAAGGTTTTTCTAAGATTTGAACTAGTTTTTGACCGGACCTGACCCATTTTTTAACTCATCTGAGATATTATCAAGACAAAGATTTTGACAAAGTTTCATGAGTATTGGTCAGAAAATGTGGCCACTAGAGCGTACACAAGGTAAAAGTTGACCATGGACGACGCACGACGCGGTGACACAGTGAGCTAAAAACTGGCAGTCTGTTGACCTGTAAAGTGAGTTTTAGATAGGCCAAACATCTACATGGTATAGAGAGCCGAAACTTCTAGAGTAGTAAAGAAACATATCTCCAAACCATTGTGTATTGAACAAAGAAACTTAGAGTTTACAAATTTTCACAAATTTCTAAATTTTGTTGTTGAATTCATGTCCCTAAAGGATTTCAAGAGCACCAAGATGGCCCTTAATTGATCAGCTGAACCTGTGGACCTTTGAAAACATACATCAGTGCTGGAATGAAAATGTTCAAGTTTTTCAATGATTTGTCTCAGTGACCTACTTTTTTGACTCAATCCAACCCATTTTAATAGTAGTGTGAGATGTCATCAAGACAAACATTCTGACCAGCATTCATCAGTAAAGAACAGAATATGTGGCTTCTAAAGTATTCACAAGGTTATTATGAAATTTGACTCTGTGACCTACTGTTTCACCTGCACCCGACTGTATAAACGCTGGTTAACTTATACCACTGGGTTAATTCTAGTTGGGAGAGAGATTGAGTTAACTTATTTGTTAGCCATTATATAAAGCTTTTGTTGACTTTCATCAAAATTAAATTCAGGTTAAATTTTACAAACGTTCACTTTACTGGTAACTATTGAACCAAACTCAAGATGGCCACCCTTGTTACACCGATAGCAAGACAACCAGGACAATCTTGACAATTTAATATGCAAACTAAAGATTTGATAACAATGACCTTCGACAACGATATAGGTTTGAAGCGGCAAATTTAGACCAACTGGAAAACCTTTCAGAAGATCAACTTTGACAAAGGATCAATCATAGCTAACTGATGATACCAAGATCTGATTGTTGTGAGGTTTTATGCTGATAGGTTTTTTTTGTAGTTGATTGGGGAAATATCTTGGTCAGATATCCATAGCAGCACAGGGGTTACAGACATTTTGCTTTTTTTAAAAGACATAGATCTACTGGTACATAAAATTTCGGATGACAAAGGACGAACAAGACTACATGACAAGGGTTTTACAAGATCAGCAGTTGTCCTGGTGCAGCGGGCTGTGTAGACTGGACCGACATTAGAATTTTAAGTCCATATGAAGATGAAGAAGCCTCATTAACAGACAGAGATATCAGTCAATGAATGTGCAGGCAACTTGTGATTCTAGACATAAAATTTTGTAACTCTCCAGAGTGAAGAAATAGTGTGTAGTCTCCTCTGTTGGGATTGTATCTCGAATGTTGACAGTGACTTATAAATAAGAGCAAATAGTGAAGTCAAATTGATTTTCCCCACAACATAAAAAATTTTTGTCCTTGACGACGTATATGACAAATTTTTCCAACTGACAGATTTTTTTAAAACTTTGCACATACAAAGCTCATCATGTCTCTAGCAGATTACAGTAATAAAAGATGTGGGTCACGTGTTCATTTCTGAGAAATTTTCCTTTGAAAAATGTACATACAGTTCAAAATCAAAAATTCAGCTTACACTGGATTTAAAGCGCCTTTCTTTAATATTCAGTTAAACAGGAAAATTACAGGAAAAACATACAAATATACATCATTTTAATGAAAGGTCATATATTTTTGCACAAAAAATATATAAAAGCCTGGTTTTGAGCATGGTAAATGTACAAATATGTACATTATATACATGTACATGTATAGACCAGTGTGTTTAAAAGGGAGGTAATTTGATCGGATGAAGTGTTAATCTTTAAAAAATACATACTTTCTAACAGACAGAATTTTCTTAAACTTCCCATACTTATGCTATTTATAATTCTAGACAATAAGAAAAAATAAAAATGGCAACTATAATTATGTACTAATTTCATCAGAAACAAGGTTGAAGGTCACTATGGAAGTTACTTTTTCAAGGAAAAAAAAATAGGATAAAAGCTCAGCAGACATGGTGGGAAAGGAGAAATTGCTCAGGAATGATTTCTCCTTTTCCAACAATAATTTTCGAAGTGGAAACAGGTATACTTCAACAGCTTTAAATTTCTTACCTTTGTTTCCTTGTTTAGAGTGTAACGCTGTGTCAGCAGCATTTTAATTATTTCACGGTGACAGTTCAAAGAAAGTGCTACTTATTTCAGAGCACCAATAGTATTACCATTATGTGCAAAAAGTACATAGGTGCACTTTTAATTCAATATCCACGACAAAAATACATGCACAGTAGGATGCGTGGGAACATTTGTCATATACTTTGTTAAAAAACAAACGTCATGTCTACTTTATGGATATGGGAATATGTGTTATTGTAAAAAGTATTAATCTACACAGAATTTCTTGATTGGGCCAAGTGGTCTAATGGTTAGCACACTTGCCTAGCAAGCAAGAGTCTCCAGTTCAAATCACAAAGTATATTTTATCCCCTTAGAATTTCCTTCATTACTTCATCTTTTTCAAATTCATTTTGTCAGAAATTTAATATGTGTCAAATACTTACACCTTTGAATTCAACTAGAACCAATGCAAAGCGGACATATACCACCCACAAGCACCTTGTCACTGAAGCAGCACAATCAGAGAATGGAAATGATTTTTCAACACAAAGTTAACCTGTGATCTTGACCTTTGACCAATGTGACCCCTAAACAATAGGGAACCTCCTTGAGCCAGGAGCAACACGGATCCTATGTAAAGGAGCTAGTGAGTTAGAGCACTGAAACGATTTTCAAACAAAGTTTACCTGTGACCTTGACCTTTGACCCATTTGACCCAAAAGGGCACCTTCTTTTGCTATAAGCAACATTTGTATAAAGTTTCAGGATCCTAGGTCAAATGAATTTTGAGTTACAGCACTAGATTGATGGACAGACAGAAAGACGGACGGACGGACAGAAAGATGGACACACTAAATAATCAAAGCACTGACACACTGAAGGCAGTGGGTTTCTTTTCTGGCAGTGAGTACACGCTAATAAGTGGATGTGTTCTAGGACTTTTTCCTCATAAACTAAAACAGAGAAATCTTATCATTGAGATTAAGGTACGGGTTCTCGAGGGTATGAGTTCTCCAGCAACCAGCTATGTTATGGTATAAATGCCCTAGATTATTGACAGGTGTTCAAACCCAGCAGCTTTTTTTTTTTCAATTGAAAAACTACTGTTATCTTAAACTTTAAGACAACTGAAACACAAGAAGTTTATATTTTTTCAGGTAACATACAGTATCAAGTTAAACTTCTCTGTTTTAATATCAATAAAGCACTATTTTGTTAGTGTATGAAACTGGTTTTGTTTACCCATGTATCCAGGCAAAACCTGCTGGAAGCAAATATTTGACCTAGATAAGGATGGTAGGCTTCAAAAACTAGAATATACATGCACATGTGATGTGGAAACTGTAACAGCGGGTAAAACCTGCAGCCAAAAACTATATGAACCAAAATTTTTTTCTTTCTTCGGTATAAAAATCTGAATCGCCCCTCTTCATACCTAATCATTTTAAAACAAGAGCTTCGCAAAGCTGCACGTATACGCCCGAAGTGGCTTGTCAGTGAAACGGCTTAAAATCTAGAATGCCTGCAGATATCCAAATTTTAAAATTCACATGCACAACTACACATCATAGAGATTCTTTGCCGAAAGTTTGAACTTATTCCGAAGAAAACTGTAGGAGGAGTTGCGCGCACAAGAAATTGCTAAAGGAGGGACTGACAGATGGATAAACGACCGTGGCCATAACATAATACGACCCTTCGGGCGTATAAAAATTCCTACATGCTGAATAACAACACAGACTGGATTGGAGAATATTTCTACTATAGCCTTTGCACAAAGTTTAACCCTTTACCACACAATTCCGAGGTTTTAACAACAATGAGAAAAATCACTTTTGAAAACATTGTGGGAAAAAGTGAAAATGCTGGTAACCCACATTGTCTTCTTTTACCTCAATGTTTTCTACCTTTCATTCAAACATAA
The DNA here is from genome assembly GCA_946811185.2 of Hippopus hippopus. Taxonomy (NCBI): domain Eukaryota; kingdom Metazoa; phylum Mollusca; class Bivalvia; order Cardiida; family Cardiidae; genus Hippopus; species Hippopus hippopus. The sequence goes on along the minus strand of OX328107.1, from coordinate 21,949,874 downwards.
TTATCTCATAGTTTAAGCCACAATTAATTTGTTGTCAGCTAGTGCTTTAAATGCAATTCAAGTAAGTACCCACCACTCAGCTTTTTAGAAAAGGAATGACAGCTTTTGAATAAGACAAGAGCCGTCGGAGACGGATTAAGCTCCCCGAACAGGTCTTTGTCTAGGAATGTGAAGGCTGTTGGTAAAACCAAGAAAACTACATCGGCGCAATATCCTAAAGAGTTCACATATGAAGTTTCATCCAATTTGGTCCAGGGGTTGTGGAGAAATAGCTTCAGACAGACAGACGGACGGAAGGACGAAGCAGCGACTATATGCTCCGCCTTCAGGAAGCATAAAAACGTAAACTATCTGGGTCTGTATTTACCAACCACTTTTAACCCTTATCCTGCTAAATAACTTCGATTTAACTTTCAAGCTGATAGTAAAAAGCCAAATGTTGCTATTTCAAACTTATATACTGAACCAAAAAAGAAACTTCCCCTGTGTTTAAGTGCAAATGCAATGTTATTAAAAAAAATCAAAATATCAGATGACTACATATATTCGGGCAAACGATTATGTGTCCGATAAAACAAATTTTAACTCGATTGAAAGCATTTTGCAGAAGAAACCCGCTGAAAGCGATTTTCACGTGCATGCACGGACCAGTATAATTTGTGTATATTTTTTGAAACCTTTCAGTCTAATTTTATAGACTTTCATGTCAATAAGAAAAAGACGTTGAAAAAAATTAAATTCTTTTTAGTTTTCTTTATTTTTGATATGCCTAGAATTCCGCAAAATTTACGCGAACGTGCCATTGGCATGCTTAATGCTGGTATGACGATGAATGCTGTTGCTATGAATATTGGATGTTCTACTCGTGCTATTCGACACCTTAGGCAATGTTTTCAAGCAACAGGGCGTACAGAAGATCGACCACGTAGTGGACGTCCTCGCGTCATGACGTGCGGCCAAGACCGCTATATTCGGAACACCCACCTGCGCAATCGCTTCCAAACTGCCACAGCCACTGCTGCTAACACCCCTGGTACACATAACAACCGTATATCTGCCCAAACTGTGCGCAATCGCTTGCGCGAGGGTGGGCTATGTGCACGTCATCCATACGTTGGTTGTGTTTTGACGCGACGTCACCGCGTAAATCGTGTTAATTGGGCACGTACACACCAATGCTGGCTTAGACAACAATGGAATAGCGTTCTTTTCTCTGACGAGTCCAGGTTTTCTATTCATCGAGGTGATGGCAGGGTTCGAGTATACCGTAGGGGAAATGAACGTTATGCCGACTGTTGCGTACTTGAACGAGATCGTTTTGGGGGTGGGGGTTCTGTCTTGGTCTGGGCGGGCATTGCACCTGGCTTTCGCACTAATCTCGTCGTTATCGAAGGGAATTTGAATGCCCAACGCTACCGAGATGAAATTCTTGCGAGGTACGTTATCCCACTGTTTTAAAATAATGCCAATATCACTTTTTTTCAGCATGATAATGCCACAAGCCATAAAGCTAGGGACAATGTGAATTTCCTCCGGGCGAATAACATTGCATTTATTAATGACTGGCCTGCCAAAAGCCCTGATCTGAATCCCATTGAACACCTTTGGGATAATTTGGACCAGCGTGTTAGACGTCGCCCTATTCCACCGTCAAACGTCATTCAGCTAAGACAAGCTTTAATTCAGGAATGGAACAACATTCCACAAGCCAAAATCAATACACTTATCCGTTCTATGCGCCAACGATGCCAGGCAGTCCTTCATGCTGAAGGTGGTCATACCCGGTATTAATTTGCGATTTTGGTGAGCGACCCCTTCCGCATTTTAACTACCATTTCACTACTTTTGGATAAACCCTCAGCAATAATTTTTTTCACACAAAGTCGCAATAAAATACTCTTTCAATGCATATAAATCTAGTTTAATCCTGATTTTCAAATTTGTGTATATCTGCACTTAAACACAGGGGAAGTTTCTTTTTTGGTTCAGTATATTTTGAAGAAAAAATCTCCTTATCGGACAGTGTAGATTCAAGATCAGACTGCATGTTCTGTGCAGTCTGATCTTGATCTACACCGTCCACAAAAGGTCATTTAGTCACGATAAGCAACCTAAGGGTTAAGAATTTTCCTAGTCATACTCTTCAACATTTTCTAAACTTAAAAGTAACACAACTTCTGATTGGCTAAACCAAATGGTTTAGCCAATCAGAATTTGTGTTACTCTTAAATTTACAAAATTCTGGAGAACAAGACTAAGAACGTTCCTAAGAATGATTGGTGAATACGGACCCTGGACTTCTGTCAATTTACCTCTCTTTGCCATGTTCTTCAAATGTTGCGATATGAAATCTCCATGGTCATCAGTCTGGTAGATCAGGGACTGCTTGAACTCAGGAAATAGCTCTGCTTCTTTGTCATTATCACACAGGTACACCGGTTGCTTCCTTCCATATATCAACCAATCTCCTGAGGCCACCTCAAGTAAAGGTAGCCCCTCCAGGTACTCATAATTATTGCCAAGCAATAAGTAATACAATACTGAGTACCTCTGGCTTCTACTCATGTCATTTAGTACATGAGCTTCTTGTTTAAGCATGGATGCAAAACTTTCTGGTGTAAGGTCATTCAGCTTTCTTGCACTGTAATTCTCAAGCTTTTCAAATGTTTCCAGTCCAGAAGAAACATACATGACCTTCATCTTTGATAGCACTGTAATAATGGTGTCTTTGTCCGCTCTTACAGTTGCGGGAATATTTCTTAATGTTGCAAACACTGCTTCATTGAGGACAAGGTATCTGCTTTGAGAATGTGAATACAAGAAAGGCAACCTTCTCAAAAACTCACAAATCTGTCTAGGGATCGCCTTCCATCTTTCCAGAACCCCCGATTCATTAGGAACTGACCTGTATATAAGGTCAACACATTCTCTGGTATTGCCTGCCTGACTAGCCTCATCAATCAAAGTTTCCAAAAGCTTCTTGTATGCTTCAGGGAGGCATTCTTCTATTACCATTTGATTCCAAAGAATATCTGGATCTTTGACCTTCTGACCTCTCTGATCACAGGTAGCCCATTTCAAATGATGCCGGTTCTGACTAAGTGAGAAAAAACCATTTACATGCACAGGTAGACCTGTAAGTCTGGAACCTTCCCTTGGAAGTGGTAGAAAGCAGAAAACATGACCTTCAAAGTCTTCTGGGCAGGATTCTGTAACTGGAATAGCAACGCCAACAAGTGGGTTGAAACTCAAGTCAGGGTTCTGTGCCAGGCTCTGTAACTGCTGTGAAGAATTGTTACCCATGAAGTAATGTACAACAATCCACTTTGTGTCATTTGAACAACCATTAGAGTTGGTTGTTCTAATCTGCATGCTATATGAACATATAACTGGTTCATTGTTTGGGAAAGAAGCCTGTGATATGGCAGAGACAAATTTATTCCTTTTCTCTCTGACTGAAAGTGTATTTTCAGTTATTTCTGCTCCCGCTTCTCTTTTAATCTGACCTGTAGGGCTTTTAGTGTGTAAACTTACAGATTCTACATGGCGCAGAAATACAAGTATTTCAGAGCAATCATTCTGGAATGATGAAAAGAGGTCGGTAATCTTTTCCTCATCATACAAAGTTGATGAAATTGGTGACTTCTCGTCTCGAAGTGGAAACCAAAACAGGGTGCCAGAATAATAACCTTGGTTTATTGTCATCTCGTCCAAACCAAGCTCACGACCGAAGGCCTCGTAAAATGCCTCTACATCCATGCCCCGAGTTCTCTTTAAATCCTTCAATTTCATTTCTATGTTGACTTGGTCGCTGGGTCTTGTTGGATCAACAAGAAGAATACGATCTCCACTCATGATGCATGGATGGTCTGAAAACAGAACATGGAAATCAACAATGATTTTTCAAATTGTTTGCCTTTTGCCGCACAGTCCTGACTTTTAACAACTGAGGGAAAAACCTTTTAAAAGTATTGTGGGAAAAGGAGAAAATGCTGATAATCAGCATTTTCTCCTTTTCTCTCAATATTTTCTGCCCTTTCTGAGACAAAACTGAACATTTGAACTCCTATTAAATATATCTTCTGCAAATGATTGAATCTGGGTAAGGAGTTAACTTGATCCTATGTACATAATATTGATTCAACTACAGTAGAAGAAATTTGAAACATGGCTGTAACTGAAGAAACTGTTCACAATGAGGGACTTAGGTCCATACCTAGCAAAATAATAAAAACGTAAATAGACTTTAAGTTCATTTACCATCTAGAAACTTTGGCATCCAAAATTGATAAATATTTCATGCAAGACATTCTCTGCATAAATTCGGAGTAAATGTAACAAAAAACTTCCAATACTGTCACTTAGATCAGTGTTCCTTTCAGTATAAGGTTTGTCTTTGAATGGTTTGTATTTTACCCATTTTTTGTTCGTCAGCTATGCAATACAAAGAGATATATTTGCAAACCAAAGTAAACTTGCCACAGATTGGTTAAAATTGTCATGCGCTAATCATAAGCAATCCTTTTGCGTAAATAAGAGTCTGACAATTCAGTAAGTCAAAAATTCAACAACTCACAAATGTACAAAAATGAGGAAATGTGGACAAACTCACAAATAAAGACCTCATGAATTTACAGTGATTTACAGTATTCAGAAAGGGGGAAAACTGACCTATAAAATTTTAGTAAATAGAGATTTTTAGACAAGTGAGATAAATTCTCTAGACACTTATTCTCATAATTATATATATATATCTACATAATACAAAGTCCCATCTTTGTGTGTTACCAGGCTAAATATGAATTTATGGGGCTAAATTTGAATGGGACGAAATTCCATCTTTGCGCATCATGATGGGACAACTTTTCTTGTGCAATGGGATAATTTACCAGACCCCTACTTTGGTAGAACACTGGTTTTGGTTGCACAAAGATCAGAATTCACATCCTACAGATTACAAACCCTGTGTACTTCCGACACAGACTTTGATACAAGGCCTTTGAAATTTCCAAACAATAAACAATATATCCGTCATTTTCAAAAAGAAGCTTAAGAGCCAAATCATGATACAATCTGCTTTATTTCATGCTTTCCGGTAGAATATTGAGAAATAGCAGTGAAAATATTTTTCAATATTACACGGGTACGACCAGTGAAAATACCGATTTTCATGTTCTTGTTGCCTAGGTAAACAACCAGATGTAAATATGACATCATTTACATTTCTCGCGCTTGACGTAATATTGTAATGCGTTGCTATGCGGGAGGGGTACGCCACGGGGAATAACGGAAAAGAACTGTACTGGATTTTGAAAAAGCTCCTCCCAGAAAGGGTTAAAAGCATGTAATAAATAGAATATTTGTTTTTTTCGGTGAAAGATCGAAATTTATTTCATCTCGTGAACACCATGGGTAATATTTTCACTTGTGGCTGTGCCACTCGTGAAAATGTTACCGATGGTGTTCACGAGATGTGAAAGATCGAAATTTATTTCATCTCGTGAACACCATCGGTAATATTTTCACGAGTGGCGCAATTATTTCATCTCGTGAACACCATTGGTAATATTTTCACGAGTGGCGCAGCCACTCGTGAAAATATTACCGATGGTGTTCACGAGATGAAATAAATTTCGATCTTTCACCGAAAAAAAACAAATATCCTCTATATAATCAGTGAAAGCGTTTTAATTTTTTAAATGACGCAATGCTGACGGATCCTAATGTCTGGGAGGTATACTTCTAGCTGATATCTCACAAATTTAGCATTTTTGTGATGGGTATGCGGGCTGCTTGTGTCTCAAAGGGAGGTTAACTGTACAATTCCCGATATGGAATTACAAAGTTGTGGGAGCATTTTATACATGTATCGTTGATTTCCATTACTCTGGCATCTTATCTCATTGGAGACAGGACCTCTTTAATGGGAGTATATTGATCCCATTGGAGGCTCCACACTACCAATTTTAGCACTCATTTCTTAGGAAAAGTAATATTCACAGTCATACCTTTTTAATCTAAAACTTTGGAGTAGGCAGGGACGCCCAGCCACTCAATATCATATTTTACGCATATTAAAAATGACACATATTTCTTCTTCATTTAAAGACTTCTTACTATCAATTGAACATTTTGTTCAAATATTTTTATCACATTCTTAACTCTATCATTTAAAACTTTTGAGTAGATATGGATTGCCCTGTCACTCAATAATGTCCTTTATGCATATTTAGATCACACACAATCCTTCTTAATTCAACCCTTTTACTATTATTAATGTATTCAAACCTTTTCAGTTTAAAAAAATTCCACTTTTATTATCTTTTAACACAAATATGCGCGCCAAAGCTGTCGATGCACCATAAAACAACATTCTTTCATTTCCATTACTCTGTGAATTCTCATATCTTCATGAATCTTTGTTTGCTATCATTTTTTTTTTTGCACACTCTTTTTTTGTGGCTCCTGTTAAACCTTTAAGAATGTTAACATTACAGAGAAGCTCTCTAGGCTGAAGAAATGGGTCAAAAACAGAATTACAAAAAAAAGTCACATTTTATCAAAAACCATATTTTCCTCCCACAACTCATCAGTTGTTTGTGCAATACATGCCCATGATTTGAAAGTAAGAGACAGAAAATGCATCTGTGATAAGTGTAGAGGCTGTGACCTTAGGGATTAACCAAACCCTTGGTATAACATCATCAGACTACAATTGGAATGACTCTGCTTTTCTAGGAAATGATTCATGAAGTTATGGGAAATCATCTGGTCAATTTCTGGTGGCGATTAAATGTATTTTTAGGATAATTTCACTTTGATAAACAGGTTATCATATGGTAAATCTCTGGTGGTGATTAAACGTATTTTTAGGATAATTTCACTTTGAAACACAGTTTAAGTGTTCTTTCCCTTGTCAACAAATGATTTCTGACTCTTTCCCTGTCTATTGATATGCCTAAATTTTATCTTTGCCTCGTTATCCAGTTAGGTTCAAGAAAATATGAAAAAAGGGCATGTGCAAAGGTGTCAAGTATATACGGTAATTGAATCTATTCATAGAAGAAAATTTAAAGGCAAAAAAATTTTTTCATAATTAATTATTCAGCCATTAAGCCTTGAAATGCAGAATTCAACATCATGGTCCAAGTATTTTTTCAGACAGTGTAAATTACGATAAAACTTCACAGATAATATAGTTTGATCTTTCTTACTCTGTGTGATATCATGTCAAGATATTTTGCCAAGATCTGTAACTACAAAATTTGAGTATTTGCTTTCTGCATGAAAATGTGTGTTTTATTTATTTAGGATTCTGAGATTTAATCCACTTACCCTTTATCAAAAAAACCTATCAAATAATCCTCTATTTCAAGGACTCTAACCAAGAAAATGACCATAGCGAAAACATTGGTGGAAAAGGAGAAAATGCCGGAAGCCAGCATTTCATCCTTTTTCCACCATGTTTTCTATCCTGTTAACCCTTTACCAAACAATAAAATAGTGAACTTGTCCAAATTGAAAGTATTTGCAGACGACAAAATAAGTGAGGCTTAAAATTTAAAATTTGTTTTGGGAAGGGTAGAAAACGTTGTGGGAAAAGAGGAAAATGCTGGTTACCAGCATTTTCTCCTTTTCCTACTGTTTTCAAATGGCTTCTTTCTCAGAGTCGTTAAAAGTCGGGATTTACCACACAATCTCGAGTTTTAACAACCCTGAGAAGTAGGCCTTTTGAAAATATTGAGGGAAAAAGAGAAAATGCTGGTAAACAGTATTTTCTCCTTTTCCCACTATGTTTTCTAGACACATTATACAAATCCCGTCATTTGTGCCATAATTTAGAAATTTTGTCATCTGCACATGCTTTCAAATTGGACCCATCCAAAATATTGTTGGACACTTCCACAAGTTTGAAATACTTGCCTGTCATGTGGAACACAGATTTAAAACCAAGACCAAATCGTCCAACTTTCATTCTGTCCTTTTCTTTTACACTGCTAGCGATCATCTTGATTCCTTTCCAGTCATTTTCGCTGAATAAGGAATTGTTTTTCACACAAACTGCTGGGCCCTAAAAATAGAATAGAAGTCAACATACTCTGAATATAATGATCAAAGTACTTCACCAGTTTCTTTGGGGTTTTTTTGTTTGTTTAAACTCTTTATTCCTTTCCCAAATGACAAAAAATATTCTGAATTTTTTTCAGATTTTTTAAAAATTTGTACCAGTGACCCAATTTTTGTCAAAATTTCACCCATTTCAACACTCCTTTGTAGTATCATGAAGACAAACATTCTGACCATTTTTCCTTAGTACTGGACTGTAAATGTGGCCTCTAGAGCATACACAACGTTCCTCTAAGATTTTACCTTTCGACCTACTTTTTTACCCTAAGTTAACCCGTTTAGAACTTGTCCGAGATATCAAAACAAGCATTCTGACCAATTTTCAGGTATGACCCAGTGACCTGCCTTTTAACCTGATGTGACCCATTATCAACCTTGCCCGAAATATTATCAAGGCACACATTCTGATCAATTTTCATGAGTATCAGATGGAAGATGTGGCCTGTTGACAACCACACAAAACAGAGGACGCATGAAGGACAAAGTGATCAGATAAGAGTACCTTCAGCACTTTGTTCTCCAATAAGCTGATAAAGTAAATTGGAAAATTCTTGACCCATTTTAACTCTTTACAACACAATCCCGACTCTTAACAACCCTGAGAAAGAAGCCTTTTGAAAACATTGTGGGAAAAGGAGAAAATGCTGGTAACCAGCATTTTCTCCTTTCCCCACATTTTTTTCTACCCTTCCCAAACCAGATTTCAAATTTTCAGTCACATTTATTTTGTCGTCAGGAAATGCTTTGATTTTGGACCGGTCTAAAATTTTCTCGTGTGATAAAGAGTTAACTGTTTTTTGCCCATTAAAATATAACATCAGTAACTGATGGTTGAGCAATTCAGCCCTTATGGGCCTATTGTTTTTATTGGTTCGTATCAAATTAAAACAGAGTAATGTAAGTTCAACCAAATGTAGGTAATAATCACACGTAAACAAAATGTCACATTTCAACAAACTTTGTGATAGCTTTATGAAGTGTATAATATATAATCTCTCTTGTACAGACATGTTGATTTGGCGTTGAGACTCATTACATGTCTCATCCTGCTGAAACTATGTGTATTGTTCTCTGATTTACTAGATTTCTAAATATAAATTTAAAGCATCTTTTACATACTTGACAATTTTACCTTTCAAATAATATAAAAAAAGTCCTGAAACATTCTGAATATTTCAGCCCCCCCACTTTTTTTTTTTCAGATTAACTCTTACCACTCGATCCCAAGAATTGACAACCCTGAAAGAGAGGGCTTTTGAAAACATTGTTGGAAAAGGAGAAAATGCTGGTAACCAGCATTTTGTCCTTTTCCAACAATGATTTCTACCTTATCAAAGACAGAAACCATCACTTTAGCTGCATATAACTTGTCGGGTGCAAAAGCTTCCATTTGGTCTAGTCCCAAATTTTGTCATCTGGTCAAAAGTTAAAAGTCAATAGAAAAAAATTTGAGCAAACCTTGAAAAACTTTCTGAACTCTTTCTTCTTTTCAAACTTTTGATTGATTGATCTTTTATCATATATGATTTCCACATCACTTGCCCCAGCATCTTCTGCATTTTGTAGAAGTTCCTATGAACAATAAGAAAAAAGCCATAAAGGTGTTATTAGATTCAACCCCTACCAAACAATCCCGAGCGATTTTTCACATGATAAGGAAAAGGGTTATTGAAACTTTATAGAAATCAGAGAAACTGCTAGTGACAAGATTTCTCTCTATCTCTGACAATGTCTTCTACCATGTCAAAGACAATACTGTGATACGAGCCATATTTACTTTGTTGCCTGCAAATGCCTACAAGATGAAAGGTCCTGTGTGTCTCCATGGTAAAGTGTAGGACTCTTACCCTAGAGGCTCCTGGTTGGAGCCTCACTAGAAACACTGGGTTTTTGATGCAAGTATCTTTTTGCAAGGCACTTCACACCCCTTGCCTAGGACTTGTGAAATATGTGAGCTGTCACCATAATATGACTGAAATAATGTTGAAAGCAGCATTTATTACCATTCAGTCAATCAATCAATCAATCAAATTTTGTTGTCCTGTTAAATCTTAACCTGCTATTTACGACGATTGGTGAATTTTGCAGAGTGTAATGTCAGACCAGCCTGCACATAGGTGCAGTCTGATCCTGCTCTTCACTCTCAACTGCTTTATTATCATTCCATGTGAATTACAAAGTAAAACATGGACCCTTGTAGACAATGTAGATCAAGATCAGACTGCAAAGAACCTGCATGTAGCATTGTAAGAGTCAAACATAGAACAAACTCGACCAAAAATTGCACAATGAAGATATCTATCATTTTACCGACCCTGGGGAAGAAGCCTTTTGAAAACACCATGTGAAACGGACAAAATGCTAGTAAAAACCAATATTTTCTCTTTCTCCAACAATGTTTTCTACCCTTTCAGAGTCAGGTTTTATTAATTGAGCCACATTATATATGTCGTCTGCAACAGCTTTGAATTTGGACAAGTGTAAAATCTTATTAAGTAAACAGTTAGTTTATGCAGATTTATTTTACATCGATTGAGAAAAGTTCTTGCATATTATACTAACCACTCTTGATTCTGCTTCCTGGAAACTACGTACGCCAGTACTTGCACCGAACAAGTGGGCCAATGAACAGTCCTAAAGTTGACACCTGCTCCCAACTCAGGGTTATGAGAGTGAGACTCTACCCGACAACCATGGACAGCAAACAAAACAATTAAAGCTACCTACCTTGATAATTTGTCCATTATCTGGATACTCTGACAGAATTGCTCTCAGCTGTTTGATGAGAGGTGGCTGTTCCATACAGGAAAATGTTGGCTCCAGCTCTTCTTCTCCATCACTGTCAGATGCTGAGGAAAAAAGTGATTGATAACTTTACCGATCAAGATATAAGTCCTGCTCTGGTGGGAAAAGAAGAAAATGCTAGTTACCAGAATTTTCTTCTTTTCCCACTTTGTTTTCAAATGTTTTTCTTTTTTCCTCAGGGTTGTCAAAACATGGGGGAGTGTGGTAAAGGGTAAATGCATCTGTGATACCTGTCAAGTCATTACCTAATTATAGATCCACAAAATCCACTATATCTAACAATCAACTGAATCATGAGATAGACAGGCCCTTTAACATGCAGAAAATAAACCAATAGCAAAATATTTCAGCCAAGGTCAGCCTGCGTGGAATGCACATGCTGATCTGGATTGATACTTTTTGCAGTTGCATCAAGCCCCATTTTCAAAGGCATGGCTCACACTATATAGAACTATTCAAATTAAAGGGGCTTTACAGACGACACATCAAATGGAGTCTGTCTTTCACCCTTCACCACACAATACCGGCTTTTAACGAACCCATGGAAAAGGACTTTGGAAAACATCATGGGAAAAGAAAAAAAATCATGGTAATCAGCATTTTCTTCTTTTTCCACAATGTTTTCCACCCTTCCCAGAACAAATTTCAATTCTTAAGTCACATTAATTTTTTCATCTGCAAATGCTTACAAATTGGACCAGTCTAAAATTTTGTTGTTTGGTAAAGAGTTAAACAGGAAGAGGACTCTGATAAAAGGAGTCTAAGAGGGCACTGATAGCCTTGAATCATTTGTCTAAGCCTGTACGAGTACCTTTGAGAGAATTATCTCTTTATCTGTTTATCTGTTATCTCCCAAACAACAAGATTTTAGACTGGTCCAATTTGAAAACATTTGCAGATGACAAATATGATTCAAAAATTGGAATTTGTTTTTGGAGGGTAGAAAATATTGTGGGTAAAGGAAAAAATGCTGCTTTATACCAGCGTTTTCTCCTTTTCCCATAATGTTTTCAAAAGGCTTTTTCTTCAGGGTTGTTAACTCTTTACCACACAATCCCAACTATTAACAACCCTGAGTGAAAGGCCATTTGAAAACATTGTGGGAAACGGAGAAAATCCTGGTAACCTGCATTTTCGTCTTTTACGACTATGTTTTCTACCTTCCCATAACGAATTTCAATTTTTGTGTCATAATTATTTTGTTGTCAGCTAATGCTTTCAATTTGGACTGGTCAAAAATTTTGTTGTTTGATAAAGAGTTAAAGTTTGGAATGTGTAGTAAAGGGTTATATGAAAAAGTAAAGTCACTGTATACGATAAGACTGGGGTAAGTACCAGAGTGCCAGTATTCTTTATATAGAGAATTTTCTTGGTATGGATTTCACACGCGTTTTTTTAATGCAAAGGAAGCATTGTATCACTTTTCAAGAGAATGAAATACTCTGGTTTGGATTTCACAAATTTGTCAGGTTGCAAACGCAAGAGAAATTTCCTAATACTTTGACAGGGAAAATTTTTTTTCAGACTCATCCAGGATGAAACCATTAACAACAAAAAAGAAAATGCTTTCTAAGTTTGCTTTACAGAATGATGTACGCCATTTTTATGTCCCTTTCTGTATTTTACCTGCTAATTTCACAAGAATTATTCTTTAACCTCGTACCACACAATCCCGACCTTTAACGACCCTGAGAAAGAAGCCTTTTGAAGACATTGTGGGAAAAGGAGAAAATGCTGGTAACCAACATTTTCTCCTTTTCCCACAATGTTTTCTACCCTTCCCAATATAAATTTCAAATTTTCAGTCACTTTTATTTTGTCATATGCAAATGCTTTCAATTCTAAAATTTTGTTGTTTGGTAAAGAGTTAAATGGTGAAAGGGAGAAAATTGTCACTATAAGCATTTTTGTCTTTTTCCTACAGTGTTTTCACAAGCCTTCTGTCTGATGCTCGTTAAACTATGGGTTTTTATTTTAATAAGTTTGTGAAATAATTCGACTGCTGAACGCAATACTATGCTAAGTCATTTTTTTCCAAAAATGGGATTTTGTCATTATCATTTATGTTTTTCATCATTACAGGTTTTGGCAAAATTTCAGATTTAAAATCAAAGAAATTTTTTAGTTATTCTTAATTTCCATAATATTCTATCTCAGAACGTGAATTTTTTTTCCTGCAATACGATTCCAAGTTAACTTAGAATAGTATTGCATGAAAAATTGTATAGAAACTTTAAAATTTTTGACTGCAATACTATTCTATAACAAAAGTGTACTCAATTTGTATTGATTTTTCAGCTAGTGTACGACATGTTTACTTATTAAATATCATAAATGGCCTTCTTACACCATGAAGAACTACTCATGACATCATTTTCCATGACTTTGAGATTTACAAACCTCTCAATAGCAAGACTGGGTCTTCAAACAAAAGTATTTCATCAAATGTAAGACTAAATTCATGCAACAAGATTCAAAACCTTTTTTATATCAGGTAAAAGAAAAACTATCAGTTCTTTTTCTCCTTTATTTCTTTAAGTCTTTCTTAATTAAATTTTAAAGCATAATCAGGAATAGCCCTTTAAATTTTAAAGCATAATCAGAAATAACCCTTTCAGTTAATGACCAACTGACTTCTAGAAACAATTCACTGCTCTCAGCTTTATCATAGCCCTTAAAAAACAATCCGGAGGTTTCAAGACCCTGAAAGAGAAAGCTTTGGTAAACATTGTGAGAAAAGAAAGTCTTGCAAGTTGATGCATTTTCTTTTTTTTTGACCATTATATTCTGTGAATTCTTTTAATTTGGACAAGTCTAAAATTTCGTCATCTGATATGGTTAAAATACCAATGTACTTTCAATTAATTTCCTTGCTTGAATTTCAAGAACTAATAGTCTATTTTAATATTTTCAAACCTTTACTGAACAATCTGGATGCTAACCAGCCCTTAACAATGAATGATTTTCAAAATATTGTGGAAAAAGAAAAAATTCATAGCAACTAAATTTTTCTCATTTTTCTTTATTATTTCAAAAACAAAATTTTATGACATCATTTAATGCACTGCGCCTATCAATATGGGAAAAAAAAGTTTATTCCTATTAGTCAGATTTTTTTAGTCATACCTTTTTGTTTAAAATACTTATTTTAGACAAAAAAGTAAACCGCAAATAAATGGCAAATAGACCAAAGTAAATTAATATCTAGCATAAAATCCATTTGAATCAATCATTAGATATGAATATGGATGGATTTAACTTACTTAACATTATGAATGAGTGTGAATACAATACTCTGTTTAGTTTATAGGAAAAAAAGAGAATGCATGTACTTCAAGCAACTTATCACCAGGGGTACAAGTAGTTTTAGGGAAGTGGGAAACACAGTTTGGCATATGCTATTACTGCATTACTTTATTGTATGACTTAAAGCAAACAACATGGGACAGTGCATCTTTAGAAAAAATTCATGAAGAGGGTGACCTTCTGTACAAGAGAATTACAACTCAGTCTAACTCTGTCATATACCTGACAACAGAATCTGATGATATACCAAAAGATGTGGCATATTGTTCCAAATTTCTACATGGACTGTTCACCGAAATTGGAATCATTTATAACAATTAGAAGATGCTATTGCCAAAATCTTTGGGACAGAAACAGTAACTGTTGGCTGCATCTTTACAATGGGTGTGCACACATACTACTCAAGTGCCATTTTTAAATCACATCATGTATTCTGTTTCTTTGATTCCCATCACCGTATATAAATGGTATATGTGCTCCAAATGGCAAAGCTACAATGACCTCCTATAGTGATGCAAAGTCTTCCTGTGATTTCATAAGAAAATTAGTATTATCCCTGACTTTGAAAGACACCATACAGTTTGAAATCTAATAAGCATGTTCAAATCAAATATTTTGTAAATTTGGACCCTACTGACAATCTCTCCTGCAATTTTTGACACAAGAGATTTTTAAAACAAAAACAAGAGGGCCATGATGGCCCTGTATCGCTCCACTGGCTATTAAGTAAAATTCTGACCAGTCGTTTCAGAGAAGAAGAATTTTTCCATATAGTGCAAGTAGCCCCCATTCACTAGAGCCACATTTTTTGACGGATCAAAATTTTACGAACAATTTTTGAAAAAGGTCAACCAAGCAACAATCCTGTGAAATTATTTCAAAATCTGACCTGCTGTTTCAGAGGAGAAGATTTTTAAAGAATTCCTTCATTTCTGTATAGTGCAAGAAGCCCCCATTCACCAGAGCCACGTTTTTTGACGGATCAAAATTTTACGAACAGTTTTTGAAAAGGGTCACCCAAGGAACAATCCTGTGAAATTATTTCGAAATCTGACCAGCGGTTTCAGAGAAGAAGAATTTTGAAGAATTCCTTCATTTCTATATGGTGCAAGAAGCCCCCATTCACCAGAGCCACATTTTTTGACAGATCAAAATTTTACGGACTATTTTTAAAAAGGGTCACCCAAGGAGCATATCTGTGAAATTATTTCAAAATCTGACCCGTGGTTTCAGAGGAGAAGATTTTTAAAGAATTCCCTAAAAAATTCCATTTGGTTGCAATGGCAACCAGAGTTTTTGATGGAATCAAATTCTGTGAACAGTTTTTAAAGAGGACCTTCCAAGGAACATTCCAGCCAAGTTTGGTCCAAATCTGCCCAGTGGTTTAGGAGGAGTTGATGTTTAAAGAATTGTTGACGACACACGACGCACGACGGACACCAGGTGATCCTAAAAGCTCCCCTTGAGCACGTTGTGCTCAAGTGAGCTAAAAAGTTAACATACGGATGGACGCACAACGGACAACGGGCCATAACATAAGCCTGCTGGCCTTCGGCCAGTGAAGCTAAAAAACTTGTCTAGCACCAATCATGTATCACTGCAGCTTGATAATCAAGGGAGGTAAATAGTAACGAACTTTATCTTTCATAAAAAGAGTTATTTCCCTTGATTAATGTTTAAATTGAAGTGACAATATTTTGAAGCCCATGTTAAACTTGCGATCCCTGGAATGAAGGCAATTTTGACCCCAGACCTACAATATGAAACTAGAATGTGTGGTTATAAACAAAAATATTTTTTAATCTTGCCCAATAAAAAGTCATGTAAAACAAGTTTGCTGAATAAAAGGCCCTGTAAAATATGTGATCCATGACACAGGTTTATCAAGTTTTCACTATAAAAGCCAATGTAAAACTTGTGAACCCTGGTGTGGAGTCAAACTTGACCCCCAAAGTTAAAATTTGGGCCCTCTTGGTAGAGGCCCATTATATAAAGTTACATGCAAAATTTGGTAGCCCTAGGCCTAAATATGGCTATGTACAAGTAGATTATTAAAGTTTCCTTATATAAGACCATGTAGAACTTGTGACCCCCTGGGGTGGGGCTACATTTGACCCCCTGGGCTATAATTTGGGCACCCTTGATAGAGACCCCCTAGATAAAGCTAAATGCAAAATTTGATAGCCCTAGCCCTTATAGCTAGATGCGAAAGATTTTCCTATATAAGCCCGCCCATGTAAAACATGTTACCCCCCGGAGCGAAGTCAAATTTGACCCTCGGCTATAATTTGGACACCCTTGGTACAGGTCCACTAGATAAAGCTACATGCCAAATTTGGTCGCCCTAGGACCCATGGCTACGTCAAAGAAGAATTTTAAAGTTCTCCCTATATAAGCCCATGTAAAACTTGTTATATAAGCCCATGTAAAACTTGTTACCCCCGGGCAGGGCCTAATTTGACCCCTGGGCTATAATTTGAACAATCTTGGCAGAGGTTCACTAGATAAAGCTACATGCCAAATTTGGTAGCTCTAGGCCCTATGGCTAGGTAGAAGAGGAATTTTAAAGTTCTCCCTAAATAAGCCCATGTATAACTTGTAACCCCCGGGGCGGGGCCAATTTTGACCCCAGGGCTATAAATTGAAGAAACTTGGTAGAGGTCCACTAGGTAAAGCTACATGCCAAATTTGGTAGCCCTTGGCCTTACGGTTTCAGACAAGAAGATTTTCAAAGATTTTCAAAATTTTTCAGTTTTGTTGCCATGGCAACCAGAGTTTTTGAAGGAATTAAATTCTTTCAAGAAATTCTGAAGAGGACCATGGCAGGATCATTTCTGTGAAGTTTCATCAAAATTGGATGGGTAGTTTCAGAGAAGAAGACGTTTTAAAAAAAAGTTAACGGACGGACGGACGCACGACGGACAACAGGCCATGACATAAGCCCGCTGGCCTTCGGCCAGTGGAGCTAATAAGCCTGTTATATTGGCTTATATGGACCTTCCAGCTTCATCTTAAGAAGAAAAGCATTTTTCATGATGAGTAACTCAGTCTCTTGTATGGTTTACGTAGGTCCAGGAGCATTACAAGTCTCTGATCGGGATGTGAAATTGACATGTTATATGATGGGTTTTTGTGGTTTTTTTTGCGTCAGACCTTTTTCCATGTAGTTTATGGAAAGGAATTTCTGGACCGGCAGTTCACATTATAACCCTCATTTAACTCTATACCAGATAACAGACTTGCCCAATTTCAAAGCCATTGCTTAAAACAAATGGTTACCAGCATTTTATCTATTTCACAAAATGTTTCCTAAAGCCTCATGCCATTCAACTACAGACTTGATACCATTACAATACAGGTCTTCTTTTTTATCAGTGCTTTGCAGGTAAGCAAGACAAGCAAGCTATAGAAACTAACAAATTCAAACTTTCAACACTTTCTTTCTTTTATTGCAATGTAACAGTACCGTGTATTTCATTTTTCTTAAAATTCTTTGTATTCAATTTACAGGGTTCTGAATCTGTGGAGTTGGAGAATTGAGGCAAAAACAGGTCTTTATTGAGTAACTTATTACTTTGCATGTCATTCAACATTATGAATAAATGTTAAATGTTCCATAAGTGTTGCATACTTCCTTTCATTACACTTGTTTGTATATTACAGTGTGGTAAGGCAAGACATCTTTCTCCCCCCCCTCACCCCCACCCCCCTTCTAATGGAATTTTCTGGATATTTTTCGTTTCATTAAAAATACATGTAATTCAAGTCTTTTTTCATGGTGAAAAATAAGGAGATTTTAGCTGCTTCTTCTTCTTTATGTTTAATACAGTGAGTAAGCAAATCTAATTTTTAAATTCATTATTGAAGCTGGAAAATTGTTTGGAGTGTCTCTGATCAGGATGTGAAATTGACATTGTTATATCATGGGTTTTCGTGTTTTTTGCATCGGACCTTTTTCCATGTAATCTATGGAAAGGTATTTCTGGACTTTTTGCCATACATTCTACAAAATGTAAGTCAACACTGTGCTGTGTTACACTTCACTGTCTACTTTATGAATGCACCAATTTCCAAGTTATGACAGTTTAATTTGCTGACTCATCAGACATACATGAGCATTAACTTTATCAATTATTGTTGAAACCAAGAGTAAATCTAATAATAAGTTACCTTGCTTATGAACAGAACACACTACAAAACTTGAAAGGATAATTTCATCAGTCACACACCTTTAACTCTGTACATGTAACTTGATGCAGGATAATCGGCATGATCTTTGTTGGGCATTATTCTTTTTACGACTTAAACAATAAATTGAGATTGTTAACAATCTGAACAAAATGATTTTATTTTCGCAGACAGCCTCCAATATTTTTTGATAAAAACAGTAATCTTAAAGATACCACAATCTGTTTAATAGAACACAGAAGACAATGATGGATAATTGTCTCTATTGTTCTCAGCACTTGTTTACTATGACAAATAAATAACGGTCTTGTACTCTAAAATTGCGCTTGATCTTTTCACACTTTGCTGCCTGGACAGGATTAGTGATATGCTGTAAATTCAATTGTGTATTTGGAGGAGGATATCACTTAGGTTGTAAACAGACTCCTGGTGTAATTTAGATAACAGGTTATAATACTGAATATAGGGCACCCCAGGGCGCTCATATACAGCAGGGTATCCAGAAAAAGGGCAGAACATCCAGAAAATGGGCAGGGCTTCTAGAAAAGGAGGCAGGACACATGCCCATCTATTCCCAGCTAGCCAGAGCACTGTAATGGAATTGCAGACAATCATGAGCCTGTGCATAATGTGCAACTTAAATATGCCTATGTTGCCAGACACCAGCCCATGAACATGATACCTCAAAGTCATTTTAAGAGAAGCATTAATTTTGTTCAATGAGCAAAACCTGTATTTGATCATTTTGGTTTCTGCTATACTGTAATGACAGGGTTATAATATTCAGATTATACGAGTTGTAAGATGAGATTACATCCAAAGGAGATCCATTGAATAAAATTTATCAAGTCAAACTGTAAGAATCAGTAAGATTAAAGTTTATACAGTGATATTAAAGTGAATTTGTTTCATTTCTTCCTGTTTATTTATTTCATCTTACATTCTTAAAGATTATTTTGTTGAAAAACTATTGCCTGAGAGCCATTTTCTACCCAAATGAAGAAAATAAAACAGTATTGCAGTAAGTATTTCTTAGATTATTCAGTGCAATATTGTTTTATTTCAACTTGGAATAGTATTGCGTGAAAATTTTTACTTCAAAACGGACAAATTTTGCCTGCAATACTATTCTAAGTCCAAAAAAACAATTTTTTCTCTTACTGTCTAAATGTATAACAAAATGAATGTATTTCTTTAATTAATACATATTAGACTAAATCATGTTAAAATTCCAGATCATTCTCACTTTTATGAAAAAAATAAGAACGTTTTTTCTTTCTCCTGAAAAATCATGAAAAATGACTTAGCATAGTATTGCGTTCAGCAGTCGAATTGTATGTATTAACAATGTAAGGGGGCGTATAACATGTTATATGCATATTTTTGGTAATGTATTTTGGGCCGGTGGCCTACATTTACAATAAAAAGTATTGTTTTCTTGCACATTTTGTACACATGTAGGGCGCAAAATCTGCAGTTCCTTGATAAAAATTCATTCATGCCCATTACCCGATACTGAACTTTTCATTTTCACAGACTTTGCTGAAGTATTTGTTATTATAAGATTTTTCAAGTTAGTGTGACTTTTTTTGAGATAGATCTATTACGTCTTTTAAAATCATGTAATAACGAGATTTTTCGTGTTACTACTACTTTTAAACACATTATTACACGTTTTAAAATATATCATCACTAGATTTTTTGGGTTAGTGCGCCTTTTTTCAAATTATTACGTGTTTTCAGTTTACGTTATCACATGTTTTTGAAAAAAAATTATAACTTCATTTCGACCCTAGTAGGCTTTCATAGAAGAGAAAGTGTTTCTACCTACCCATAATTTGTCTGTACAAGTCTAAATTTACAGAGGTATTTGATTACATCATGTAACGATGTGAAACAGAAAGTGATATTTCATCCCTGAAATCAAACATGCAACTTTATATTAGATCTATTGTGCTACAAACCACAACAATAAAACAAGCAGTCCTGACTCAGATCTACCCTACAGACTTCAAAAACCCATTACAAAAAGACAAAAATTTGATCTTGTCCAATTTCAAAGCATATGCAAATGATAATTTTAATATGACTCAAACCGTGTGATTCTCATGTGAAAAAGTAGAAAACATTGTGGGAAAAGGAGAAAAATTAGAAAACTGAATGACAGGAACAAAGTTTCAACCAAGGTCAGCCTGTGCAGAGTGCACAATCTGACCTAGGTCTATACCAGGGATCGTATATAAGATCCCTGGTATATACCTTTTACAAACGCAGACTCCTTTTCATAAAGCATGACTCATTTGCAGACAACAAATTTGCACTGCTAAAATTGTCTTTGAAAAACACTTAACCCTTAGGCCCTTAAGTGCGACTCGCTGACCTTTTTCGGACAGTGTAGATCAAGATCAGACTGCACAGAATGTGCAGTCTGATCTTTGATCTACACTGTCCAATAAAAAGGTATTTTTCTCAAAAAAAAAAAATTGTCAAAAATAGAGCAACGTAGGGTATTGTCGACCGTCGGCAGTTATCGTCAATTCTTTATTGTGTCCTTTAATTCCATGAAAGATGAGCAAATTCCATTTTCATGATGTAACATATGACGTCAATATTTTATCTAATCACCGTGCCGGAAGTAAACAGTACTCTGTAAGTCCCAAAGAGTCAATATAATTTTACAGTAATGAAATTTCCCAACGTTAACGTCTACGATAAGGGGGTGGTGGTTTTTGTCAGCGCACAGGGCGTACTGAAATGTGCTCGATTGCTTGAATTCAAACTTAAATACGAGTTTCAGATATAGAATAGTGTTCGTATCACAAAATTGAGCGTGTATTACCCACCATAAAGCAGCTTATTGATGTGTCGATGACTGCCGATGCATATTTGTGCGATCGGCAATTATCGACAGATTAAGACATGAATAAAAGAAATAAGAATTAATATGTTTTATATAACCACAATTCTTTTTTTTCTTTCGGGTTACAGCTATGTCCAGACAAATTTTGGCTTGAAAACTCCAAATCGAGTTCAATACTCGCCGACTAAAATGTCAAAGGCCATAGAAATGGTGCGCAGTGGTGCAATGTCCAAACCTCTTAGTCCATGATATTACCAACGTGTACCTGTTCGGCCTTCTTTTGCGGTTGTACTTATGTTATGCGCCAAGTTTTACTATAATTGCTTTATATTAGATCCAACTCGGCAACAAGTTTTGGAATAAAACCCGTAATGGCGAGTTAACAGAGGATTTTGATGTTTAATTTTTGAAAATTTAATACTCTGTCGATAATAGACGAAACCTGTCGATATCACCCTACATACCCTTATGTAATGTTGGCATTGTTTGCTACCATACGCAACTTGGCGCCATTATTTTATACGCGTAGATCAGTAGAGTATCCGCAAAATAAACCATTGATAACTTCTGTTTGTATTTAAAGCGGCTGTTATCGACACCACACTTTTCGATCTCTTAAAGTGTCGATAATACCCGATGTTGCTCTAGCAATATTCGTGTTTTTATTATCGAACTGAAAGTTTTATTTAATGTATATTTAGCAGGATAACAGTTATGACATTATCTAAAAAGGAAAAGTGGTTGAATAACAGTCCTATTCTATTACAAATAATGCTTACCTATTAGATCTATGGCATCTTTCTCATGTTCATAAAAACAAAAGATCATTTGTTAAGATTTAACACACTTTGTAAATTTAGTTAATCTAGATCTACATGGCCTGTTGATGTACAATAATTTACATTGATTCGGTGAAAATTACAGGATTTCCGTTAAGTTAAGCCCAAAAGGCTTACCACACAATTCGGAGTATAAAGAGCCTTTAGAAAACAATGTGGAAAAAAGAAAAAAAAAATCCCGGTGACCAGTACTCCTTTCCTGTTCCCACAATGTTTTGTACTCTTTCATTGCTAATTCGCATGACTCAGACACATGTTAACTGTCGTCTACATAAACTCTCAACTTGGAAAAGTAGTCTATAAGATTTTGCGGTGTGGTAAAAAGGTCACAGACGTAACGTAGTAACTTCTAAATCAATACAAAGACAAAAACTGTCACCCTCCCTCCAATGAAACTGACAAATTATCAAAATGTGTCCTACCCGAAGTAGATCTCGATCCAATTTAAGCCTGCGGGCATAAAGCTGTAAACCAATCCCGTTGGTCTCGCAACATTGCACAAGCTCTCTTTTCCAGAAATTAAAAAACGAAAGTAGATTCTAGACTTACCAGTTTCTAGATTTTGAGTGAACCTGTCTGACCCATAACATTGCGTAGAAGATAAAATTAATACAGTCTAGGGTTTAGGCCTATATCGAAAGTAGAAACTGGGATCATATATAATAGATCTACATGTACCCTATACGATCCCTGGTTAAAACGAACGAAAGGACAGTAATCGTCTGCATAGCAGTATTCGTGCATAATGCAATCGGGCCTGCAGTTGCAACTATTTGCACACTGTTTTCAAGTGTACACATTTCCGCCGATCATTTTCATTCGCAGTGACTGTGGTCGATGAACGCGATGCATATTACATAAATGGTTTCCAATCATGAAATTTCACAAGGCTTTTTGTCGCGGTTTTTAAAACACGGGATTGTGTGGCAAAGGGTTAAACAACGGCCTTTATCTAGCGATACACGGTCTCTGATAACACTGATTATATGCTGATAAGGGTGGGTCGAGATTTTTCAAAAATGCATTTTCCGAAAATTGTTATAAATACTGAACCAGTACGATGACCTAGCTACATGTACCGACCTGTAACGATAGGATTTTAGCTCGTCTGATAATGAAACGCTGCCTAATGCTCCGTTCTCACCGCCGATCTGCGTATCACGATCGTCATGGGAGCTCGAGAGAGTATAGGGTCCACTCGTCACAACTCGGCCGATTCCGTACCTACATCTGCTTCCATCACCCGAGGTATGCTGAATGTATAGAGTCTACTCGACGGAAGGGGACAACAACAACAATAAAACATCCCCTGTGACGAATATCCACGTGGTCAGGAATATGGTCGTGTGAGATCAGATGTTCGAAGTTTGCTACATGTATGTACGGTAGAATATGAGCCATGCTCATTGAAAATGTGGTTTAATGCATCTCCGTGTTGCATGATACCAAGCAAGTCATCACAAAATTGTAGACTCCAAAGAATCCATTTTGTATTAAAAAAAAAGGCTGCATCATGAGGTACACTGATCCTTTGGCATGCAGAAAATAAACCAAAAGCAAAGAGCTTCGATCCAGGCCAGCCTGAGTCGATACTCCTTGCAGATGCATTAAGCCGCCTTTTCATCCACCACGGCTTATATGTAAAATTTGTCAACGGAAGCCTTGCCAACGAACTAGATTTTGTACATGTGCTTACCAGAGTACTGGTCGATGCCGTCTTGCTTGATCGTCGGCAAGAATGGAGCATTACGTCGTTCGTTGCTACGCTAATAGTGTTAGAAAGTTCCTTTACACTACTGCAGGAACGTATCGTGAACGAATTGAAGAAAAAACAAGAGGGCCATGATGGCCCTGTATCGCTCCACTGGCTTTTTAACCCTTTACCACACAAATTGAAGTGTTAATGACCCTGAAAGAGAAGGCTTTCAAAAATATCGTGAGAAAAGGACAACATGTTGTCAGCCAGTATTTTCTCCTTTTCCCACAACGTTTCCTAACATATCAAAGACAGAAATAGTCATTTAAGCTACATTCAATTTGTCTTTTTGCAATGGCTTTAAACTTGGTACAGTAAAAAAAATTTGTCATTTCTTAAAGAGTAATATTAACGTATCATGCGCTTAATTAGCATTGACAGAGTCATACAGCATAAAAAGTCTGTATGGTAATAAACTTACTTTGAAAACATAACCTCCACCCCGCCCGCCAAACAAAAACAGTCATATCTTTTTGAATGCAAAGATAATGTCAGTGAATACAAACAGGTTTATTCATTAGCATGAAAGGTAAAGTTCTGAAAAAATTTGATAGAAACCTTACTTTAAATTAAACATTGCATTCATGTGAGCATAACCATTAGCATCAAAATAAATCACTCTCCCTTAAAACAGAACATTTCCTTTCCAAAAAACTTGAATACAAAACTCCAATAATGTAATAAGTGCATTTTTTGACAATCAAGGGAGGTAAATAGTAACAAACTTTATCTTATATAACAGGAGTTATTTCCCTTGATTACTATTTTAAATTACAGTCACTATATAAGCCCATGTTAAACTTGTGATCTACGGGGCAGAGCCAGTTTTGACCCCAGGGCTATAATATGTAGGAATTTGATAGTGGTCCATTAGATAAAGCTACATGCCAAATTTGGTAGCCCTGGGCCTTATGGTTTCAGACAAGAAGATTTTCAAAGATGTTCAATATTTTTCAGTTTTGTTGCCATGGCAACCAGAGTTTTTGAAGGAATCAAATTCTTTCAAGAAATTCTAAAGAGGACCATGGCAGGACCATTTCTGTGAAGTTTCATCAAATTTGGATGGGTAGTTTCAGAAAAGAAGAAGTTTGAAATAAAAGTTAACGCACGGACGGACGAACGGACGGACGCATGACGGACACCGGGCCATGACATAAGCCCGCTGGCCTTCGGCCAGTGGAGCTAAAAATGACAAAGCTCAAAGCCCCTGTAAAGCCAAAAATGGGTAATTTTCACCGTTTATAACTCGAAAATATATTGGATAACCCATCACAACAAACATATATAAGATCAGAAAAAACTCGAACGTGTCAGTTACTGCATTGGTTGAAATAATATACGTGAGAGAAAATGCATGGAGAAGCCCGTCGATTTCACGGACGCCATTGATCGTGACAACCTTCGTTATCATTCGTGTATATTCGAACTAGGTCTTCGAGAACGTCACGTGATAACATTGCATCTCATTAGTGCTATGACGTAGTAGACAGGACTATTGTTTACAGTTCCAACATTATGTCATTGGAGAGTAAGATTGCTCATTCTGAACCTGTTTTCTTATTTAGATGTAGTAAACTCTTCCTGTATTGATTATAAACGAATAAGCGATGATCAGCCTGTGTCGTTGTTTCTGTTTACGATGTCGATAAACTTACGTTTTTCAAGCCTAGAATGGGGACAAAACGATCAAGTGAATAAAGGGTTTGTTTCGACGCTTTAAATGATCACGTGGCGTATACGTCACTAACACGTCACTGCGGACATTTACGACGAAAAGTCGGCTAATCGTCGGCAATCATCGATGTAAACAAACAGATAATGCGGCATGGTAGGATCTGTTCTAATTTCAAAATTCTTTTTTCTGCCACTGATTGGAACTTTTGCGAACTGCACCTTTACATATCGTGAAAGTCATAATAATCGCCATATTTTTACATGGTAAAAATGAAATTTACTTTTATTTTATAAACAGGTTGTTTATTCAGGTGGACGCTACTGAGACTTCAAATACGCCAATTCGAAGCACTGGGATTTTCGAGGGAATGTCATTGGTCAAGACACGTCAGAGACTTAGACTAGTGCTGATGAAACCCAAAACAGACGTAAGTAAAATATCGCTTTTAAGTGACTAAAATAATGTTGAAAGCAGAGATCAATCAATCAATCAATCAATCAATTGAATTGGCACTGATTTATCGATAGTAAAAACCCAGATGAGTGTGTTCATCGGTGAACGAACTGATTTCAAACGAATTTTAAACGACACCAGACCAATGAGTCTCTTGCAAAATGACGAACTAGGACGAGTGCATAACTTATGTTAACGATCTTGCTTCACTTCGACAGGTCAGCCTGCACTAAAAATTAGAGATTAAAATGCAGAGAGTAGAAACGCTGATCTTGAATCTACAGAGTCTAACTATTTGTGAGATATTCTACCAAAGTCATCCTGATCCTTAACCTTCATTTTTATGGGGCATTTTTTGGCATTTTCACGACTAGACTGCACAGAATTTGTAATTGTTATAATTACTTGTAATTACATTTGATTATCCCATACCGGAAAAGCATGTGTAGGCCTACTATTTGTGCAAAATTTTTACTTAGCCCGTTACCACATAGTCCCGAGTTTTAACGACCCCAAAGAAAAAGAGAGCTTTTGAAAACATCGATAACCAGCATTTTCTCCTTTTCCAACAATGTTTCCTACCTAATCAGAGGCAGAAATCATCATTAACGAAACTTACATTGTTGTCTGCAAATGCTTTCAATCTGATCGAACTTATTCATTTGATTGAACTTATTCATCAGTTATAATTGCTAGAAATAAATGCCTGTCGAGTTTAAACAATCTTCCATCTATGAGCCATAATGGGCTTATATGTCTATACAAGGAATACATTTCTAAAAGAAAAATAAAAGGCGAACGAGGTACTGGAATATATTATACAAATTCTTTGTGGTTCAATATGAAAATTAACCAAAACAGCAATTGCCTCTTTTTTTCTACATTGTTTTGCATAACGCTGCAGATGAATTTTTTATTCAGATATAATTTTTACGGAGAAGTTGCTGCTAAATTAATGTGGCTGTAGACATGAGTAATGGGATGAAGGGTAACGTTAAAAAATATTAGCGGTAGCAACGCTTGTACACTGTCATTATTTTGTTTGCAACTCGGTCTCCAGGGGCACGCAGAATAAACGTGTCCACATTTTTGACGAATGGCAAATTTCTATTTTATCGTTCCAGTATATCAATACAAACAAGTAGGTCAAATGCCAGCCTAGTCAGCTACGCCGAAAAAAAAAGTACCCTACATGCACGTAAACGATAGCGGTATGGTGATCCTTTATCGCTCATCTGATCGAAATTGTACGAAAGGAATGTTAGGGTAGATAGATGGTGTTCCCCTTCTGTCAAATTGAGTCATTTTGCAAAATGAAGACTAACTTGAAGAATTTTTTAATAGTGCTTCCATGCTCAGCTCTGGAGAGCGTCTTGCTTGTTCAGCCGAGCACAACGATCTGAACATCATCAAAGAATTTTTCCTGCGAATTACATCGAAAGTCTTTAAAAAGATATCGTATTTATAACCATTTTCCACGCAATCCGCACAGGCTGACCTCGGTCCAAACTTTTGCTATGGGCCAATTTTCTGCGTGTCAAAGGAACAGTCTGTCTCATGATTCAGTTGGTTATTACACAAATTGGGCTTTATTGATCCATAGTTATATGATGATTCGCTCGATACAGAGATGCATTAAATCCCCTTTCGCTAGAACGCAGCTAAAATTAGTACGAACTTAATCACGATGTTAGACATGTACATATTGAAGGCACCTGCAGACGAAAAGAAAGTAGATGAAGCCCAACCGTTTGAGTCGTCCTGAATAGAGTAAAAAAGATTGTAATACACGGAGAAAACATTTGTTACCAACATTTCCTCCTTTTCCAACAATGTTTTCAAAGATATTCTTATCAGTTTGGTAAAGGGATCAGATGAACAGTACCTAAGACGGAAGAGCAATAGACCTGCCCTGTAATCCTTTACCAGACGACAAAATTTTAGACATGTATAAATTGAAAGCACATGCGGACAACAATTTCAGTGTAGCTCAAATGCTGCAATTTTTCCTTGATAGGGTAGAAAACATTGTGGGAAGAGGAGAAAATGTTGGAAACCAGCATTTTCTCCTTTTACCACATTGTTTTCAAAAGGCATCGTTTTCAGGGTCGTTAAAAGTCGGGATTGTGTGGTAAAGGGGTAAGCGTTCGATTGATT
Organism: Hippopus hippopus; assembly: GCA_946811185.2. Lineage (NCBI taxonomy): Eukaryota > Metazoa > Mollusca > Bivalvia > Cardiida > Cardiidae > Hippopus > Hippopus hippopus. Next base: position 21,921,708 of record OX328107.1, on the reverse strand, counting down.
GATTGATTGTATGGCGTTTAACGCCGTTTTCACCATTATTTCAGTTATATCGCGGCGGCCAGTGTACCTATCCATGCGTTCCTGGAGTCTCTTTTACCAGTACTTCGCACAATTTTTTTCCCAAGCCACTGGCTGCTTTCCCACATAATCATCGTCGAAAAAATGGTCAGTGGTGAGAGAAGAATGAATCCTGTCGCAGTGACTATCATCAATCCTCGGAAAGGAATTGGCCGAGCCAGGGATCGTAGCCGGGGATCGAACCCTGGACCCCGTGTTCTCAAGTCCTGTACGCTACCGACTGAGCTACCGGGGCTCGGCGGTAAGCGTTCAAATGGACCCTTATAACTCTTTACCAAACAACAAAGTTTTGGACGTGCCCAGACTCAGCTTTCGCAGACGACAAAATAATTGTGATAAACAAAAATGCACCATTGGAAAGATCGAAAACATTTGGGGAAAGGAGAAAATGCAATTTCTCCTTTTCCCACAAAGTTTTCAAAATCCTTCTTCGTTGGGGTCGGGAATTTGTGGTATAGGATTAAAACGCCTGTCCTGGTGTTTTGCTTGCAAGCCTGGAACAAGCTGACCATGGACCACGTACTAGAATTATTACTAATGAAATTTCTTTCGATTTTTCGGCGTAGCTGAATGTGCTGGCTTTTGACCTACTTTTTGGTATTGATAACAAATGAATAAATAGAAACTTGTGATTAGACGAAAATAAAGAAATTTTTATTATGAGGACCCCTGCCTGTTTGCTGGCAAATTTACGCCGTCTATCTTTATTAGATATAATATTTCTTGTTATGCATGTCATAGAGACAATTCGGCAAGTCACTTGCAGTCTTTTGTGACCACGTATAATACCCTAACGTGCACATTCATTTATGATAACGTCATGTGTGTAAAGTTCAAGGTTTTGTTAGGTAATAAAGCCGCTGCATGGGGTATGTCGATATCGATGTTGAAATTGTGATTTGTCAGGGATTATTCGCAACGGATCAACACGTGCAAACGAACTATTTCTTCTTGAGGCCATTTTGCAAGTTCCAGCAAATTGGAAAACAGTTTCTATTAACGCGTCTTTTTGAACATTTCGAACTGCACGATGCTTTCACGCTGAATTAATCATTTGTTACACGGTCTCGACTTTGAACTACCAACGAGAAAGAAAACTTTGGAAAACATTGTGGGGAAAGAAGAAAATGCTGGTAACCAACATTTTCTTATTTTCAAGCATTGTCTTCTACCCTTCCCAAAACAAATTTCAGCTTTTGAGTCACATTAATTTTGTCGTCTGCAAATGTTTTCCATTTGGCCAAGTCTCAAATTATGTCGTTTGAATTTAACCTTAATCATATTTTTTACAGTAGGGTTTTTCAAATATGCTCGTTAAAAATTGTTTTCAGAAGAAAAAATATTTTGCCAACACTTAGCACAATCTTCAGTCTTGTTAACCTTTTCCCAAACGACAAATTGTAGACTCTTCCAAACTGAGAGCATCTGCAGACGACAAATTCAGAATTGGTATAAATTGGCTTTAGGTCTCTGATAAGGTAGAAAACATTGTGGGAAAAGGAGAAAATGCTGGTTACCAGCATTTTCTCCTTTTCCAACTATGTTTTCAAAAGCCTTCTTTTCCAGGGTCGTGAAAACCAGGGATTGTTTGGTAAAGAGTCAAGTCAGACAAACATAACACTTCCCAGCCGTTAGAGAAAAATAGTTCATGTTGCAAAAATCTTTGAATTGGACCTGAAATAATTATGGTCGAGTTGCTCCTGGGTCCGTATCTGCAATTTTTGTTTTTACTTGTAGCTTTCTATTGAGACTTGGTGGTCGTAAAAAGCGGGGGGGAAGGGGGGGGGCTCACGTCCGGGGTCGTACTCATCCATCCATATCTGTTAACAGTCTTTCACAAACGACAAAAAATGTGGACCTGTCTAAATCCGAACCATTTGCAGACGACAATTTAAATGTGGCTCAGATGCTGCTGAAATGAGTCTTTATCACGGCAGAAGACATAGTGGGAAAAGAAGAAATTGCTTTTTTTTTTTTGCTGAGTTTCTTTGACTTGTAAGTACACCGCACAATAATTTCTCCAAGCTACTGGCTGCTTTCCCATATAAACATCGTCGAAACAATGCTCAACGGTGAGAGATGGAGGAATGATTCCGGTCAATATAACTCTAATCGATCAAATCCTCTGAAAGAAATTGGCCCAGCTTGGGATTCGAACCGGTATCGCTCCCCTTTTGGATTCAGGCCCTCTACGTTACCGACTGAGCTCTGTAAAATTATAATATCGACCCAAACCCAACAATGAATTTTCAATGCTGACATAGTGGAATGCGTGTCCTTTTGCCTCTATAATCGATTGATATTATCTTTGCCTAGTTACGCTATTCCATCAAGTCATTCTTTCTATGGAAATGAAGTCAGCAGATATTTCAAAATGTGGCACTGTGCCGAAGTAGTCTAGATAACGTGGAACAACCATTTTTGTGAACGTCATCAACACCCAAGCCATCATCAAGCAAAAACGGGGATTAATAAATCTCCGTGATGCATTATATCATGCAATTCATCACAGAATTATAGATCCATAAGATCCATTTTTTCTAACCAACGACTGGATCTGGAGGTAGAAGTTTCCTTTGCCATGCAGAAAATTGACCAATAACAAAAAAGTTTCGATATTTTCTGCAGATGTAGCCCCATTTTCACAGAGCATGGCTCATCATTGTCCTATTTCAACATAAAAAATTCTCCACGTTGAAGCAGTTGTGCTATGTTTAATCCATCGGCGTTTAGCAGAAACCTTTCTGTCGATTGGTTGATTTTTGGTTTATTTATCGTCGCCACCGGCGACGACCCAATAGAGAGCTCTATTAGTTATGGACTGGAGAATAGTGCGAGATAGAGGACGAAACTCATCCTGTGTTACGCGGAGTACGCAGGCTGCATTATCTCCCGCTAGATGGTATTCTACAAATTCACATCTAATTTTGGGTACAGAGCCGGACTACTTTTCAAAACGACAACCGTTACTTTGAATTTCAAAATAAAATAAACGTTTACTTAATAAAACGCTGCATGGTGCGATTCATTCAGCTATGATCAAGCATGAAGCCAATGCACCGGCCATTTATTAAAACAGCCCCTACAGGCCTGGGTAATACATGTAGCTTCGGTGTAAGCCCTACTTTTCCCTAGTATATGGGATCGGTGATGCGTCATAGCAGACAGGTCGAATCTTCGAAGAATATGACATGCACAGACAACGCGCAGGCTGACCTTGGTCAATACTTTTTGCAGATGCATTAAAACCCATCGCACAGAGCATGACTTCGATGTTAACAGAACGATATGGTATATATGCACATGACGATCTAGGCACAGGTATTTGACATTCTATAACCAAAATATATGATTAAATATGAAAAAAAAATACTCCCCTATATATAAAGAAACAATATAGATCTAGAGGAATATTTTTTTCGGCGTAGCTGAATGATCTCACTTTTGACCTACTTTAAGTACTATGAGGAAATGAATTGTTACTCATTTTGTGATTGGCCAAATATATGTAAACTACGCGAAAAAAATAAAGGTCACAGTAGAAATTTACCGACCTTGGATAAAAGCGTTCATGACAAAAAAAAAAAACACGTAATATCACATCTACGTATGTAAAGTTGTACTTTATGGCCATGCAGATGTTAAACTCTAGCAAAACATCCATAATCTAAATCATATGGTTAAACTATTAGCAATTAGTATTGCCGAGTTTTCTATTTTGTTTAGTGTAAGATATTTGGTACCCGTTTTTCCTTGCGTAAAACCGAAAACGAACTGCGATGGCAGGCTACCGTTCCATTGTCTTACACGAAAACGGGTTGTAAAACAACTTATTTCGTTTCCTGTCACAGTGGAAAAAAGATATTATGTCTTGAATTTGGTGATTTAATTCGCAACGTGAATAACTATGCCTGCCTAGAGGAACTATCGGTTTTACTGCGTTGTTAGCAAAGAAACTGGGTTTCTACTAAATTACTCCTTGTAAGAGTAGGTGGGTGTGGTCAAGCATTGAGAGCGTTAATTAAAAAATCCGCCTTCTGATAACGACAAATCGTCAATACAAAAACATGCGAATCTACGTTGTTTCTTTTTAAAGATTTTATCGTATGGTCTAAACGGACCTTTATCTAAACATGATTCAGTAATGATAATAAAAATAGAAAAAAAAAAAGAAATAAAAAATAACAGAACAAATGTTATATTCCGAAGCAGAAATTCGACACTCATTTTACGTTAAACATGAGAATTAATGTATTGCTCAATAACGCTCATTACCAGAGCTCCCTCATTCTTAAATCTTACTGAAAATTCTGCTTTCAACCATCTGCAAAACAATTTAAAAGAGGCTACTTTCAGAACTGTTTTCATCATTTCTCTTCATATTATACTACAAACGAATTTGAATATTCACATCCCAGTGCCTCTTACGCCGTCTATCTTTTTTAAAAGATATTTCTTGTTTCATATTTAATCATATATTTTGATTATAGAATGTCAAATTCCTGTGATCTAGGAGAACTGGATCTCGATATAATTGTATACTGTTCACCAAAAGTAGGGGATAATTCATTTGAATGCGAATAATTCGATAAAAAGGGTTTTTTTTACCTTCAATCTTTTATACAATATTTGTAACAAAAATTACAGTCCGTCAGCAAACACGTTCATCCATACTCTTTGTCGTGCTGTTTTACTCTAAATCGTCATTTACGAGTATAATGAGTCAACTTCAATTTTCACATGAAGTCAGTGCCGGGTAGGACCACCGCGATCGTCAGAGCATGTAACACAGCGACGTTTCATGCTCCCAATTCGACGTCCAACAGTATTCAGTGGGATCTGCTGCATTTCCTCTTAAAATGCTGTACAGAACTCGCCCGACCTCTTGGACATCTCATTGGTAGCATGAGATGTCGCTGTGTTGCATGCTCTTACAATCTCGGTGGTCCTACCCGGCAGTGACTTCATGAGAAAATTGACTTTGACGTAATGTATTCATAAATGGTGATTCAACTTATACATGTAATAGCACTAGTCCTACCTTACATATCGACTTACAATACAGGGTGACCAAAAAAAAAAAAAAATGCCACCCACAAAATCGTTAATGAAATTCACAATTCTTTCTGCAATCCAACCATATTTGGTGCAAATGAACTTCAGTGTATGCCTGACGTGTTCACCAAGTTTCAGCTATTGATGTCGTACAGTCTTTGTTTTATCTCCGTTCCATGATATGCTCCAAATATGCTCCTCTGCGTTGCAAGCACACCCGGATACGACATGAAAAATTGTCAATAACTCTGACACACTCCTCCCTCAGTATTGCACTGATTTTGGCCGTGATATCTCCCTTCATTTCAGGAATAGTCTGGAGGTTGATCTGATAGACATTGACATTTGAGGTAACCCCACAGATAAAAATCTGGGAGGTAAAGGTCCGGCGAGTGTGAAGCACATTCGGGATCACACCTCCTACTGATGACACGATCACCAAAGTGTTTCCACAGCTATTCTAACAAGTCATTTGAAGTTTGGGAGTTGTTCCATCCTGTTGAAAACCACTGTTCATCCCTCACAAAACCTCTTTGTCTACCCAAAACTTCTTAATGAGCACTAGGTAGCGCACAGTATTGATCGTGACTGACCCTTCATTCTGGTCTTCAAACCAGTAAGGACCAATGATCCCATGTGTTGATATTGCAACTCATGCAGTGTACTTGATGGAAGGCACCCAGGCCTCTGCAGACAATCTTCTGGTGTAGAAGATTGTCTGCAGATGATGATATTCTTTGAGTTCACTCTTAGCGATCAAAACTGAGGGAGGAGTGTGTCAGAGTTATTGACAATTTTGCATGTTGTATCCAGGTGTGCTTGCAACGCAGAGGTGCACATTTGGAGCATATCATGGAACGGAAATAAAACAAAGACTGCTGGACATTGATGACCGAAACTTGGTGGACATGTCAGGCATAGACTGAAGTTTATTTGTACTAAATATGGTTGGATTGCAGACAGGATTGTGAATTTTATGAACGATTCCATGGGTGGCATTTTTTGGGGGTCACCCTGTATGTTTGTCAATTGATGCATCTCAATTAGATACTATATCACTTAATCAACGCGTGATTTTAATGGGACATTTTCACAAGCCTGACGCCAACTCTGAAAATACTGCAAGAGGCTATGTACAGGTATTTCATTTAGGAAATACCTTAACTTTTTACCAAACGAAAATATTTTAGACTGGTCCAAATTGAAAGCATTTGCAGACGACAAAATAAACGTGACTCAAAAATTGAAACTTGACTTTAGAAGAGTAGAAAACATCGTGGGAAAAGGAGAAAATGCTGGTTACCAGCATTTTCTCCTTTTCCGCAATGTTTTCAGAAGGTTTCTTCCTCTGGGTCGTAAAAACCAGGGATTGTTTGGTAAAGGGTTAAATGAAACTTTCAAGTCGATAATTAATATCCTAAATTTGGCTATTACAAAGACATTTAAAAGGAAAAATATCTCCTCATCGGACAGTCCCGATCAAAGTTCAGACTGCACGTTCTGTGTAGTCTGATCTTAATCTACACTGTCCGCAAAAGGTCTGTGAGTCGCGCTTAGCAGCTTATGGGTTAATGCCGTTCGGAACAGAGTTTGGAAAAAAATACTTTCACGGCATTTAAAAGATGACATGAACTGCTGTTTTAACACAAGCCAGTTAAGCCCCTATCACACTATACGGCGTTTCCACTGCGTTGAGACGGAGTTATTTAATTTCCCAGAGCGCCATGAGATCGCAGGATGTTTTTCTCGAAGACGGAGATGTCACGGCGTTCTCACCACGACTAAGGCGTTGCTACGGAGCTCCTATGGCGCGTTATCGCGTTCCTAAGGAGTTCTTCTTGGCGATTCTCTGCGCTCTCATGGCGCTACCACTGCGTGCTCTGCGCTTTCATGGTGCTCATAGTGCGTGCGCTGGGCGTTCACGGCGTTCTCAAGGCGCCAAAAACTACGCTGTCGGCGTGACAATGAACTATCTCTGAAAACGATTTGTATGTATACACATTTAATCATCAATTGTTTCTTTGCTGTGGTCTCGAAAAATCAACGGAGAATAAAACTATGCTCGTAAAAAGAAAAGGGGAAAAACAGGACATAAACCCCAATCCTCTCAAACAGAATCAAGTCAACCACTGTCAACTCCTCAAACATTACTAGCACGGCTTGCTAGCATACATCAGCGATGGTGAATTGAATGTTTATTTGCATACTTCGTCAACTATATGTTCGTTTTTGTCAGACAAAGACTGATGGACGCTGTTGAAGCGCCTTACAAGCGCAATGATTGCCCTTGCAGCTCAGAGGAATCGTTTTAAGAGCGCAGTGAAATAAATAACGCTCCGTGTCAGCGCCGTTGACGCGCTGTATAAGCGCCGCTGACGCGACCTAGAAGCACAGTAGAGGCGCGGTGACATCTCAGAGCGCGCGGTACAATCTCCTCTCAGAACGCCGAGCGACGGCGTTTGTTTTGTGCATGCTCAAAATGCGCGCCGTCCCTCGGCGTCCTAGACGATCCCAACGCGTCTACTCGCGATGCCACTGCTTTGCTGTGACGATGCTTGCCATCGTACAGCGCGCACTTCAGCGTTCTGCATTTTTTCTTGGACGCCGTGGGATCGCCGCTCTGGTGTGACAGTGGTTTTACACGGCGTTCTATATTTCAAGGACAGCAACCTAGTCCAAATAAACTGAAGATTCTGTTTAACATCATCCTTTCAAAAAAGCCGTAAGGTTCTCTGCGATCAACATTCCGACGAAAATCGCTGGGTTTCGCGCGACAGCTGCAAGATCGTCGTACGGGTTTGTTTTTTTTTTTGTGGCGCAAGGTTGTTGCAGATCAAACCCTTAGCATGCACTATATCTGCATTTTTTTTTTTTTACATTGACATTGTAAGACACCCGCACGATTGGCCCGGAATTCGTCAGTCTGTGGCATCCCGCCTCTTGACATCGCCTTTCATAAACAGTAAGATTATATAGGGCAAAGTTTGTTAAAAAATAATAAAATGAAATAAAACCCGAGTGCCTGTAGCGGCATCATGGTCTCCAGAATCGCACGTCTCAGAAAACGCAGAGCCACTGTGAAACAGGCTTTACATATTCAGGCCGGTAGAAAGCAATAACAACGGTTTTCTCGGAATTGTCATAGTGACCTACTTTTTGACCCGTCTTGACCGAAGTTAGAATGTCCGAAATGCTATGAAGACGAATAATTTGACCAGTTTTCATGAGTTTTTGGACTGAAAATGGGCTCTTTAAAGTGCTCCAAAAGGTAACGACGTAAGACGCTCTAGATATTTTAGATACAGAACGGACAGCGGACACAGCAGGACCAGAAAAGCACACCTTGAGCATTTTGTGCGCAGGTGACCTAAAACGGACGGCGCCCGTTTTATTTGTGACCTATGCAAGATTTTTTTTTTTTAAATTCTTAATGTACTGACTTCATGTAGCGAAAATAAAAGGAGTCTGTCATTTTAAAAGTTTACAAGCTTTCGAGTATTTTCTATTTTAATGGGGGGGGGGTTAGTTTCAACCCCCCTTCCTCCGGTGGGCCACCGTTCAGGGAGAAAAACTCTCGGCATTGAACGCTTAGTGGGGAAAGAACGAAAAAAAAAGTTAATGCATGCATTAAAAACGAAGAGGTGTGTCCCCCGATAAATTTAGTGTTTTTAAAAACCGCTTTCAAGACTGTACCAAACGAAAAAATCTGGAAATTTTGGGCTTATCCATTCTGGATATATTTGCACACGCAGACGACAAGTTGGATGTAGCTAATTCGATGTAATGTTTCCCAGGGAAATAGAAAACGGTGTTGGTAGTGGAGAGTATGCTTTACCAGCAGTTTTCTCTCGCTCGCTCTCTCTCTCTGTTTTCAAAAGCCGTCTTCCTCGACAAAGCTGCACTATGTCAGCTGCTGTTCATGTGACCATGTCACACGTATATTCGTGACCTCAGCACAAGTTCAGCTCTCGCTGTACATTCAGCGATAAACTAACCTCGATTCAGACAAGAAAAGGCATGAGCAGATTCACCAATTTTTCTCAGGGGTGATCCACCCGAACCCCTACCACCATAAACATAATTAGCCTATCTATTGAAATATATCAACAAAGCTCTTGTAAATCAATCAGCACCGTCTTGGCTTCTAATCCAAGAGTTGGGTCGCAAGTTCGATCCGACTAACATTTGACAAAAGTCATTGTATCATCCTCTAGTCATCGTTTGAAGAGCAAATATTCGTGTACTTGTGTTGAACAGTTGGTGGCTTTGAGTTTCGGATGTTGTGTTAGTCACATTTTCACAGAAAGCGGCAAATTTTTTGCTAGTCCTTCGAATATAGATCTCTAGATCTACTAGGGTACAAGTTGTGACAAGTTTCACATAGATTTACTGACAGTTTCTTATTTGGCAATGTATCACTTCGTGAAGATTTCAGTTATTCCTAATCAGATTTAACCATAGATATTTGAATGAACCCAACATGAATAATTAAAGCTGATCATATACCTTTGATTGCAATTTGACATAATTATTTAGCTGAGTGATCTATGACGTTAGATCTAATGTTACTAAACTCAGATAAAATGAAAACGCAGTCATCGATTAACCTTATATAGTTTCATTTCTTTAATTTCAATACAACACAGACAGATAATGTCTTGAACAAATTTGATCTATTTGCGTAAATATTATTCTTTAGAATTTAAAAATGAATAATAAAAAACAACAACAACAACAACGGGAAGATCCTTTACAATTTTTAGGATTTTCTATGGGTGGTCCAGACGCCCTGACGCCCCCCTCTTTGGATCTACCCCTGCAATAGGGTCATTATCCATTATCTAAAAGCCACTCGTTCTCGCAACACTCTTATATATGGGGTTAACCTTCACGTTATTTCTTTTCTTGAAATATGGAGAAGTCTATGCTGCGTGGGACAGTGAAGTGTCCGGTGTGTAGAGCACGGTAAGCTGTTTGTGTTTTCCTTTGCATGTTTCTTTTAATCTTTTCTCCGAATTCTTCAGACGTAACAGAAGCATAACTGATAAGATTTTGAGTGGTCTAAGACTAAAGACAAAGTCTTGGCTAAGCATCGTTTTCCTGTAAAATAACGATTACAATTCGTGCCGACAGCCAGAGAAAACTACTCTAAGTTATGCACTTGGAGGTGCTGAAGACTTTTTAAATAGTGTCTTCCTCTCTTTCTTTCTATAACCTGTAGATCTAAGTCTTACTCGACATAGTATTGAGGCACTAAACCGACGAAAGTAGGTCACCCAAGTGTTGTAGATCTAAACATATTGATCTAGTTCGTGGTCTAGATCTACTGAGCGATCAATTTTAGCAGTAGGCTAGTTTATTTCGAGAGAGCTGAATCGTTTCCGAGTGTGACACAACGATATTTTTGTGTAAACAGTGAGTCTCATTTGGAGAAATATTTGAACTTGTCCTAGATTGTGAACCGTAATGTACAGTCGTGTTATTGTTACATGACATGCTTAAAATAGAGTTGCGGTCTTCAATTCTATTCAATCGTATTTTTCAACACAGACACACGCGAGTTACGAGTTGCCTTCAATAAGTTTCCGGACTTTTTTCATATGGCTACTTTTTTTCATTGGACACAGATTAAACTCTAGTCTCCTTCAAAGTACTCTCCTCCGGCTGCAATGCACTTATTGTACCGTTCCACCAACTTCTGGAAGGCCACCTGGAAGTCCTCCAGTGTGAACGTGTTAACGACCGTCGCCTCTTTCATATCCTCAATTGTCTCGAAACGACTGCCTCTGAGGTTTCTTTGAGCTTAGGGAACAACCAAAAGTCACAGGGAGCAAGGTCTGGACTGTAGGGAGGGTGAGGAACTGTCTTGATGCCCATCTCGATCAAATAGTTGGAAACACGGATGGAGTTGTGGACTGGTTCATTGTCCTGGTGGAAATGCCACCGACCAGATGTGAAGAGTGCTGGCCTCTTTCGACCGAATCTCTTCCTGAACTCCCTTAAAACCTCAATATAGTATTCTTTGTTGACTGTCTGTCCAGAGGGAATCCAGTGCAAGTAGATCATGCCCTTGCTGTCAAAAAAAGGGATCATCATAAGCTTCTGGGTCTCACCAACTCTGGTGTTCTGACTTCCCTACTCCTCCCACACTTCTCATCGTCCCTCACAGACTCTCTGCCTTCCTTGAATCTCTTATGCCACTCAAAAACCGATGATCGGCCCATGCAGGACAGTCTGTAAGCAGTCTGAAGCATTCCATACGTTTCTTTGGAAGTTTAACACAAAACTTTATTGCGTATCGTTCTTCCAAAGTGTCCTCTCGCCTGGACTGCATTTTCGAAAAACGTCAGCTGTGACGATCAGCGTTTAGTAGGGTGTGTTCCAAGTCCTGCTGCAGCTGTCCCTTTCAACTTGAAATGATAAAAATGGGTCTGTCATCTCATCAGATGTATAGTAATAACATACTACAATTTCAAGAGCCTACAGTAATTTTAAATGCCTCAACAAAAAAAGTCCGGAAATTTATTGAAGGCACCTCCTAACTCTTTACTAAACAATCCCTGGTTTTTACAATCCAGAGGAAGAAGCCTTCTTAACCCTTTACCACACGCCTTTTAACACCCCTGAAGAAGAGGCCTTTTGAAAACATTGTGGGAAAAGGAGAAAATGCTGGTAACCAGCATTTTCTCATTTTCCCACAAAGTTTTCTACCCTATCAAAGAAAAGTTGCATCATTTGAGCCACTATGAAATTGTCTTCTGCAAATGCTTTCAATTTGGATAGGTCTTAAATTTTGCCGTGTGGTAAAGGGTTAAAACATTGTGGGAAAAGGAGAAAATGCTAGCATTTTCTCCTTTTCCCACAATGTTTTCTACTCTTGTAAAGTCAAGTTTCGATTTTTGAGTCGCGTTTATTTTGTCGTCTGCAAATGCTTTCAATTTGGACAAGTCTAAGATTTTGTCGTTTGGTAAAGAGTTAAACCCTTTCAGTTCCAAATATATGCTTACCTCTTTCATCGGCTGTAAATGTAATAAACTGAATTTAAGACAGACTCCGATCATACAAGTTTTACCAAGCAGGCGGACGGCATAGATCTAAGATCAGACTGCGTATATTCTCTACCGTCTGATCTTAATATATACTGGCAAAAGCCCAACCTTAAATGGTGGTGGTAGGACTAATAATTTACAGTCATAGCTAGATCTAGTCTAGCTCTCTCTCAACAATTCTTTTTTATTACAACCAAGAGGAAGAATTGAAAAAAGATGGGAAAAGGAGAAAATGTTGGAAATTAAACAACATATTTTCTTTTTAACCACAGTGCACATACTCATATAGATGTATGTCTTTGGTTTCACCAGTACTTGTGACTGAGGCTCTGAATGGTCTTGCCCAAGGACACTCCAACGAAAAGCCCAGTGCTTTCAGTGAGGCTTGAACCCTGGACCTGTAGGACCTTGAGGATACCAGTGTTACACTTAACCATTAAGCCATGCATTACCCTCTCAAAAAGGAATCTGTCAAAGTGCTGTCAGCACTGTAAAGGGTTGACACTGATTGAATGCTAAAGAATGCTGGAAACACACAAAAAAAGCTCTCTGAAAATTCCTAGATAAAGAAAATAGATGGTTGGTGTCTTGGATTGGGAAAGTTTATTGGGCAAAGCATAGGAATTTTATCCCATCAGTCGAAGGCGATTCGGACAAAATGCTGGAGCTGTGCCTGATAAACTTTACAGATCCAAGACGTCAACCATTTATTCTACATGTACATGTACTTATCCCGTTTCTGTTTTTCAAATTGTTGGTGACTAAAATTGAACATTTTGCACGAAGTAATGCATATGTCAACATCTTTTTCACTCTGAGAAAAAAAGCAGAAGTGTGTAAAGCCTTCTGGATATGAGTGCTCTGAAATAATGATGTCATAAATGATATGTCATAAACATGACATTTACCCGCTTAAAGAACATTGTGGTGAGGAAAATAATATTTCTGGGTTTGAAGTGTTTTAAATTAACAGAAAATGAAAAAAAGGCCTGTTCACGTGACAAAACTATTTACAGATATTTAACATACAGCAACAGTTTTTCGATGGTTAAGCTTTCATTCGTTGATGGAGATGCTTATTTAAAAGTAATTCCAGTTGGCACATGAATACTTTTACAGTTACGTGACCAACTAATAGATAATTTAAAAAAATAAACAGCACCCTGTTATCTGGCGGAAGGTCGTATACGTGACGGGGTAAATATTTTTATTTGACTGTCATTGTGCACAACACTTTGTTTTACTTTCTTTGGAGCCAGGCAAATTGTAGGAAGTGAGGTTTTCTTTGTTTTGTTTCACTAGACTTGTGACATTTCTGAAGACTGGAAAGTCTACAGGGCCTGTTGTTATAAAACACACAGTTTGCATCCTAGAAAAGTTATGGGTTGTCATATACAAAATATGTGATCAATATTATTGTTGTGTGACACTTGTCGCAAACAAGCGGACTGTGGTCCCCACATGTGAACTAAAGATGGATAATTTCACCTTTTCACTAATCTTTTTGTTGGCCACTGATGCCATAACTGAATGAAATTTACAGGTCAAATTGATGCATGTTGCATTTTTTGTAGGGGGGGAGAGGGAGGGGGAAAAGGATATTTTTCAATGTATGAAATCCATGTTTTTATTGTTCTGAGGCAGTAGAATTTTCAAACACTGTTTTTGCACCTTTTCCTATGATCTTTTCTACAATTTATGATTTGAAAGACAGGTCCCATCATTTGAACCACATTTTTATTTGTCTTTTAAATACATATATAATCAACAGCAAAAGAAACACATATTTGTTTAGAGAATGATAACTCCCTTAATAATGCATATTTTCAAACGAAACGACTTCTGCTTCCAGGCAATACCTTCTCCTGTACATCGGTTACATCAATGACCAAAAAAATCAGCCAAGCATGTCACTGTTAAAATGGCCTAATGTTCATGTGCAGTGCATCTTCACACTCCCAGATTACAGATTTTGTTTTGTAAATGTTGTCACCAGTAAGAATTAGACTCCTCTGAAGGAAAAACACCTAAAACTATCAGGAAATGCATTGTTGATGTCAGTTATGGTTCCCAAAGGAGACCAACATAATGCAGTAGTTGGCATGCTATTGGCTGGACAGAAACAGGTTCAAGTTGCAGTGCATCTTGGGGTTCATCAGTGGACTTCTTCATCAGTGGACATCGGCTTCTTCATCGTTATCCAACGATGGGCATGGTTGCAGACGGGCCACGCATAGGAAGGCCAAATGTCACTACAGCAAGGCAGGACCGTAGGAATACGTTTGGCTCATCTCAGAAACAGTTTTACAAATGCTAAGAGCAAAGTTCTCCAGGTTGACAGCGTCCAAAGAGTCAGCGTGGACACTATGAAGGCGTTTATGTTTGTTTGGGACACGCTGTAGATGCCCGTACGTCGGACAGCGTTTGGCACAACGGCATCTCCAACGTCCTTGTGACTGGGCGAAACTTCATCGAAGAAGGCAAGGGCTTCAGTGGCGGCAAACAGTTTTACAGACGAGTCGATATTTTAAGTCAGCTTCTGCGACAGATGTCGGAACATCTATCAATGACGAGATGAAAGGTTCACCGAAGCTTGTGTTTATCAAATTGACCATTTTGGAAGAGCTTCCCCTATGGTCTGGGATGGAATTAGTAATTTTTTGGATCACACCTCTTGTTTTCATCGATGGAGGCCAAGGCACAGCGTAATGGTAGACATCCTCTACAACGTCTGACTGCTGGTCGCTTCATTCACAAAATTCTACGCCCTATTGTCTTACCGTACTTAGTGGCTCATCCTGGTATGGTTCTTCAACAGGACAACGCCACACTACACACTGCATGTTTAACCCAGCACTTTTTAAGCCAGAGCGACATTACGGTGTTGCCATGGTCAGCCTACTCTCCAGCCATGAGCCCCAATAGAACATGTGTGGGATTTTCTGGGGAAGGAAGTACCGAAGAGTTAGTGTCACAACATTGAGCAATTGCATAATGCCCATCAGCAGGAATGGAATGCACTACCATCGCATTACATCAGAAGGCTAATTGGATCAATGAGGCGACATTGCACTGCTGTTCTGCCAATGGTGGGCATACGAGGCACTAAAGAAGGAACTTACTCTAAGGAAAGTCAGTTGTGATAGTGCCATAATCTGGACATGTGGCGAATAAAAATGGATAGACTTAATCGAAAATTTTTCTAAAATACTGAATGAAAATGAATTGAAGCTTAGAATTGTACCACTAAAATACATGTATTGAATTTTCTTATATTAATCAATACAATTCACTTGAGAAAATATATGCGTTTCTTTTGCTGTTGAGTATACTACACTTTGGATAATTCTAAAATTTTCTAGTTTCTTAAAACATAAAAGATGAAGATGAGCTATGATATACTTTTTCTCCAACAGTCATGTGCCAAGCACTGATGAAAAGCCACCATTGAATGGGGTCCTTGCTGCAAGATGTGTAGATTGTGGTCATTTCTTCAAGTTCCGGGCTAAAGCTCCGTTTAAATCTTCAATTGATATCACAGTCAATGGGAAAAAATATACAGGTATGACACAGTGTAAAGTCCTTTTTAACATGTACCAGTAATGCTTGATTAACTCTTCACCAAACCACAAAATTTAGACTTGACCAAATTCAAAGCATTTTCAAATTACAAATTTAGTGGAGCATAGAAGATTATTTCAGTATCTGAAATGTTAGAATGCATTTTGGGAAAGAAAATTCTAGTTACAAGCACTTTCTTATTTCCCACAATTTTTTCAAAAGCCTTCCCCCTGTATTCATGAAAAGTGGTATTTATGAATTTTTTGTGATTAGTGTATAAATGGGTCTCATGGGGTCACAAAGTAGATCACTGGACAAATCTTTGAAAAGCCTTATGTGCACTCTAAATCCCACATTTTTAGTCCAACACATCATGAATTTCAGATCACTTTACTCAGGTGAG
Source organism: Hippopus hippopus (assembly GCA_946811185.2). Classification (NCBI taxonomy): domain Eukaryota; kingdom Metazoa; phylum Mollusca; class Bivalvia; order Cardiida; family Cardiidae; genus Hippopus; species Hippopus hippopus. The sequence continues at coordinate 21,905,562 of OX328107.1, read as the reverse complement.
CACTTTGGCCCTCTTGTTTAGTTTTACTGGTGAAATGATCCTACCATGGTTGTCTTCAGAATTTCTTCAAAGAATTTGATTTTGTTAAAATTCTGGTTGACGCGGCAATAAAACTGAAAAATATTGAAAATCTTAAAAAAAAAAAACTTTTTCTACAAAACTATGGAATTCTCCACAAATTGGCTAGAATTATCCTTTGGTTGACCTCTTCATTATTGATATAATTTGATCCATCAAAAGAACAAAGCGGTTTTAGATGGCCTCATTAAAGGTCATAACAAGCAAGATAATGTTTAAGGTAAGTAACTGGTTTTCATTATGTGACTATACTACACTGTAACATGATTGGTATTGTATATTTAAGTTCTCTAGATACAAAATTCTCAGTATTTATTCAGGCTGATTTATTTAGATTTTAATGGCTATGATCTGATGGGTTGAATGTTAAAATGAAGCAAGGTTTCTATCATTTATTTTTTTCACAAAACCTTTATTAATTATGTCATAGAAAAAAAAGTGTTTTCAGCACTATACTTTTATTAATCTTGTTAAAATACTGTAAGGTAGAGTTCATTGTACTAGGTGTGAATAATACTTGATAGGATACACTTGAGTTTATTGACATTATCTTAGCATATGAAAAAGACAGGATTAGTTTTTGGTAGGATTATTTTCTTTATAAAATTTTATTTCGATACAGGCAGGCTTTTTACGTTTAAATGTCTCTGTTGATGCCAGTTTCGTGTATGGTACTTTTATTTCTAAGGCAGTAGAGCAATACAGGGCTATCATGGATTCTTGTTTTATGTATTCCCATTCCCATTCCCACACAGTCCCAAGTTTTAATGACCCTGACGATAAAGCCTTTTGAAAACATTGTTGGAAAAGGAGAAGATGCTGGCAACCAGCATTTTCTCCTTTTCCAACGATATTTTCTATCCTATCAAAGACAAATTCCATCAATTGATCCACCATTAATTTCAGTCTGCAAATGCTGTCAGTTTGGACAAGTGTAACGTTTTGTCATGTGGTAAAGTGTTAAAATTGGTCAGGTCCCTTTGAAGGTGTTGGATGCCTCAGCTCCAGCTCCAACAGTTATTTCGGGACCAGACCAAATTTTAATGTTGATACTGAAATACCCATACAAACTATCTATATATTCACTTGTAGTTGGTAATGAATATAGCCCTGGAACAGCACTAAATGGATGGTTACGAGATCAAAGGATATCTGTCGGGACAAAACATATGTGTTACCAAGGGGGATGTGGAACATGCTTAGTGGAGGCCAAACTTTATGAGCCAATCACAGAGCAAAAACAAAGTTATGCAGTGAACTCAGTATGTATCATCCATGTTTTCACTTTCACTGTAGAAATAGGACTTTTAATACCCCATGCAGGTTACAGCTTTGGAAAACATAGTGGAAAAAGGAGCAATTAGAACAACTACTGTTATTGTCCACAGTTGAAAGTCTTTGTTAATTTCTTGTTAACTCCTTTAACCCATTACCAAGTGACAAAATTTTCGATCATTTGTATTGAAGGAATGTACATACACAATTCAAATGTTTTTCAAATGATAGTATTTGTCTAGGTAGTAAACATTGTGGAAAAAAGGAGAAAATGTTGGTAACCAACTTTTATCACATGGTTAGGCAGTTACTTTTTACAATTTTAGTGCTTGATCCCTCTGTATGCTTGTGAAGGAATGGAGATTCGAACTGTAGACTTCATTGGTAACTTGAAAAAGGGTCTTCACCCAATCCAGCAGCAGATTGCCAACTACAATGGCTCACAATGTGGCTATTGTACACCAGGACAAGTCATGAACATGTTTGCGTAAGGTTTTCACATCCGTCACATTTTTTGTTTTCTCATTACTTCCTAAATTCTTTACCACACAATCCCGAGTATTAATGACCATGAAGAAGAGGCCTTTTGAAAACATTGAGGGGAAAAGGAGAAAGTGATGGTGACCAGGCATTTTCTCCTTTTCCCACCATGTTTTCTACTCTATCAATGACAAAAATCATCATTTGAGCTACATTTATTTTGTCGTCTGCAAATGCTTTCAATTAGGTAGGGTGCACAATTTTGTCGTTTGGTCAAAGTTTAACTCTCATCTAAACAACAAAATTTTAGACTTGTCTAAATTGAAGGCATTTGATAAATGTGACTCAAAGATTAAACTTGATGTTGGGAAGGGTAGAAAACATTGTGGGAAAAGGAGAAAATGCTGGTTACCAACATTTTCTTCTTTTCCCGCAATGTTTTCAAAAAACTTTCTTTCACATGGTAGTTAAAAGGGGGAATTGTGTGGTAAAGGGTTACTTTTTTACTGCATGACAAAAATGTAAACTTGTCTAAATTTAAAGCATTTCCAGACAACAATTTACATGTGGCTCAAATTATGTAATTCGTCTTTGATATGATAGAAAACATTGTGGAAAAACGAGAAAATGCCAGTTACTAGCATTTTCTCCTTTTCCCACATTGCTTTCAAAAGGCTTTTTTCTCCAGGTCATTAAAATCAGGATTGTGTCGTAAGGGTTAAACAAATTTGCTGCAAAAAACTTGTAAAACATCTTTCTAAAAAGATGATAACCCACATCAAGATTAGATATATAAATAGATGTGTAAGCATTGTGGTTAAAGGAGAAATTTGTTCGTGAAGAGCAATTGTCCTTTTTGCCAAAATGTTTACTAAAAAGTTCCCATAAAATAAAAAAAATAAAAAGTATGTTAACTCGTTGGAAATTTAGGACAGCTTCAAGGTGTGGTCTGATCCGGACTTTGTATTGCCTCAAGTATATGTATATTCTTGCTAATACAATCTTGGATTTGGTCTTAAACTTCTAGGATAATTAGGACAGCTTTAAGTCTTTTGGACAGCATTAATCCAAGATAAAATTGTACAAAAGGTGCAGTCTGATGCGGACTTTGTACTGTCTCAAGCATATGTACTATATTCTTGATAATACAATCTTGAATCTGGGTCTGTATACTACTAGACAAAGTTTAGATACAGCGAATATCTACATACATCACAATACATGTACTTGAAGTTTTCAAAAGTTGTAGGAGCCCAGAGCTAGTGATACAAGATTACAAGGTTTTTACCTTTAGATAGCCAAGTAAACTCCATGAATAGTTTCTGTCTAGAATAAGACCCAATTAGGGGTGTTTTCAAGGTTTCTGCCATCTATAGGGTTTCAGCAAAGCGGACAATGTAGATCAAAGATCATACTGCATGTTTTGTGCAGTCTGGTCTCTGATCTTGCAGCAAAGGCATTTGTAAGTTATAAAAGGCACTTCTAGTGCTTAATTTGTTCTGTAGATTGATGAAAGTCAACATGGCAAAAATAGTTTCCCTCTCACTGTTGCATATTGTTTATGTTGAAAAGCAGCCAGTGGCTTGCAAGGAGGGTTTCCTTTTTCACTTTATAAATCAACATAGGCTGCCATGATATGATATAAACTGTTGAAAATCAAATAAAACACACTTGTAACAAAGAAAGACAAGTAGTGTATGATAAAGAATCTATATATAGACCTATAACATGAAGGAGAAGGCAATGCTGTTCATTCTAATTGAATTGAAAATTGCAGACTTGTAAAACCAAGTTATTCACCACTCAGATCTGTTACACTACAACAGGTTGTAGCTCTTACAATTAAACATATAGATGCAACAATTGTTTTTTTCCCAGTACAGCACAATCTCCTAAATGAATTGCTGCTCTACTTTTAGATTAAAAGAATTCTATGGAACCAAATTAACAAAGAAACAAGTAGAAGATTCCTTCGATGGAGTGATCTGTAGATGTACAGGTATGCAGAATAACTGTTATATTCACCTTTTACCACACTATCACAAGTTTTTACCCCCTGAAGGAAAAGGCTTTTGCAAATAAAGTTGGTAAAGGAGTAAGTGCTGGTATACAGCATTTTCTTCTTTTTCCACAGTGTTTTTTACCCACTTCAAGACAAACGTTATCATGTGATTCATATTTTGTGATTTGATCAAGAGTTCAGCCATTTACATCTGTTGTCTAACATCTTACGTCTTATACAGAACACTTTTTTAAGGTAACGAAGTCTAAAAGAACAGCTTTTCTCTTTGTCACAACATCTTTCAAAACTTGTTAATTTCTCACCTTGAACTGAAAAGCTATCAGCTACAAGTTTTTCTGATACATCTAAGATCATGTCACAAGAATTAAACTCAAGATTTGTAATGCAGATTCTTAACTATTTTCTAAGAATTAAATACTTTCAAAACACAAGCGTCTTATCATTGTTCTGACGATGGTTATGTGAGAAAGCAGCCAGGGCTTGGTAGGAATATTGTGCAAAGTACTGGTAAACAAAACTCAAGGGAAACATGGATAGGTGCACTGACTATCTTGATAGAACTGAAATAATGTTGAAAATTGCGTTAAACACCATTAAAGAACAGATCACAGCACAAGTTTATTTTCTCTGCTCAGAAAATTGCAAAAAGGACACTGTGCTATAAACAATATATATGAGTGGCAAAAGGGGCTCAGTTCATCTTCATAATGCATCATTGTTGCATGATATGGATTCAGTTTGTCTAACAAGAGACTGAATCCTGAAGTAAAATTGTCCATTGGCATGCAGAAAGTTTTTGATAGCAAAAAGTTTCAACCCAGGTCAGCCGATGCATCAGAAGGGGGTGACAGGGGTCGATACTTTATGCACATGAATTAAAACCCTCTTTTCTTTGAGCATGACTCATATTCATTTTGCAGGGTTTCGACCTATATTGGATGCTTTCAAGGACATGGCAGCTCCAGATAAGTTGTGCAAGTCTAGTATCGGTGATATAGAGGTAATGATTAACTCTTTACCACTCAATTAACTCTTTACTACACAATACCGTGTTTTAACAACCCAGAGGAAAAAGGCTTTTGAAAACATTTTGAGAAAAGGAGAAAATGCTGGAAACCAGCAATTTCCTTTTTCCAAAATTTTTCTACCTTTGGAATGACAAAATGCATTTTTATAGTAACATTTATCATTTTCAAAAGCTTTCCTTTTGGACAAGTCTAAATTATTGTCATCTGGTAAAATCTTAACTCTTTGGCTGCTGACTATATGAATGGACTTTTTTCCAGGCTAAAAGCACAGATTCTATCAGCTGAAAATTACTTTGTTAACCCTCTACCAGACAACAAAATTTTAGACTTTGTCCAAATTGAAAACATTTGCAGACAAGGAAATAAATGTGACTCAAAAACTGAAAAATTGTTTTTTGGAAGAATAAAAAAACTGTGGGAGTCCGGTTACCAGCATTAGTTCCTTTCCCCACTAATGACTATGTTTTCAAAAGCTTTTTTATGCAGGGTCTTTAAAACTTGGAACTGTGTTGTATCAAGGTGTGGATACTGTAGATCCAATATCATGCATGGTCCGTGCATTCTGATCTTGGATTCACACCATCCTCAACAGCTATTTCTTGGATTTACACTATCCTCAAAAGCTATTTTGCTATCCCATGCAAGCTACTTTTAGACAGGTACAATTGAAATAATGGAAAGTAAAGGTTCAATGATATGGGAAAATATGGAAAGCCATTGCTCCTTTTTCCACAGTAGTTCAAAAACTGTCTGTAACATACATGTAGGCTCAGCAACTTGCATTGGTTTAGGTTTAGGTCAGTCTTTGTCTTTTGACCTGAAAAGTTTTGATAGTACAGGTACATGTATATTGTATACAACTACCAAAGCACAGCTTTAGTTTCATAACAGACCAGGTAGAAGAGATCAAACTGCACAGAATGTACATAACTTTTAAAGGCTAAACTAACCTTACCAGCATTGAAATTGCTTTATATTTGAACCATGTTCTGTTTAACTCTGTACCAAACGACAAAAATTTAGCCTTGTCCAAATTGAAAGCGTTTGCAGACGACAATTTCAGTGTGGCTCATGTTGAGCAAATTTTCTTTGATAGGATAGAAAACATTGCGGGAAAAGGAGAAAATGCTGGTTACCAGCATTTTCTCCTTTTCCCACAATGTTTTCAGAGGCCTCCTTCTTCAGGGTCATTAAAAGTCGGGATTGTGTGGTAGAGAGTTAAAGTGGTTCTAATGCGTCTGCAAAAAGTATTGACACAGGTCAGTCTTGCCCACTTTTTGCTGTTGTTAAATTTTCTGCATGTCATAGGACTCATGCATACTCTGGATTCTGTCATTCTTGGACAAAATGAATATCATGGATCCATAATCATGTGATGACTTGCATGGTGTAGTGCATCGTTTGAGTTACAGGTATTATTTTTTTCCAAATTTCTAAGTCCCTCAGTCGATTGGTATTTTATAGGTCAGCTTGTAACCTGAAGCAGACTTATTTTGATATATCTACCTCAGATATCATCTGACAAACAGAAAATTTTCTGACCATGTTCAGTTTCCTTTTAATTTATTTAGGTTTTCAGAAAAGTTGAAAGAATTTTAATTTCTGTAGATTGAAGAAGTATTAGATTCTCTATCCAAAGGACTGATTTAGAAACTACTTGAATGAATACATGTGGGTTTCAATCAAATTATAAAAAGAGAATTTTCATCAGTTTAGAATATTTACTTTAAGAAATTTCATTATGATACAGAATTATCCCACTTTTACTTAACCCTTTACACACAATCACGAGTTTTAACGACCCCAAGGAAAAGGCCTTTTGAAAACACTGTGAGAAAAGGAGAAAATGCTGGTTACCAGCATTTTCTCCGTTTCACACAATTTTTTCTACCCTTTCAGAAAGAAATTTCATAATTTGTGCTACATGTAATTTGTCGCCTGCAAATGCTTCCAATTTGAACCAATCTAAAATTTTGTCGTTTGTTAAAGAATTAATATACATGTACTTTGGAAAAGAATTATTACCAGACCATCTGAGTCATTAGAAAACTGAGATAAATTTTCTTTCAGGACTTTAAAGGCAAACTTTGCCAAAAGACAGGAAGAGCTTGTAGTGGATCCTGTGCTGGTTCTCCAGCACCTCTTTCAACTCATATTGTGTTTGCTGAGAGCCAATGGTATAGGCCAACAACTGAGGAGGAAATAACTAGCATATTGAATGAAAGTAAAGGAAAATCCATCCATTTCTTGTTTGGAAATACTGCTTCTGGTGAGTGTGTATGCTCAAGAAATTTTCTTTCAAAAGTGTTGTATTATTTTATGGATTTTGGAAAAACCTTATTTGCACTCTAGAGGCCATATTTTCTTTCCAATACTTATGAAAGTTGGTCAGCATGTTTATCTTGATGATATCTTGGATAAATGTATAAACAAGTCACAATGGGTCACAAAGTAGGTCACTGGGACAAATTTTAGAAAAACGTTGTGTGTACTCTCGAGGCCACATTTTCAGTCCATAACTATTTGAATCTTAGATCAATTTTTGTCAGGTGAGCTTTCTAGCCCCAATTGCCCTATTGTTTTAAAAGTAATATCATTGAACCAAATCTAGTTTCAAGCAACTTTCATAATTTCTATGTTTTACAGGTGTGTATGGAGATTTGGGCCCAGATAACTATGATGTAGTAATTGACTTGGCATCATTCCAGGAAATTTATGACGTATCTGTAAGTTTTAGATTTATTTTTGTCTCGTTATATTGTTTTAATAAAATTGTTATCAAAGAAATGGTTTTTCCAAGCACACATAAAAGTGATGATACCCATGTGATTAATCCTTTGCCACACAACTGCAATAGAGAAGGCTTTTGAAACATTGTGGGAAAAGGAGAAAATATTGTTAATCAGCATTTTCCTCCTTAACCTACAAGGTTTTCTTTCCTTTCAAAGACAAATCCCACCACTGGAGCAATATTGAATTTGAAGGATTAACTCTTTACCACACAATCCTGACTTTTAACGATCCCGGGAAAGAAGGCCTTTGAAAACATCGAGGGAAAAGGAGAAAATGTTGGTAACCAGCATTTTCTCCTTTTCCCACAATGTTTTCTACCCTTCCCAAAGCAAATTTCAATTTTTGAGTCACATTTTTTTTGTTGTCTGCAATTGCTTTCAATTTGGACGAGTCTAAAATTTTGTTGTTTGGCAAACAGTTAACACATACCTGCAGAAAACTTATTTTGTCTTGATGTTGCTATAATGACTAGAACATTCATATTTGTAAGGCTAAGTTTGTCTATTGTATCATTATCCAAAAATTATCAAAGTATCTTTGCAGGGCATAAAGTCTGCTTGTATAGATGGCATAGTTATCCTTCATTTACTCTTTGATTTTTTTGGGCAAAATGCATACAACTTCGGTATACTATTCTTTTTATTAGGATCTCCTCCCTCAGATTTGCCATCAGTGTATAGAAACTTGCCACAACTTTTAACTAATAACTGTAAGATATTCCAGATGCACTTTTCAGATGTGTGCTTTTAATTCCTTACCACAAGAAATAATTTTGGACTTGTCCATATTAAATGCATTTGCAGATGACAAATCAGATGTAGCTCAAATTATAGAATTTCAGTCATATAGGGTAGAAAAAATTGTTGGGAAAGGAGAAAATGCTGGTTACCAGCATTTTCTCTTTTTCTCACAATGTTTTCACAAGCAGTTTTTTTGTAGGAAACTGGGAATTGTGTGGTAATGGCTTAAGCATTGAACATATATTCACCTTTCACATGAATGTAAGTCTTACTCAAGTTACTGTCCTGAATTTTCAAAATTTGAAAGTACTGCTACTAATGATAGGCTAAACCATTTGGTTTAGCCAATCAGGAGTTGTGTCACATTCAAATTTAGAAAACCTTGAAGAATAAAACCAAGAATGTTCTTAAGAATTGTTGGTGATTCGGGGCCTTTGTCTTGCCGTAGTTTGATACAGATGTGATATTTGGAGCTGGGATCACCCTTACCAACCTGATTGACATTTGTACAAGGATGAAACAAGAATCACCATTCTTCGGTGAAATGGCAAACCTCATTTCACGTGTGGCCAATCTACCTGTCAGAAATGTGAGTACTGACTCTTGTCTAAATGATAACCTTTAGAAAAAGACTCATTGTTTTTGCGACCCTAGGGGAAAAGTCTTTTGACTCCTAACCACACAATTTAGAGGTTTGACGACCTTGATGAAAAGGGCTTTTGAAAACATTGTGGAAAAAGGAGAAAATGCTGGTAAGCAGCATTTTCTCCTTTTCCAACAATGTTTTCTATTCTATCAAAGATAAATCCCTTGATATGAGCCTCATTTGAAATGTGGTCTGCACATACTTTTAATTTGGAAAAAGTTATAAATTTGTTTTTTGGTAAAGAATCAAAAAGTTTTGTGAAAATTTGCTGGGAACTAACATTTTCTGCCATATTGAGAGGCAAGAAATTGGAAATTTATTGTGTCCTTCTCATCTTGATCTGCGCTTTCTGCCAAGACACCTGAAGTTGTACCTAGCTAGCTGAAGATTTGAATATGTTGAGAAATCAAACATCACTAATTCTTCCAGGTTGTTAAGAAAAAAAAGCCAGATGTGTTGAATAGATACATGTGTATGACAAAGTGATAGTAATAGCTTACTGTACAGGCTCACTAGCTGCCAAATTTAAACAATTCTGTTGCCAATTTTTGTTTTAGTTTAATGATGATTTTTTTTGTTTGCTACAGAATGGAACTTTGGCAGACTGCACACATTATTGGACTCATACTGTATATGTGGATATATACTCGTTTCGAAAAATTTGCAAATTACTCATAACGGACATTTTTGCGTTGGGAAATGTTTGTGAATTCAAGACTCCCGTTATTTGTTGGTATACTTGTGGTAAAATATGTTAACAGAAAAGTTTGTGAAATTTTCAAATCGCAAATCGCAAAAATATCCATGTCACAAAAATTTTCACTTACAGAGTAATAGTATCCATACTTTTAACTCTTTACCACATAATCCTGAGTTTTAATGACCCTGAAGAGGAAGGATTTTGAATCATTGTGGGAAGGAGGAAATGCTGGTAACCAGCATTTTCTCCTTTTCCCACAATGTTTTCTACCCTATCAAAGACAGAAATCACTGTTTGAGCTTCATTAATTTTGTTGTCTGCAGAATGTTAAGTTGAATTTGGTTGAGTCAAAAATTTTGTTGTTTGGTAAAGAGTTAAATGCTATGAATTAATGTTGTCTTTATTTGACTTTCAGTCTGTTTTTACTTAGGCCACAAATGTGGCATAAGACTACCTAAATCGTTGGTTCTAGTCTTTTTTATCCTCAGGTACATGTAATTGTCTTATTATTAAAAGAAAAAAAAGTTAAAAGCTAGTCTAAGTTTTGTTTTCTTTTCAGAGAGCAACATGGGCTGGAAACATTGTCATGAAACACATTCACAGAGACTTTCCGTCAGATATATTTGTGATGCTGCATGTGCTGAAAGCGAAAATTTGGATAGGTGTGATGGGAAATATTCTGTACTTTTTGTCATAATTTATGCAGTGTTAGAAATTTTCTTTCTGGGAAAAGATAGTAAAATTATGTTAATTGTTTACCAAACAACCAAATTTTGGACCTGATCATATTCAAAGCATTTGCAGAGGACCAAATATGTCTCAAATTGTGAAAAAGAGTTAGCCACTTACCATATAGCAAAATTTTAGACCTATCCAAATTGAAAGCACTTGCTGACGACAATTTCATAGTGGCTCAAATGATGCAATTTTTCTTTGATAGGGTAGAAAACTTTGTGGGAAAAGGAGAAAATACTGGTTACCAGCATTTTCTCCTTTTCCCACAATGTTTTCAAAAGGCTTCTTCCTCAGGGTCGTTAAAAGTCGTCATCGTGTGGTAAAGGGTTAATTTGGAAAAAGCATATCTCCAGTATCATAGGACTTATACTTACTGAAACATATTGATTTCATGACGTACGGTCTTAATTCAGCCATTCTTATATGTGTACCGGTAATCTGTGTACAAAAGCCTGTTTCATTACTTGTTAAATATTTTCCTTCAAAATATGATTTTCTGGATGTTAGTCTGCTGTGATGAGTTTGAATACAGAACTTTCTCACTGAATCTTAGTTATGTTCTTTAGGTTTTTCGGTAAGCTTTCAATGTAAAAATGTACACTGGTGATTTTAATGTGTTCAGAATATGTATGAGTCATGTTCTGGCAAAAAAGGATGTAATGCATGATACCAAGCAAGTCCTCACATACCAGTAAAGTGATGAATAGCAAAAAGTTTCAACCCAGTTCAGCCTGCACAAACTGCGCAGGCTGACCTGGGTGGATACTTTTTGCAGATGCATGAAGCCCTTTTTCACAGAGCATCACTCATATTTATTACAGCATCAAATTATTGATATTTTGATGATCATATTATAAATGATTGAGAGGAAAAGGAAGCAATTTATGTTATCTATTTTCAGCATGTGGTTACATGCATGATAGGTTCTTTGCTTTTATACACCAAATTTATTCAACGCCTTTGGCTTGTTGTCTCAAATAATTTATAGTGTGTACACTCTCATTTATTTCGCCTATACATAAAAACAAACAATAACAACATTTTTTTATCTCATACTGCAAGGGTTCATGGGAGATTCCATAGACATCCAGAATTTCCTGAGCACAGATATCACTGGAAAGCTTATCACCAATTTCTCTTTCACTATGCTGGATGACGATGAGATGATCAAGTTCTATAAAGTTCAACCACGTGCACAGGTTAGTTTAACCCTCTACATCACAATTCTGAGTTTAAATGACCTTGATGGAGTAAGCTTTGGAAAATCATGTGGGAAAAGGAGAAAATGCTGGTAACCAGCATTTTCTCCTTTGCCCACAAGGTTTTCTACTATATAAAAATCAGTTGTCATCTTTTTTGCTACATTGAATTTGTAATCTGCAAATGCTTTGAACTTGGACAAATCTAAAATACTGTTTTGTGGTAAAGAATCAAAACATGACTTGTGTCAATTGTCAACTATTGGTTATCCCTTTACCAAACAGTCCAGAAATTTATGTCCCTGGGCAGGACAGCTTATGAAAACATTTTGTGAAAAGGAGAAAATGCTAGTAACCAGCATTTTATCCTTTTCCAAAATGTTTTCTACTCTTTCAAAGATAGTTTTCACTATCTGAGTCACATTTCTCCTTTTTCTACAGTATTTTGTACCCTTTTTAAGACAAATTCCATCCTTTGGGCCATGGTACATTTTTATTTTGCCCCCCTTCAACGAAGTGGGGGTATATTGCTTTGCTAATGTTGGTCGGTCTATTGGTCCGTCCGTCGGTCGGTCGGTCAGTCGGTCGGTAGACCTTACCTTGTCCGGATGATAACTAGACACAGAATTGACCTAGGTTCGTCAAACTTGGCACAGACATGCGTCTCGGAGTGTAGATGATCCCTATTGATTTTGAGGTCAATCGGTCAAAGGTCAAGGTCTCAGTGACTGTCAATATGTTGATATATAGACCAAACCTTGTCCGGATGATAACTAGACACAGAATTGACCTAGGTTCATCAAATTTGGCACAGACATGCGTCTCAGAGTGTAGATGATCCCTATTGATTTTGAGGTCAATTGGTCAAAGGTCAAGGTCACAGTGACCGTCAACATGTTGATATATAGACCAAACCTTGTCCGGATGATAACTAGACACAGAATTGACCTAGGTTTGTCAAATTTGGCACAGACATTCGTCTTGGAGTGCAGATGATCCCTATCAATTTTGAGATTAATCCATCAAAGGTCAAGGTCACAGTGGCCTTCAACTTAATGATATATAGACCAGATGATAACTAGACACAGAATTGACATAGGTTCTTCAAATTCTGTACAGATATTCATATCGGAGTGTAAATGATTCCTATTGATTTTGAGATTAATCCATGAATGGTCAAGGTCACAGTGGCCTTCAACTTAATGATATATTGACCAAACCTTGTCCAGATGATAACTACACACAGAATTGACCTAGGTCCTTCAAATACTGTACAGGTATTCATCTTGGAGTGTAAATGATCCCTATCGATTTTAAGGGTAATCCGTGAAAAGTCAAGGTCACAGTCACCACCAGATGATTCAGGTCCCGCACTGCCATTTGCCACTTGAGCCATTTGCTCAAAAAAAATTAAAGTGTCTCAAAAATCATCATATGTGGCTCAACTTGTGGCTCCAACATTTTATTCACATATTATCGGGGACGTAGTAAGCATCAAAGTCGACTTGGAAAAAGCGGAAGTCGAACGCGCGTGACGAAAAGAAAATCGATAACCCAGTCTGTGTATTGGCGACTGTTTACAATCTTGTATGTATACACATGGCAGTGTGTATAATTATGCGAACTGTTGACAGATTATCACGTTTAACAATTGAAGTGGGCTATAAATCAAAAAGATGACATCGATATTTCCCAATCAATTCTTTTGATATCAGTCTATGAACTGTGCCACTTCCTGTATCAATGTGGCAGTAGGGGGGCATGACTGTTTTACAAACAGACATCTTGTTCATCTCCAAATGTCCTCAATATGGACCATTCTAAAATGTTGTGTAGCAAAGAGTTAAACAGGTATAGATAGAACTTATTTGCATTAGTAGTCTGGAAAAAGACTGTTTGGCTGTAAAAGATTTATGACAAATTTTGTCTTTTTCTAATATATAGAGGATATTTGTTTTTTTTTTTCAGTGAAAGACCGAAATTCATTTCATCTAATGAACATCTTTGGTGGTATTTTCAGGAGTGGCGCAGCCATGTGTAAAACTATTATCGGTAATATTGGGAGATGAAAAAAATATTCTTTTTCCGAAAAACAACAAATATTCTATTTATTTCATGCTTCTAACCCTTTTTTGTGGTGGGGGGAGAGGATTTACATCAAATTCCAGTACAGTTCTTTTGGGTAATTTCCTTTGGCATATCCCCTCTCCATAACAACGCATTACAATATTATGTAAAGCATGAAAAATGTAGTGTAAAGTACAACATATTTCCATCTGGTTGAGTGGCAGGCGCATTTTACCAAGGTAACTAGTGTGCAGGAATGACTGTTTCCACCTTCCATTGAAGAGTTAGAAAATAAAATCGGTATTTTTCAATGGTCGCAGCCATGAAATATTGAAAAATATTTTACCATTATTTCTCAATATACTACTGGAAAGCATGAAATGAATAGAGGATTTTTGTTTTTTACGGTGGAAGATCGAAATTTATTTCATCGAGTTAACATCGGTAATATTTTCACGACTGGCACAGCCACAAGTGAAAATATTACTGATGATGTTCACGAGATGAAATAAATTTCGATCTTTCACCGTAAAAAACAAATATTCTATTTATTGCATGCTTTTAAGCCTTTCTGGGGGAACTTAATCAAAATCAAGTACAGTTCTTTTTGCTTATTCTCCGTGGCATACCCCCTCCACATAGCAACACATTACAATATTACGTCAAGTGCGAGAAATGTAAGGTAAATTACATCATATTTCCATCTGGTTGTGAGGCACGCGCATTTTACCTAGGTAACTAGAGTGCGGGAACAACTTTTTTCGCCTTCAATTGAAGAGTTAGAAAGTAAAAATCGGTATTGTCACTGGTCAAAACCATGAAATATCGAAAAATATTTCACGGCTGTTTCCCAATAACCTACCGGAAAGCATGAAATAAATTAACACTTTACCACGCAATCCCGGGTTTTGATTAGCCTGGGGGAGAACACATTTTGAAACATTAATTGTGAGGAAAAACAGAAAATGCTGGTAACCAGCATTTTCTCCTTTTTCCACAATGTTTTATACTTTATCAAAGACAGATTCCACTATTTAAGCCATCCTTAAGTTGTTGTCAGCATTTAATGCTTTCAATTTGGTCCAAGAATTTTATCATTTGATAAAAGATTAAATATTAAAATGAGCCATGCTCTGTGAAAAGGGGGCTTAATGCATCTGCGAAAAGTACCGACCCAGGTCAGCCTGCGCAGTCCACGCAGGCTGACCTGGGCTGAAACTTTTCGCTATGAGTCAATTTTTTGTATGTCAAGAGATCACTCTACCTAATGACAGAGTCATTTGTTAAAAAAAGTGGCTATTATGGATCTCTAATTATGCAATGGCTAAATAGGTTTAATGCATCATGGAGATGCATTAAGCCCCCTTTTGCCAGAGCATGGCTCATTTTTTTTTTTTTTTTTTGTGGTACATAGAATGCTCACAGTTATGTGACTGGAGGGTTCAGAATCAAGATGGACAAAGCTACTTTTACACTGAAGGATGAGCCTGTGATTGCTTATGGGGGACTGGGTGCTTCTTTTGTAAGTAAATGTTTCTGCTTGTGTCATTGCTTTAACCAGTTATTGTACAGAATAATTTTAGAATTACAGAAAGCTGTTACAAATTATACTGAGGACAAATGTTTTATAGAAAGGAAAAAAAAGATCAATATTCTGGGAAAGATGTGGAAAAAAGGTGCAATTGCTTGTCAAGATAATCTAACAGTCCTTAACTCAGATATGAGGAAGGTTTTTTCCATCTCCCGTTGAATTTACCAAAACCCAGATGAAATAGTTTTGCATTCACCCTGCAATTTACTTTCTAGAGAGAATTGAAGGAATAGTATCAGTTGCATGTAGAAAATGAATTTCTCCTTTTCTCTTAACCCATTACTGCTCAATGTAAAATTTTGATGACCTGACTCTGCAAGAGAAAAAGTTGGTGTAAAGAAGATGGTGATGGTAATCAACAGTTTCTCCCTTTCCTACAATGTTAACCTTTCAAAGGCAAGGCCCATCAGTTGAGACAATTCTTAAATGTTGTCTGCAAATGTTTTTAAATTGGATAAGCCTAAAAGTTTGTTTGGGGTTTAGAGTTCTAAAGTGTCTGGGATAGAGTTTATGGTTTTACATAGATGCAAAATTGATGCTGGTGAATTAACTCTATATGTCAAAATTGAAAGCATTTGCAGAATATAAATGAAATATTGCTCAAATGATGATTTCTGTCTTTGTTAAAAAAGAAAACGTTGTGGGAAAAGGAGAAAAAGCTGTTTACTAGCATTCTATCTTTTTCTGACAATGTTTTCAAAAGCCTCTTCTTTCAGGTTTTTAAAACTCAGGATTGTATGGTAAAGAATTAATGGCCTTTGAATGAAATGAAAATGTTGAGCATCATGGACATAACTGTTTGTTGTTTTACTTCAGGACAGGGCATCTAAAACAGAGGCCTATCTGAATGGTAAAGTTTTGTTGGACCCCACAGTATTACAGAGTGAGTTTCTCACATACCAATTATAGCTGTATTTACCATTATCAACAGTGTAGATCAAAGATCAGACTGTTCAGAAAGTGCAGCTTGATCTGAGATGAGTAACAAAGTATTGGGATTCTATTTAATAGTAACCATGTGTGATATACTCACAACTTTGCTGAACTTTAAGGCTAGATGGATGTCTAGGTTTTCAGGTTGACTTCTTGATCAGGGCCTGTATACCCCAACCATTAGTGAAAGCATTATTAGTCTAATTCTGAAGAATTGTTTTGAATTTCAAAGCAACACAATTTCTGATTGGCTGAAAAAAATGGATTTAGCAAAACCATTTTGACTAGGCTTAATAGAATTTTGGCTGAACCAAATGGTTTAGCCAATCTAGAATAAGACTAAGAATGAAATCTAGACTGGTTGATCAATACAGGTGCAAAGTGACTGGAGATGCCATTGTACATACTGGTAAATTTGTCCCTCTCTCCCTCTAGTTTGCTATGATCACAGTGTTATTATTTTGTGATGTTCCAGCGCCATATTTGAGATGTAATTTTTCAATTCTATTAATTGTTTACTCTGCCTATTCTATTTTCACCTCACTCACAATTTGAATAGGGTATACAGGAAATGGGTTGTCCATCCTTCTGTTTGTCAATCCATCCATATGTTAGTAGATGTAATTTTGTATTTTGTGTCCTTCTCTCCTCTTATAGTTTTCAAACAGTTTGGCTGAAATTTTAATGGAATCCTTTCTACCATGGAGCATGTGCATAATGCAATTTTCATTGTAAAAGGTTACCATTTAAAAAAGTTATTGCTCTTTGAATGTTTTTCCTGATTCAGTGAAAAGCAAGCTGGAGGGTAGGGGTAAATCTTCATACATGGATCTGTGACAGGCCTAGTTTCTTTTTCTTTCAGCTGCTTTAAGTACACTTCAATCAGAAATCAAAGCAGACAGTTCACCAGTCTTGTCCAGTGTTAAATACAGAACAGACCTAGCTGTGGCTCTCTTCTACAAAGTAAGATTTTCATTAGTCTAGAAGCTTCATTGTAATATTTTTATTGTGTATACCCCAGTATAGATTTTAAATTATCTTTTCAGCGTTTTGAGTGAAAGTGAATTGATGATATATATTTTCTGTATAAACATTTACCGAACAGGCAATTTTAAATATTTACTGCAAAACAAAACTTTAGACTTGTCCAAATTGAAAGCATTTGAAGACAATAAATAACATGCTGTTCAAAAGATGATTGCTGTCTTTCAAACAGGAGAAAACATAGCGGGAAAAGCAGAAAATGCTGGTAATCAGCATTTTCTCCATTACTGTATTGTTTTCCAAAGCCTTCCTCAGAGTCTTTAAAACTTGGATTTTATGATAAAGTGTCAAGACATTACAACAGGTAACTGCTCCTTTTTCCTGAATGTTTTTGTCTACATCATTCTTGAAAAAGATTTCTCCTTCTCTACACACATTTCTGCTTTGCATTACTCATACTGGATTTAGGAATGTTAAAAAAGTTTGTGGACAGTAATGGGTTAACTTAATATCTCTTGCAGATGAAATTTTGTCTTGCAGCCAACCACTTTTGAAAATGTTGTGGGGTAAGGCATTAACCTTAATGTTGATTAATAAAGGATTTTTCATGAGTATGGAGCAGACTTGTCTGCTGCATAGTTGTTTCAAGAGGAAATGAGTAAATAGACAACCTATACCAAACAACAAAATTGTAGACTCAACCAAATTTAAAACATGTGCAGGTGACAACTTCAACTTTGCTCAAAATATTATTCCTACCATTTAAATGGTGGAAACCATTGTAGGAAAAGGAGACCAGCATTTTCTCCTATTCTCACAAAGTTTTCAGAAGCCTTCTTCAGCAGGGACGTTAAAAGATGAGATTGTTTGGTAGAGGATTAACCATTTCAGTTGAACTGTTACTGACACACTTGTTGTTGTAGTTTGTATTGCATGTGGCTGGTACACATGCTGGCACCCGATTCCGTAGTGGCTCCACACAGTTGATATTGGAACGCCCTATTTCATCTGGGAAACAGACATATGACACCAAGAAAATTGAATATCCAGTAACAGAGCCTTTGAAAAAACTTGAAGCTAATGCACAGGTATTGTTGATAGACATAACTCTTTGTACTGCTTTGTAAATGAAATATGTACATGTGTGAGGGTTGTTTCAGGAATATGTGCACTTCTCCTATAACTCAGCTATTCACAAACAGTTTTATAGAAAAAATTGTTGACATGTTATCAAACAGTTTTATACCAAAAATTGATGACATATTATTGGATGTACATGTGTCTTTAATACAAGGTACAAATATCACTCAAAGACAGTGATTGAGTTAGGCATTACATAGGATTGAAGAACACCTCTAACTGTCGTCAGGTGCACAACATAAGGTCACTTTGAGGTTGCGTTGAGAAGGCGCCTTTTTTCCCAGCAGTCACCACCTGTATGAACAAATTTCCTGTGAGGAGCAATCCATTTGTTGTATGTGCTAATGTAATAATTCTTTATCGAAGGAAGACACACTCTGCAGTGTTTTCATCATAATATCTTGTGCAATGTAAAATATCTGGCCTCATAGATGTTAAAAGCGGAACATGTTTTATTTTTAGATTTTATTGCAAAAGCTTAAAATTAATTTGATTTGTTTTATGTTTTTACCTAGGCTACTGGAGAAGCCGAGTACGTAGATGATATGCCTGCATATCCAAACCAAGTAGAGGCAGCTTTTGTACTTAGCACAGTGGGAAATGCGTTGATTGATAACATTGACGCCTCGGCAGCATTGGTATGTTACATTACGACTTAGTTTCTTTCATGTAGAAATGACAAATTAGCCATGCTCTGTGAAAAGGAAATTTAATGCATCTGGAAAAAAGTATTGACCCATGTCAGCCTGTGCAGTATGTGCAGGCAGGGTCAAAACATTTTGTAATTTGTATATTTTTTGCATGTGGAAGGACCATTCTACCTTATGATCTACTTGGTTGTTAGAAAGATGGATTTTAGGAATCCATAATTAAAAGGTGACTTGCATGGTATAATGCATCACAGAGATGCATTAAGCCCCCTTTTGCCAAAATGTAGATCATATATCTATCTTAGAATTATATAACACTGAAACAAAAGTATGCTTTTTAGTACCATGAGGGAAAAAATTAACATGTAGACTTTATTATCCCTTTACGAACAATCCTGTTTTTTTTTTCAGGACCATAAAAATACTTCTAAAAACATTGGGCAAAATGCGGATAATGCTGGTAACCATCATTGTTTCAGTTTTCCACAATATCTTCTACACTTCAAAAGCAAAATTTCACTTCTTGAGTCACATCTATTTTATTGTCTGCAAATACTTTCAATTTGAAGGAGTCTAAAATACTGCCATGTGGTAAAGAATAAATGTTGGAAAATGGCATCCATGTGTAGATAACTTCTTTGACATCATTTTTAGCTCACCTGAGCACGAAGTGCTCAAGGTGAGCTATTGTGATCGGTCAATGTCCGTCGTCCGTCCGTCCGTCCATCCGTCCGTTCACAATTACAAAAAAATCTTCTCCTCCTAAACCGCCAATCAGATTTCAATGAAACTTCACAGAAATGATCCTTAGGTGATTCACTTTCAGAATACTTCAAAGATTTGAATTCCATGAAGAACTCTGGTTGCCATGGCAACCGAAAGAAAAAACTTTAAAAATCTTCTTGTCCCAAACTATAAGGGCTAGAGCTTTCATATTTGGCATATAGCATCATCTAGTGGCCCTTTACCAAAATACTTCAAATTATGGCCCTAGTGTGGAAATTGGCCCTATGCTGTGGGTTCTAGGATTTCACATAGAGATAAAGAAGGAAATCTTTCAAAATCTCCTTGTCCCAAACTGTAAGGGCTAGAGCTTTCATATTTGGCATGTAGCATCATCTAGTGGCCCTTTACCGAAGTACTTCAAATTATGGCCCTAGTGTCGAATTTGGCCCTATGTTGTGGGTTCTCAGATTTCACATAGAGATAAAGAAGGAAATCTTTAAAAAATCTCCTTGTCCCAAACCGTAAGGGCTAGAGCTTTCATATTTGGCATGTAGAATCATCTAGTGGCCCTTTACCAAAATACCTCAAATTTTGGCCATAGTATGGAAATAAGGTAAAAGAAAAAGTTGTAAATGCTGGTAACGTAATCAATTACAATCAATGTTTTGTACCCTTTTTTACTCAAATTAGATTTATGTTGCCCTTTTGATGATATGATCAGCTATTGCTACAACTTTCCATTTGGATTAGTCTGTAACTCGTATCCATGGTAATAATGACAAAATTCAAGACTGATCAAATTTCAAATTGTTGCATTTTCTGCCCCACATCGATAGATCAGGGCCTACTCAGGTGAGCGATATAGGACCATCATGGTCCTCTTGTTGAAATGTAACCCTTTACCAAACAATCTTTGGTTTAACAACCCTGAAGAAGGAGCCTTTTGAAAACCTTGTGGGAAAAGGAGAAACTGCTGATAACCAGCATTTTCTCCTTCTTCCACATGGTTTTCAACTCTTTCACTGGCAGTTAGCATCACTTCAGCTACATTTATTATGTCGTCTGCAAATGCTCTCAGTATGGACCAGTAAAAAATTGGGTTGTTTGGTAAAGAGTTAAAGCAATTCATGATTTTCAAAGTGTTCTTTGCAAAAGCCATCATTGGCTGCTTTTTGACCCACAGAAAAGTAGTATTAGTAATTATGGAAGATATTGTTGGAAAATGGGCTTTTTGTTGAATATTTGTCGAATACAGGCTGCACTATAAATGGTTACAGATTCAAATTACTATTTTTTTTCTACAGGCAATGCCAGGTGTGATTTCAGTGATCACAGCAAAAGATATTCCAGGAATAAACAACTGGGCTTTACCTGGTATGACCCCTGAACAGGTAGGTTTCAAGAACTTTTTGGTTACTCTGGACTTTGAATTCTTTTTCATCTAAGTTTGTTAAACCTGTTATCAAACATTCACAAGTATTCGTGAACAATGGATAGAAGACTTTTGAAAACTTTGTGAGGAAGAAAGAGAAAATACTGGTAACAAGAACTTTCTTATTGTCCAACAGTATTTTCTGCTTTTCTAAAAGACAATTTCAATCATTTGATTCACATGTTGTCTTCAGCAAATGTTTCAAATTTAATAAGCCTAAAATCTTATGATATGGTAAAGGATTAAAAGGGATGGGGATGTCTTTCTACTGTTGTATACTTTTATGTACATGAAAGGGAATCATGATGGCTGGCTGTTTGAACTCTATCAGGAGAGAAATACATAGCTTAGAGCTAATAGTATATAGGAAAATTTATGACTAATTTTAACTTTTCCTTTTGCGTCAAGATGATACTCAGTAACTGCCAGAGCAGCCATTCCAGCCCTTATAGGCTGATTATTTTGTTGTTATTTTGTACCCTTTTGTTGTTTCTCTTGTATCCTGATACTTATTTTGTATGTTACAGGTTTTAGCCAGTGATCAGATATCTTATTGTGGACAGCCTGTTGCTATTGTCCTGGCAGGTACGGCAATTATTAGTTATTTATGTCTACATCATTAGTTCACTAGAATAAACTAACTATTAGTGAAATTATTTTCTATGAATCACCTTTAACCCTTTACCACACAACCTGGAATTTTAACAGCCTTGAGGAACAAGGTGTTTGAAAATGGTGTGGAAGAAAGGTAGAAAACATTATGGGTAAGGGAGAAAATGGTGGGAATTTTTTCTACCATTTCACATTTCCTTTTTTCTTCTGCAAATATTTTTAAGTTGGACTGGTTTAAATTTTGCCATGTGGTAGGGAGTTAACCCTTTCCCAAACAAAAAAAAACTAGAGTCTCTCAAACTCAACACATTTGCATACAACAAATTCAGTGTTAGTACAAATGGGCTATAGCTCTCTGATATGGTAGAAAACATTTTGGGAAGAGGAGAAAATAGTGGTTACCAGCATTTTCTCCTTTTCCCACAATGTTTTCAAAAGCACTCTATCCCAGGGTCGTGAAAACCTGGGATTCTCTGGTAAAGGGTTAAAGAAATGAGCTGCATTCTGGAAACATGGGGTTTTATGCATCTCGGTGATGCATTGTACCAAGCAAGTCACCATATAATGATGGATCCCTGAAATCCATTTTGTCTTACAACCCACTGAATTGTGAGATAGACTGGTCCTTGGACAGGCAGAAAATTGACCTATAGTAAAAAGTATCTACCCATGTTAGCCTGTGTAAACTGCACAGTCTGATCTGGGTTGATACATTTTGCAGATGCATTAAATCCCCTTTTCTCACAGGGCAGGACTCAAATCTAATTCACTATATGGTGTTTTTATTCTTAAATAGAGTACATGTTGAAACATGTTATGTAATTGTGAATAATTCTGTATCCTGTTCTCTCTCAGAGACGTATGGAGAAGCCCTAGGTGCTGTGTATGCAGTCAAGGTCACTTACAAAAATATCCAGAAGCCATTGTTGAACCTACAGGAGGCTATAGATCAGAAATCTTTCTTCCCCAAACCATGTGATGATGTCGTGGTTGGAGATCCTGATTGTGAGCCTGTTTCACTCTTTCCCACACAACAATGATTTAGACTTGTCCAAATCCGAAGCCTTTGCAGTGAACAAGTTAAATGTACCATAGCTTAACCCTTTACCAGAGACAAAATTTTAGACTTGTCCAAATTGAAAGCATTTGCAGACGACAAAATGAACATTACTCAAAAGTTAAAACTTGACTTTAGAAGGGTAGATAACATTGTGAGAAAAGGAGAAAATGCTGGTTACCAGCATTTTCTCCTTTTCCCACAATGTTTTCAGATGGCTTCTTCCTCTGGGTTGTAAAAACCAGGGATTGTTTGATAAAGGGTTAAATGATCGAATTTGTCTTTTAAGGGGTGGAAAACATTGTGGGAAAAGGAGAAAATGCTGGTTACTAGATAGAGAATCTATTTAACTCTTCACCAAATGAAAAGAATTCAAACTTGTCAAAATTTAAAAACCTTTGTAGGCGGCAAATTTATTGTGGATCGGATGATAGGATTCATCTTTGAGAGGGTCGAAAACATTGCGGTCACCAGCATTTTCCCCTCTCCCATGTTTTTCATAAAAACCATCTCTGTCAGACAAATTTTGACGGTTAGTTTATAAATGTCATTACTCAAACAATTTTGGATTGGCTGACTTAATGATCCTATGTCTGCATTATTAGCCACAGGCCTTTAGCCTTTTGAGAATACAGCAGACCTTAGATCGGTAACTCCATCAATAGAAAAATTACTTGATTAACGACATAATACAATTCTGGTACTACTTTCAGAATCTTTGAGAACTTGAGGAAGTGCTTAATAAAGAATGTTTTACAATGTGATTGATAAAAATAACTTTATTTCTTTTAAAAAAGGATTTGGAATCATAGTCATATCTTTTCCTCATTTTCTTTGTGGTCTACTGGCCAAAGGCCATTGTCTTGGCTCTTTGTCTGTCTTGCAGTAAATTTTGTCTCTAAAAGTATCTATCTCTCACTTTATGTCATTATTTTTTGTTTTTCAAGCTGTTATTTCCCAATCTCCAAAGGTCATAAATGGAAACATCTCGATGGGAACACAGTTCCACTTTCACATGGAAACACAGGTATCATCTCTATCTTACCTTTTCCCCAAATTACAATATTATGGACCAAATTGAAAGCATCTGGAGACTACATAACCCATAGGGCTCAGAAGATAATTTCTGTATTTTACAGAGTTGAATTCATTGTTTGAAAGGGAGAAAATGCTTTTCATTTTCATCTTTTACTGCAATATCCGCCTAAGGGTTGTTAAAAGTTGCAATTGTGTGGTAAAGAGTTTAATTTTCATTGCCTACCTCTTTATACGTCCGAAGGGTTGTATTATGTTTTGGCCCCGGTCATCCATCTGTCCGTCAGCAATTTCTTGTGTGCGCAACTCCTCCGACATTTTCTTTTTGAATAACTTGAAACTTACCACAATGAATCTCTATGATGTCTAATTTTGCATGTGACTTTTAAAATTTGGATCTCTTTAGGCTTTCTCGATTTTAACCCATTTCACTGACAAGCCCCTTTGGGCGTATGTGCGCTGCTCTGCGAAGCTCTTGTTTTTTTTACCTTTGAATAACTCCTCCCAAACTACCCGGCTGATTGCTACCATCTTCACAGGAATCTTACTTAGGTCAAGGTCTTTCAAAGTTCTTAAAGAATTGAATTCCAGTCAGAACAGGTATTAAATTAGATCCACCCTGAGGGCTCATGTTTTACTTGGGCTTATTTAGTATTAAACCAGCATTTTCTCCTTTTGCCAGGTTTTCTATGTATTCACAGACAAACTTCTTCATTGAAGCCTTTAGATTTGTCATCTTCAACAGCATTAGATTAACCCTTTACCAAACAATTCCTGGTTTTACGACCCTGAGATAGAAGCCTTTTGAAAACATTGTGGGAAAAGAAGAAAATGCTGGTAACCAGCATTTTCTCCTTTTCCCACAATGTTATCTACCCTGCTGGAATCTAATTTCAATTTTTGAGTTACGTTTAATTTGTCGTCTGCAAGTGCTTTCAATTTGGACCAGTCTAAAATTCTGTTGTTCGGTAAAGAGTTATTAGGATTATTAATTTTGTCATTTGGTAAAAAGTTAAATGCAGATTACAATTGTCATGTATCTTGTCTACAGGCAAGTCTGTGTGTGCCAAAAGAAGATGGAATGGATGTTTACACAACTACACAATGGTTAGACTACAGCCAGAATGCCATATCACAAGTTACGGGTCTACCTAAAAGCAGGTTTGTCATTGTAATTGGCTTAGTCATGCGTTGATATTGAAACAAGAACTTTCCTTTGATATATTTATGCATATTTATTTGGCACTGATTGTAAAATAAGTTCTACAACTTATATCAGGTTCAGAATATTCTACTAGTCCACCTGTCTCTGTCTCTCTATGTATCTTAATCAGAACCTTTTTCCTCTTATCTAATGATCTGTAATTATCAACTTATTGCCTGTTAATGACATTGACATTGAAAAATGTTGTAGGCAATGGAAAAAATACTCATCATGAGTGTGTGTGTATTTTTTTTAATCAAGGCAAATGACATACATTAGGAGAAAAGAAAACTTTATAGTAAATATAAAAAGAGAAATGATAAGGTTCATAGATGTATTTCTTTTATAAAGTTAATTTCTTAAGTTATGAACTCATACAGTTATGGGTCTTGAAATGCCCTTAAAGAGCAGAACATAGAAAGAGAATCACTCCATCTTCTGAAGGCTGATGATTGTCAGTCACTTATTGCTTCCTAGAAACACAGCCAGCACTCTTGCAATGATGTGTGTTGTTTAAAAGCTTGATCTTGCTCTTGACAAGAGGTTCAAATCCAGAACATGTGATGTGGTAGGCTTACTGTCTACCCCTATGCTACTTTCTTACTTAAGGAATGAAGAGAATTTTCTTTTTTTCATGGAGGTATGAAAAAAAAAAAAACCTAATCACACTATATGAAACCGCAAAGCGGTTTCATACAAAAGTTCAAACTGCATTCATTTTCTTTATTTTTAAATCTAACGTTGGAGTTTCTAAAGCCCCTTCCACTCATATTTGTATGGCGCAATAATACAATAGGGAAGCAGTTTTCAGATCCCCAATACTGAAAATTAACCAACAGAACGAAAGTAAATGAACACAGCAGTGTGTAGGACCCGCAAAAGTAACCTTCAGCGAAAGTAGTTCCGGCATAACGTGATTTTTTTTTCATGGAGCTACGAACAAATTTTTTCAGCCAATCAGAACTCGCCAATGTACATGAAAACAACTGATATTAAATTATATAGTGGTAGTTAACAGTTTCTGTTTAAAAATTCAAGCTTTATAATAGTACTATTGCCCTTTCGCCACTTCGCAGTTTATCTACATATTGAATATAGAGCAAAGAAAATTGAAGGATTACTGTTTGTAAAACATCATGTATATGTATCCATGAAATACTTGATAGGTCTTTTACTCCATACTAGATGATTTCTTGAACTGTAAATTTGCGATGGCTGTTAAGCATTCTATCTGTTTATCTTTGTGTCTCTGTTCTATAGCATTAATGTCCAAGTTAAAAGGCTGGGTGGAGCTTATGGTGCCAAAATCACACGGAATAGTTGGATAGCAGCAGCATGTGGACTGGCTGCCAACCTTTCAAACAGGTACATGTATGCTTTTAACCCTTCACCACTTATTTCCGGAGGGTTAACAACCCTGAAAAAGAAGGCTTTGGAAAACAATGTGGGAAAAGAAAGAAATGCTGGTTGGTAATGTTTTCTCCTTTTCCCACAATTCTTTATGCCCTTTCACTTCCAAATCCCATCATTTCAGCCAAATTTAATACATGTATGTCGTCTGCATATGCTTTGAAATTAGACATATCATGATTTTTTTTTTTTTTTTTTCGTAAAGGGTTGACTAATTACCCTAAAAAAGCAATGTGCTACAGATGACTAAGAAAACATCCTTGTAGAATATTGGTTATCAAAATAAACCCTTGACCAAATGACAAATGTTTGGTCTCATCCAAATCAAAAGCAGTTGCAAACAAATGTTACTAAAAACACAAAAGTTGTCTTTTATAAAGTACAAAACATTGTGGGAAAAGAAGAAAATGCTGGTTACCAGCGTTTTCTCACAATGTTTTCAAAAGACCTTGTTTCTCAAGGTTGAGAAGACACAGGCTTGTTTGGTAGAGGGTTAAAGTCTAGTACGTGAATTTCCAAAATAAAGGAATTTGCAGACAACAGATCAAATGTGGCTCAAATGAGTTGATTTTTCTCAAACAGAAAACACAGTGGGAAAAGGAGAAAATGCTGGTTACCAGCACCTTCTCCCTTTCCCACAATGTTTTTAATAGCCATATTTCTCAAGATTGTCAAAACTCAGGATTGTGTAGTAAAGGGTGAAGCATGTTTGTTGGAGGTATTTTTTTTCTGAATTTATTAAGTTTTTATATACATGTACTTACATTTAGATTTTCCCCACTCAGTATTGATATTGCATTGCTATAAATAATCAACCTTAGTACAATTTTCACCCCTTATCGTGCTAAATAAGTGAAATGAAACTTTCAAACAGATAGTAAAAACCCAAATTTTGCTATTTCACATGTATTTTTGGAGGGAAATGTATCTCCTTATCAGACAGTGTAGATCCAAGATCAGACTGCACGTTCTGTGCAGTCTGATCTTGAACTACACTGTCGGCAAAAGGTCAGTGAATCGCACTTAGCAGCTTAAGGTTTAACAGTGAGACTTACATGTAATTTTCAAAAGGAGACTTCTGGATCTAAGCATTTTTTAACCCTTAACCAAGCAACAAAATTTTAGACTGGTCCAAATCCAAAGACTTTGCAGATGTCAGATTAAATGTGGCTCAAGAGAATGAATTTGTATTTGAAAGAGCAGAAAACATTCTGGGAAAAGAGAAAATGCTGGTGACCAGCATTTTCTCCTTTTCCAAGAATGTTTTCAAAATACTTCCTCCAAATGATATCCTTAAAAGTATGAATTGTTTGGTAAAGAGTAAAATCAAAAGAAAGAGAGCGGAGTCAATAATTTTGAATGCTAGCAAAGCTTTGCAACATGCTCGCTGTGTGGAGCCTTTGGACACATACTTAATTTTTATCCTACTAAATATATGAGCCATGCTCTGTGAAAAGGGGGCTTAATGCATCTGTGACAAGTATCGACTCAGGTAAGCCTGCACAATCCACACAGGCTGACCTGGGCCGAAACTTTTCACTGTTAATCAATTTTCTGCATGTCCAAGAACCAGTGTACCTCATGATTAAGTTGGTTGTTAGACAAAATGGATTTTATAGATCCATGATTATATGATGACTTGCTTAGTATGACAGAGCTTGGCTCATATGTAAGTGGAATGAAACTTTCAAGCCAATAGTTAAAAAACCCAAATTTTGCTAATTCAAAGGTATTTTTTGGGGGAAGATATCTCCTTATCTGACAGTGTAGATCCAAGATTCTGTGCAGTCTAATCTTGATCTACTTTGTCCACAGAAGGTCCTTGAGTCACGCTTAGCTGGCTAAGGGTTGATGCATAGTGTGAAAATAGCCAGATTGAATGAGCCAGATTTTAGTTGTTTTCAGCAAATGCTCTGTATTTTGTCAGGTCTAAAATGTTACTGTTTTGGTAAAGAAATAAATTGCTTTTTCCATCCATTCAAAGGCCAGTAAAGTTTCGTCTGACACTAGGAGACAACATGAAGGTGATGGGTAAACGATTTCCATTCCTCGCAACCTACCAGGTCAGTATTAATCCCTTTACCACACAATCCTAGATTTTAACAACCCTGCGGAAAGAGACTTTTTAAAACACTGTGGAAAAAGGAGAAAATGCTGGTAACCAGCATTTTCTCCTTTCCCACAATGTTTTCTTCTTTATGAAAAGCAAATCTGGCAGTTGAGTACTGTTTAGTTTTTCCTCTATGATTGCTTTCAATATGGATGAGTCTTAAATCTTGTTGTGCGGTAAAGGGTAATATGAACCCAGGGACGGTATTTTCCAGTATTTCTTAATATTCATCAGATTGTAGATTCCATGACTAGCCAGTGAGTTTTATTGGCCAATATAGAAATGTGTCAAAACTTAAATTAAGAAAGCAACCCTGAAGAACGCTTTTGAAAATATTATGGGAAAAGAAGGAAATACTTTTAACTAGCTTTTCTTTCTCAGGGTGTTTAAAACTTGAGATAAATAAGGATTTAGTTTTTTTTGAAGACATGCAGTTTAATCTTTGATGAGCACAGCATTAGTAGCTTTATACTAGCTAAACAAAGCCTTGAAATTGCAGTGCTGCAAGCTTGACAATTTTTTTTATCTTATACATGTTTGATATCACCATTGTGTGACATCATTTTGTAAGTATTTATACAAGTAAATGGGTTTTATGGATATTACCGCAAGTAAAGATGCTTTTGCATCTTCTGATCTATTATTTGTGAAATATTGATATGTGATAAAAAGAATCTGACATTCAATGGCATTTGAGATATCATTTTATTAAACTTGTCTAGAAAAAATGTTATATAGTTTGCCAAAGGCTCACTTGATAATATTTTCCATAGACTTGTTAAAATCTTATCTCAAACACCAGCTCATGTCAGATCCTATTTGTCTCTTGTTTACAGGTTGGTTTTACTGAGGTAGGACAGTTAAATGCCATTAAGCTGACATACTATGGTGACTGTGGGATAAGTCCAAATGATGGCTCTTTCCCGGTAATGCAAATCTGGGCTGATAATGGTGAGTATAACAGATTTTGTGTAAAATTGTGTCTATATTGAAGCACCTGTGATGGCATCCTAAAATGTACAGTGTCTGTATTCACCAGCCATTCTTAAGAACATTCCAGGTGTTATTCTTTAGAATTTCTGAATTTGAAAGTAACACAATTTTTGATTGGTTATCAAATTCTAAGCTATGCACTAACATTCACTTCATTTGTAGTGAAATATTACTGATAATATTACCAGCTTGTTTATTTAGCAGTGAAAAGAATTACAGTTCATCATGTTACACAGTGTGCTGTCCTTGTTGTTAACTATTACCAGTACATATTTCATGCTATTCATTATATACTTGCAGCATGTAAACCTAACCAATGTTAACCCGTAAAGCGTCTATCACCACTATGGTTGCCTTTGCAGCCAGTGCAGATCAAGGTCAGACTGCACAGAATGTGCAGTCTGACTTTGATCTACACTGTCTGCTTTGCTGATATATACTGGGAAGAAGAAAACTCAAAATCTTACTTACAAAGAGATTGAAAATGTCTGTTGAATTTATTTGGTGTTCAAAGGGTTAAGAATTCCTGTTTTTGTTTTCCATAGCTTACAGTTGTCCTAACTGGAAGATTGAGTGTGTGGCAGTGAAAACCAACAAAGCAGCAAACACAGCAACTAGATCTCCAGGTATCTAATATTGTTAGGAGATGTATCATAGCAGAAAATAAGCAAAATTTTTTTTTGAGGAAGAGGATTTTTATATATAATCTTTATAATTCAAGAAATTGTGAGCAATTTTCTTGCAGACAAGTATCGGTATTATATCCATTTCAAGTTACAGTAGATGGATGTAAAGTGTCGTCACACCTGTGTTTTGTTTTTACTTAGATCTGTTTAACCCTGTACCAAAAAATCATGTTGATAACAGCCATGAAGATGAAGGCTTTCGAAACTTTTGTAGGAAATGGAGAAAATTCTGGTAAACAGCATTTTGTACTTTAGCCCACAATATTTCTTACCCTTTTGGAGAGGAATCCAGTCATTAGAGACATGTTTTATTACTTGTCTGCTAATGCTTTCAGTTTGGACAGGTCTACAATTTTGTTACTTGGTAAAGGGTAAAAATATTTTCTACTTTGCACCAGTTGTTTATATTTAAGACCAGTCAGTGTTTTTATCAACAGTTAACTTTCCCTTTAGCTTACCAGAATTTTCTCTTTTTCCCCACAATGTTTCAAAAGGCTTCTTTCTCAGGGTTGTTAAGCACTTAAAAATTGGAGGAAAAAAAATCATTACAGGATCCCTACCAGCTATTTTCATCATGGAGTCTATCATGGAACATGTAGCCAAGAGTATTAATAAAGACGCTACAGTAATACGTGAAATGAACATGTATACACAAGGCCAGGTAGAGTTTACCTCTTTCACTACTAAATATATAGAGGATACTTACTTTTTTCTGTGAAAGATGCTGCACCACTTGTGAAAATATTACCAGTGATGTTCACTCAATGAAATAAATTTTGATCTTTCAACGGAAAAAATAAATATTCCATTTATTTCATTCTTCTAAACCCCTTTTTGGGGGGACGTACATCAAAATCCTGTACAGTTGTTTTCTGTAATTTCCTGTGGTATACCCCCTCCGCATAACAACGCATTACAGTATTACGTAAAGGGTGAGAAATGTAGGGTAAATTACATAATATTTCCATCTGGTTGAATAGCTTATGCTGTTTACCTAGGTAACTAGTGCAAGGGAACTACTGTTTCCACCTGCAAATGAAGAGTTAGAAGTTAAAATCGTATTTTTCACCGGTCGTAACCATGAAAAACAATATTTCACAGTTATTTCTCAATAAACTACCAAAAAGCATGAAATAAAGCTTAACTCATTTACTACTAAATATATAACATTTACTTTCTTAATGACCACAAATACCATTCTCTTGCGAGATGAAGAGTTGTACAGTTATAATCTGAAATAAAATAGTGGACAGTGTAGATCAGAGATCAGACTGCACGTTTTGTGCAGTCTGATCTTGATCTACATGGTCCACAAAAGCTTCTTGTGTCGTCATCAGTAAGGAAAGTGTTAAACCCATCTATCTATAGATTTACCATACAAATGAGCCATGCTATAGTAAAAGGGGGTTTAATGTACCTCCACAATGTGTTATACCAAAAAAGTCATCAAATAGTTATGGATCATAAAATCCATTTTGTCTAACAACTAAGTGAATTGTGAGGTAGACTGGCCATTTTGACATGCAGAAGATTTTCCAGTTGCAAAAACTTTCCAGGTCAGCCTGTGTTATACATTTGGCAGATGCATTAAGCCCCCTTTTGCCAGAGAATGGCTCAAATATTTTTTTCATTTTGCCCCTGCAGTGGACAGCATTTGAAAAACTGTTGAAAAAGAAGCAGCTGCTTTTAAAACAGTTGCGATAAAGAGAGTCAACTTTTCATACAGGTAGATGACTTGACCAAAATGACTCTGACTAACTGCCTGTTGAAACCACAGATTGCTATACTGGAAGCTGATACACAGTTTACTACAAGACAGCAGCAAATTGCAGAGTTTAATCAGGTGAATTATTATTTTCTGGTAAAATAAATAGAATTATATATTGTCTTTTATCTCAGGGAATGCATATTTTCGGGCAAGAAAGAAGACCTATATATTGCATGACAAAGGTTTTTTTCTTGTACAAAAAAATCTCCCAAACATGGAACAATTAAAAGACCAAAATTTGAACTGCATGTTCTGTGCAAACTGGTGTTAATACCAATCTGACTGATGTGCCCAATTTACCAATAGTACATCTTGCAATAACTGTGTAATTCGTTTAATTTCTGATAGACATAGATTATCCAACTTTGGGTATTATAGCTCAGCCAATCAGGGAAGTGGTTAACCCTTTACAACACAATCCCAACTTTTAATGACCCTAACGGAGGAGGTTTTTGAAAACATTGTAGGAAAAGGAGAAAATGCTGGTAACCAAGATGTTATTGGAGGCTGTGTAGTCACATGTCTTTAACCAAGCTGCTAAAACTCGTCAGAAATAAAAGAAGTAAGCCTGTTTTTGTGTTATGAATATTGTAGGCAAACCGGTGGAAGAAAAAGGGTATATCAATGGTCCCATTAAAGTTTGGTATAGACTGGAAGGGTGTACATTATGGCTGCCAAGTGTCTATCTATTGGAACGATGGTACAGTTGCCATTTCCCATGGTGGTGTAGAACTGGGACAGGGCATTAATACAAAGGTTTGAACTGTTCACCAACTCTAACTTCCAGGGTGCTATGAGAAATTTTAGATCCTTATAGAGCTCCACCTGGTAGCTCACTGGTTAGAGTATCTGACTCATAACCTGGTGGTTGCGGGTCCTATATTCAGTTAAGGCAAACTGTCTTTTCAGCGATTTTTAGCCTCTCACCTCTGATGCATGTGAGAAAAGTAGTCAGTGATTTGCAAAGGAAGTTGTGTCAGTACTGGTGTGAGAAAGCCAGGATACATATGTGTAGGTGCACTGACTGCTGTGTATGACCTAAGCTGTTAAAACGGCATCAAACTCCAGTACAAACAAACAAAGGTCCTTATAGTCACAGACTATGTTGACAAAGATCAGATTGCATATAACTTATAATAAGACAGACAGAAATATAAATTCATGACATACTGGAAATTTCATTCAACATATTTTAATATTTATACCTTAACCATTCACCAAACAATCTCAGGTATAATGATTCTGAGAAAGAAGCCTCTTGAAAACCTTGTGGGAAAAAGAGAAAATGCTGGTAACCCAGAAGCAGTGACCACTATTTCAGTCTGTAAACGTGAAATGTAAATAGTTAACCTATATAAAGCAAGCACCTACCTTGAGGAAAGACTTGGAGTTTTCCATTAGCTCTGTTGCTTTATACAGGGTTCACTTGTTCATTTCAGGTTGCACAGGTGTGTGCTTATGAGTTTGGGATCCCAATGGACAAGATTAAAGTTCTCCCTACCAATTCATTCATCACAGCTAATGGTATAACTACAGGGGGGAGTATTACCAGTGAGAACTGCTGTGCTGTAAGTATGAACTCATTACCAAACGACAAAATTTTAGGCTTGTCCAAATCAAAAGCATTTGCAGACGACAAAATAAAAGTAACTGAAAATTTGAAATTTGTTTTGTGAAGGGTAGAAAACATTGCAGGAAAAGGAGAAAATGCTGGTTACCAGCATTTTCTTTTTCCACAATGTTTTCCAAAGGCTTTTTTCTCAGGGTTGTCAAAAGTAGTGATTGTGTGGTAAAGAGTTAACTATACCAAACATGGGGTAATCATAATCAGTAATTTAATCGATTATTAATCGATTAACAATTCCCAATAATCATGAATTAATCAATTAAGTAGCCTTTTTTGTGTTTAATGGTTAATAATTTAATCGATTATTGGTGAAAAAAATGGCAGTAATCATGATTATTTTATGATTACTTTATGATTAATTTTGTTGTATGGGTCTGAAACTTGGTCTTTAAAGTAAGGTGGACATGCAGATAAATCATACCTATTGCCTATTCACACCTAATCATGGCAGTAAATAGCCAAAGGGCATGTTGTGTTATGATTGCACCAATCATGGAAATTTCACACATATTTGGGTTTTTTATTGCAGGGGATTAAGAGATAATTGTATTTAAACCCTGAGAGCCCTGTTTAACAATTGGAAAATGTTTTAAAGTACAACAGTGAGATTGCTCACTCATTATTTTCTCACAATCAATTCATGTGAAATCTAGTACAACTAACACACAGCAGTTTGTTTAGTTGTTCATAAAGGACTTAAATGAACATGTCTAAAGTTAATATCAAGGAATATTTTAAATTTCCGGATGATGCCCCAGAGTCTGGGACAGTAAAAGCACAATGTTTGCTTTGCAATTCAACAATATCTGGAAATGTGAAGACAATTTCCAATTTTGTTACCCATTTAAAATACTGTTTTCACTTTATCACTATTTTTGTTTCAACAAAACCCTTTATCTATGATTAATTGATTAATAATCGATTACTAACTCAAAATTAATGATTATTAATCGATTAATGAGTTTTTTTTTTCTAAAAATAATTTAATCAATTAATAATCATTGGTGCAATAATCATTAATTTAATCGATTACTTTTTCAAATAATCGACCCCATATCTGAACTACACCCATTTCTTTCTTGGAAATTGCACAGTGCTACATACACATTACCACCAGCAATGTTTCCTGGTCTAGCTCCATACATCATGGTTGTGTGCCACAAACTTGTATAAGCAGATAATGTCAGAAGGACAATTATTGTCTGTATCATTAATGCAGTTCATTTACCTGCAAAGTAACTTCTACAACTTAAAGTCTCAGTAACGTCCAAATGTAAAAAGGCCTGTTTATAAAATAAATTTCATTTTTACCATGTGAAAATATGGTGATTTTTATGACTTTAAGGATATGTAAAGGTGCAGTCCATAAAAGTTCCAGTCAATGGCAGAAAAAAGAATTTTGAAACTAGAACAGATCCTACCATGCTGCATTATCTGTTTGTTTACATCGATGATCGCCGATGATTAGCCGCCTTTTCATCGTAAATCTCCGAAGTGACGTAATAGTGACGTAAACACCACATGATAATTCAGTGCGTTGAAACAAAACTTTCATTCACTTGATCGTTTTGTCCCCATTCTAGGCTTGAAAAACCAAGTTTATCGACATTGTAAACAGAAACAACGACACAGGCTGATCTTCGCTTATTTGTTTATCATCAATAGAGGTAGAGTTTACGACATTGAAATAAGAAAACAGGTTCAGTATGAGCAATCTTATTCTCCAATGGCATAATATTGGAAGTGTAAACAGTAGTCCTGTGTACTATGTCATAGCACTAATGAGATGCAATATTATCACGTGACGTTCTCAAAGACCTAGTTCGAATATACACGAACGATAACAAAGGTTGTCTCGATCAATGGCGACCCTGAAATCGACGAGCTTTTCCATGCATTTTCGCACGTGTATATCATGGCAACCAATGCAGTAACTGACACATTCGGGTTTTCTCCAATGTTATATATGTGTGTTGTGATGGGTAATCCATTATATTTTCGAGTTATAAACAGTGAAAATTACCTATTCTTTGGCTTTACTGAGGCTTTAAGTTGTCTTTGCAACCACTGTAGGTCAAGATCAGACTGCACAAAATGTACGAAGCAGTCTGTGCATTCATATTGATCCACAGTGCAGAAGAACCTCATGTGTTCCTTTGCTTACAAAGATCTGGTTGTACTTTAAAACAGGGTGTCATAGAATGTTGTAAGATGCTGAATCAGCGAATGACACCCGTACGAGAAAAGATGACTGACCCGACATGGATCAAAGTGGTCAATAAGTGTTATGAAGATGGTATTGACCTCAGTTCAAGATTCTGGTAAGTAAACTCTTGTAAGTTTATTGTACGGCAAGGTAGAGTTATATTCACCCTTTTGCACTAGTTTAGATTTTTCTTGACATAGAGAAAGCCATTTTGCAACTTTCAGCAGGCATCATTTAACTCTTTACCAAACAACAAAATTTTAGACTGGTTCAAATTGAAAGTATTTGCAGATGACAAAATTAACATGACTCAAAAATTGAAATTTTGTTCTGGAAGAGTAGAAAACATTGTGGGAAAAGGAGAAAATGCTGGTCACCAGCATTTTCTCCTTTTCCCACAATGTTTTCAAAAGGCTTCTATCAAATAGTCGTGAAAACCCGGGATTGTTTGGTAAAGGCTTAAACAAAGATCTATCTGTTTATTTCATCCAATCAAATACTTTGTAACTGTCATTAGAAGTGTACTTGTGAACAGTTAAAAATCACTCTTAACTTCCGCTAAAAATCATAGGAAAGGCTGGTAGAGGGCAAAGTCAATGTGTTATGTGGGTCAATACTTTTTGCAGATGCATTGTGGGTTGATACTTTTTGCAGATGCATTGTGGGTTGATACTTTTTGCAGATGCATTGTGGGTCGATACTTTTTGCAGATGCATTGTGGGTCGATACTTTTTGCAGATGCATTGTGGGTCGATACTTTTTGCAGATACATTAAACCCTCACAGAGCATGCTCAAGTGCCTAACTTGCTAAGCATAACTACTGGACCCTTCAAGATTTTTAGGGGCAATCAAAATGGATCTGTATAATTTTTGAGGCCACAGAAATATATGTACCTCAGATAATAAGCAATGAAGATTAAAGATCATATTATGCATTGAATTTTCAGTCTGGACTTTTATTTTTTTAACAGTGCATTTGAATTGAACACAGAGTGCTTAAAGTTGAATTTTGATTTAATTTCTGAAGATGAATTTTAGCCTGATATGATTGGAAGGAATAAACTGTCTGATTGTGTCTTCACAGGACAAATCCCAGCCAGACGACACCATTCCGTTACTATAGTTATGGAGCAACAATCACTGAAGTGGAATTTGATGTTCTGACTGGTGAACATGAGATCTTAAGATCAGACATTTTGTTTGACTGTGGCCAAAGGTAGTTGTTTGTTACATGTATTTGTTTGTATGGTGAATTCAACATAATTTTAGTTATCATGGTGGCCATCTACCCATGCTTTGCTGGAGTAGCTTTAACCCTTTACCACACAATCCCGACTTTTAACGACCCTAAGAAAGAAGCCTTTTGAAAACACTGTGGGAAAAGAAGAAAATGCTGGTAACCAGCATTTTCTCCTTTTCCCACAATGTTTTCTACCCTTCCCACAGCAATTTTTAATTTTTCAGTCCCATTTATTTTGTCGTCTGCAAATGCTTTCATTTTAGACTAGCCTAAAATTTTGTCGTTTGGTAAAGAGTTAATCAGTACTTCACACAATATTCTTAGGAAGCCACTGGCACATAACCATGGTCGGAACAATGATCAGTGTGGCCAAAGGTAAGCTGTAGGAAGTGATATGGCTTTTTTATTAGTGTAATGTTCCAGTATATGTGTTGTATATTGTGAAGGGCTGATTGAACGGTGTTTTACACTGCTTTCAATATTATTTCAGTCATATCACAGTTACTGCTCACAGATAGATCTGTGTATGTTCTGGCTTTCACTTGAACTTGGCTAGAAGTCTTAAGTGTCTTGCCCAAGGACACTACGACAAATATCCCAGTGCTTAAAGTGAAGCTTGAACCCGGGTCCTTCAGTTACACGTCCTACACATTACCACTGAGCCATGCAGGAGCTCATGTGAACGGAATGAATATTAAGTTAAACACTTTTTTTTGTCAGTTGTCCAACTGTTTAACCCTATGCCACATAGCCCCTTGCTTTAATGATCCCAAGGTAGAAGGCTTCTGAAAGCATTGTGGGGAAAAATACACACTGCTTGTAACTAACATTTTCTGGACACTGTTTTTTACCCAATCAGATACACATCCCATCATTTGTACCACATATGGCTTGCAACATGCGAAAAGGGCATTCGGACATTTGCGTAAAGTATCATCTTGGATCAGCCTAAGCTGTCAGCGCAGGCTAATCCGAGACGGCCATTTACGTCTAAATTAGATTTTGTTCTTCAGTAGACTTGCGCAAAACAGAAAATTACATATCAACGGAACATGTCCTTTCGGATTAGCCTGCGCAGACTGCACAGGCTGATCAGAGATGACATTTTAAGTAGATGTCCAAATGCCCCTTTTCATGTGTTGTAAGCCATATAAGTTGTCTGCAAATACATGTAGTTTCAGTTGGACCAGTCTCAAATTTAGTTGTTTGGTAATGAGTTAACCCATTACTGTACAGACCCTAGCCTAGTACTGATGAAACCCAGAACATACATGATTATGCCAGCTGTTGCTGTGATGTGACTGAAGTAAAGGCTTGGTCAGACCGGCTAATGGATATGTAACATAGGGAAAACAGACAAAATCATGCAGAATTTGGTTATCTGGTGACAAAAATTCATCTCCTCTGCCATTTGAGGTTCACGCAATCGGTGTGTGGAGCCAATAAGCCACACAATGACCGCATGAGTACTGCATATTTAACGGAAAAAAACGCATGTTTACTGGATATGTACGGGATAATAAACAGTCTTGTAACAGATATCACCGTACGAGTAATGGACTTGTACCAGACAAAACGGAAGTGCAATGCATGAGAACTGGACAAAACGTTTTTCCAACGTACGATGAACGGAAATGTACAGAACACCAACGTACGAGGAATGTACCGGTCTCGTGAGGTACCGAGGGTATAAATAGCCAGATGCATCCAAAGTCTGTCATTTGCACGTCTCTGTCCGTTTTGGCCGGTGGAAATTTTTGAACATGCTCAAAACTTACCACTGGACAGAACGGACATCACCGGGCGTTGCCAGACTAGTAGTGGATTCACCGGATAAGAAACGGACATAAAACGGATACCAACGGACACAAACAGATAAAATGATTTTTTATCTGTTACTCGTCTGTAAGCTCGGTGTGACCAAACCTTTACATGGAAAGCGGGGTAAAACACCATTCAATCAATCAATGTTACAGATACAGTTCTTCAGCCTGCAGCAGACAACTTTTGTAAAGATTGTTGGAGAGAAATATGAATTGTATATAAAGAGTAACACATGTACATCTAGTCACTTCTAAATTTGAAGACTTTGTTTCATTTGTCCATTTTGCCTTCTATGAGGAGATCTTTTGAAATGTGTCATACTCTGTGAAAAAGTGACTTAATTTACTTATAATGACATTGATTTTCCCCTACTGAAATTTTGGCTAATGTTTAATGTTTTGTAAGTGTGGTCAGGCTGGCATGCAGAAGGACATTTTTTTCTCCTATGGTAAAACTAAATGCTTTTGTTACTTAAGCTCATTAGCTCCAATGGCTGCAAGCAAGCAAGCATATGTCATGGCCCTGTGTCTGTCATGTGTGCGTGCATGTGTCCCTACATGTGTCCATGTCTGTGGTAACTTTTATTTCAAACATCTTCTCTGAAACTACCCATCCACTTTTGAGCAAATTTCACAGAAATGATCCTGCCATAGTTCTTTTCATAATTTCCAGATAGGATTTGGTTCCTGTCAAAAAAAAAAAAAAACAGTGGTTGCCATGGCAACAAAACTGAAAAATATTAAAAAATCTTATTGTCATAAACCATAAGGCCTCTACCAAGATTCTTCAAATAAGAGTCTTGGGTTCAAAATTTGCCCTGTCCCAGGAGTCACAAGTTTTACATCTGCTTATACAGTGAAAACTTTAAAAATCTACTTGTTCTTAAGGGCCTAGGGCCACCAAATTTGGCACATAGCTTCATCTAGTGTGTCTTTTCTGAATTTGTTCAAAATTTAACCGTTGAATGGAAGTAAGCCCTGCCTCTCTTGTTTTATTTAGGAATCTTTGAAAGTCTTCTTGTTTATAAGGTCCATACAGCCCAGACTTGTAATATTTGGTATGTGGCTGTATCTGTACCTATACAAGGATTCAAGTTAATGTAACTCATAATTATAGGTCAAATTCATAATTATAGGTCAAAAATGGACTTGCCCAATGATCACAACTTTCACATGGCTGTTATAGAGAAAACTTTATAAGTCTTCTTGTTCGAAACCATTTGGCCTCGATTGTAATGTTTGGTGTGTATGGTTTGTATTTATTAGCCAGTGGGTGGCCCTCTTGTTTATAAATAGTCATGCATATTTGAGTGCAAGATCAAGGATCAGTACTCTCCAATGTGCATGAATGTTCTGCACAGTGCGTTTTTTCACAGAAATTCACATGAGTAATTGAATGCATCTGCTAAAAGTACCGGTACTAACCCATAACAGCCTACATAGTCCAAAATAAACACTACATTGTAGAGGTTAGCTTTTGGCAATACAATTGAAAGCAAAGTTAGCCTCACTTTTACCAATCAGGTAAAACATCCTGGAAGCAGCTGACTACATGGGGATATGTGACCCATCACATGGAAAAGGACAGTCTGGGGATTCCATACATCAATTGGATGAAAACAGATCAAAGATAGTGCAGGCCAATTTAAGTTTGATAGTTCAAAAATGATTGTATAGTAAGGTAGAATGACCACTTTTCATGCAGAAAATATTATAAAAGTGAAAAGTGTCAACCCGGGTCAGCCTTCACATTCCGCTCAGTCTGACCAGGGTCGACACTTTTCATAGTTCCCAGATGGTTCCTTTTGCATGATGGATCACATATTACTGAAGCTGGTACGTGTAGCTCCGTCTCATGAGCTGCTGGATATAAAATATAACATAATTTTGTTGAAATTTGACTTACTGATGGATTTTATATTTCCTCAGTACAAACCCAGCCTTGGATGTGGGTCAGGTAGAAGGGGCATTTGTAATGGGCCTAGGATACTGGCTAACTGAAGAATGTAAATATGATCCTGACACTGGGGCTCTAGTCACAGACAGTACATGGGTATGTATGTATAAACATATTTTTTATCATTTAGCTATGATGCTTTAAACACACTTAAAATCTTTAACTGCTTACCACATGACAAGGTTTCAAGCTGTCCCAAATTGAAAGCCTTTGCAGGCAACAAATGAAGTGTGCCTAAAATATTGGGACTGTTCTTTGAAGAATAAATTGTCAGGGAGGAAATGTTGGTTACTAGTATTTTCTCCTTTTCTCAAAATGTTTATTGTTCCAGGTTCTTTAACCCTTTCCCAAATAATCCCTGGTTTTTACGATCAAGAGGAAGAAGCCTTCTGAAAATATGGTGGGAAAAGGAGAAAATACTGGTAACTAGCATTTTCTCCTTTTCCCACAATGTTTTCTACTCTTCTAAAGTCAAGTTTCAAATTTTTGAGTCACATTTATTTTGTCGTCTGCAATATGCTTTCATTTTGGACAAGTCTAAAATTTTGTCATTTGGTAAAGAGTTAAAGCTTGGGAATATGTGGTAGAGGATTAACTGACACCTTATGATCCCCCCACCTACAAAGTAGAGGGGTGTATACTGGTTTCACCATATCTGTCTGTCTGTGTGTCTGTCTGTCCGTCCATCTGTAGACTTTTTAGTTTTTGTGCTCGTACTAAAAAAACGTTTGCCTTAGGACCCTGAAACTCGTTGCTTATGACCCTTAGAGCTACCCACTTGTTTTTGGGTCACATGGGTCAAAGGTCAAGGTCACAGATGAACTTTATTTTAAAATTGTTTCCATGCCATAACTCAATGGCTTTTTGACCAAGGACCCTGAAACTTTATACAAGTGTCAGTCATGACCCAAGGAGGTGCCCTGTTGTTTTTGGGTCACATGGGCTTTTAATGACCCTGAGAAAGAAAGCTTTTGAAAACATTGTAGGAACAGGAGAAAATGCTGGTAACCAGCATTTTCTCCTTTTCCCACAATGTTTTCTACCCTTCCAAAATCAAATTTCAATTTTTGAGTCACATTTATTGTGTCGTTTGCAAATGCTTTCAATTTGGAATAGTCCAAAATTTTGTCGTTTGGTAAAGAGTTAAGGGTGAGCAATTATCTTTTGTTTGAGGTAAATATCATCAGCCATGACAGAGATATCAGAAGTGTCAATGTTTTTACATAATAACAACAACACAGGCAACAAGAGCTTCACAGAGCTGCACATATACGGCCAAAGGGCCTTGTCAGTGAAATGGGTTAAAATCAAGAACACCTAAAGAGATCCAAATTTTAAAAGTCACATGCACAACTGTACGTCATAGAGATTCATTGTTGTAAGTTTCAAGTTATTCTGATGGAAACTGTAGGCGGAGTTGCGCACACATGAAATTGCTAACGAACGGATGGATGGATGGACAGACAGATGGACAGACGACCAGGGCTATAACATAAAAGGACCCTTGGGGAATATAACAAGAGGGCTTTGACAACATCTTGATTTTTGTTCATGGACTGTGCAGGCTGACATGGATTGATACCTTTTTGCAGATGCATTTAACACCCTTTTCACAGAGCATGACTCATTTTCTTTCATGCAGGAGTACAAACCACCAACTTCCAAGGACATTCCAGTGGACTTCAGAGTAAACTTTGTGAAGCAGAATCCAAATCCGGTTGGTGTCTTGGGTGCTAAAGGTAAACTTTGTCATATAACAATGAAAGAGCTTAAGAAAATATGTTTTCGGTTACGAGGGCTGTTTGATATTTAATGTGTATTGTACCACAGCGCGATAACGCTTTGCACGATTTCGTGGATGATGATACGCTTGAATAGCTCTATTCAATACCTTTCCAAAGGTATAAACAGTAGCCTTCAGCTCCACATAGTTTTAAACTTACAGTCATTTCAATAGAGCTAGTCGTTGACCACTGTTGTAAAAATGGTTGGGAAACGGATTAAGAATATTAAAGAAATTAGAGCTTATATAAAAGTTCGCACAAAACTCGGTCATTCGGTAATACAGATTTTTACTGAATTGGGGGAAGTTTATGGGTCTGATAAGGTATCTTATGTGACAGTTCGTAGGTGGAGAAAGAAATTTCTGACTGGAACAGAGTCCGTCAAAGATGCAGCAAAATCTGGCTGACCTGTGACTGTAACAGGCGAGGCAAATGTCTCAAAAGTCAGGGAAATAATTGAAGTGATGGTAGATACACGATTCGTGATATTGCCAACGCTGTTGGCATATCGCTATCGTGGGTACATTTCATTTTGAAGCGTATTTTGAAAGTACGAAAGATTTCTGCCAGATGGATACCGCATATATTGACAGATGACCAAAAACGGGTATGAGTACAAACCGCTAAGTAATTGCTCAAAATGTTTCCCAAATTCAATCAAAGACAATTTTCAAACATTGTTACTGGTGACGAAACATGGGTTCACTATTTCGAACCAGTAAGAAAAATTGGAAACAAAATATGGCTAACTAAACACGGTAGAAGGCCTGTAGTTTTCAAAAGAAGCATAGGCACAAAGAAGGTTCTTTATTGTATATTCTTCTCATGTGATGGTATAGCCGTACAAATTCCGGTGTCGAAGGGCAAAAGTGTTACAGGTCGGTATTACCGAGATGTTATACTAAATGAGGTCAAGAAATATTATCTTAAACGACGTCCTGTGTCAGGATTTAGGCATGTTCGTCTACTTCATGATAATGCTCCATCACATACATCTGAGCTTGTGAAGCAATTTTTGAAGTCGGAGAAGGTTACCATCTTGCTACACCCACCATACTCTCCAGATCTAGCCCCATGCGACTTCTTTTTTTTTCCAAGACTTAAAAAGTTCTTATCTGGTCGTCGTTACAAGTCCCGACAAGCCCTTGGCTCAGCCATCAGTCAGTGCCTCAGAGGTCTACCTAAATCAGCGTACCGTGACGCATTTCAGAAATGGATTCAGAGATTAAAATTATGTATTTCAAACCGCGGAGAATACTTTGAAGGGATATAATGTTCATTTCACTATTTGAGTCGAATGCTTTTGAGATA
The DNA here is from genome assembly GCA_946811185.2 of Hippopus hippopus. Classification (NCBI taxonomy): domain Eukaryota; kingdom Metazoa; phylum Mollusca; class Bivalvia; order Cardiida; family Cardiidae; genus Hippopus; species Hippopus hippopus. The sequence continues at coordinate 21,861,518 of OX328107.1, read as the reverse complement.
TCAGACAATACACATTACATATCGAACAACCCTCGTATTCACACCAAGAATATTTCTCAGAGGTTAATGAATATCAGTTACAGTGTGTGTTTCCACACAATTTAATGACTAGAATCTAGCCTGGATTGAAAAGCACTACCTCTGTATAACAAGCCCTCTGCTTAACTGACACACCTATAAGTGCAAGATTCAAAAAACATCTGCAGACGATAAATTCAAAATTGGTACATATGAACTTAGGCTCCATAACAAGGTAGAAAAGATTGTGGGAAAAGGAGAAAATGCTGGTTACCAAAAAGGAGAAAATGCTGGTTACCAAAAAGGAGAAAATGCTGGTAACCAGCATTTTCTCCTTTTCCCACAATGTTTTCAAAAGCCTTCTTTCCATGGGCATGAAAACCAGGGATTGTTTAGTAAAAGGTTAAAGCCATTATCATGCAAATATAACTTGCATAGCCTAGAGATAAACATATTTTTGAAAAATTGGTACAATTATATTCCTTCATTGTTTAAAATATTTATTTGTGTCACTTGATCTAATTATTGGAATGTATAAAATTGCCAAGATTAGCCCTTTACCAAACAATCCCTGGATTTTACGACCCGAGACAGAAGCCTTTTGAAAACATTGTGGGAAAAGGAGAAAATGCTGGTAACCAGCATTTTCTCTTTTTCCTACAGTAATTTCTACCCTGCTGGAAACAAATTTCAATTTTTGAGTAACGTTTATTTTGCCGTCTGCAAGTGCTTTCAGTTTAGACCAGTCTTAAGTTTTTTTGTTTGGTAAAGACTTAAATATTTCTTTGTTTTAACCAAAGCCTGTGGAGAGCCTCCAATGTGTATGAGCTGTTCAGCTTTATTTGCATTAAAGAGAGCAATTGAGGCTGCTAGACTGGACGTTAATGTATTCAAGGATGACTTCTTTCCTCTTAGTAAGTATTCATCATGACTTACAGTACATGTATTGATGCTGTCACATAGAATGTTTGTTTGTATGGTGATGACTGCTGTTTTCAACTTTATTTCAGTTATATTTCAGCAGCCATGGCACCTATAGATGCTTTCCTGGAGTTTCTTAAATCAGCACTTCACACAGTATTCTTCTTATTCTACTGGCTTGTTTCCCACATGATCATTGTCAAAACAATGATCAGCAATGAGAGAGCATTGAATACTTTAGCAATGACAATCATCAATCCTCAGAAAGAAATTGGTCATGCTGGGGATTTGAACCAGCAATTCCTTTGTCTCAAGTCCTGTACCCTACTGACTGTGGTCCAGGGCTTAGCGTCAAGTAGAATGTACAACAATTACGTAATCCTATACACACACAGACAGGCAAGACACTATTGTCCTTTGGCCATTTTATGTTAAGGGTATTAAAATGCCCACCCAGCGCATTTTCAAGGCCAATCTTGTCAGAGTTTCTCTTTAACCCTTCATCAAACAACAAGATTCTGGACAAGACCAAACTGAAAGCATTTGCAGACGACATATTAAATGATGATTTATGTCTTTGATAGGATAGAAAACATGGGAAATTTAGAAAATGCTGGTTACCAGCAAGTTCTCCGTTTCACATTGTTTTAGTAATCCTTAACTTTCTCTTCAAAAAAAAAAAAAAACCTTTAAAAGCCCTCATTTTCAGGGTCTTTAAAACATGAAATTGTATGGTAAGGAGTTAAATGTTCCATTGTACAGCCATTATCAGACATATTTCGCAGTTTATCTGCTATCTAGCATAAAGTTTTGCCTACTGCCCTATGTGTTTGATTCTATAAATTTATTTATTACCTGTACACACTTTGTCTCTTGCAGATGGTCCAGCTACAGTGGAAAAGAATCAGCAGTTATGTTTGAATGATATTTCTCAATATGTTCTCACATAATCGAAACCACCCTGCAAAACTGCTCTATGTTTATAATGGACGACAAGAAGGTGCTATACGTTTGAAAAAATGGCCTTTGATTTTATTGTGAACAACAACAATGATAAACAATATGATCTTTTGACCAAAACTTGAGGACTTTTTTTAATTAGATTTAAAGATACATGTAATATATGATGTTAAACAGTTATTTATATTTCTAGCTTTGCTGAACAAGGTCTGGTGAGCTTATGTCATGGCTACGTGTCAGTTGTGTAATTATAGACAAATCCAAATTGGAAGCATTTCCCAAAAGACATAGTAAATGTGGCGCAGGTAATGGGATTTGTCTGTAAAAGAAAAGAAAACATTGTGGGAAAAGAAGAAAATGCTGGTTACCAGCATTTTCTTCTTCTCCCACAATGTTTTCAAAAGCTTTCTTTTTCAGGGTCATTAAAACTCGGGACTGTGTAATAAAGGGTTATTTTCATAGAAATGATCTTGCCATGGTGCTCATCGAATTTCTTTTGACCCTTTACCACACAATCCCAAGTTTTAATGACCCTGATTAAAAGGGCTTATGAAAACATTGTTGGAAATGGAGACAATGCTGGTAACCAGCATTTTCTCATATTCCCACAATGTTTTTTACACTTTAAGAGATAAATCTTATCATTTGAGCTGCATTTAAGCGGTGGTCTGCATATGCTATCAATTTGGGTAAGTCTAAATTTTTCTCATTTGGTAAAGAGTTAAAGACTTTGATTTAAGTAGAAACTGTTGTTGCTTTGTTGCAACAAAACTGCAAAAATATTAGAAATCTTCAAAAATCTTCTCTAAAACTGTATGTTGGAATTAGCATAAATGATTCTTTTGTGGATTTCTTTCAGATTTCTTGATATAATTTTGATCTGGCAAAAAAAAATATGTCAGCTGCTGTTGGCTAGTGTCTTACTTACAGTTTATAATAGGCTATATGAGTTAACCCTTCCCCAAACAACAAATCATTGATGCTTCAAAGTTGAGAGCATCTGCAGGTGAAAATCTGAAAGAAGTACGAATGACCTGAAGTTCTTTTCTTCTTTTCACATGATGTTTGCACACGGCCTTTTCCATAGGGTCATGAAAACATGGGATTGTAAGGCAAAGGGTTAAGCTTATATCCTGATCAATAGAAGAAAACTACAGTATACTCATCAAAAATACATGGTGTTTGTTACCAGTTATCTCCCTGGATTATCAAACTACAGTGTAACATGATTGGTGGCATATATTAAAGTTGTAGGAATAAAAACTGTTCAGTTTTCAGTGATAATTTGTTCTGATGTTAACTGTATTGTTCAGATGAGTTAAATTATTCATATGAAATGTGGTTTGTATTGTTGTATATTTTGTTCCAAACTTTACGATGCATGCCATACAAAAAGAAATGTTTTTCTGGTTGTAAAGTTTTTGAAATCTTCCTGTCAAAGTACTCTTTGTTAGAGTTAATTGATATTTTACATCAATGATGCTTGATTACACCTGCTTGTATTCACTGACATCCTCTTGCAGGTGAAAAAGTACGACTTTTTTTGGAGGGGGGGGGGGGGCTAGGCTATTTTCTCTATGAAGTTTTATTGTCACACAGATCTCTTATGGTGAAGAATAAACTTTTACTTTACCAGCATTTTCTCCTTTTTAGCTCACCTGAGCACGAAGTGCTCAAGGTGAGCGTTTGTGATCGCCCAATGTCCGTCGTCCTTCGTCCACAATTTCTTTAAACATAAACAAAGTTTGTTCATATGATGCCCCTGGGGTCAAAACTGGCCCCGCCCCGGGGGTCACAAGTTCGAACATAGGAACAAAGAAGGAAAAACTTTAAAACTCTTCTTCTCTGAAACTGGAAGGCATAGAGCTTTGATATTTGGTATGTAACATCTGCTAATGGACCTCTACCAAGTTAATTCATATGATGCCCCTGGGGTCAAAGCTGGCCCAGCCCGGGGGGTCACAAATTCGAACATAGGAACAAAGAAGGAAAACTTTAAAATTCTTCTTCTCTGAAACTGGAAGGCATAGAGCTTTGATATTTGGTATGTAGCATCTCCCAGTGGACCTCTACCAAGTTTGTTCATATGATGCCCCTAGGGTCAAAACTGGCCCCGCCCCAGGGGTCACAAGTTTGAACATAGGAACAAAAAAGGGAAAACTTTAAAATTCTTCTTCCTTGAAACTGGAAGGCCCAGTGCTTTGATATTTGGTATGTAGCATCTCCTAGTGGGCCTCTACCAAGTTTGTTTATACAACGCACCCGGGGTCAAAACTGGCCCCGCCCCGGGGGTCACAAGTTCTAACATAGGAACAAAGAAGGAAAACTTTAAAATTCTTCTTCTCTGAAACTGGTAGGCATAGAGCTTTGATATTTGGTATGTAGCATCTCCTAGTGGACCTCTACTAAGTTTGTTCATACGCTGCCCCTGGGGTCAAAACTGGCCCTGCCCCGTGGGTCACAAGTTGGAACAAAGGAACAAAGAAGGAAAATTTTAAAATTCTTCTTCTCTAAAACTGGAAGGTGTAGAGCTTTGATATTTGGTATGTAGTGAACCTGTTCGTTTGTTAGCCCACCTGAGCACAACATGTTCAGTGAGTTCAAAATTGGGTCACCTGGGGTCATGTAAATTTTTCCTTAGATGACTTATTTTGATCTTAATGGTTATAGATCTACTATGTATTGAATATTTAAATGAAGCAAAATTTGTATCATTTTTTTTCTTGTTACAAAGCTTTACCATTAATTTTTATGCCATAGAAAAATGCTTTTCTATCACCAAATTTTTGGAATTCTTCTTGTCAAAACACATGTAATGTTTTTTCAGGGTTCATTGATAATTTGTGTGAATAGTACTTGGTAAGATATGTTTGTATTTCTTGAGATTTTCTTGATATGTCAGAAAGATAGGACTTGTTTTTGAGATAGACTTTCTTTCACTATGAAATAGTATTTCAGTGCAGGCATCTTTCTGTTGTTTGTCTCAGTAAAGCCAAGTTACATGTATGGCATATTTTGTCTCTATCTCTATGCCAAATGGTAAAATTTTAGACTTGTCCAAATGGAAAGCCTTCAAAGATGACAAAGTAAATGTGCCTCAAAAACTGAAATTTGTTTTTGGAAGAGAAGAAAACTTTATGGGAAAAGGAGAAAATGTTGGTTACCAGCATTTTCTCCTTTTTCCACAATGCTTTGAAAGGTCTTCATTGTTAGGATTTACAGCATAAAACTTTGAAAACTGTGTCAAAGAATATGGATATTCTCAAGAAGGATGAAAAATTGTCTTATGACGATAGCTTCAGTGTTGCTGTGATTGCATTTGGAACAATGATTAATTTGAACAAGTTACACTTGTATGAATAACTGTATTAGCTCAGTTTTTCTTAAGATTTGTGTAGAAGAGAAGAAGGTAATGGCATTATGATTTTATTGGTATTTATCAGCTCTACTGACAAAAGGCCAGAAGAGCTTATGTTATGGCATGTTTTCCATTGCCTGTCCATCAGCCAATTAGTTACTACTACGCATTTGTTGTTGGATTTTCATGACACTTGCATAGGTTATGTCATCAATAAACTTGGCACTGTTGAATTTAAAGAAACTGTGACAAATAGGGAAAAATGGCCATTTAAAAATTTACATTTCTTGTTTACCCCAACAAAGTATGCATTTTTCATCCGGTTCTTTTGATCTTTGCAAAGAGAGTTTTTATCATCAAGGGGTTTTGAACCCAATTGAAAAAAAAAAGAAAATTCCTTCCAGAAAAGCAGACATCTGATGACTCCCTCTTTTTCACTCAACAAAGTCCATGTTATTGGTTTAGATTCTTTGAAACTTGCAATGAGTACTAAAGCCCTAACAAACTGGCTTACTGATAATTAAAAAAACATACATTTTTAGAAATAATACTTTAATATGATTCATACCATTTTTTTTAATACACTATGCATAATTAGTATTGTACAGCTGAAATCCTAAAGTGTGACAAATAGGCATGGCTGTTTTAAATCTGACAGAAGAGATTTTTCATTTGTGGCCTAGAGCTGGTTTATAGGAAAATTTATGATTTAATTTTACTGTTTTTCTCACATTAAAGGGGCATTAAACCAGAGTTTGACCCAGTTTTTTTTCTAAGGGAAGAAAATTGATGTATTGAGAGGAAAGGTCATAACAATTGGACTGTACCACTAGGTTGGGTAAAAACAAACAAAATGCTGAAACAAATAATTTTCTCATTCTTCAAAAACTTATTTGGTGACTACAGGGCCATCCAATAAAATTTGTCAAAAATATATTTATATTTTGGTGTGCAATAATGGCTGTACTATTGCTAATGAAATAAAAAATTATAGAATTTTGGTTATCCCCTGTGTTTTCTACATGTATTTTTATCTGTATTTTTAAAGCCACCTTTGTACCCCCAAAAAAATAAGCAGTCTTTGTCATGATTTTCTTTCAACCTTGCATAAAAAAAATCTTATTTGAACACCTTTAAAATACCCTGGTCAGTAACTGCCAGTAGAGCAATTTGGGCCCTCATGGGTCTTGTTTTTATACAAACTTGTTCATTTTGTTACTGATTATATTTTATCTGTATTTTTGATTTATCAGGCTGTGATTTCTACAGTAATTTTTCATTTGATCAATAAATGAAGAAAAATACAGTTTTTGTGTCTTTTTCATTTCATCTAAACACAAAGTGTTCAAAGCAAGCTTAGATAATGGTGCTGTGTTCAATCTCCAGCATGCCTTGTGCATCATCTGTCGTGCAGGTGTCAACAACTACCTTGTGTGGATGCCAAAGGCCACATTTTCAGCCCAGCACACATGAAAGTTAGTCAGAATAATTGTCTTCATAATATCTCGGACAAGTTTGAAATTGGATCACGTTCAGTCAAAAAGTTGATCACTGGGACAAATCTTTGGTAAAAACCTTACATGCACTCTAAATGCCATATTTTCAGTCAAATAGCCATTAAAGTTGGTCATATTGTTTGTCTGGTTTATATGTTGCACAAGAAAGAAATTGGGTCATTTTCTTCATAAATAGGTCACAGTGACAAATCTAACAAAAACCTTGTGTACACTCTGTAGGCCATAGCTTTTGTCTGTCAGATTATTTTTCTTGATCTGGATCTTTTCTTGATCTTGTCTCTGAAGAAAGTAGTTCACTCTTGGTCTGTCTGTCTGTCTGTCTGGTTCTACTCAGGAAGTGTCTTTAGGTCTGTTTTATCAATCTGTCCATCCGTCCGTCCGTCTGTCTTTTTATTTGTTCCTCTTTTTCAATAATGTACAAGACACGTTGCTTTTCTTACTGCTCTACACTGATTTTTATTTATTAAAAACACAGAAAAACCAATAGGTTGGGTATTTCATGAAATGGAGCAAAAAAATTGTGAACAATTAATGGTCTATGGGAGAGAACCCGTACTTACCTGTTCTAAATTTAAATCAGTCACAGTCCATCGAATTAGTAAGGACAGCCTAAAGTTACACGTAAAATGGTCCACCTTAACTCTTTACCTAACGACATAATTTTAGACTTGTCCAATTGGAAGCTTTTGCAGAAGACAAAATTAATGTGACTCAAAAATTGAAATTTGTTTTGGGAAGGGAAGAAAACATTGTGGGAAAAGGAGAAAATGCTGGTTACCAGCATTTTCTCCTTCTCCCACAATGTTCTTCTTTCTCAGGGTCGTGAGAACTAGGGATTGTTTGGTAAAGGGTTAAAGTACATAGAACCAATCAGCCCAGTCTTCATGAATTTCTATATGAGCCATGCTCTTGCAAAAGGGGACTTAATGCATCTCCGAGATGCATGATACCAGCCCAAGTTTTTTAAATTTAAAATTGAAAAAAAGCTAGTTATAAAAAATTTTCTCCCACAATGTTTTCAACAGCCTTTTTCTCTGGGGTCATTTAAACCTTTACCACACAATCCTGAGTTTTAACAATCCTGGAGGGTTGTAGACGTGAGTTATTTCTTTGTCTTTAGTACTTTGATAAGCACTACAACTGTTTGCATTGCAACCAAAGTTTAAAAAAAAAATGGCAAGCCAGTCAAAGCAAAACACATTTATTTATTTACGCATTCATTTCCTTACTGATTTTGTTTACTTCTCTATTTTCATACGGTTTTTCTTCCCTTTTCGTTCTTAACCGGTATCCATTTGAATAAAACTCGAAATTGTATACATATGGAGGGCTGCCGAAATTGTGAACGATTAATGGTCAAAGGGAGAAAACTCGTACTTACTTAAGTCCTTAGTAATATCAGAGTTGCCTCCCTTATAGTTGTGAACAGCCTAAAACCGAAGTCGAATACGACATAGTGCAATTAGCGTTTAAAGGCTTTCTTAAGAGATGATCGGTTTAAGAAAAAATTCTGTTGAGTTGAAATGGGTTATCTAACTTTTTTGTGGTAGTTTTGTAAATAGCTACAGTTCTCACGTTAGAATAACGTCATAAAGAGTTGAAAGAGCCGTCAAATAATATGAGATATTTTGTAACGATCCGGTAGTCTCCCTTGCATCTCAACGCATTTTGTCAACACAACTACCGCGAAAAATTTAAAAATATCATTAACGATTTGTTTATTATGATGAGATTTTACAACGATGGTAAACTTAATTCAGATGATAAAACATTCATTCAGTATAAATGATAACTCGCACATACACCGTACACTGTTTTTCAATAAACAATATCCACGTTATCTAGGTCATGATTTACTTCACTCACGGTTATCGACAAACACCGTCAAACCTGCCGAGTTATCCTTTTATTCAGTAATTACATTCGACTTGTAGAAAATCGAGAAAAAATAGTTATCCGTGTGTTGAAAGCTTATGATATATGAAATCTGTGTACAAATCTGGCGATTGTGTAGATGTTTGTCCAAAATTAGGTGCCATCGAACGTAACGTTGCGACCGTAGGCAGGATTCACTCCATATCCTATATAATGTGGACACAGCCCGAAGCGGAACAACTTGCAAAATTCTGGTTAAAGTTTTTAAGAATCTTTCAGACAAGAAAAAATTTGTTGACAGAAACAAAAGTATTGATCTGTGACTTACATGTATTTGGTATCGTCCGGCATTTTATTTGTTGGAAGGAGAGGCGCAGAAATCGTAAGTACAAGGGAAATCACTCTCCATAAATTTGACTTTAAAATTGTACGAGTTTTCTCCCTTAGACCATTGAAAGAAGACAAAATCCCATGTACATGTTTATATTTTATTGCCTGATTAACAGTAATATTTAATAAATTTATTCAATACATGGTGATGATAAATCATCACTTAGTAAAATATCCAAGGCAACGGACAAGTTTTACAAATATTCTGGCAAAAGAAGAAACTGCCTGTAATAAGATATTCATCATTTTGGTAACTATTTTTTTTTTCAAATTACATGTGCTTTGATTGGGGACTTACCTCAATTTATAAAACTCGACCAAAATGGATCTAAAGCTGTATGCCAACACTTTGTTTCATGAGGTTAATACTTAACCCTTTACCACACAAACTTTTTTTGTTTTTTTAACTGAGGGATAGAGTTTGTAAAAGGTTGCAAAAGTAGAAAATACAGCTACACACATTCATTTCCAGTTAAAAGCACCTTATTCCTTTTCAGTGGGTTTTCATCCTGTTGAAGACAGATTCCAATACTTTACCCAGCTTAAAATTATTGTCTAGAAATGCTTTGAATACTGGCAATTCAAAAATTGTGCTATTACTGATTAAAATGTGAACAAGTTTATGATCAGACTGCCTTTTATTGGACATGTTGCCTCAAAATCAGACTACAGTTTGATCTTGGAACTACACTATCTGTTTTTTCATGAAATATTCCAGCAAAACGAATTGAAATAAGAATCTAGCAATTTTCTGTTTCCTAATCTAGATAAGTGGCTATAGAAAAGATGTTAAAAGCCATGCAGAAAACACACACCCATGTTTTTTATTAAAAAATGAGCATTTTTCCTAGTGGTTGGATTCATTTTTGTTTAACATCTGTTTTCTCATTATTTCCTGAGACAAGTTTAACTCTTTACAAATGACAAAATTTTAGACTGGTCCAAACTGAAAGCACTTGCAGACGACAAAATAAACGTAACTCAAAAATTGAAATTTGTTTCCAGTAGGGTAAAAAACATTGTGGGAAAAGGAGAAAATGCTGGTTACCAGCATTTTCTCCTTTTCCCACAATGTTTTCAAATGGTTTCTATCTCAGGGTCGTAAAAACAAGGGATTGTTTGGTAAAGGGTTAACAAAAGATAAAACAGCCATATAAAATACTGAAATTCAAATCAAATTATTGCTTTATAAAAGACATTTTGACAAGGCTGTAACAAACAACTTATACATTGTTATGTATTAGATGCTATACAACTGGTAAAGGGCTTGATTTACCCTCTACCAAAACAACCAATGGTTTTAAGAAGCTGGGGGCAAAGGCCTTTGAAAACAATGTTTTAGACTTGTCCAAATTGGAAGCATTTGCAGACCACAAACAGAATATGGCTCAAATGATGTGATATGTCTTATTTTGTTAAAGAACAGTGTGGAAAAAGGATAGAATACTGGTAACCAGCATTTTCTCGTCATCTGTCAATGTTTTCTTAAGGCCTCTTTCTCAGGGTTATTGAAACGTTTGTTTGTGTGGTAATGGGTGAAGCTGATAAATTGCTTGAAACCTGATATACGGAACTTAATTGTCTTTGTACCCTGTACTGCTATCTAAAGATACTCCACTTGCATGCAAACTTGACATTGCAGCATTTACAATAATTTTTTCCACTAAAAATGTCCTATTTGTCTATTGGGCATTCCAACAAAACAAACTTTAATGTTCAGCTCTTAAAAATGTTTTCACTAAATGTCTATCTGGCGTGCAATATGGGCTATAAGTCTTCCACACAGATTATTTTATTTCATTATATCTTAGTTTTAAAGCTATGTATTCTGGTGGATGAAACCTTAGAAGTTATTGTTAGAAGTTCAGGAGAAAAACCAAGTAATTTGAATCTATAACCTTAAAAATAAAATTTGCAGCAACTCAACCAGCTGTGCTACCTGTGCAACTGATCTGTTTAACTCTTTACCAAACGACAAAATTTTAGACTGGTCCAAATTGAAAGATTTGCAGATGTAAAAATAACTGTGTCTAAGAAAGGGAAGAAAACATTTTCCCACAATATTTTCAAAAGGCTTCTTTCACAAGGGTGTTAAAAGTGGGGATTGTGTGGTAAAGGGTTAATAGCATTTTTCTGTACGGATAGCTATTCATGAAACAAAAACTTAATTGAGTTCTCATTTGAACTCAAGGTTTACCTTTTCTAAGTTTCATCAAGGTATAAATAAGAAAGAGCACATCATGTTTCATCCTAAACCAGCAACACACTGTTTTAATGAGTAAAGATTTTAATCATCTCATTACTTCATACCAACAAATGTCGCAGACTACTTAGAAAATATTCTTTTAGCAAAACTACAAATTTTTAGACTTTGATAAAGGTGCAGGCGTTTGCAGACAACACAATAAATGTCACTGAAAAACTGAAATTTGTTTTTGGAAGGGCAGAAAACATTGTGGGAAAATGAAAAAAATGCTGGTTACCAAACCAAAATTTTCTCCTCTGCCCATAATGTTTTCAAAAGCCTTTTTCTCTGGGGGTCATTTAACCCTTTACCACACAATCCTGAGTTTAAAAAACCCTGGGTTTGTAGAGGTGAGTTATTTCTTTGTTTTTAGTACTTTGTTAAGTACTACTATTAGCTTGAATCGCAACCAAAGTTTAAACAAAAATGGAAAGCCAGTTGAAGCAAAACACATTCATTCATTTCCGTATTCATTTTCTTACTGATTTTGTTTACTTCATTATTTTCATACGTTTTTTTTTCCCCCTTCCTTTTTGCTCTTAACCAGTTTCCATTAGAATAATAAGCAAACTACATTCATTTATTTATGTATTTAGTTTCTTATTGATCTTATTTGCTTCTTTACTTTCGTGTGCTTTTGATTCCCTTTCCACTCTAAACCGGTTTCAATGAGAAGTAAACTCGAAATTATATTCATAAGGAAGGCTGGCGAAATTGTGAACAATTATTGGTCAAAGGGAGAAAACTCGTACTTACTTAAGTCCTTAGTAATATCAGAGTTGCGTCCCTTACAATTGTTAACGGCCTAAAACCATAGACGAATAAAGCATAATGAAATTCGCGTTTAAAGGCTTTCTAAAGAGATGATCGGTATTAAAAAAAAAACATTCTGCTGATTTCAAATGGGTTATCTAGATTTTTTTTGTGGTAGCTTTGTAAATGGCTACAGTTCTGAAGTTGTATCAACTTCATTGAGAGTTGAAAGAGTCGTCAAATAATATGAAGGTTATTTTGTAACGAGTCAGTAGTCTCCCTTGCATCTCATCGCATTTTGTCAACACAACTACCGCTAAAAATTTAAAAATGTCATTAAAGATTTGTTTGTCATGATAAGATTTAACACAGATCGTAAACTTTATTCAGATGATAAAACATTAATTCAGTACAAATCGTACCCCACACAGATATATAGCACGTATAGTTTGAAATTAAAATGTTATCTAGGTCATGGTTTACTTCAATCACGGTTAGATCGACAAACACCGTAAAACGTGCCGAGTAATCGTTTAATTCAATAATTACATTTGAATTGTAGAAAATCGAGGAAAAATAGTTCTCCATGTGTTGAAAGCTTGTGACTTAAATGCAATCTGTGTACAAATCTGGCGAATGTCTAGATGTTTATCCGAAATTAGGTGCCATCGAACGTACCATCACACTCGTAAGCAGGTTTAAATCCTTATCCGATACGATGTGGACACAGCCCGAGGCCGGAACATCTTGCGAAATTCTGGTAAAAGTATTTAAGAATCTTTCAGACTGGAAAAAAAAAATGTTGACATACACGGAAAGTACGGATCTCTGTGTTATATGCATTTAGGTTCGTCCAGCATTTTATTTGTGGGATGGAGAGGCGCAGAAATCGTAAGTACAAGGGAAATCACTCTCCATAAGTGTGACTTTAAAATTGTACGAGTTTTCTCCCTTAGACCATTAAATGAAGACAAAATCCGACGTACACGTTTATTGTATTGCCTGATTAGCAGTAATATTTAATAAATTTATTCAGTACAAGGTGATGATAAATCATTTCCTAGTAAAATATCCAAGGCAACGGACAAGTTTTCCAAATATTCTGGCAAAAGAAGGAACTGCTTGTAATTGAGTTATTTATCTTTTTGGTAACTATTTTTCTTTTTTTAAACTTACATGTACTGTGGGGACTTACCTCAGTTTATAAAACTTGACCAAAATGGATTTAAAGCTGTTTGCCAACACTTTGTTTCATGAGGTTATTAATTAACCCTTTACCACACAACTTTTTTTACACCATGGGAGAGGGTTTGTAAAACGCTGTAAAAGCAGAAAATACAGCTACACACATTCAGTTCCAGTTAATTAAAAGCACTTTAATCCTTTTCAATGGATTTTCATCCTATTTAATACAAATTCCAGTAATTAACCCAGCTTAATTTTTATCATTGTCTAGAAATGCTTTGAAAACTGGCAATTCAAAAATTGTGTTATTACTGATTAAACCGTAGACAAGTTTTTAATCAGACTGCCTTTTATTGCACATATTGCCTCAAAATCAGACTGCAGTCTATCCTTAGAACTACACTATCTGTTTTTTCATGAAATATTCTGGCAAAAAAAAATTGAATTTATAAAAATCTATCAATGTTTCGGTCTGTTTTCTTATTTTGGTAAGTGGCTATAGCAAAGTGTTAAAAGCCGTAAGGAAAACACACATCCATGTTTTTATGAGCATTTTTTTCTTTTGGTTGCATTAATTTTTTGTTAGATACGGCTGTTCTCATTATTTCCCGAGGCAAGTTATACAAAAGTAGAAAACACCCTTGTAAAATACCATACTTAACCCTTTACCACACAACAAAATTTTGGACTGGACCAAATTCAAAGCATATGCAGACGACAAATTAAATGTTGCCCAAATGATGATTTCTGTCTTTGATAGGGTAGAAAACATTGTGGGAAAAGGAGAAAATGCTGGTTACCAGCATTTTCTCCTTTTCCCACAATGTTTTCAAAAGCCATCTCTTGCAGAGTCGTTAAAACTCGGGATTGTGAGGTTAAGAGTTAAATTCAAATTGAATTATAGCTTCATGAAAGACATGTTGACAAGGCTGTAACAACCAAGTTATACATTGTTATGTATTGCATGCTATACAACAATCAATGGTTTTAAAAAAGGCTGGGGACAAAGGCCTTCGAAAGCATTGCAGGAAAAGGAGAAAATGCTAGTAATCATTATTTTCTGCTTTTCCAACAATGTTTTCTACTCTTTCAGAGATAAACCTCAATGCTCAAGTCATGTATTTTTTTTTGTCAGCAGCTGTTTTGAATTTGGATGAATCTAAAATTTTGTTTAGGGTTAAAAAGTCCAGGCAAGTATGAATACAAAACTTCTGTGGGAAAAGGAGAAAATGCTGGTGACAGGTATTTTCTCCTTTTCTGGTTATGTTTTCAAAAGCTTTATTTGTCATGGTAACTAAAAACTCAGGACTGTGTGGTAAAGGGTAAATACAGAAACACTATAGATGAAATCAACCATGAAAATGCAATTGTTTGGGTCTGATCTCTTTATTTATTTGGTGCTCTAAAGGTTAATGCCTTTGACAACTATCAAGTGACATAAAAAATACAAAAAGCCTGATTTTCATACACTTAACTAATGGAGTGCTGAGTAGTAAACCTAATATTCTACAAAAAAGACCCTTTAAAGAATGCCAAGGTTGCAATCTTCAAGAATGTCTGTGCAAAGCAGACAGTGCAGATCAAAGATCAGACTGCACATTCTGAGCAGTCTGGTCTTGATATACACTGGCTGCAAAGACAACTTAAATTGTAAAAAGGTGCTCTAAGGTTAAAATAAATGATTAGAAAAACCAAGAAATCATGAAAATAACAAATTACTACAAATGCCACTATTTTGAGGCATACGCAAAACTAGTGCAATAAATAGATTGAATGGTGCTTTACATTGCTTTAAACATTATTTCCAGTAGCTTGCCTACTCTTGTATGGCATTGGTTTCAACAGTACTTAGCTAGGGCTCTGAAGTCTCTTGCCTAAGAATACTCCCAAAATAAGCCCTGTGCTCTGGCAGGGTCAATAAATGGTAGTCATTGCAACAGGATTCATTCCTCTCTCATTGTTGACCATTGTTTCGATGATGGTTATGAGGGAATGTAGCCAGTGGCTTGGAAAGAATATTGTGTGGTAAAAGAATCTCCAGGAAAGCATGGATAGGTGCACTGGTTGCCGTGGTATAACTGAAACAAAGTTGAAAATGGCATTAAACACCAAACAATCAATCAATTGTCTGCAAATACTTTCAATTTTAAATTTTTTGGTATTGGGTTAAAATGATGAAAAATCCATCAAATAGGCTATGATGGACAGATGGATGAGAGTGCTGCCAGAACGGCCATCACTTCCTTTACATCAGGTCTCCTTATTCTTCAGACTCAAGATGAAGTCCCACTCTTCTGAAACAGATAGTCCCACAATGATTGCGATATACCAGGACAGGTTGTACATATCATAAACATACCAACTGGAAAAGGCAACAATCCAAAAATACCTGTAATCCAAAATTATGGATCAGTTAAGCTTGTCTGAAGAAGGCCATGTAACAGAAGAGTCCCTCCTTTTTCTGAGATTCTTTCAACTCTACTTTAAATTTATCTCTTTACCAAATGACAACATTTTACTTATCTCCAAATTGAAAGCATTTGCAGACGACCAGATAAATGTCTTTTACACTTTACCAAACAATCTCTGGTTATTACGACCCAGAGGAAAAAGCCTTTTGAAAACATAGTGGGAAAAGGAGAATATGCTGGTAACCAGCATTTTCTCCTTTTCCCACAAAGTTTTCTACTCTTCTAACGTCGAGTTTCAATTTTTGAGTCACCTTTATTTTGTTGTCTGCAAATGCTTCCAACTTAGACAAGTCTAAAATTTTTTCGTTAGGTAAAGAGTTAAAAAAATTGAAATGTTTAGGGAAAGGTAGGAAACATTGTTAAAAAAGGAGAAAATGCTGGTTTCCAGTATTCTCTCCTTTTCCCAAAATGTTTTCAATAGCCATATCCATGATATAAAATAGTAATACTAAAAAGCTACATATAGCTACATCCTCATAATTTTTCCTCATATAGAGAGTTCACTAGAATTATTTAGAGCAATAACATTTTCAGTATCATATTCTAAACCAGGGTTTTTTCATGGATGGCACAGAAGATCAGACTGAATAGAACTTGTGGTATGATCTTGAGTCAATACAGTCCCCTTCTGTACTCAAGAATTTAAGGTAAATTTCTGTCTGAGGTGCAATGAATTCTATTCTCGGCCATTGAAAGAGGGTGTGTTTATATACTTGAAAAAGTTACCAGAGAAAAAAAGTGATGGTGGTAGAGAAATAAAAAGGCACAGGTGATTTTTTTGAAATTTGTTAACTTATAAATTATATACATGTAATGAGCTATGCTCTGGCAAAAAGGGGGCTTAATGCATCTCTGTGATACATGATACAAAGCAAGCCATCACATGATTAATAGCCACTTTTTTAACAACATGCTCAATCACGGGGTAGACTTGTCCTTGGACCTTGGACATACAAATAATTGACCAATAGCAAAAGCTTTTGGCCCAGTTCAGCCTTCCCAGACTGCGCAGGCTGACCTGGGTCAGTGCTTTGTGCAGATCTATGCCTTAAGCCCCCCTTTCACAGAGCATGGCTCATAGAAAACGAAACTATGCATAAATGACATAATAAAAGACAAAAGAAACAGTACATGAGGGAAACACTACATGCTATGATAGAATTCTCCATGTTGTACTGTAGCAGTCATTGTAGATCTAGATCAGAACCCTCATTCTGTGCAGACTAATCTGTCACCCATGGGGTTCAATATCAAACCCGAGTGTAAATCATTTACAACTAGAGGCGCTTGAGCGCCTGTATCGCTCCACAGGCCTGATATTTCTATAATGGCGAAAGGAAGTTTTTAACAATTATCATTCAATCCTGCATTTTAGCTCACTGAAGAAACAATTTGGTAGACAACCACCATAGGAACTTACCTGCAAAACAACAATGAAATCCAATGAATAGTTTTAGAGAAGAAATTTTTCAAAGATTTTACTTAATACCATAAAAGGAAAATGAGTCTCCCATAAAAGCCATGTTTTTTGACAGATCTTTTTTTTTTTAAGGAATTCTGTAAACCTGTATCTAAGGAACATTCCTGCAAAATAATAATGCTATCCAAATAGCGGTTTGGGAGGAGAAGATTTTTAAAGGTTTTTTACTTTGGTTGCCATGGCAACCAGAATTCTTCATGGAACACAATTATTTGAAGGAATTTGAAAGAGGACCACCAAAGGAACATTCCTGTGAAATTTGGTAAAAATCCAGTCAATAGTTTCTGAGGAGAAGTTTTTTAAAGAAAAAGTTTACGGACGCACGCACAGACAAACGGACGGACGAACGGACGGACGGACAGACGCACGACGGACACAACGCCATGACAATAGCTCGCTGGCCGAAGACAACCACCATAGGAACTTACCTGCAAAACAACAATGAAATCCAATGAATAGTTTTAGAGAAGAAATTTTTCAAAGATTTTACTTTATACCATAAAAGGAAAATGAGTCTCCCATAAAAGCCATGTTTTTAGACAGATCTTTTTTTTTTTAAGGAATTCTGTAAACCTGTATCTAAAGAACATTCCTGCAAAATAATAATGCTATCCAAATAGCGGTTTGGGAGGAGAAGATTTTTAAAGGTTTTTTACTTTGGTTGCCATGGCAACCAGAATTCTTCATGGAACACAATTATTTGAAGGAATTTGAAAGAGGACCACCAAAGGAACATTCCTGTGAAATTTGGTAAAAATCCAGTCAATAGTTTCTGAGGAGAAGTTTTTTAAAGAAAAAGTTTACAGACGCACGAACGGACGGACGGACGGACGGACGCACGACGGACACAACGCCATGACAATAGCTCTCTGGCCTTCGGCCAGTGGAGCTAAAAATCTCTTTACCAGATGACAAAATGTTAACCCTTTACCAGAAAACAAAATTTAAGACTTGTCCAAATCGGAAGTATTTGCAGACCACAAACAGAACATGGCTCATTCAATTCAAGTGATCTTATTACTTCTTACAAAAAAATGTCGCAGACTGCTTGAAAAATATTCTTAAACAATCCCTGGTTTTTATGACCCAGATAAAGAAGCCTTCTGAAAAAATTGTGGGAAAAGGAGAAAATGCTGGTAACCAGCATTTCTCTTTTTCCCACAATGTTTTCTGCTCTTCTAAAGTCAAGTTTTAAATTTTTCAGTCACGTTTATTTTGTTGTCTGCAAATGCTTTTATTTTGGACAAGTCTAAAATTTTGTCGTTTGGTAAAGAGTTCACTTTTTATAAAACTACACTATTTTAGACTTTGATAAACTTGAAAGCAGTTGCATACCACACAATAAATGTGACTGAAAAACTGAAATCTGATTTTGGAAGGGAAGAAAACATCATGGGAAAATGAAAAAAATGCTAGTTGCCACAATTTCTCCTGAGTTTTAACGACCCTAAGGAAAAAAGCTTTTGAAAACATTGTTGGAAAAGGAGAAAATGCTGGTAACCAGCATTTTCTCCTTTCCCACAATGTTTTCTACCTGATCAAACACAGATATCATCATTTGAGCTACATTCAATTTGTCGTCTGCAAATGCTTTCAATTTGGACATGTCCAATGTTTGGTTTGGTAAAGAGTTAAGAGTAAACTTGTGATTGTTTAATGACTGGTTAACTCTTGCAGCTCACAGTAAATATACGCAATCTCTTTGGAAGGCGGATTATACAAATCACTTAAACTCAGGGGGACTTTTATTTTACAGGTTTGACTAAACAACTGTAGACCCAAGATCAGGTTGCAAATTCTGCACTTTCTTGTCTCAATCTGGTCTTAATCTGTGTTGTCCCCAAGAGCTATTTGTTTTCTGTCCAAGGCCATGAAAGGTTTAAAATATATGGTTAATCAACATGAATAAAAATTCAGTCAATGAATACATGTAGAAAATTCCTTGTGGTATTTTTTACAATGGTCATTTTCTGAGGCAGTCTGATTTCCATCTTTACCCCTTACGAGACACTATAAGCAGAGACCGAGTTTAACTTGCGTAACTGATGGTTCTTTTAATATTTGTAGAGGTGAGCTATTTCTTTGTTTCCAGTACTTTGATATTGTTTGAATTGCAACCAAAGTAAAAAAAGAAACATAAGTGGATAAATTTAGCCGGTAAAGCAAAACACATTGAATTTCATTTAGTTACCTATTCATTTTCTTATTGATCTTGTTTAACTTCCTTAGTTTCAAACGCTTTTGATTTCCTTTTCGCTCTTAAGCAGGGATCTGTGTATATACGATCCCTGTCTTAAGTAACCGATTTCCATTAGAATAAAACTCGAAATTATATTAATATGAAAGACTAGCGAAATTTTGAACAATTAATGGTCAAAGGGAGAAAACTCGTACTTACTTAAGTCCTTAGTAATATCGGAGTTGCGTCCCTTATAGTTGTGAACAGCCTAAAACCAAAGACGAATTAGAGACAGGCAATACACGTTTGAAGGCTCTCGAAAGAGACGATCGGTATAAAATAAAACATCCGCTGAGTTGAAATGGGTTATCTTTTTTGGTGACAGTTTTGTAAATAGCTACTGTTCTGAAGTTATTACAACGTCATTAAGAGTTGAAAGAGCGGTCAAATTATATAAAGGATATTCTGTAACGAGCCGGTATAGTCTCCCTTGCATCTCATTACATTTTAAAAACACAACAACCGCGAAAAATTTGATAATGTCATTAACCATTGGTTATCATGATAAGATGTAACACTGAACGTAAACTTAATTAAGATAATTTAAAACAATCATTCAGTATAAATCGTAACTCGCACAGACATATTTCCACACGTATAAATAAAATAAACAATATCCACATTATCTAGGTCATGGTTTCCTCCGCTAACGGTCATCGACAAACACCGTAAAATGTGCCTAGTTATCCTTTTCATTTAATAATTGCATTTTACTTGTAGAAAATCGAGAAAAAATAGCTCTAGTTACACAAGTGCTGAAAACATGTGACTAATATGAGATCTGTGTACGAATCTGGCGATTGTGAAGACGTTTATCCGAAATTAGGTGCCATCGAACGTAACTTCACGCCCGTAGACAGGATTCAATCCATATCCTATATAACGTGGACACAGCACGCTGGAGACGGAACAACTTGCGAACTTCTATTGAATTTCTTAAAGAATTTTCAGACAAGAAAAAAACATTAGTTGAAAGAAACGGAAAGTATTGATCTGTGTCTTACATGCATTTAGGATCGTCCAGCATTTTATTTGTGGGAAGCAGGGTCAGAAATCGTAACAATAAGGGAAATCACTCTCCATAAATTTGGCTCTAAAATTGTACAAGTTTTCTCCCTTAGACCATACAAAATCTCACGTACTCTTCCTAATACTAAATTGCCTAATGAAAAAATCAATCAATGGTTTTAAAAACAGCTTGGGACAAAGGCCTTTGAAAGGATTGAAGAAAAATGAGAAAATGCTAGTAATCATTATTTTTTACTTTTCCAACTATGTTTTCTACTCTTTCAGAGACAAATCTCAATGATCAAGTCATGTATTATTTGTAGTCAGCAGTTATTTTGAACTTGGATGAATCTAAAATTTTGTTTAGAGAGGGGTTAAAAAGTCCAGGCAAATAGTTCTGGATAAAAGGCCAAGTTGCAGCCAAAAGTAAACTATGCATATGTTAAATGCATTTAAATCACATCATTTAAAGCTATTGAAATTATCGTGAAAATGACAGACTGTTATTGTACAGTGGGCCAAAGTGTTAGACGCTGGCAGAAAAATGAATCCTAAATTTATGTAAAAAGCAAACAAAAGATCAAACAACTTCGCAAATATTTACCATGTTTTAATATTAATTTTTCCACCAGCAACAAACATACAATAACAGATTGGAGGTTTTTAAGAGGTAGGTACGTACACAATTAAAACAAGGTAAAGGTGCAACCAGTAAAGCAATATAGGCCATCTTGTTTTACTTACAAGTTGAACGCATGTTTTGCCCCAACAGCCTAAGACTAGAAGAGCTTATGTCATGGCATGGTTTCTGCTGTATGCCTGTATGTGTCTTTTTGTTGTGAAGGGCATGAGGCCGCGTGTTGAGGTCAGATTTCACAAAACTTGCAGTCTTCACTAGACATAAGGACTTTTTACTTATCCAACTTGAATGCATATGCAGGCAATATAGTAAATTTTTCTCAAACCTTTTCCCACAATAATTTTCAAAGTGGAAACAGCTATGCTTCCACAGCTTTAAATTTCCTGCTTTTGTTTGCTTGTTTGGTGTGTAACACTATGTCAACAGTGCTTTTTGTTATTTGACAGTGACAGTTCACAGAACCATTTTTTCTCTCTTTACTTATACTACCCGAAGAAAGTGCTACGAGTTTCAGTGCACCAATAGTATTATCATATGTGCGAAAAATACAAAGGTGCACTTTTGATTCACTATTCATGACAAAAACACATGCGCAGTACAATGTGTGCTAACATTTGTGATATACGTTGTATGCATATTGCATCTGTGTGATACAAATACCAGGCAAGCCATCACATTATAATGGATTCATAGTAACAACTGACTCAATCATGAGGTAGAATGGTCCTTGGACATACAAAAAGTTGACAAATAGCAAAAATTTTTGGCCAAGGTCAGCCTGCGCGGACTGTGCAGGCTTACCTGGGTCGATATTATTTGCAGATCTATGCATGGCTCATAGAAAATGCAATTATTCATAAATGACAACATAAGAAATAACAAAAACAGTGCATAAGGGAAACAGTATATGATATGATAGAATTTCTCCATGTTGTACTTTAGCAGACGTTGTAGATCTAGATCAGAACTGCACATTCGATGCAGACTAATCTTTCACCCACAGGGTTCAGTATTAAATATGAGTGTAAATTACTTACAACAAGACCAGAAATGAATGAAGTCTTAAAATCTTAAAGCCAACTCGCAAACAACTTTAACCCCCCCTCCAGAAAAATATACTTGACCGCATAACTTAAAATCACTCCCAGTAAGCCATTTTTCATCGAATAAAAAAAAAAAATGTCTGAACGAAATGGGTAATTGTTCACACATATAGTTTCACGACATTCTGTCTAATGGTATTGGAGATATTCTCCCAGACGGACACACAGACGGATGGACGGACTGACTGAAGGATGGACAAGGCTAAAACTAAATCCCTCCACCTCTGGTGGGGGATAAAAAACTGTTTACCAGAAGACAAAATTTTAACCCTTTACCGGACAACAAAGTTTTAGACATGTCCAAATAGGAAGCATGCGAAGACCACACACAGAATATGGCTAAAATGATGTGATATGTCTTATATGTTAAAGAACAGTGTGGAAAAAGGATAGAATGCTGGTAAGCAGCATTTTCTCCCTATCCCTCAGTGTTTTCTAAAGGTCTGTTTCCAAGAGGTATTAAAATCATTTGAGCCATGTGAGAAGGGGGCTTTATGCACCTGCGACAACTATCGACCTAGGTCAGCCTGGGCATCCTGCGCAGGCTGTCTTGGGCTAAAACCTTTCGCTATTGGTCAATTTTCTGTATGGCCAAGGCACAGTCTACCCCATTATTAATTTGATTGTTAAAAGATGTGGCTATTACGGATGCATAAGTATGGGGTTGCTTGCTTTGGTATCATGGTATTGCTGACATGCATTAAAGCCCCCTTTTGCAAGAGCATGGCTCATTTGTTTGTGTGGTAATGGGTAAAGCTGATAAATTGTTTGTGACCTGATATACAAAACTCTATTGTCTTTTTACCTTGTAATGCTATCTTAAGATACTCCACTTACATGCAGACTTGACATTGCAGCATTTACAGTATTTTTTCTAATAAAAATGTCCTTTTTATTTATTGGAGTTCAACACAACCAACTTTAAAGAGTCATCTTTACAGCCAGAGAGTGACCAAACACTGTTAAAACTTGATGGTATTATAATCTAGTCAGCTGTGTAAATGAGGATAAAAAAAAATCAATATAAGTTGTATGGGGTAAAGAAACTGTAGGGATTTGTCTTCCATTCAAACCAGAAACTGTGGTTGTTATGTCTATGGCTAGTAGCCATAGATTGAAACATATTTTCTATCTGCAGTAATCTGTGCAATATAGCAACCATCACAGGCAATACTTGGGATGAAGATACAACAGGAAAAAAAAAAGATTAAAAAACTGGATGAAAATAAGTGAAGATGTACGTTTAATGTTCAGCTCTAAGCGTGTATCTGGCATGCAATATGGGCCATAAGCCTTCCACACATATTATTTTATTTGATTACATCTTAATTTTAAAGCCGTGTATTCTGGTGGATCAAACATTAGTACATGAAGTTACCGTTAGAAATTCAGTTTTAGAAATCCAAGTGATTGGAACCTATGATGGTAAAAACCATTTTGCAGCAAATTAATCAGCTGTGCTATATGTGCAAGGTTAAAAATATATATGGCTTATCAACATGAATAAAAATTCAGTACATGAACACCTGCAGAAAATTCATTGTGGTATACTTTACAATGGTCTTTTTTTGAGGCAGTCTGATTTCCATATTTACTCCTTACATGAAACTATAAACAGAGAGAGAGTTTAACTGGCATAACTGATGGTTCTGTTAATATTTGTAGAGGTGAGCTATTTCTTTGTTTTCAGTACTTTGATTAAAAAAAAAAATGAATAGCCTGATGCAAAACACATTCGTTTAGTTGCCTATTCATTTTCTAATTGATCTTGTTTACTTCCTTAGTGTCAAACACTTTTGATTCCCTTTTCGCTCTGAAACGATTTCCATTTGAATGAAACTCGAAATTATATTCATATGAAAGATTTGCGAAATTGTGAACAATTAATGGTCTAAGGGAGAAAACTCGTACTTACTTAAGTCCTTAGTAATATCGGAGTTGCCTCCCTTATACTTGTGAACGGCCTAAAACCAAAGACGAATTAGAGGCAGGCAATACACATTTGAATGCTCTCGTAAAGAGACGATCGGTATAAAATAAAACATCCTCTGAGTTGAAATGGGTTATCTATCTTTATTTGGTGACAGTTTTGTGAATAACTACTGTTCTGAAGTTATCACAACGTCCTAAAGAGTTGAAAGAGCAGTCAAATAATATGAACGATTTTTGTAACGAGGCGGTAGTCTCCCTTGCATCTCATCACATTTTTAACACAACAACCGCGAAAAATTTGAATATGTCATTAACGGTTTATTTATCAAGGTAAGATTTTATAAAGAACGTAAACTTAATTCAGATGATAAAACATTCATTCAGAATATATCGGAATTCGCACAGTCATATTTCCACACGTTTTTAAATTTGAAATAAACATCATCTAGGTCATGGTTTCCTCCGCTCAAGGTCATCGACAAACACAGTAAAACGTGCCGAGTTGTCTTTTTATTAAAAAAATTATATTCTACATTTGACTTGTAGAGAACCGAAAATAAATAGTTCCCCATGTGTTGAAAGCTTGACTGTAAGAAATCTGTGTACAGATCTGGCGAGTGTTTGGATGTTTATCCGAAATTAGGTGCCATTGAACGTAACCTCACTTAGGCAGGATTCATTTCGATCCATGGCATATGTAATTATGTGGACACAACCCGAGGGGAAACGCTTTGCGAAATTCTGGTAAATTTTTTAAAGAATTTTTCAGACAAGAAAAATTTAGGTGACAGAAACGGAAAGTATTGATCTCTGTCTTACATGCAGTTCGGTTCGTCCGGCATTTTATTTGTGGGAAGAAGGGGCGGAAATCGTAATAAGGGAGATCACTCTCCATAAATTTGACTTTAAAATTGTACGAGTTTTCTCCCTTAGACCATTAAAGGGAAGACAAAAATTAAGACAAAATCTCTGGCACGCTTCATTTATAATATTGCCTAATGAATAGAACAATCAGCGGTGTGAAAAAAGCTGGGGACAAAGGCCTTTGAAAGCATTGACGGAAAAGAAGAAAATGCTAGGAATAATTATTTTCTTCTTTTCAAATAATGTTTTCTAATCTTTCAGAGACAAATCTCAATGCTCAAGTCATGTATTATTTGGAGTCAGCAGCTATTTTGAATTTGGATGAGTCAAAATTTTTGTTTAGAGAACGGTTAAAAAGTCCAGGCAAATAGTTCTGGATAAAAGGCACAGTAGCAGCCAAAAGTAAACTATGCATATATTAAAATGCATTTAAATCACATCATTTGAAATTATTGAAATTATTATGAAAACGACAGACTTTTATTGTACAGTGGGCCAAAGTGTTAGAGGCTAGCAAAAAAATGAATCCTAAATTCATGTAAAAAGCAAACAAAAGATCAAACGACTTCATAACTTTTTACCTTGTTTTAATATTCATTTTTCTGCCAGTTACGAACATACCTACCATACAGTAACAGATTGGAGGTTTCCAAAGGGTAGGTACATAGGCACGATACAAGATAATTTTACTTTTAAATCTTCCCTTTTTTTACACTGAATATTTCAAAGATATTTTGCTGACTTTTCAGAGAAGGTTGAAACTGATAAAGCTGTCATTAATTTTGTTTTATTATCAGCCATTGGTGGATGAAAACATGTCGAACATATTTGAAGCAAGGTAAAGGTGTGATAATATGCAACCAGTAAAGCAATATACGAGGGCTGTTCAATATGTAATGTGTATTGTACCACAGCACGATAACGCTTTGCATGATTTCGTGGATGATGATACGCTTGAATAGCTCTATTCAATACCTTTCCAACGGTATAAACACAAGCCTTCAGCTCCACATAATTTTAAACTTATAGTCATTTCAATAGAGCTAGTCGTTGACCACTGTTGTAAAAATGGTTGGGAAACAGATTAAGAATATTGAAGAAATTAGAGCTTATATAAAAGTTCGCACAAAACTCGGTCATTCGGTAATGCAGATATTTACTGAACTGGGGGAAGTTTATGGGTCTGATAAGGTATCTTATGAGACAGTTTGTAGTTGGAGAAAGAAATTTCTGACTGGCACAGAGTCCGTCAAAGATGCAGCAAAATATGGCCGACCTGTGACTTTAACAGGCAAGGCAAATGTCTCAAAGTCGGGGAAATAATTGAAAGTGATGGCAGATACACGATTCGTGATATTGCCAACACTGTTGGCATATCGCTATCGCGGGTGCATTTCATTTTGAAGCGTATTTTGAAAGTACGAAAGATTTCTGCCAGATGGATACCGCATATATTGACAGATGACCAAAAACGGGTACGAGTACAAACTGCTAAGCAATTGCTCAAAATGTTTCCCAAATTCAATCAAAGACAATTTGCAAACATTGTTACTGGTGACGAAACATGGGTTCACTATTTTGAACCAGTAAGAAAAATTGGAAACAAAATATGGCTAACTAAACACGGTAGAAGGCCTGTAGTTGCCAAAAGAAGCACAAGCACAAAGAAGGTTCTTTATTGCATATTCTGCTCATGTGATGGTATAGTCGTACAAATTCCGGTGCCGCAGGGCAAAAGTGTTACAGGTTGGTATTACCAGGGATTCTATATATTATATACGATCCCTGGTATTACCGAGATGTTATACTGAAAAAGCTCAAGAAATATTATCTTAAATGACGCCCTGTGTCAGGATTTAGGCATGTTCGTCTACTTCATGATAATGCTCCATCACATAAATCTGAGCTTGTGAAGCAATTTTTGAAGTTGGAGAAGGTTACCGTCTTGCCACACCCACCATACTCTCCAGATCTAGCCCCATGCGACTTTTTCCTTTTTTCAAAACTTAAAAAGATCTTATCTGGTCGTTGTTACAAGTCCCAACAACCCCTTGGCTCAGCCATCAGCCAGTGCCTCAGAGGTCTACCTAAATCAGCGTACCGTGACGAATTTCAGAAATGGATACAGAGATTGAAATTATGTATTTCAAACCGCGGAGAATACTTTGAAGGGATGTAATGTTCATTTCACTATTTGAGTCGAATGCTTTTGAGATATCGTACAATACACATTACATATCGAACAACCCTCGTAGACCATCTGTTTTACTTACAAGTTGAATGCATGTTTAGCCCCAACAGCCTAAGACTGGAAGAGCTTATGTCATGGCATGGTTTCTGCTGTATGCCTGTATTTGTCTTTTTGATGTTAAAGGGATGAGGCCGCATTTTGAGGTCAAATTTCACAGAACTTGCAGTCATTAGACATAAGGATTTAGACTTATCACACTTGAGGGCATCTGCAGGCAATAAAATAAATTTTTCTCAAACCTTTTCCCACAATAATTTTCAAAGTGTAAATAGCTATGCTTCCAAAGCTTTAAATTTCCTGCATTTGTCTTTTTACCTTGTAATGCTATCTTAAGATACTCCACTTACATGCAGACTTGACATTGCAGCATTTACAGTATTTTTTCTAATAAAAATGTCCTTTTTGTTAATTGGAGTTCAACACAACAAACTTTAAAGAGTCATTTTTACTGCCAGAGAGTGACTAAACACTGTTAAAACTTGATGGTGTTATAATCTAGTCAGCTGTGTAAATGAGGATAAAAAATCAGTATAAGTTGTATGGGGTAAAGAAACTGTAGGGATTTGTCTTCCATTCAAACCAGAAACTGTGGTTGTAATGTCCATGGCTAGCAGCCATAGACTGAAACATATTTTCTATCTGCCGTAATCTGTGTAATATTGCAACCACCAGGGGCAATACTTGGCATGAAGATACAAGAGTGATTATAGTTTCATAAAATAAAGCAAAAAAAAAAACAGTTAAAAAACTGGATAAAAAAGAGTGAAGATGTATGTTTAATGTTCAGCTCTAAGCGTGTATCTCGCATGCAATATGGGCCACATGCCTTCCACACAGATTATTTTATTTGATTACATCTTAATTTTTAAGCCATGTATTCTGGTGGATCAAACATTAGTAGTTACCGTTAGAAATTCAGTTTAAGAAATCCAAGTGATTGGAACCTATGATGGTAAAAACCATTTTGCAGCAAATTAATCAGCTGTGCTATATGTGCAAGGTTTAAAATATATATGGTTTATCAACATGAATGAAAATTCAGTACATGAACACCTGCAGAAAATTCATTGTGGTATTCTTTACAATGGTCATTTTCTAAGGCAGTCTGATCTCCATATTTACTCCTTATGACACTATAAGCAGAGACCGAGTTTAACTGGCATAACTGATGGTTCTGTTAATATTTGTAGAGGTGAGTTGTTTCTTTGTTTTTAGTACTTTGCTATTGTTTGAGTTGCAGCAAAAGTAAAAAAAAATGAATGGCCTGTTGATGCAAAACACATTTGTTTAGTTGCCTATTCATTTTCTTATTGATCTTGTTTACTCCCTAGTGTCAAACGCTTTTGATTCCCATTTCGCTCTGAACCGATTTCCATTAGAATTAAACTCGAAATTATATTCATAGGAAAGACTGGAGAAATTGTGAACAATTAATCGTCGAAAGGAGAAAACTCGTACTTACTTAAGTTCTTAGTAATATCGGAGTTGCCTCCCTTATACTTGTGAACGGCCTAAAACCAAAGACGAATTAGAGATAGGCAATACACGTATGAAGGCTCTCGAAATCTCGAAGGTATAAAATAAAACATTCCTTTGAGTTGAAATGGGTTATCTATCTTTATTTGGTGACAGTTTTGTAAATAGCAACTGGTCTGAAGTAATCACAACGTAATAAAGAGTTGAAAGAGTGGTCAAATAATATATATATATATATAAAAGATTTTTGTAACGAGCTGGTAGTCTCCCTTGCATCTCATCACATTTAAACACAACAACCGCGAAAAATTTGATTTTGTCATTAACCATTTGTTTATAATCATAAGATTTAATACAGAACGTACAGTTAACTCAGATAATAAAACATTCATTCAGAATAATTCGTAACTCGCACAGTCATATTTCCACACGTATTTAAATTTGAAATAAACATTATCTAGGTCATGGTTTCCTCCGCTGAAGGTTATCGACAAACACAGTAAAACGTGCCGAGTTACCCTTTTATTCTAAAATTATATTCTACATTTGAGCTGTAGAGAATCTAAAATAAATAGTTCCCCATGTGTTGAAAGCTTGTGACTGTAAGAAACCTGTGTACAAATCTGGCGATTGTGTAGATGTTTATCCGAAATTAGGTGCCATTGAACGTAACCTCACGCCCGTAGGCAGGTTTCATTTCAGTCCATAGCATGTATAATTCTGTGGACACAGCCCGAGGCGAAATACCTTGTGAAATTCTGGTAATTTTCTTAAAGGATTTTTTAGACAAGAAAAATTTAGTTGACAGAAACAGAAAGTATTGATTTCTGTCTTACATGCATTTAGGTTCGTCCGGCATTTTATTTGTGAAAAGAAGGGGCGGAAATCGTAACAATAAGGGAGATCACTCTCCATAAATTTGACTTTAAAATTGTACGAGTTTTTTCCCTTAGACCATAAAATGAAGACAAAATCCCACGTACGCTTCCTACTACTATATTACCCAATAAATAAAACAATCAATGGTTTTAAAAAAAGCTGGGAACAAAGGCTTTTGAAAACATTGAAGGAAAATGAGACAATGCTAGTGATCATTATTTTTTACTTTTCCAACTATGTTTTCTACTCTTTCAGAGACAAATCTCAACGATCAAGTCGTGTATTATTTGTAGTCAGCAGCTATTTTGAATTGACGAGTCAAAAATTTTGTTTAGAGAAGGTCCAGGCAAATAGTTCTGGATAAAAGGCCCAGTAGCAGCCAAAAGTAAACTATGCATATATTAAATACATTTAAATAACATCATTTAAAACTATTGAAATTATTATGAAAACGACAGACTGTTATTGTACAGTGGGCCAAAGTGTTAGAGGCTAGCAAAAAAAATGAATCCTAAATTTAAGTAAAAAGCAAAAAAAAGATCAAATGACATCACAAATTTTTACCTTGTTTTAATATTCATTTTTGCGCCAGCAACAAACAGTTAGACCTACCATGCAGTAACAGATTGGAGGTTTCTAAGAGATAGGTATGTAGGCACGATACAAGATAATTTTACTTTTTAATCTTCCCTTTTTTTACACTGAATGTTTCAAAGATATTTTGCCAACTTTTCATGAGAAGGTTGAAATTGATAAAGCAATCACTGTGTTTTATTATCAGCCATCAGTGGATGAAAACATGTCGGACACAGTTAAAGCAAGATAAAGGTGTGATAATATGCAAAGTAAAGCAATATAGACCATCCTGTTTTATTTACGAGTTGTACTCATTTTAGCTCAAACAGCAGAGACCAGAACAGCTTATGTCATGGCATGGTTTCTGCTGTGTGCCTCCTGTATGTGTTTTTTTTATGTTAAAGGAATAAGGCCACATTTTGAGGTCAGATTTCAAAAAAAACTTGCAGACTTTACAAGACATAAGGATTTTTTTCTTATCCAACTTAAATGCATCTGCTGGCAAAAAAATAATTTTTTCATTAACTTTTTCCGACTATGTTTTCACAGACCTTCTTTCTCTGGGTCATCAAATCTCTGGATTTTGAGGTAAAGTGTTAAACAGAACAAGAGGGCCATTGACCCTAACTCAACTGAGTAAAGTCATTAAGGATAGGAAAAGCTGAAGAGATCCTGGTTGTGATAATGTAAAACACACGAGTGTTAGTGACCTTCTTCTTGTCCAATATATCAAGACAAATATTTTGATCATGATTCACGAGTATCAGGCTGAAAATGTGGCCTCTAGACTACACAAAAGGCTTTTTCTAAGATTTGACCCAGTGACCTACTTTTTGACCCTTCATGACCCAATTACAAAACTGTCAGAGATACAGTATTTTCAAGGCAAACATTTTGACCCAGTTTTATGGGTATCAGACTGAAAATATGGCCTCTAGAACACACACAAGGCTTATGTAAGATTTAGCCCAGTGACCTACTTTTTGCCCCGAAATGATCCAATTTCAAACTTGTCCCAGATATCATCAATACAAAATATTCTAACAAAGTTTCATAAGTATCATGCTTAAAATGTGGCCTCAATGGTGCACAAAAGGTTTTTCTAAAATTTTCTCTTGCAACCTACTTTAGGCTGGAAGTGATCCAATTTCAAAATTGTCCCAGGTATTATCACAAACATTCTGACCAAGTCTTATAAGTTTCAGACTGAATATGTGGCTGTGAGGTTT
The DNA here is from genome assembly GCA_946811185.2 of Hippopus hippopus. NCBI lineage: Eukaryota > Metazoa > Mollusca > Bivalvia > Cardiida > Cardiidae > Hippopus > Hippopus hippopus. Next base: position 21,830,148 of record OX328107.1, on the reverse strand, counting down.
TTCTAACATTTACCCTAGTGACCTACTTTTTGACCTGAAGTGACTCAATTTCACATTTCAGCACACATATATATATCAATGACTTTGAAAGTCAGAAAGGACGATCTACATCAAAGAAATGAACACTGTCTGAACTGACATTTTTTTTATTCATACTTGTACCATGTATGGTTATATGGTCACATCACCAGAGAGGTGCATATATGACTAACATACTCATCATGATTTTCCTTCTAAACCCTTAACCCTTTACCAAACAACAAAATTTTAGACTTGTCCAAATTGAAAGCATTTGCAGACAACAAAATAAACATGACTCAAGAATTTGAAACTTGACTTTAGAAGAGCAGAAAAATGTGGGAAAAGGAGAAAATGCTGGTTACCAGCATTTTCTCCTTTACCCACAATGTTTTCAGAAGGCTTCTTCCTCTGGGTTGTAAAAATCAGGGATTTTCTGGTAAAGATTTAACTTCACATCATGAAAACAACTTTTGAAAACACAGAGAACAAAGGAGAAAATGCTGATAACTAGCATTTTCTCCTTTTCCCTCAATGTTTTTTACCCTTTCACAGATATCTCATAATTCGAGCCCTGTTTGTCATCTGCAAGTGCTTTACCAAACAATCCCTGGTTTTTACAAACCTGAGATAGAAGCCTTTTGAAAACATTGTGGCAGAAGGAGAAAATGCTGGAAACTAGCATTTTCTCCTTTTCCCACAATGTTTTCTACTCTGCTGGAAACAAATTTCAATTTTTGAGTTATGTAAAGCGAGTGCTTTCAATTTGGACCAGTCTAAAATTTTGTTGAGTGGTAAAGAGTTAACTTAGACAAGTCTTTAAAATTTTGTCAATTGGTAAATGTTTTACGTTTAATTCTTTGCTGAATGACAAATCCTTGAACCTGTCCAAATCCACAGCAAATGCAGACAACATAATAAGAGCGGTTTAAACGGATGAATTTGCCTTTGCAAGGATAGAAAATATTGTGGAAAAAAAAGAGAGGAAAAGTTGGCAACTGCCATCTTCTTCTTTCCTGACAATATTTTTAAATGCTTCATTCTTCAAGATAAAAGTCCTTATAGACAGACTCTAGATGAAAGCAACCATGAAATTGCTATAATTTTTAATTGGGTCATATCTCATTGTTTATTTTGCGCCCCAAGGTTTAACTATTATCCTGCTAAATAACTAACATGGAAGTTTCAAGCGGATAGTTATAACCCAAATTTTGCTATTTCAAATGTATTTTGCGGAGGAAAAGTATCTCCTTATCAGACAGTGTAGATCCAAGATCAGACTGCACATTCTGTTGCACTTAGCAGCCAAAGGGTTAATACTTCTAAAAACTTTCCAGTGACAAAAAAGGACAGAAATGCTGCTTTACAAACATTTTACCATAATAGCACTGAATAAAACCAACATTCTAGAAAAAAGACCCTACAAAGAATGTCAAGGTTACATTGTCAAGAATGTCTGTGCAAAGCAGACAGTGTAGATCAAAGGTCAGATTGCATGCTTTGTGCAGTCTGATCTTGATCTACACTGGCCACGAATGCAACTGAAGAAGATATCTTTTATAAACATTGTGGGAAAAGGAGAAAATGCTGGTAACCAGCATTTTCTCCTTTTCCCACAATGTTTTCTATCCTTTCATAGTTCATCATTTGATCCATATTTCCTTCGCAATCTGCAAATGCTTTCAATTTGGACTAGTCTAAAATTTTGCCATGTGGTAAAGGGTTAAGAGAAGGTATTTGTAATCCTTTACCAAAAATTCATGGGTTTTAACGACCCCGTACAGGAAGCATTTTGAAAACATTGTGAAAAAGGGATAAAATGCTGGTAACCAGCATTTTATCCTTTCCCACAATGTTCTCTATCCTACCAAAGACAAATCTAGTCATTTTAGCCACACTTCATTTGTTGTCTGCAAATGCTTTCAATTTGGAGTTGTCGCTAGGTAAAGGGTTTAACAGATAAGAAATCTACAGAAACAGGATGGATGGATGAATAAATGAATGAAATAGATGAATGAATGGATGGATGAATGGATGGATGGATGGATGAATGGATGGATTGATGAATGGATGGATGGAAGTAGGGAGGGATGGATGGATGGGTTGGTGAGTGGGATGGATGAATTGGTGGTTGTATGAAAGTGTTTTTACACTGACCATTACTTTTTCCACATCAGGTCTCCTTATAATTTCAGCCACACTTCATTTATTGTCTACAAATGCTTTCAATTTGAAGTTGTCATCAGGTAAAGAGTTCAAGTGAAAAGAAATCTACAGAAAAAGAATGGATGGATAGTTGGGTGGATGGATGGATGGATGGATGGATGGGTTGGTGAGTGGGATGGATGGATTGATTGGTGGTTGTATGAAAGTGTTTTTACAATGGCCATCACTTTTCCCAGATCAGGTCTCCTTATCCTCCAGACTCAAGATGAAGTCCCATTCCTCTGAAATAGATTAACACAACAGTGATTGCAATATATATCCCAGGACAGGTTGTACATATCATAAACCAACAGGGAAAAGCTATTATCCAATAATACCTCTCATTCAAAATCATAGATCTAATAAGCTTGTCTGAAGAAGACCATGTAACAGAAGTGTCACTCCACTGTCCTCTGAGATTCTTTCAACTTAATATGATTTAACACTTAACCAGACAACAAACTTCTAGACTTGTCCAAATTGAAAGCATTTGTAGACAACAAGATTTATGTAATTCAAAAATTGAAAACTGTTCAGGGAAAGGTAGAAAATATTGTGGGAAAAGGAGAAAATGCTGCTTACCAGCATTTTCTCCTTTTCCCACAATGTTTTCAAAGGCAACGTCTGTTTGGGTTGTTTGAACTTGGGAAATTTTGGTTAAGGGTTAAAGACAGTGTAGCTCCTGTTTACCTTCAGTGATTGGTTGAACAGAAAGTCTAGCCCTCGTAAATAAGGCAAGGTTCTTCAAAGGTCCATCATTCTGCTTGTGATCCAGATACAGTTTTTTGAGTTCTGCCAGACTGATGTATCTCTTTAACATTCTGTCAAATTTCACATCTACCATATACCATTTAGGTTTCTCTTTTGTGGCAGAGCTGTGGAGGAGATGAGACAGTTCTATGTGAATATGAATGATGCTGCACATGAACACTTTTAATCCTAACCTCTTTACCTAATGTCAAACTTTAGACTGGTCCAAATTGAAAGTATTTGCAGATGAAAAATTTAGTGTGGTCCAAAAAACAAAAATTTGTGCCTGTTAGGGTATAAAACATGTGTGAACAGGAAAAACAAGAGGGCCATGATGGCCCTGTATCGCTCCACTGGCTAATACGTAAAATCACTACATGCCAAACATTACAATACTTGGCCAATTGGTTTTGAACATAAGACCCCTGAAACAGGACTAAAATTGGTAGCCCTAGCTCATATGGTTAGTAACAAGAAGATTTCTAAAGATTTCACTATATAAGCCCATGTAAAACTTCAGACCCCTCGGGGTGAATCAAATTCCCCCCTAGGGCTATAATTTACGCACTCTTGGTGAAGGGCCTTTAGATATAGCTACATGCGAAATTTGGTAGCCCTACGCTTTATGAATAAGTACAGGGAGATTTCTTAAGTTTTCTCTACATAAGCCCATGTAAAACTTGTGACCCCCGGGGCAGGGCCAATTTTGACCCCAGGGCTATAATTTAAGCACTCTTGGTAGAGACCCACTAGATAAAGCCACATGCAAAATTTGGTAGCCCTAGGCCTTACAGCTAGGTACAGGGAGATTTCTAAAGTTTTCCCTAAATAAGCCCATGTAAAACTTGTGACCCCCGGGGTGGGGTCAAATTTGACCCAAGGGCTATAATTTGGGCACTCTTGGTAGAGGCCCACTAGATAAAGCCACATGCAAAATTTGGTAGCCCTAGGCCCCATGGCTAGGTCAAAGAAGAATTTTAAAGTTCTCCCTATATAAGCCCATGTAAAACTTGTTATATAAGCCCATGTAAAACTTGTTACCCCCGGGCAGGGCCTAATTTGACCCCAGGGCTATAATTTGAACAAACTTGGCAGAGGTCCACTAGATAAAGCTACATGCCAAATTTGGTAGCTCTAGGCCCTATGGCTAGGTAGAAGAGGAATTTTAAAGTTCTCCCTAAATAAGCCCATGTAAAACTTGTGACCCCCGGGGCGGGGCCAATTTTGACCCCAGGGCTATAAATTGAAGAAACTTGGTAGAGGTCCACTAGATAAAGCTACATGCCAAATTTGGTAGCCCTTGGCCTTACGGTTTCAGACAAGAAGATTTTCAAAGATTTTCAAAATTTTTCAGTTTTGTTGCCATGGCAACCAGAGTTTTTGAAGGAATTAAATTCTTTCAAGAAATTCTGAAGAGGACCATGGCAGGATCATTTCTGTGAAGTTTCATCAAAATTGGATGGGTAGTTTCAGAGAAGAAGACGTTTTAAAAAAAAGTTAACGCACGGACGGACGGACGGACGGACGGACGGACGCACGACGGACAACAGGCCATGACATAAGCCCGCTGGCCTTCGGCCAGTGGAGCTAAAAACTAGTTACAAGCATTTTCTCCCTTTTCAACAATGTTGTCAAAAGCCTACTTCCTGAAGATTGTTAAGAGTCAGCTCTGGCGTAATAAATCCAAATGACATCAGTGTAGAAGTATGACCTTAATACATGTATGTTCAATTCTAGGTTGTTTTTGTCAATACTGCTTGAGCTAAATGAACAGAGTAGATCACAGATCAGACTACATGTTTTGTGCAGTCAGATATTAATCTACACTGGCTGTAAAGGCAACTATAGTTGTGAGAGGCACTTTAACCCCCCTATCAAACAATCCTAAGTTTTAACAACAATGTGGCAGAAGGCTTTTAAAAACATTGGGAATAAAAAAGAAATGATTGTAACCAGCACTTTTTTGCAACCAGCATTTCTTCTTTTTCCAACTATGTTTCCTACTCATTGATTGAGTTGTACTTAATTTTTCTTATGCAAATGCTTTGAATTCCGAAAAGTGTAAGATTTTGTTGTTTGATAAATAGTTAAAAACATGGTCATGACTCCTTATATTAACTCTTTACCAAACGACGAAATTATAGACTGGTCTACAGTGTTGTGCCTAGGCTGGGCCATCGTGGGATTCCCACAATATTTTTGAAAATGTCCCCCAAACAAGAGGGCCATGATGGCCTTGTATCGCTCCACTGGCTAATAACTAAAAAAACTAAAAGCCAAACATTACAATTCTTTGCCAATAGATTTCAAACTAGAGGACATACAATTTTTTTTCTATAAAATCCTCAAGAAAGTTATGACCCCAGGGCAAAGCCATTTTTGACCACAAAGCTATTATTACTTGAATCCTGGTGGACGTCCACAAGATAAAGCCCCATACCAGTAATACAGGTCTAGAATGTGTGGTTATAAACAAGAAGATTTTCCAAGTTTCCTCAATAAAAGGCCCTGTAAAACGAGAGACCCTGAAACAGGGCTAAATTTAGTAGTCCTAGGTCTTAAGGTTAGTAACAAGAAGATTTATAAAGTTTTCATCATAAAAGCCCATCTAGAACGTGTGACCCCTGGTGTGGGCACAAACTTGACCCCAAGGGCTATAATTTGGGCCCTCTTGGTAGAGATCAAGCTACATGCAAAATTTGGTATCCCTAGGCCAACCCCCTAGGCTAGGTACAAGTAAACTTTTAAAAGTTTTCCCTATATAAGCTCATGTAAAACTTCTGACCCCCGGGGCACGGCCAAATTTGGGCACCCTTGATAGACATTCATTAGATAAAGCTACATGCCAAATTTGGTAGCCCTAGGCCTTATAGCTAGGTATGTAAAGATTTTTAAAGTTTTCCCTATACAAGCCAATATAAGACTTCCGACCCCCGGGGCGGTGCCAAATTTGAGCCCAGGGCTACAATTTGATCACTCTTGGTAGAGGTCCAGTAGATAAAGCTACATGCCAAATGTGTTAGCCCTAGGCCCTATGACTAGGTACCAGAAGGACTTTAAAGTTTTCCCTATATAAGCCCATATAAAACTTTCGACCCTCGGGGCAGGGTCAATTTTGACCCCAGGGCTAATATTTGAAAGAACTTGGTAGAGGTCCACTCGATAAAGTTACATGCCAAATTTGGTAGCCCTAGGCCTTACCGTTTCAGACAAGAAGATTTTCAAAGGTTTTCAATATTTTTCAGTTCTGTTGCCATGGCCACCAGAGTTTTTGAAGGAATCAAATCTTTTCAAGGAATTCTAAGAGGACCATGGCAGGAATATTTCTGTGAAGTTTCATCAAAATTGGATGAGTAGTTTCAGAGGAGAAGATGTTTGAAATAAAAGTTAACACATACATGCACGCATGGATAGAATGGAAAGACAGACGGATACACGATGGACACCGGGCCATGACATAAGCCTGCTGGCCTTTAGCCAGTGGAACTAAAAACACAGTAGCGCGGGCCGTAGGTCTGATGTCTGTTGCGCTCAAGTTCTTAATTTTCAGCTATGAATTTCCTAAGTGAGGAAAGTGAGTGGGCAAATTTGACCAACATTAACAACAGTAACGAAAGTAGAGCTCTCAGAATAAATCTTGCTTTAAGTCCAAACAGAAAAATAGCAAATTTCGGGATTAGCCTGGTAAATTCACACGTTTACGAGTAAATGATTCCAATGGGTATCTGTCAGGTTTGTCGTGAGTCTGCTTTAAAACTTTCAAACCATTTGTTTGCAATGAGGGTTGTAGTAATATGCATACAAGTATACTTTACATGCATGAAGTCAAATTTATTTGAAGTGGTCTTTGTCCCCCTGTTTTACAGAATGTCTTCTAAGATTTTACCCAGGGACACTAGTGTTCCTCAGTACTTTTGGCCTAGGAACAACACTGGGTATAAACTGAAAGCATTTGCAGATGATAAAATAATTCTGACTGAAAAATTGAAATTTTGTTTAAGAAGGGTAGAAAACATTGTGGGAAAAGGAGAAAATGCTGGTTACCAGCATTTCCTCCTTTTCCCACAATGTTTTCAGAAGGCTTCTTTCTCAAGGTCGTTAAAAATCGGGATTGTACCGTAAAGGGTTGATAATGTTTAAAACAGAGTTAAAACACTAAACAATCAAACCATAACACCTTATTATCATTTTAACAACACCATCTAATATATCCAAAACAAAATATCTTGTGAAGTGATACATGAAAGGACAGACCTGTCATAATGGGGATCTTTACCATCAAACTGTGTGTGGTCAACATAGCTTTCTTTAACTACCTGAAATAGAATTGTACATCCCCAATCTGAACTACGATACAGGGAAAAATGACATCTGTTGTAACAACTGGAAAAATTTAACATCTATAAATTTTTTATTTATACAGACACACATTTTTATATTTGGGCCATTCTCTGTGGAAAGGTACCTTGATGGATCTGCAAGAAGTCACATCAACCTGGGCATGCTGATCTTTGTCAATTTTTCCTTTCAAATGGTAAATGTTCTGCTTTTCAAAGGACCATTCTCCCTTATGATTCAGTAACTTTTAAGACAACATACATTTATATGGCTTGCAACATGCGAAAAGGGGCATTCCGACATTTGCCCAACATGTCGTCTCAGATCAGCCTGCACAATCCTTGCAGGCTGATCTGAGATGGCACTTTACGACTACCTTCAGTAGACATGCGCAAAACAGAAAATTACATAAAAACGGAAAGTGTCGTTTCAGATGAGCCTGCGCGGATAGCGCAGGCTGATCCGAGACGACACTTTACACAAATGTCTAAATGCCCCTTTTCGCGTGTAGCAGGCCATATTATGCGAAGACTTGATTGGTATAATGCATTACAAAGATGCTTAAACCCCTTCCTCCCAGAATGCTGCTCATTTACTTTGCAGTTGCATGTTAGCGGTAGTTTAAAGCCTGGGTCCAGACAGTAATTTTTTAACCTTTTACCAGACGACAAAAATGTGGACTTGTCTACATTAAAAGTAGTTTCAGACTACAATTCAAACATGGTTCATATGATTGCATTTGTCTCTGACAGGGTAGAAAACAATATGGGAAAAAGGAGAAAATGCTGGTAACCAGCATTTTCTCCTTTTCCCATAATGTTTTCAAAAGGCCAGTCTCAGGGTCATAAAAACCCAGAATTGTTTGGTAAAGGTCTTATCACAGTCCTCTTTCAGGGTCTTTACAGAATCTGTAACAATACACAATTAATCTGTTATGTAACTATTGCGTCATTCTTGACAAAGTAAAGTACAGCTATATAAGAAGAAAAATTTATCAGACTGAAACCAAGGTAAGTATGCACAATGAATCAACAAAAAAAAGGACACCACATCAAAAACCTGATGAAAAACACTGTAACATGTTCCGATATTTGGGCCTATCATTTGTCAAACAATTATTTTATGTTGCTATACTTATCACCAATGTGTATATAGTAAATTCGGGAAAATTTACAGTTAAAGTATACCAAACTACTTAAAACTCTATGCTATTTTCAGAATGGCAGAAACTGTGACATTGGATCAAACTACAGCCAAGTGCAGAAGTGAACATGTCAACATGTAAAGGCAGATTTCTATCTTTTGACTTGCATGTTCGTGTGGTGTTTAATGCTGTATTTAACATTATTCAGTTTAATGGCAGTGGCCAGTACACCTATCCATGCTTTTCTGTGGTTTCCTTAACTAACCCTAGCACAATATTCTTCCCAAGAGACTGGTTCCTTTTCAAAATAACTATCATCATAACAATCATCAGAGGTGAGAGAATCCTGTGCAATTATATCATCAATCCCCGGGAAGAAATTGGCCGGGTATAGGATTCCAACCAGCAAACTCCTGGTTTCAAGCCTGCATGTTACTGATTGAGCCAATGGGTTTGGCTTTTTTCCACTTGAAAAAAGTAAACTTGTGAAATGCTTCAAACATCAGTATAGTCTGGTTAATTTTTGGTATCACACATGTAGCTCTCAATTTTTCTATTTTTCAAAAAAGGTCAGAACTATTGATATTTCTTCAAGAATGGATAGCATGGCCATCTGCATAGGCTCAAAAGGGTTGTTAAGTAAATCATTTAAAATATCTGCCCCCTTCATCTACTTTCTCCTTCTCCCAATATGTTTTCAAAAGCCTTTTTTCTTCTAAGTTGTTAGAACTTGGAATTATTTGGTATAGGGTTAAAAAGAAGTTGAGGGTGCTCATTAGAATTGTCATGAAGAGTATAAACAACAGGACCAAAAGTCCCCCTATCTGTACATCTCCCTACTTACTTTACAAACGGCAACTATTCCTGGTTCTTTAGTGTTGCTGTGATAGAAAAACACTCTGTGTCCCACCTTCATTTGATCTCTCATAAAATTTCTTGCCTGAAATCCATATTGACATTACATGTACATTATATTCAAGTAGTTTTAGCATTCCACCAAGTGAAATAAATAAAGGATTTATCTGCAGCAACCAATTATTGTGGAAAATGGATAAATATATCAACCTACAGTAACTTCATATTCTTCATTTTGCCAGCATACACTCAAGTTTGCCCTCAGAGGGTAGTTATTTCAAAGACTGACCAATAAAGACATATGTAGTCATAAAACAGGTGGGCCATGATTGCCCTGAAGTAGCTCACCTGAGCCTTTTGACCAAACCTGACAAATTTCCAATCTCTTTCAAGCTATTAAGACAGACATTCTAACAAACTTTAATTGGTATTGGACTGGTTTTTCAAAGATTTGGCCTAGTGACCCAATTTGTGACCTGATGTGACCCATTTTCGTCTGAGATACCAGCAAGATGTATATTCTGATCAACTTTCACGAGTTTTGGACTAAAAATGTGGCCTCTAGAGTGTACACAAGGTTTTCCAAAGATTTGATCTGGCCTATCTCCTCAATGTTGATAAAACTTGGATTGTTGGGTAAAGGGTTAAGAACAGTCTGGTTTTGATCTACATGGTCCATCAAACATGATAAAAGTTGTGCTTGGAACTGAACAAGTTGAGGATAGGAGAAAATGCTCTTAACTCTTAACTAAACAACATAATTTTAGGCTAGTCCAAATTGGAAGCATTTGCAGATGACAACATAAATGTGACTCAAAAATTGAAATTTGTTTTGGAAAGGGTAGAAAACATCACGGGAAAAGGAGAAAATGCTGGTACCAGCATTTTCTCCTTTTCCCACCATGTTTTCAGAAGGCTTCTTTCTCAGGGTTGTAAAAACCCAGGATTATTTGGTAAAGGGTTAAACAAATGACATAATTTTAGACTTGTCCAAATTGACAGCATTTGCAGACGAAAAATTATTGTGACCAAGAACTTTTCTTACAAGGTTTTCAAAAGGCTTTTTCATCAGGGCCATTAAAACTCGGGATTGTGTGGTATAGGGTTATTTCCTTTACTGCTAAATAAATTACATGTAGTTGCAGTTTCTCAAAGGATAAAAAAGCAGTTCCGATACAAGATCAAGAGACAATTCATTCATGATTAAGAATAAAGCAGTGGACAGTGCAGTCTGATTTTGATCTACACTGTCCATAAAAGCTTCTGGTGTTGTCTATGGTATGGAAAGAGTTAACTGCCATTTTTTCCTTTTCCCATGATGTTTTCTACCCATTCCATGACAAATCACAACATTTGAGCCACACTTTGCTTTTAGTATACAAATGCTTCAAAGTAGACGAGTCTAAACTTTTATTGTGATAAAAAGTTGACAAAATTTGAGACTTATCAAAATAAGAAGGAAATGCAGAGGACAAAATAAGAATGTAGCTCAAAATGATAAGATTTACTGTTGAGAGAACGAACAGAAGATATTCCGGGGAAAAGCGATTGTGTGATACAGAGTCAACCAAACAAGCAGCGAGCATACCTTCAATTGTTTATTTACAGAAACTATAGATAAAGCTCAGACTGCATTTTGATGATTTAATAATTATGCTTTTAATGTAAATGCATCTTTCTTTATCCCGCAACAAGCATTTTCTTTTTATTTTTTAACAAAATGATATCACATGACTGTATTTCATCCTTTCCCAAATGACAAATCTAAGACTTGTCCAAACTGAAAGTATCTGCTGACAACAAACTCAAAATTCATAAAAATGAACTTATGTTCTCTGATGGATTAGAAAACATTGTGGGCATAGGAGAAAATGCTGGTTACCAGCTTTTTCTCCCTTTTCCCACAATGTTTCCAAAACCTTCTTCCTGAAGATCGTCAAATCTCATGTTTATATGGTAAAGGGCTTACCCTTGTTCATTTTGTCTATCCTTTTCTTACACTGATATTTCCCAAGTTGTCTTCTGCAAGTCTTTTTGCAGACGGCAAAACAAATGGGGCTCAAATAATGGGATATTCCATTGAAAAGGTAGAAAACATTGTTGGAGAAGGAGATAATGCTGTTTCTCCTTTTCCTACAATGTTTTCAAAAGGCTTATCTCCTCAAAAGTTGTTAAAACTTGGTTTTGTTGTGTAGAGTAAAAGCAACTACTACAATTCTTGAACATGTTTGCATGTCACATTATCCACACTAGAAGTGCAAATACTTGTCAATGAGTATATTACTCACCAGAGGCCTCTGAAGCTATATTCCTCTATCATGAAACACTCATATTTTCATTGCTCTAGCATCAGACACTGTTACAAAAAATAGCACATTTGCGCATAGCCTCGATATTGTATGTTATTGTATACAATATTGAGGTGATGACAGTGTGCTATTTTCAGTAACAGTGTCCCATGATTGACGTTTGAAAATTTCAGTGTTCTGTGATAGACCGATGGAAATTTAATGGCCTATCGTTGCACATTGTTATTCATACCTGATAATTTCTCACCCCATCCCAACATGCAGTTTGTTCAGGACAGGCTTTAAGATCCTCTATACCAAACTGTAATGATAAAAACATGGCAAACAAATTTGGATTCATCCCTATACAACTGGAGTTCATGCACAACTTAGTTTTGCCTTCAATATTTCAGATTTCAGTATTGAATTTAAGAACACACAATGATTCTCAATTAATTAACTCTTTACCACACAACAAAATTTCAGACTTATTGAAATTGTATGTATTTGCAGAAAGACGAATGTGACTCAAATCATGCCATTGGCTGTGAAAGGATAAAAAACATTGTGGGAAGGAGAAAATGCTGGTTACCAGCATTTTCTCCTTTTCCCACATTGTTTTCAAGCAGCTTATTGCTTTGGGTCGTTAAAACTTGGGCTTGTGTGGTAAAGGGTTAAATCATTTTCAAATTAGTCAAGTCACCCATCATGTTATTGTAAATTTCTTTGAGAATCTTATTTTTGTATAATTGCAAATCTAAGAATGGAAAATGGAAATGTTCAAATAATGTTGCTTTTTTTAACTCATTTACTGTAAAATGAATTAAATAAGTACATCCAGTTGATAGGAAGAATCCAAGTATTGTGAGTTCAAAGTCCATTTCATTGAAAGATCTAAATGCACTGCTCTGTGCAAGTGATCCTTCCTTTCACTGTTCTTAAGTCATTCTTAACAGCCAAAGGGTTTGATTAGAAAATTACTCTAAAACTCAGTAAGATGAAAATATTGGACATAAGTGAGACAAAAAGTGAACAGTTGATCAATAGCAAAGCAATAAAATGGAGGTATTGTGTGTAAAAAGAGACTGATAGGTCTTTGCCATGCTCTGTGAAAAGGGGGTTCAATACATCTGTAAAAAATTTTGCCCAAAGCCAGCCTGCGCAGTCTGGGCAGGCTCACCTTGGTCAAAACTTTTTGCTATTTGTAAATTAAAGGCATGTCCAAGGACCATTCTATCTCATGATTCAGTAGGTTGTTAGACAAAATCTATAATTATTTATGGTTATACCATGACATCATTGGTATAAAGCATCACAGAAATGCATTAAACCCCCTTTTGCCAGACCATGGCTCATACTATCTTAATTGTAAAAAGGGCCTTTTATGTTTTATTCTGCTTATTCAATCAAAAATATCAAATGATGCTTGTCATGTGACTGTTTATTATCTTCACCTTGCATTTTAGGTGATGCAAAGAACATTGTGTCAAATTATTCTACACCAGAATACTATAACAACAATCTAGGTCATGAGGACTCAACACCCAATCACTAGATGATTTCATGGTTTGATATAAAGAGTAAAGTGGAATGTTTTCAAAGACAATACAAATGAAAAATCAGTATGATTTTATGTGCATACAGTCTAAGCATTTAAATGAAAAGGATTGCTGAAAAAAATCATTATGGTAGATAAGATCCCCACTGTTGTAATTGTAAGTAGAATTCTATTTTTAAATGTGAGTATGCGAATGACTCAAGAGATAATCTTTCCTTACTTGCACTTTTGTTTACGATTTTGACCTTATGCAGTCTTCTTCTGACAAAAATTTGTTTATTATGACAAATCTCTGCAACTTTTCTATCCTCTTGGGCCATAAATATTGGTAATGTAATATACTTTAAAATACAGCAACAACATTACTAATAACTGCAACATTTGCAGTTTTTTTAAATGTTTGCCTCCTTTAATTCTGCAGGTAAAACAGAGGTAAACTGCAGTATCAAGAACTATCATCACATTGTACAGCTTGCCTGGGAAAGTTATTTTGACCTATATGATCATCATGCAAAGCATAAAACAAATCAATCATATGGTTTGGAGAAAGTGAGCTCTTACAAAAACTACTGCATAAATGTAGAAGCCAACTCCAATGCCAATGATGGAAGTAGTGCAACGGCTGCCCCTGGACTCTGTCCAGGCAAGCTAAAAAGTGCTTTCATGGTACCTTCTAAATCTTCAATAAGCCTATAAATTATGTGTAAAGGTTGTTAAATACAGATATGAATGTTACTTTTTCTGTGACCATGCCAAACCCGATACTGCAGCTGACAGAATACAGGACTTGAGACAAGAGGGTTGCTGGTTCGAGTCCCCAGCTCAGCCAATTTCTTTCTGAGGATTGATGGCAGTCTTTGTGACAGTATTCATTCTTCTCTCACCCCTGATCAATGATTCGATGACAGTTATGTCGGAAAGCAGCCAGCAGCTTGAGAAAAATATTGTGCGAAGTACTGGTAAAAGAAACTCCAGGAAAGCATGGATAGGTGCACTGGCCATCGCAAAATAACTGAATTAATATTGAAAACAGCATTTTACATCACACAAACAAACAAATCCTTAGATGATGGAAGTCGCAGGATTTGTATTTTGTACCTTGACATCGACCCCCTTTTCAAATCTACTTTCTGGTTCAGACTTCATCAACCAACAACAGAACTGTGAGCTAGTCTTAGAAGTTGTTTCTTCATTCTTGTCTTTATTCTCAGTCTTCTTTTTATTCTCATGATCTCCAGTTCTCTTTGACACTGAAAATAGAGGTACAAGTAGAGTTTAACTCTTTTCCAAACAGCAAAATTTTATGTGTTCAAATCAAAGATAATTATAGGCAACGAAATAAATGTAATTCAAATGTTAAAATTTTCCTTGGAAGGTTGGAAAACATTGTGGTAAAGAAAGAATGATGGTTATCAGCAGTTTCTCCTTTTGCCACAATGTTTTCAAAAACCTTCTTCAGAGTTCTTAAAACTCAGGATAGGTTGGTAGAAAGTTAAACTAGAACTAAGCCAATGCACACTGTAGGAGTGAGATTTTCTATCTTTTTATTGTAAATTGTGTGTGATTGTAAGTAACCGCAAAAACTAAGTTTGCCGTAATTCCTACAAGGTATATGTTCTAGTTCTTTATAAACATGAAAAAGTATGAACCTCACAGTGATTCAGTCAAAAAAAAAATTGAATATCAACATTTATCTAATGGTCAATAACTTAAGGAGTAAAGTCATGTTATGCACTATTAGAGTAGATGACTTATATGTTTTCTTATGGAAATCAGTACTTTTCTGTCAAAGCAAATATCCCCACGATGTGAACAACAAAAATCATGTTTCTTGGTGCCAAGGGAACTAGCATTAATTAGTGAATACATACTGGAATAAAGTCCTCTTTAGCGATTAATGTCAGGAAAAAGGTAGTTATAGGCCAGGATTCACAGGTTAGTGTTTTGGGAAAGAAGCTGACCAAATGCATGTCTGCCTTCACGTTATAGGATAAGTTGGATGATCTGGGGTTGCAATACTTTTCATCACAAGCAAAATGTAAAATAAACATTAACTTGCAAGCACTAGTTCACTTTCTTCAAAGCCTGCAAAACTTTCAGGCTTTGCTCAGCGTTACTCAGTAAAGGCTTTAAATAGGCTTTGTCTATATTAAAAACATTAACGGTAAATAACTCTTACATATTAATGGACTCAAAGCCAAGCATGCAGACAGAAAAATACAAGGAAGCAAGGAAGAGTTGCTTAAATATTAGTAATAAGATACAGGGCCGAAATTGTAATGGGCCGCAAAGTGCGTTAATCTGCTGGCATGTTTGCGGCAAATAGGTCCGCAGATTAAACGGGTACACTAAAAATCATAAAGACCAAAATATATCAGAAAAGAAAAGGGTCTTTAAGAGCTAAAAGCTTTCCCTTGGCTTCTGTACAATGAATTACAGTTAGTAAATTAAATACAAAATAAATTTATTTGTACTACAATCATCTTCTCTTTTCCTTTTTGGCATTGTGACATTAGTTCCCGCGCTTTTTCCTCCCAACAGCCGGTGCACACATTATAAACACGAATCATAACGAATACTAATCTTGGTCAAGGCCGTTTTAACTACTCCCGTTGTCGTTGTCTGCGCATGTCATATTCTTCAAAGATTCGACCTGTCTGCTATGACGCATCACCCATCCCCTACCTGGGAAAAGTAGGGCTTATTCCGAAGCTATTAGCCTATTACCCAAGCATGTAGGGGCTGTTTTGATGAATGGCCGATGCATAAGTTACATGCTAGCCGATCATAGCTGAATGAATCGCGCCAGGAAGCGTTTTATTAAGTAAACGTTTATTTCATTTTGAAATTCAAAGTAACGGTTGTTGTTTTGAAAAGTAGTCCGGTTCTGTACCCAGAATGCCCAAATTAGATAGATGTGTATTTGTAGAATGCCATCTAGTGGGAGACAATGTAACTACTCCGTATCATGCTCTCCGTAAAATCGCGGTCTGCTATTGATCTTCGGCAGCTATATGTTTATCGCTTTCATTATTATTACTGTCATTTTTGATAAATTAACGTCCGAAAGATAGAAAGGAAAAAATGAACGGACTGAAACCCAGGCTAAACGAATACATGTTAATCTATACAGTACAGATACCTGAAACCCCAAACCATCTTTAAAGAACAAATCACGTGGTATCTTTACAGCGAAAGGAAACCAGGGATCTTATACATTGTGTATATACGATCCCTGAGGAAACAGCCTTCGTGAAAATAATTCATACCTTTTAGAGACGGTAGATTTTTTAGGTAAATCTGTTGCACGGTCTTAGAGAAAGTTTGTACTTTCCTGTCTTTACCGAACAATCTAGCGTTATTTTTAAACGACCATGAAGAACAATGCTTTTGAAAACATTGTGGAAATAAGAGAGAAGCTGTTTACTAATGGTACAGCATTTTCTCCTCCTTAAACTATGGTGGCATATTTCTGCCACGAGATACAAGATAGCTATCATGATAATTTTAGAAAACTATAGCGATAAATTAAAGTTTCCTGGAAATTTTATCCAGAAAGTGAAAAGTTTCCTGAAAAAAATATCACTATAAACTTAATATTTTAACGCAAAATTTCTCAATTGTGCACGAAGCTGACATTCGAGATAAAGTTATCGTGATGGTTCTATCCGTTGCTCGATATCTATAAATAGAAAATTCATCGTTTGGATTAACTCGATAATTTTTGACCTCACAAGATTGCAGTAAGTACAAATTCGAACTATTAACAATTGTAGCTTAACTGGTAAATTTTGACAAGACTCGAAATGAACAGAAGTCTGTAAAATCACAAAGACGACTCGAAATGCCTTCCACGAACAACTTTAAAACCATTCAGGGAAAAGGAGAATTCCTAAGGTTGTCGACGAAGCTGTTCCGAAACCGTATCTAATTACAGATCTATACCGTGAATGTCAGTAGTGGGCACGAAAGCACAAAAATATCATGATAACAGTTAGAATTATTGCGATATTTTTATCGTGAAAATTTTTATTATCTAGATAATAATTCCAGGAAACTTTGTTTTATCACGATAGTTCTCTTAAATTATCGCAAGAGCTATCTCGTATCTCGCGGCAGAAATATGCCACCATATTAAACAGTTGTTTTTTACCCCTTTAAAACGAAATTCTGTTGCCCGAGAGTTAATTTCATCATTTTGAGAGTAGATGTATCTTAATCTAGATCTAATTTCGTTAACTTTGATTTCAGGCTTGAACCTCTCCCCTCTCTCTCCCTGTTTGACTGTCTGTTCGAAATAGATCTACTAGATCTGTATGTAACGAATAAGGAATTTCATACAGTTTGCATGTTAGATACAGCTTCGGTATGATCTCAAAAGCTTCAAATTGTGAGCACAACGTTCCGAATAAAAGTAGACTAGAGTACGTAGCAGCCTAGTTGGTACTATGAATACTGTGATTTTGAATGACAGAAATTTTGTGTTCATTTATACAAATCTAGATCTAATACGAAATTAAAATCATATACCACAGTCTGCATTTCTGTGTGGTCGAATCAGGTCGAGTTGCGTGTATATACTAGCTGTGCGTATCGGATGAGACTAAAGGTTGAATCTGACCATCCAACACGTGCGCAACGAGACTTGATGAAGCAAATTTCTGTTCATTTAATATATCGCACTGAATCGAAGCACAGTCCAACCTGCCCATGTATGTAGAACAAATATACTAGATAGCCCGGCAGCATGTTATTAACGATCTTAAAATACAAGTTAACTAAATTTCGTACTTATCTAAATAGATCTATATAGCCATCTTGGTAGACTTGGCCTTGGTCTAAGCAGGGATCTTATATACATGTGTATATACGATCCCTGGTCTAAGCGGTAAAAAAATTTTAATCACTCGATCAGGACTTTCACGGTCTCCTTTTACGATTTATACGAATCTGTGGCAAAGCACTGATAAAAGATCCCTCTTTTTTTTTTTAAAAAAAAATTCTGAATCTAGATAGATTTTAAACGGAAAAAAAAATATCGAACTGCAACACAGGCTAGGGCAGACTGTACTTCTGCAGCCTGCTACTGTCGATGTCCGCACTCGTCATAACTCGGCAGATTCCGTAGCTACATCTACGGATCCACTCGTCACAACTCGGCCGATTCCGTACCTACATCTAACCCGAGTATGCCGAATGCCACGGATCGGCCGACATCATTCAGCAAATCTCGGGTGAGTATATACGGAATCGGCCGAGATGTGACGAGTGACCCGAGATTTGCCGAATGTGTTTGTCCGGTGTCTATCATTGTTATAATAAATTCATTGTTGCAGTCAGATCGTGCAGATTTATACACTTGCTAATAAATACCAAAATTTTATTTTTTTGGTATTCATCTATACGTCAAGGATTGCAGAATTTGCCCAAGGAATCTTCATACTTTCTTCACTGCGGGACTGTTTTGTTTACAAATGGTGACCGGTGTATACATGTTATCCCATGTAGAAGTTTAGAAAAAATGACTGACGCATTTGGTGCAGTTACTTGGTGGGGGTTTAGCCCAGCGATTGATCTCCAAGACGATGGTATATTTTTTGGAATTTATTCCGTGTAAATTTCCCACCTATTCCTTTTATGAAACAGACATAAATACGTGTACATTCCCATTGTAAGGCGGACCGACTAGTTTTTGAGGGACTTATGCCCTTTTCTCATATTTTCGTGAACCTAACTGGTATTTTCATGCCATCAAAGAGGCAAACAAGGCATAGATTTAATTTAGGCACATTAATAGACAGGGAAAGTGTCAGAAATCATTTTTAGACAAGGGAAAGTACACTTATTTTTCATGGCGAAATCATCCTAAAAATACATTTGATCACTACCAGAAATTGTCCAGACGGCTTCACATAACTTCATGAATCATTCTTGAAAATCACAGAGTCATTCCAAATGTAGTCAAATGACGTCATACAGGGATATTCCTAAAGGTCACAGCCTCTACACATATCACAGATGCATTTTCTGTGTTGTACTTTGAAATCATGGCCACTTACTGTAAATAGATGTTGTGATGTACAAACAACTGATGAATTATGGGGGAAAAGATTGTTTTCGATGAAATGTGACCTTTTTAATTGTAATTTTGTTTTTGACCCATTTCTTTGGCGTAGAGAGCTTCTCTGTAATGTTTATGTCTGTAAATGTTTTCACAGGAGCTACAAAAAAAGAGTGAGCAAAAGATATTGATGGCAAACATAAATTCACGAAGATATGAGAATTTACAAAGTAATGAGAATCAACAATAATTGACAATTTAAGTTTGAATGAAGTACTGATTGCAGAAACATTCACTATCCAAAAATTCAATGTTAACCTGCATGACTGAGAAAGTGGATCACCTTGGATTAAATGCTTAAATACAAGTAATGTGTTGTGGGCCAATTAGAAAAATCATATTTCTTGCACAATTTTAATGGAACATTCTAATATGACGCGTGAATTCTGCTCTATAAACACAGTGCAACGAAAGCGTGGTACTACGTTATTCTATGTAGAGTGACATCATTCTAAATAGAGTGATGTCATTCTGTATAAAGTAAGTAAGTAAGTTATTCAGTGGAATATAATCTGCATCAGCATTTTTACTATAAGTATCAACTTGTTTTCCTTTCATTAACAGTTGGTCATGTTAGAATCGAAATAATCTTCTTTCTATCGTGGTTTATCGTTCAATAAACCATCTTGTGAGTTATGAGGTGCAATGAATAAACCACTCAGGCTATCACCCTTGTGGATTATTTATTGTGCCTCATAACTCACAACTGTGGTTTATTGAACAATAAACCACAATAGAAAGAAGATTATTTCTTAATTAGATGAATGTTGGTCTCATTGACATCTTTGTTTTCTCAAAGAGACACAGGATAAAGTAAGTAACTCAGGGCTATTAGTGCCTTCTGTTTTATTTTTTGTAGGTGCTCTGTTAGATCTGAAGAATTTAAAGTTGGATGATACTTGTTCAGGTTTGCACTCTTTGTTATCAAAATTGAATATTTTGTTGAGATAGATGAAAAATTAAAAACATAAATTGTCTAATCTAAAATATTGCTTCAGTTTATCAGCTCCACTTTCTGACGGTAGGGTAGCTTATGTCAAGGCCCTGTGTCAGACGTGGGCGCATGCTTCTGTCCTTCCATCTGACTGTTCAGGGGACCATAAATCTGAATCTGGCGATATGAAGGTGAGTGTAACTGTTGAACTGGGATTTTTTCTTTTCCAGGGTTAAATATTGAAAATTGGAGAATGTCATCCAACCCTTTATTCATTTTCCATTTAATATGAAGCTCATTTGAAGCAAGATTCTGAATGATATAGCAGAAATAAATTTTTTCCCAGAGCAAAGGTGATCTAGTTATGTCATTTTGATGGTATGCGAACAATTTGGATTCCTGTTCGTAAAGTTTCCGAGTATGTATTTATGCTGTAACATTCAGAATCTGGCTTCATATGAGCCTCATATTTACTGGAAAATAAGTAAACGGTTGCATGACATTCTCCAATTTTCGATATTTGACCCTGGAACAGAAAAAAATTCAGTTCATCTGTTACATTCACCTTCACATCTCCAGAATCATGATCTCCTAATGTTCACAGAATGTCCCCTAAAAACTGTATTTTTCTTTTGACAACACAGTGTTGTGATTCAGGAGATAAGTGGCCATATTTTATGTCACACATCTTCTCAGAAACTACATATGGTATCCAGTTTTGTTGAAACTATACAGAAATGGTCCTACCATTATGCTCTTTAGGATTCCTGCAAAGTATTTGATTCTCTAGAGTCTGGCAGCCATGGCAACAAAACTGAAAATATTGAAAATGTTTGAAAATCTTCACCAAAGTGGCAGGCTGGCATTTTTGAATTGGTCTCTACAAATTGGTCTAAACAATCCCTTTGAGACCTCTTCGAGATTTCTTCATGTAATTTTGAACCAGGAAAGAATTTGGCTTCTGTGGACATTGCTTATTCCTTTGCCACAATATCCTGAGTTTTAACAATCCTAAAGAGAAGACTCTTGAAAACATTGTAGAAAAAATGCTGGTAATCAGCATTTTCTTCTTTTCCTACAATGTTCTCTACCCTATGAATGACAATTTCATCATTTGAGTAATATTAGATTGTTGTTTGCAAATGCTTACAATTTGGATTAGGCTACACTTTTGTTGTGTTCTGTAGAGTTTATTATAATGTTTCATAACAAACTACATGTATGGTTAAGCTTAAATTGATGATCAAGGAATATAACCCCTGCTATACGTGATGCATTGTTTGTTACCATTGATCTCCCTTGAATATCAAAACTCAACTGATTTAATCGGAAGCTAGCAGGTGCATGTCTCTGTCAATGCCAAAATGTGTATGGCACATTTGTTTATGAGGCATCATGGCAATACAGGATGATCATGGTCATACTCGCCCATCATAGCTCTCTTGTTTCATTTGAAAATGGTGCTTAACTAGTGACATTGCACCAGGGGGGATATCTGTTGGCCTGCAACAGTTCTGGATTTTTTTATTTCAACTTGCAGACTGTGTGAAGATTTTACTGGTTGGAGCAGGAGATCTACGCCATGTATTACTCACTATTGCTAAATCTTACAGGCACAAGAAGAAAAAAATCCATGTAAGTTTACCCTTTACCACATTATCCAGAGTATTAACGATCCTAAAAATTAAGGCATTCGAAAACATTGTGGACAAAAAGGAAAAGGCTGGTCAACCTTGTGTCTGCTCTAGAGTCCATATTTTCATATATTGCTCTGATAAGATGGGATTTAATCATTTAATGCATCTCTGTGAACTGTTATACAGAGCTGTTCATCACATAATTCTTGATTCATGAAATCAATTTTGCCTAACAATCAACTGAATCATGAGGTAGACTGCTCCTCTTTGACCTACAGAAAATTTACGAATAGTAAATAGTTATCACCCAGGTCAACCTGAACTATTCAGACTGATACAGGTAGATACTTTTTAACCGATGCATTAAACCCTTTTTCACAGAGCATGACTCATATATTAAAACCATAAATTATCCAGCCCCCATGTTTCTAATAAGTTATCTTAGTGATAGGGATGCAAAATTGATTTTTGAATTTATGTGATGCCTGTAGATTGATTGTTATTGATTGTAATGGAGTATTGACATATCAATCTATAACTGAAAAAATATGACTTTTACACTCCTTAGAGTCCACAGCTTTGAAGAAAATTGTTGAAAAAGGGGTAATTATGATACTCCTGATAGGATGATATTCCTTTTCTTCCAGAACTGTGGTTACCAGTATTTTGTCCTTCCCCCACAATGTTTTCAAAACCTCCTTCCCCAAGGAAGTAAAACCCAGGATTGTTGGGTGAAAGTACCTGTCACACCTTGCCAGATAGTAAAAACAGACATCTAACAGAGAATATAAATTGCAAAATCATAATTTTCTGCTTCAACTTTTCTATCCATGTGACGTACATCTGTTTATGCAGCACTCCGGCAAGATGAGACAAATAAATAGGATCAGACATAAGTTGGCAATTGACAACAGATTTTATTAAACAAGTCTAGGAAAAATGTTATGAAGCAAGGTTCTGGCGAGCTTAATGACATTTTTGTAGACAAGTGTAATAAAACACTATTGCAAATGCTAACTGCTGTCAATTCTTTTTCTCACATAACAATGTTGGAAAAAATATAGGTCAAATTTCACAATGATCATACATACTGTCCACAAACTAAACCTGATTCACTTCTCTGAAACTAGTATAAAATGATGTCAGATATGATGTCATAATGCTTATCTCAAATGTATATTAAGATAAAAAAAAAATCATAATGGTATATTACTCTCAAACAAGAAATATATTTAAAAAATACAGATGGTGTAAGAGATACTGTAATATGAACGTTAAAACTCTTCTGTGGCTCAATATGAAGTAAAATAATGACAAGTAACCTCATGAGCTAATGCCTCTTTTTCCTCACTGTTTTTCATTTTGTTGAAAAGTAGTATTGCGTTATTGGGTAATGCTTATGAATATATTAAATGTCCAAATAGCACAACAAAAGAATCATTCTTTATTACATTATTTTGCTATGGTATGAATCAAGGCCCCGGGTTATCGACTAGCAGTAGCATTGCTTGATAATAGTGGTTTCATAAACATGTGAGCAAATGTGCAAGCAGGGGCCCGCCATATAAACATGAGCACATTTTTGACTGATCGCAAATTACCACCTATTCATTCTTTATTTGTACCAAGAAGTAGGTCAAAACCAGTGCATTCAGCTATGCCGAAAAAGGGAGGTCATGTTATAAAGTAACAGGTCACCTGAACATAAAAGTTCCAGGGCTAATTCTTGGCCAGACTGAGAGTTTTGAAGTTAAGCCTTGGTCCAAGAAGCAAATGAACAGAGTTGTTTTCATTTTCAGTTTTATATTCTTGAGAATAACCTAGAGCTCTATGCCAGAAATATGTTGTTTTTAACCTTGATGCTTGAACCACAAAGCAGGATGGGTCTGCAAGGTAAGTGTAATCCATTCATGAAATAATATCATTATTATAATTATATTGAAAGGCAAAGCCTTTTCCCTTTACCAAACAATCTAGAGTTTTAATGACGGTAAAAAAGAAGAATTTTGAATACATTGTAGAAGAAGGAGAAAATGCTGGTAACCAGCATTTTGTGTTTTTCCAGCCATATTTTCTACCCTTCAAACAAATTTCAATACTTGAGTAACATTTATTTTGTTGTCTGCAAATGTATGAAAAGATACTCATTATGTCAGTGAAATACACTTTAATTTTCTAAATGCCCAGTTACTGACTGGTATTTGGAGGAATATGCCAAAGTTACTTGACAAGATTTGTTCGAGGGATTAGACTAGTACTACTCTTCTTACTATCATTATTATCATAAATGTCATTTGGTTCTTTTTTTATTTTGGATTACTGAGTTGACTTTTTACTCTATAAGTCATTAGTACTGGCAAAACTTCCTAAATAGCACCGGGACATAATCCTGGTATTTAGAAATGATGGTATGTTCAACTATAACCTTTGAAATGAAAGTTTTTTGGTGTTATTTCTTTAATTTTGTGTCATGGAAAAAGTTAAATGTCTGTCATGTTTAATTATATTTGAAAAAATATATCATATTGTATTTTCCTAAGTCTGTTTCAACAGTAGTTGAGTAATTATCTTTGACTATATTTTTTGACTATTTCAGAGAAAACAGAATTATTTTTGGAGTTATATGGAAACATCTTGGTAAGGAAGCAGTCTGAGGAGTACGTAGAAAAAATGGCCAATGAATTTATCAAGTGAGTTAACTATACAAATGGAGTATCTATTGTTTGCATTGCCAAAAAGATACACCCTTAACCCTTTGCCAAACATTCCAAACTTTTAACAATGACCTGAGATAGAAGACTTTCGAAAACATTGTGGGAAAAGGAGAAAATGCTGGTAACCAGCATTTTCTCCTTTTCCCCACAATGTTTTCTACTCTTTCAAAGATTAATATAATCATTTGGGCCACTTGAGCCACACTTGTTTTATCATCTGCAAATGCTTTCAATGTAGAGGAGTCTTAAAATTTGGTAATCTGATAAAGGATTAAAGCATCGTACTCATTTTGCTTTATTTTAACCCTCAACCAAACAATCCTGTGTTTTGACATCTGTAAGAAGAAGACTTTGGAAAATATTTTTTGGAAAGAAATGAGAAACTGCTAGAAACCACCATTTTCTTCCTTTCCCATGATGTTCTATCCTTTCAAATACAAAACTGGTCTTTTTCAGACACCTTTGATTTGTCATCTGTTTTTTTTTTTTATTTTTTGATACAGAGGGGTCTATCTCTTTGATGATTTATTAAGCGTTAAAGATGTTTCACCTTGAATTTGAATATTTTCTGTTGATTTGTTTTTTAAATAAAAACTGTTTTATGATACACTGCATAATTATATTGCATAAGGGAAGTTTCTTGATATTTATTTCAGCACATTACTCCCTGCATATGACATTTTTAGCTTGCCTGGTTTTGGAGAAAATGTTGCAGTAATGTCATAGTTCTGGCATTGTCTTTGCATCGTCTGCGTTGGGCAAAAGCTTTGACATTTTATAATATCTCTGTAATTACTGAAGATAATTACTTCAAACTTGACCAAGTTGTTAAGTATCGTAAAGGAAACTTTGCAACAAGTGCAGGTAACTATATCAAAGTATTTCTGAAACAGCAGCCGAGCATTGGCACCCGCATGCCATTGTCTTGTTTTGTCTTGTGTCAGACCACTGTTGAAAAACACTGTGACAAAGAAAATGCTTATTATGAATATTTTGTCCTTTTTATAATGTTTTCATTTGAATTTCATGTATTAGATACAGGATCTTACATGGGTGCTTATGTATTATCATTTTTATTAAACAGTTGACCAACATCATATGGTTAGAGCATTGGCAAGCCTTGTATTAATTTAACCAATTTTTGAAATAAAAATAATAAATACACAAACAGATGTGAGATTCTATTTATCACTTCAACATATAACAAACAAACAAAGCCTATATACTATTTACGGGTCCATGTTTACAGTTGTAATTTGGTTTGCAATGTATACCGTACATAGCCCACACAAGAAGATAGATCTGTAACAGTTACATGGAAAGTGGAATGAAAGAGCTTTTTGACAGATTATATTGAAATATTTGCACAATGCTGTTGATTTAAAATGACTTTTATGGTATTTCTTGTTGATGTAAAACATGAAAATCTCGACACTTTCCACTGGTATACATCTTAGCAGCAATCACATCATTTTCCTGTGAAATGGCAAATAAGTACAAAATTTGGCACTTTGTGGCTGGTTTTGCAAGATTGACACGCTTATACATGTAACTACATATCAACTGAAACTGCGAACCAAAAAATGATAATAGTACATGTATTAGTGTATTAAATTATCAAAGTATAAGTCATTGGTTTAACTTTTCATGAAACAAAATAGTTTTGGGCTGCTTCAAAATGAAAGTATTTGCATCCTCAGGGTTGTTAAAGGTTGGGATAGTGTGGTAAAGCCTTTATACACTGCTTGAGGACTTCATGTGATAAAGTTTGATTACTTTTGATTATATGTGTTTTACAAGTAATTTTTCCATATCATCAACTGTAAATTTATTACTGGAGGTTATGCATTTATGTTACTCTAGGCCTTGTGAAATGAAAAAGACAAGACTGAACAATTACTTTTTTCTTTTATTATCATTTTGAATACAATGAAATTGAATATCATGTCTGTCCATTGCTTATTCCAGGATGGTCACTGATTTTGATTACCTTGCCAAAATGTTACCTGTCCTTGATCTCAGTTTGTTAAAGGTATGTAGATCCTTTCTCCCTTTATTTCTTTCTCACAGTTTTAGCTGATGGAAGAAGTACCGGTAGTTCAGACCTGCTTTAGTACAGGTTTTATGAAACCATTACCAAATGATTTTGTTTTTTTTTTTACAACCCTAAGGCTGAAGGCTTTTGAAAATATTGCAGGCAAAGATGAAAATTGGTAGCCACCTTTTTCTCTTTTTCCAAAAATATTTGCTACCCTTTCAGAGACCAATCCCACCACTTGCACCACGTTTGAATGATCAGTTACATACTCTAGGCTAAATGATTAGTGAAGAGTAAGCTTTAAAACTGACTGTAAAATAAACAGAACAAAGATATTCTAGTGACAGCAGAAAAGACCTTGGTGGAAATTTTTTCCAAAAGATCAGGAAAGATCCAAGATCAGACTGCAAGTTCTCAGTGGTCTTATCTTGATATACACTGTCCATTTGGTGAAATATGCCAGTAGTTAGTATCGTCAATGGAATAGAATTTGCAATGTTTTCTGTTAGATGCATTTATGTTTACTCTTTCACTTCTATATAAATGGATTCAACATTTGTTGAGGTCTAATAGTATGTTATTGTTGCTTTTGAAGATGATTTTGGTCAAAGATTAGTATCAGGTAGCAGATGGTGTAGATCATGACTAGGATTCTAGAGGAATCACTAATCATTTGTGCATTGTAGATTTAGAGTATCTATCTGTTTCACAGAATTTGTAGTCTTATCTTTTAAGCATACTGTCAGATATTTTGTGAAATATTGTTTCTACTGGAAGCCTTGAAGTATCCAGGTCTTTCTTTCTGATAGACAAGATTCGTTTTACGAAACTGTTTCTCGTAGAGTAGGCCTGATAAGTCATTTAATTTAAAACTGATTCTAGAGACTTGTGAATCCGACATATAACATTTTAATAACTTCTTGGCTTTGTACCATATTATATAGAATTTATTGTTATTTGCAGTTTAAGGAGAGAGATTTCCTTGAGGCAATTTTCAAGTTTTGGAGAAACCCTGAAGTCACAAATATTTTTGAGGTCTCCAACTACTGGTGAGGAAAACATTTGAATATACATATTTGTAGATGAGTTTAAAGTAAGGTTATGTCAGTATCACTTAAAATGCAAATTGCTTATCCATTTATTGTTGTCTAGGGGGGGAATCAATTTATTTTCTAGTTATCATTGTTTGTCTGTTTGTTTTGTGCTACAGATTTTTTTCTCGGGTTTGTCACACATTTGCCTGTTTAATTGTGTAAGTTGAAAAAAAAAAAAAACCTGAATTAATTCATACATTTATATCATTCTGTATGATAGGGATTTAAGACAGAGGAAGTATTTAGGAAACAGATATGATACAAGACCTAATGTGTTTGACTGGGATTATCAGATGAGATTATCACAAAGGGAGGTAAGTTTTGTGCCAATGAAGTTTTCTGACTTGCACAGTAACTTGTAATTACATACATACAGTTAGCCATTTTCGTCTTGGACAAAAAAAAAAAAAAAAACCTTTTTAAACTTTGAAAAAAGAGAAATTGTTCTTTGCAAACAAGTTGTTGAAAACAATATGACAGCTAGAGACTGCTCATTATGAAAGATACATTACTACAGATAAAATGAAGTGCATAAAAATGATGTATTTAAATCATTAATATGTAAATGAGAAATTCGATACAATCTATCCTCTGTCTATCCATTGCTAAAGACACTAGCACTAAAGTGCTACTTAAAGCAGCCCTTATTACAAGTCCACAAATCAAGTTTTTAATATAATAAAGTGTGCATTAAAAGGGATGTACATTTAGATGGTACTAAATAGCAATGTACATTTAGATGGTGCTAAATAGCTATGTACATTTAGATGGTACTAAAAGGCCATGTAGATTTAGACTGTGCTAGGTAGTTATGTACATTTAGATGGTACATGAAAAGCTGTGAAGATTTAGATGGTGCTAAACAGCCTTTCGCATTTACATGGTACAAACTAGCCATGTACATTTAGATAGTACCAAATAGCAATGTATATTTAGATGGTGCCAAATAGCAATGTATATTTAGATGGTGCCCAATAGCAATTTAGATGGTGCTAAATGGCTATGTACATTTGGACAGTACTAAAAAGCATTGAACATTTAGATGGTAGTAAAAAGCCATGTACTTTTAGATGGTACTAAATAGCCATGTACCTTTAGATGGTACTGAATACACATACCTATGTACTTTCAGATGACATTATGTAGACACCGACATTTAGTTGGTACTAAATAGCCGTGTACGTTTAGATGGTACTAAATAGCTATATACATTAAGATCGTATATACTAGCCATGTACATTCAGATTATACCCACTAGTTATGTACATTTAGATGATACAAAATAGCCTTGTACTTTAGATGGTACTGAATACATGTATCTATTTAGATGGTACATACAAGCCATGTACATTCAGATTATACCTACTAGCCATGTGCATTTAGATACTACTAAATAGCCACATACTTGTAGATGGTGCTGAACATATGTACCTATTTACTTTCAGATGACATTATGTGGCCATGTACATTTAGATGGTACTAAACAGCTATGTACATTAAGATTGTACACACTAGCCATTTACATTTAGATTATACCTTCTAGTCATTTACAGTTTGATTGTACTTAATAGCTATGTATATTAAGATGGTACTGAATACCTGTTTACTTTTAGATGGCATTATGTAGCCATTTTCATTTAGATGATATTAAATATCCATGTAAATTTAGATGCTACTAAATAGCCATGTACTTTCAGATGCTACTGATGAGCCATGTATATTTAGAGGAGACTAAATAGTAGTGTACATCTAGAGGGTCTAATAGGCCATGTACATTTAGAAGGTACTGCATTAGTACTAAGTAGTCATGTACATTTAGGCAGTAACCTTAGATAGTACGCATAGTTTCATTTGTTCCCTTTATTTGCTACTTAGCACAAATCTTACTATATGTATTGATATAAAGGCAGATATTATACACTTACTGGAGTACAAGAGATGGCGGGAAACAGGCATTGCATTTGACTTGAGAGAAGCAGATTATGATGTGCCAAACAAGACTCTTGGATCTGGACTTATTCTGAGACATGTAAGTACTGTACATTTGTGTGTATCAGCCAATTTAGTCCTTGAATTCATAACAGAGCAATTTCAATGTTTTACTGTAAATGAGAACCAAGAACCTCTTGGTTAAGAAGATTTAAGGTTCATGTTAGAAGTTTGAGCCTATAGATTGTTGAAGTACCTAGTTTTCCATAGCTGTGCTAGTTTTATGAAAACCAGAAAACATGGAAAGGTGTGCTGTTGTCACATTATGACTTTTGTGGAAACAATGTTGAAAACTGTATTGTTTTTATACTATCATACATGTATATGGTGGTTTGCTGAAGTGAGATATTTGTTTTCTGGTGATAGGAAGGGCCAAGTATACAAATAAACGAAACAGACAAGCTGGTTACCAGCATTATCTCCTTTTTGAACTTTTTAGGGTAAAGCCATTTTTTAAGTATATATTGTATAAAAGTATCATCAGGTCAAGGCCAATTTTTATCTGATGTTTAAGGATGG
The DNA here is from genome assembly GCA_946811185.2 of Hippopus hippopus. NCBI lineage: Eukaryota > Metazoa > Mollusca > Bivalvia > Cardiida > Cardiidae > Hippopus > Hippopus hippopus. Next base: position 21,799,946 of record OX328107.1, on the reverse strand, counting down.
AGAAAAGTATCACAGAAGAGGATATTGGGGAGACATTTTAGTGAGTCCCTATGTTGCATTTGGTATCCAGAGTGAAGAGAAGTCTTTCTTCAAAAAAAGTAACAACCAATATACAAAGGTAATGCATTATTACAATAGTTTGTAATGCTTTGAAATTTGCTGTATATATTGTTTACTCTTTTTATCCCTTTACCAGACAACAAAATTTCAGACTGGTCCATATTGAAAGCATTTGCATACGACAAGTGAAGGTGGCCCAAATGACTAGATTTGTTCTTCATAGAGTAGAAAACAGTGTGAGAAAAGGAGAAAATGCTGGTTACCAGCATTTTCTCCTCCTTTTCTCACAATGTTTTTAAAAAGTTTCTTTATCAGGGCCGTTAAATTTGCATTGTGTGGTAAAGAGTTTAAAGTTTAAACAATAACTGTATGAATACAACTTTTCAAACCCCAACCCGTGGGCTAGTTTTATAAAATGATTGGAGAAAAGGAGCTACTTTTAAGCTCCTCTGAGCACGAAGTGCTCCAGGTGAGCTTTTGTGATGGTGCTGTGTCTGTCATGTGTCATACATAGTTGTGCGTCGTCAACTTTTACCTTGTGTACGCTGAAGAGGCTACATTTTTAGTCTGATACTCATGAAACTTGGTCAATATGTTTGTCTTGATGACATCTTGGATGAGTCTAGAAAAAGCTTGTGTACAAGCTAGAGGCCAAATTTTCAGTCCATTAATTATGAAAGCTTGTTAGAATGTTTGTCATAATATCTCGAAAGAGATTTAAAATGGATCATGTTTGGTCAAAAGACTCAGGTGAGCGACCTCAGGGCCATCATTGCCCTCTTGTTTGTTAAATCTTTTTGGATCTGAAAAATAGTAACAGGTACAAAACATTGAGCTACCAGCTAACTGAAAACATTTTGCATGAATAAAACAGGGGAAAAAATCTAGGTTTAATTTTGAGACTACAGACTGTTATCTTACTGCCATTTGTGTGTGAATTAAGAATATTTAAGTGGAATCATTTTATTTGTGCTCAGGTATAAGATGACAGCCGTAGAGTTATACAGGTTGCTTTTAATTTATAATAGACAGCATGTAATGTGGCAGAATACAATGTGATGTCCATGTTTCATGAGATTACATACAAAACACCTTACTCCCTCCCTGAACAAAAACCTGAACCCAAAGAAGAAGAGAGGAAAGGTCCAACATTAACAGGTGAGCTTTCTGTTTAACCTTTTACTGCACAATGCTGACTTTTAAAAACCTAGGAAAGAAGCATTTTGAAAACATTGTAGGAAAAGGAGAAAATGCTGGTAACCAGCATTTTCTCCTTTTCCTACAATGTTTTCTACCCTATCAAAGAAAAATTACACCATTTGAACCAGACTGAAATTGTCGTCTGCAAATGCTTTCAATTTGGACAAGGCTAAAATTTTGTCGTCTGATAAAGACAGGAGCAGATCACTGTTGAAAACATTGTGGCAATGGTAAAAATTACTTGTATCAAGCATCAATTGCCACATTGTTTTCACCTGTATTCATGTGTTCAACCATAATTCATACTGATCAGTTCACAAGTATGATTTGATAGTCATTTTCTGTAAATTTGATTCAAAGGGCAATGAGTTGATTCTTCCATACATGCTTTTATTTTTGTGTCTGCTACATACTTTCTGTCCATTTTGTCCCATTATGACAATTCAAACAAAAGTGGCGAGAAAGTTTGTATATAAATACAAATCTGATCTTGAGTCTCAGCTATCCCCTTCAGTCATTATATGATATAAAGCAAATGTATTGGAATTTCAAGGACTGTCTGGGGATCCTGCATGGCTCAGTGGTAAAGTGTTGGACTTGTAAGGTGGAGGCTCCAGGTTCGAGCCTCAATTGAAGCACTGGGTTTTTCATGGCAGTACTGATGAAACATAGGACAAACATGAATATGTGAGCTGTGGCCGTGATATAACTGACATAATGTTGAAAGCAGCATAAAACACAATTAGTCAATTCAAGGACTGTCCATACTGTTTCAGAACACCTAAGAAAGTAAAAATCAGAGATCAGACTTCTCACTCATTGAATTTTCATTTTGATCAACAATGTGTACAAAACTACTTTAAATTGCCCAAACTGAACTAATTAAATCTGTCAAAAAAATTGTGTCAGTATCTGTTTTGTATTGAGATTTCCTATTGTTCCCATGCAAGTGTGACATATATATCTCATTTTCTCCATTTGCATCTATTAGTTTGTCAGTTTGTCCATCAACAATGTCATTGTCCAGGTTAAGGTCAACATTTCCTGATAGCTCCTCCTGTTGCCATGAAAGTATGACAGGGCTGTCCATGGATACTTTGTGTGTTTTCTCTGTTTCTGAATGCTTAAAAAGGATAAAAATGGTAAAAACACTGTACCTCTCAAATTTGCATAAAGCAAATCACAATTTAAGATACCAGTCACATAATTAATTTCATATAAATTTTTTGAATTTTATCAGTAAGTATTCATAATTTATAATATGATTATTCATACCTATGAAGATAGGTTGCTTGTACATACACATGTACTGTGTTTTATAATTATTACTAGTAACACGATACATTGTAAGTTTTACAATTTTTTTGTTTAACTCATTACAACACGACAAATTTTTAGACTTGGCCAAATTGAAAACATTTGCTGACAACAGAATAAATGCAGTTAAATGACTGAATTTGCTCCTGAAAAAAGAGACAACCAGCATTTTCCCCTTTTTCCTCAATGTTTTTAAAAGGCTTCTTTCTCAGGGTCATTAATAATAGGGATTGTGTGGGAAAAGGAGAAAATGCTGGTTACCATCATTTTATCCTTTTTCCTCAATGTTTTTAAAAGGCTTCTTTCTCAGGGTTATTAACAATGGGGATTGTGTGGTAAAGGGTGAGAAATACATCCAATGAATGTGAATACTTCAGAAATTACTGAAGAAGAGGAGGAGATTGAGAAAGAGACAATAGAGAATGACAAGGAGGATACGGCTGATCCAACTGATACAAACATACCAGGTGTAGCTGAAAGCAATGGAACCAAACAAAGGGAGAAATTAGAGGAGATTTATGGTAAACCTCAGTGCTGGAAGATTTCATATTGACTTTAGTCATATTTGATTTACAAAGCTGCATAAGAAAATTTGGATATTTCACTCAACCTTCAATCTGGAGCAATATCAAATTTTCACACGCAGCTTGAAGCAGATACAAGCACAGGGAAAGTTACTGCAACATAATATTCCATATGTATTAATTAATGGGATTAATGTGTTGTCTGACTTTCTCTGCTGATCTCTTTTTAGACTTTGTCTATGTGGCAAGGCAGCCAGTGCCTTACTTTCTTATTTTTTTCCACAGAACCTATCACCCTTGATGATGTGAAAATCTCCTTTCTTCCAATTGGATCCTTACCAGATATGCCAAAAAAGAGTAAATATCAAAAACTGTTCCAGACTGTTTATTTTTCAAATAGGTATGTGTATGTTTACTCTTTACCAAACAACAAAATTTTAGACTTGTCTTAACTGAAAGGATTTACAGACAACAAAATAAATAATGTATGCCTCAAAAACTGAAGTTCATTTCTGAAAGGTTAGAAAACACTGTGGGGGTGGGAGAAAATACTTATAACCAGCATTTTCTTCTTTTCCAACAATTGTTTCAAAAGCTTTCTTTCTCAGGGTTGCTAAAACATGAAATTATGTGGTAAAGGGTCAATAGACTCGATTTTTAAGGGATACTCGATCTATTAAATACTGGATTGGATGTGGAATTACCAAAATAAATAGCCAAATATTTAGTAAATTTCTGCTTTTTCATGTATTTATGTAAAATTACAGTGATCATTTGGTTATTAGGGACTAATCTATCAATAAAGTGTATTTTTTTACAGTTATAAGCAAGGAATTTTAATTTAAATGTAGTTAAACTTCCTGAAGCTTTAGTTTCATCATTATCACCTTAAACACATTTACAGTGGACAACTGTGAAAACATCCTTTTACATGGAAATAATTACCATATTTTTTGATACATGAATACATGTGAAAATAATGGCAACAGGATAAGTTGCTGTTTCAAGCTATTTCTCCTATTGCCACAGTGCTTTCACAAGTTGTCTGTTGAAAGAAGTCATCTGCATTTGGTAATGTGTTTTAGGGTATTTATCCTTTTCAGACAATCTGATGTTTTAATGACGCTGGGGAAAGACGCTTTTGAAAACATTTTGGGAAAAGAAGGAAATGCTGGTAACCAGTATTTTTTCCTCTTCTCAATATCTTTTAAGTTGTTTCAGAGACAAATTCACTTGAGCCATGTGTATTTTGTAGCTCATAAACCCTCTGAATTTTGAAAGAATTGGAAGAGCAGTAAACACTGTTGGTAAAGGGGAAAATGCAGGTTACCAGCATTTTCTCCTTTTCCCACAATGTTTTCAAAGATCTTCCCCATCAGTATTGTTAAAACTCTGCATTACGTGTTAAAGGTGAATCTAGAATTGCAAGTGAAATTTAGATGTATCATGTTACAAAATGATTCTGTATGTAAGTTTGTTTCTACTTTCAGTTTGGTCCATCTACTGAAGCCAGAAATACAGCCTTTGTTTGCTGATAAGGCCTGCGTTATAGTGGAATCTGCAAGGTAACATGAAAAAAAAAAGGCAGACTGTTTGAACCATACTCACATGAATTATAAGGATGGATCAACTCTTTACTTCCTCCAGATGACTTTCTTAGCTTGCCTGGATAAAGTCAGGCACAAAGTATTGCACTACCACTGGCGTTAGCATTGAAGTCAGCATCCACATTTTAATTGAAGCCTTTTAAAGATGGAGCATCCTAATGGGATTGGTGTAACATCGCCGAAAAAACGTATGGATTTGCCTAGGACTTGGGTAATCCGTAATTGATAGGCCGATAGACGCTGCTTCCTCGCATTGATTACGGATTACCCAAGTCTTAGCCGAATCTGTATGATTTTGGCGATTTTACACAAATCCCATTAGGGTTCCTTATCCTTAAGAGCTCACATTTTCCAACTGTATGCTGGATTTGGTTCATTTTTGGTTATGATGATACATATAAGTCCAAAGTTGCTTTCAGCAGTGCGGATGCATTAAATTTAATACATTAGATTTTTTTAAAAGCTCATATTTTCCATACTAATTGATATGATTAATAATTGGCTCGATGACAGATACAGGTCCAAAGTTTCATTGAGATAAATCCTAGCTGTGCCTATGTCCATAATCTTAACCCTTAGGCTGCTAACTGCGACTTAAAGACCTGGAGCGGACAGTGTAGATCAAGGTCAGGCTGCAGAGAATGTTCAGTGTGATCTTGGATCTACATTGTTCGATAAGGAGATATTTTTCTCCAAAGAAATACCTTTGAAATAGCAGAATTAAGAGTTTTACTATGGCCTTGAAAGTTTCATTCACTTATGTAGCAGGTTATGGGTTAAGGGAAAGGAGAGTTGAGATTTTGAGAGATTGACAGAGCATAGGCTTGATCTTAGTATTTAACTCTTTACCAAAGCGACAAAATTTAGACTGGTTCAGTTTGAAAGCATTTGCATACGACATACCAAAATTAGGTGAAATGATGTTACTGGTAATTGTCTGTGAAAGTGTAGAAAGCCTTGTTTTCTACTCTTCCAATAGCAAATGTCAGTTTTTGAGTATCATTGAGTATCATTTAGTTGGTTGTCTGCAAATGCTTTCAATTTGAACCAAGTCTAAAATTTGTCATTTGGTACAAGTAGAGATTGGTTAATAGCTTCCAGTGGTAGAGTGATTCTCTGCTTTGAGGATACAACCATGGCATGTATTCACCAGTCATTCATAAGAACAGTCTTAGTCTGATTCTCAAGAATTTTATAAATTTGAAAGTAACACAACTTCTGATTGGCAGAACCATTTGGTTTACTTTCTAAATCTAGAATTAGACTTGTGATGAAATTCAGAATGGTTGATGGATACGGATCCTAATGTATACAAAAACTATGGAATTGAATGATATTTCAGATATATGTTGGAATTAAATCTGGATCAAGTGAAGTTATTCACAGAGAAAGTAGAAGGTATGGGTCAGCAGGTTGGATGCCAGGTAAGTGAATTCTCTCAATACAGTTATTGTGATTTTGCTTTATTTTGTGGCAATACAAGTCATTTTTCATCATACTGTGCCTAGCAGACCACTTATAAAAACATCAGCCAAGCCACTGTAGCACAGTCTGTAGTGTACAGTTTTTAAAACAGGGGGTTGCTGGTCCAAATTCCCAGCTTGGCCAATTTCTTACCAAGGGTTGATGATAGTCATTGTGACAGGGTTTATTCCTCTCTCACTGCTGTTCATTGTTTTAAAAGCAGCCAGTGGCTTGGAAAGAATGATGTTTGAAGAACTGATAAAAGAAACCCCAGGAAAGCATGGAAAGGTGCACTGGCCACCATGATATAACTAAAAAATGTTGAAAACCGTGTTAAAGACAATGAAATAATTATAATAATGATAGTAAAAACATAAAAGAGAAATTTCTCAAAAGGAGCAATTGGATTGTACTCTTTACAAAAAAACAAAATGTTAGACTTGTTCAAATTGATAGCATTTGCAGACTTCAAATCAGATTTGGCTCAAATGTTAGGATGTGTCTTGAAAAAGGAAGAAAACATTGTAGGAAAAGGAGAAAATTCTGGCTACCAGGACATTGTGTGAAGGGGAGTAACTGTTTGTTACATCAATGGATGCCACCAGCATGGCTTTTTATCAAGCCTGTGCAAATTACAGCTCACCCTGCAAATGCGAGATGCCAGTGAAGCAATACAGGCAGACAAGGCCATCATGGTCTATTTGTTTTTAATTTCCTTTTACCCTTTACCACAAATTCCCAAGTTTTAATGTCCATGGCATAAAAAGCTTTTGAAAACATTGTGTGAAAAGGAGAAAATGCTGATAACCAGCATTTTCTCCTTTATCCACAACGTTTTCTATCCTTTCACAGAAATATCTCATTATTTGAGCGACGCCGAGCCCTGGTAGCTCAGTCGGTAGCATGCAGGACTTGAGAACAGGGGGTCATGGGTTCGATCGCTGGCTCAAGGATTGTTGATAGTCATTACGACAGGATTCATCCTCTCCCACTGCTGACCATTGTATCGACGATGGTTATGTGGGAAAGCAGCCAGTGGCTTGGAAAGAAAATTGTGTGGAGTACTGGTAAAAGAGACTCAAGGAAAGCATGGATAGGAGCACTGGCCAACGCGATATGACTGAAATAATGTTGAAAACGGCGTTAAACACCATACAATCAATTTGAGCAACATTTTATTTGTTGTCTGCAGATGCTTTCAATTTGGATTGGTCGGAAATTTTGTTGTGTGGTAAAGAGTTAAGTAGAACAGTACCTCGATCAATTCATATCTCATCATTGTCTTTTTTTATATTTTCAGATGGATGAGAAAATTAATAGAGAGACTGCAAATTTTATAAAACTGGTATATAAACGCACCGAGAGTGGCTGAAAGATGGTCAAACACTTAGTTTATAGACAGTTTTTGCCAGTGATTGATACAGTTGCTCCCAGTATCTGTCTATCTTCTGGCTATTTCAAGAACAAAGCTTGCAAAACTCACAATTAACATGTACTATCAATTTTGTGGAAAAATACATATTTTCTATGCTCTGTGAATAGGGGGTTTAATGCATCTGCCAGAAGTATCGACCCTTGTCAGCCAGCGGAATCCGCGCAAGCTAACCTGGGTCCGAACTTTTTGCTTTTGGTTAATTTTCTGCATGTCAAAGGAGCAGTCTACCTCATGATTCAGTTGGTTGTTCTACAAAATGGATTTTATGGATCTATGCTAATGCGAGGAATTTCTTACCATCATGCAACACAGAAATGCATTAAATCCCCTTTTGCCAGAGCATGGCAAATATACTGAGGCTAGTTCTTACATAAAAGTTTATAACAGAATTAAGTTTATTCATCTTATTTAATAATTCATCACCACCTGTAGCGACTTTTGTTGTCCTTGCAAAAAAAGCTTGGAAAACATGAGGAGAAATTGCTTTGAATAAGTAGTTACTCATTTTTAGCTAACCGGAGCTCAAGGTGCCCAAATGGAGCTTTTGTCATCATGCTGTGTCTGTTATGCATAGTCCTTCACACGTGTACAATTTTGATCCAATACTCTTGAAAATTAGTCAGAATATTTGCCTTGATGATATCTAGGACATGTTTTAAAACGGGTAATGTAAGGCAAAGAGCAGGTCACTTGGTCAAATTGAGGAAAAACATTGTGTGCACTCTAAAAAGGAGATAGTATCAGTCCAGTGATAAAGGTCGAGTTGGGGGAAAAATTTGTGTGCACTCTGTAGGCCACATTTTTTTCATTTGATTAGCATGAAACTTGACTAGAATATTATATTTTGGATGTATTTGGAAAAGTAGGTCGAAAAGTAGGTCGTTAGGTAAAAATCATAGAAAAACTTTGTGCTGGCTCTGATTTCAGCAAATTACTCATGAAATAGATTGTTTGCCTTAATAATATCTTAATTAATTTTGAGAATGGGTCAGATTGGCCGAAAACTGGGTCACTAGGTCATATCAAAGAAAACATTGGCTAAACTTTGTATGATTCTTTCAAAGGTACAAAGGCTTAGGTGAGCGATAATGAGTAAAGCTAAACAGTTTCTGTCCAGCGTTAAAAGTTTTGTCTTTGAACTGAATTCATCTTCATGATGCATGCACTTGACAGAAGAATAGCATGCGATGAACCCTGTACTAGACGACAAATTGTTGGACTTGAAAGAATTTGCATACGACAAATTGAGTTTTCATTGAATGATTAGATTTGTTCTAAAATATGGATGAAAAATTATGGGAAAAGGAGAAACTGCAGGTTACTGGCATTTTCTCCTTTTCCTTTGGCTCGGGGCAACATGATTCACCACAGCCGTGAACAAATTTCCAAGTCCCCTGCCACCTGACCGTACAACTAATAGGCTCGGGCGACATGATTCACCACAGCCGTGAACAAGTTTCCAAGTCCCCTGCCACCTGACTGTACAACGAATTTATTGTACTGCAAAGTTTTACCGTTCCAACGTTTGTTAAGTGAAATTTGCCTGTTTTATGGTCTCAAAAATTGAGTACGCTGACGAATTAGAATTTCCCTTCTGAGTGCCCCAAATTCAATGAAAACTGTCGTCACTGGGAACTGACGTCACTTAAACCTTGGTAAAACGTGCAGTTTGTTATATAATCTTGATGATATCAATGTGATAGATATTCGTCGTTTTTTTTATTTAAACATGGATTTAAACAACTTCAAGGTAAGTGACTATGAGTTTTAATGATTTGTTGGCAAAAGTAAACGACCATTACTTGCCTCTGACGACCATTACGTTATCCTTTTAACGTTAAGCACAATCTATGAGTTTCGACACTTCACAATTTGCTTACCTGATGAAGGGATGGCACGTTTTAACCTCCCGTGTATTTGTTTAAGAATGACACCAAACGATAATCCATGTAAAGTTTTATATTCATTTATTTTCAAAATAGCCCATTCTTTCCTTTTTAATGACAATTTAATGACAACAATCAAGGGAAACTAGTAATATTATGGTGCAGGCTTCTCAGTATGTTTGTCTTGTGGGCGGCTCGTATCGATCGATCGACGCCGCCATTTTTGGATGTTGTGTTGAAAGTGTGGTCATGTTTACGGGGCTCTCGAAAAGGGAAACTGCTTTTACGTGGGTTCTGCCAGTGTACATGATATATATGTTCGGGGCATATTATCCAATCAGATAACGAGAAATTTCTTTGCAGTATAATAAGATTATTTTGTTGTATGTGGTTTCAATGTATACTGTGCCCACCAGGTGTTTTTGTTGTATATCGATTTTAATGGTGTTTCGTATCACTTTCAATGGTATTTCTGTCATATCATCTCAACATATCATGGCAACATCTCGTTTATTCATTTCTATGCAGACTTGGACTTGGCAAGGTTCTGTAGTGCAGTGCCAAAGGATACTTCTATATGACCAGTGACACAAAAGGAGATCAAACCAGGATTGCAAATATTCACCACTCAGACTCTACTAAGCAAAGAAAAATCCGCACTAAGTATTTGACAGGCCTTTCCATTCGTCCTAGCTGCTTTGAAGTCTGTTAACTCTTTACTAAATGACAAGATTTTAAATCAGTCCAAAGTGAAAGCGTTTATGTCGTCAAATGAAACGTGGCTGAAATGGTAGGTTTTGTCTTTGAAAGGGTTGAAAACATTGTGGGAAAAGGAGAAAATGCTGATCACCAGCATTTTCTCCTTTTCCCACAATGTTTTTACAAGGATTCTCCCTTGTAAAACCCAGGATTGTGTGGTAAAAGATTAAACAGATGCACCTAGATAGACAAATACAGTGTAATTTTAATTACCTGTCATTCATTATTATAATTATGCTGTCATAATTATGCAGTCATTCATATCTATGGAATAATTCTTGTAATTAGCTGGAATGGGCTGCATGATGTTGGAAAATAGTGGAGCAGCAGTTCTGATTGTATAGAGTTGGGCTATTCAATTTCAAGGATATCTACACAGAAGAATGTGATGCGGAATTGTTAACTTGTTACTTTGATGTTACCTCATTGAAGTAAATCGTTTTTCAGCTTTGGCTATGAACATACATTCCTATGATGGCGCTGTACAAATCTGACCCTTTAGCAAGATTAAAACCCATCAAAACTTTTCAGAATCTAAAGCGGGTATCTTTGAAAACTTTTTGTAAGATGATAGAGGATATGAATGATATGGGTTTCTTTCTGCCGTCTCCCCCAACAGCCCAGCATTTGCACTATTTTTGTCATATATCATCTAATATGCTTCTTTTTTTTTTTTTTCTTTACAGAAGAAAACGAGTGTGAAAAAGATTGCACCCCTCTTAAACGCTTTTTTGTTGTAGTCTGAACTGAACACAAAATTCAATTATAATTTCTAGACAGTTTTTGCCACTGCATCTCTCAAAACATATGAGTCATGCTCTGTGAAAAGAGGGTTTAATTCATCTGAAAAAAAAAAAAAACTTGACCCATGTTAAGCTGCATAGTCCGTGCAGGCTGACATGAAACTTTTTGCTATTGGTAAATATTCTGGATGTCAAAGGACCACTCTACCTCATGATCAACTAAATTGTAGACTAAAGGTATCCATATTATACGGCAATTTGTTTGATATTGTGCATTACGAAGATGCACTAAACACCCTTTTTCCTAAACGTGGCTCACATGTTTTAGAAATTGCAGATCAGGGATTAGATTCCATGTATTCTGCAGTCTGATCATTATCTGTACCGTCCAGAAAAGCAACTTCAGTTATTCTTAGCGTGCTAAGATTTGAAATTCAAAATATAAGACTCCATATAACAGTTGTAAAAATTGCATCCAAAACGAAAGTGTTCTGTATCTCAAGGCGGTGCTTAACTCTTTCACTGCTGAATAAATAAATTGCATATTCTCAAAGGCTAAAAATACATTTCCTCTGCAAGACTAAGAGACACTTCGGTCGTAATCTAGGATACAGCAATGGACAGTGTAGATCAAAGATCAGACTGCACGTTCTGTGCAGTCTGATCTTGATCTACAGTCCACAAAAGCTTCTGGTATCGTCTATGGTACGGAAAGAGTTAATTTTAGATGTTCAGTATACTTCCTGCTGTGGAATCTTCCGGCCGATAATGATCTTAGGTATGAGATGAATAATTGTGCAGGAATGCGCACATCAATAACGGTATCCTGCCAACCACTTGTAATTCGTAAGAACATCAGGTAGAAGCGTCTCTACCAATTTTTGTAAGTGCAAATCATGTACTCTGCTCTATGCATTTGGGCTTTGTATACACTTTATGTGGTGCAATACAAACAGCTGGTTTTATTGCAATATACTGCAAAATTGTTAACCCTTTGCAAGGCTTTCCCGTGTGTTAACGGCCCAGAGGAAGAAGGATTTTGAAAACATTATGGGAAAGGAGAAAATGGTAAACCAGCATTTTCTCCTTTTCCCACAATGTTTTCTTCCCTTTCAAAGTCAAAATTCATCATTAGAACAACACTCAATTTGCCATCTGAAAATGCTATCAGACAAGTCTAGAATTCTGTCGTTTGGTAGATAACTTGAACCTCAGTAACAATGCTAGGCAAGATCTCGGATGCTTTTGTTACTAGCATTTCAAGATGAAAGTGTACAAAAGTGTACAAACTCTGCGTTTATATCTTCGGTTTACACTGTTGTGTGAGATTAGGCCCTAAATTAGCAATAATGATATATTTCGACCGCGACAAGTTTTGAAATCGTCATTCCCGAATGAAGGATACCTACGAGGTGCACTGGCTATATAAGGGTTATATCCGTAATCATGAGATCCTGAGATCGATTCCCGCCAATTGGGTTCGTCACATGGAAGTGTAGGTAGGAGGCGCACGACAATGCCAAGCAAAGCGCTGGTGAATTCAAAGAAATGTTTGAATAGGTGAGTTGTCGCCGTGACATTTGAATAGGTGAGTTGTCGCCGTGAAATATTATCAAGAGCCAGACACAATTTTATCCTTTTACCAGTCAATCTCGTGTTTACCTTTACAACCCGATCCTGTGTTTCAACCACCCCTAGGAAATGGCTATGGAACACTGTGCAAAAAAGAGATGCTGGTAACTAGCACTTTTTGTTTTTCCAAAAATATTTTCTACCCGTCCAAAGACAGACTCCGTCATTTGGGCTATATTTAATTTGTCGTCTGCAATTGCTTTAAATTTGGACAATTTAAAAATTTGTTGTGTGGCAAACAAACAAACCTGACTGGTTAAGACACAACGTGTCGACCAATCAGATGCTTTGTCTTGCATTAGAAAAATACCTAGAATGGATGAGGGGATGCGGATACCGTTTGTGGGTTGGATTTTTGTGGGCTGTCCATTATAAACAAAAACGTGAATTCGTGTTTGATCTTTTCAGCGCCATGGGCGAAAGCCAGCAGAGCTTTTGCGGACAGCATTGATCAAGATCAGACCCCACAAAAGGTGAAGTCTGATCTTGGATCTTTACCTTTCACTTTTATCGTTCAGCCTATAGGATAAATATCTGTTTAATTTTCAGTGGACTGTATTTTCAGTAATTCGGGTATATTTGAGCCATGCTCTATGAAAAGGGGGTTTAATGCATCTGCAAAAAGTATCGACCCAGGTCAGCCCGTACACCTCCGCGCAGGCCGACATGGGTCAACATTCTTTTTGTTATTTATAAATTTTCTACATGACCATGGACCATTATATCACAGTTTAGTGGGTTGTAAGACAAAATGAATTTTATGGATCCCTTGTCGACTTGCCCAAGGTATCATTCATTACTAAGGTGCATTACACCCCTTTTGCGCAGCACATTTACTTGGCGCTGAAATAGTTATTTCCATATTACGGTAAGGGTCGGCTGATTAGTTTGATCTCTCTCTCTCTAAGCAAAAAAAGATTAGTCCAGCTTGTAATAGCTGCTTACCAAGCGAATAACTCAAAACAACAAGTTAACAATATGATCTATTCTGCATGTGACGTCATATGTGATATCTAAATATAACCTAAACAAATTCTATAAGAAAACATGAAATAAATACTGTAAATGATCATGGATATTTGCACATGATGAACAAGTAATGAGAAAATATCAAGCATTGAAAAAATGACGGATGTACTCTGCTAAAATTTACTCGAACATGTACCATTACACTTCTACACATGCACGAATGCAAGTCTCCATATCGCTCTAGGTCTAATTCAAATGTCTAAGAAACGTTAAATTCCGTTTGCTTTGGTTCATTTAGTCTGCATCATTGCGATATCAAATATTTACCGTCGAAAATGGAATCATATACTGGTTAAACCTTTACCACATAATTCCAAGTTTTAACTACCCTGAAGAAGAAGGCTGTTGAAACCATTGTGGTAAAAAGGAGAAAATGGTGGTAACCAGCATTTTCTCCTTTTCTCACTATGTTATCTGCCCTTTCAGTGACACATATTAGCATTTGACCCACATTTATCGTTTGTAAATGCTTTCAATTTGGGCCAGTCTACTTCGTAATTCAATGAGTTGTTAGACTGCTTGCTTGATATAATGCATCATGGAGATGCTTTAAACGCCCTCTGACCAGTGCTCCGCTCTCGTACTCGTCCATGTTTTCGTGAAAACAACAACAAATTCACTCTCTTGATATGCCAATTCCCACTTTCGACACCACAATGTCTAAATTTTCCTATATTAATACAAAATGTATTTTTATTGTACGTAAATATTTAAATGCACTGTTTTCTATACCTGGCACTGCTGTCCATGAACTATTGCTAACACAGTACACTTTACTAATTTATAATAATCTAGTTAAGCAATGTACACGATAACTAAGTTGTAGGATGCTTTTATGAAATAACTCATTTTTGTTTTACATGTAGATCTTAAGTTTATATAACTTTGAAATAATCCAATGAAGCACTCTTTTAGTCACATAAGTACACGCCTTGTCAGATTTCCTAGTAAGATTAATCCCACTCATACCAAGTTAAAGACGAAATGTCTTTGATTAAAACATTGTCGAATGTGTTCGCTGCTAAACCAGTTATTATATATTAAAAATATCATCTCAATTTTTATTTTCACAGTTATTCATTAATAATTAAAAGTGATCGGGGTAATCAGATAATTTTTAGCGAGGATGAACGTTAATTGTAACCACTGGGCGGTTTAAACTGTCATTGATCGTAACTGTAGATTCTTTTGTAACGACAACTTTGCGGACATCTTGACTCTGCGTTACAGAATATTTTCTTACTTGTGGTTTCAGCGGTGCTTCTATGATTAGTTTACCTTCGTCTCCTATGTAAGCTGATATCCCAGTTTGGTCTACACTCTCAGGTAGTTCATATTCTTTATTGAATTCCTTATGAAGTGTTTTACCAGCACTTTTCTCCACGTGTTCCGCGTGAACAACCAACTTCCGCTCCATTGTCTTCACGATCAATTCTTCCGGTTTAAACTCTCCAGCATCTACAGTCAACCGCAGTTTTCTCGTTCCGTCAGGTTCTGTTATTATTGGATTCTTGACTGGAGTAGCAAGCTGAAGTGTACGATCAGCTGGCTGATTTGCATGTTGAATTGGCAACAGTTGTTGACGGGGTACTAGTTGTGATCCAATAACTGGACCATCCACCGTTAGAATCCCGTCACGTGACAGTATACATTGAAGCTGCTCCTGATCGACATTAGGTGGTATGTCAACTTGACGACTATATTCACGACTGACTGACTGACTTGCATGTCTTTCCTCGTGTTTGGCATACACCATTACTTTATTATCTTGCACTTTCACTTGAATTTCATCCGGTTTGAATTCACTTACATCGAATCTAACTTTAAAGCGCTGATTTCCATCCGAACCTTCTTCAAATACTGTTTTCAATGCTCCAATTTTATCCAGTCCGATCGTACTTGCTCGTCTGTCGGCAAGCCCTGGTTTTAATGTGAAAAATTCATCCCTCATCTTATCAAAATCCTCGTTCCATTCCTTCTTCCTTTTCTCCATTTTCATTTCCATGTCTTCCCAAACTTTTACTTGCCTGTCGTGAAAATCCATATCGTCTCTTTTAATCGGAACACTCAGCTCTGATCGAAAACGAGCCATTTTGTCTGAAATAACACAGAGGAAAAAAAAAATAATGAGTTTATTTTTGGCAGCGAGAAATCTCGAAATCAAAAGTTGTTGAAGTTTTGTAACGTAACTTCAA
Source organism: Hippopus hippopus (assembly GCA_946811185.2). NCBI lineage: Eukaryota > Metazoa > Mollusca > Bivalvia > Cardiida > Cardiidae > Hippopus > Hippopus hippopus. The sequence goes on along the minus strand of OX328107.1, from coordinate 21,784,095 downwards.
GATAAAAAAGGAATTTCCAGCGGGAGGACATGGTAACAGAGAATCCAATAGTCATGAATGATAACGGAGATTATCCCCCTCGTTACTACCCTTTACCAGATAATAAAGTTTTAGTCTAGTCCAAATTGAAAGCATTTGCGGACGGCAAAAGAAATGTGGATCAAATGATGAACTTTATTTTTGTTTGAGTAGAAAACATTGTGGTAAAAGGAGAAATGCATTTTCTCCTTTTCCCACAATGTTTTCAAAAGCTGTATTCCTCGAAGTCGTTAAAACTTGGGATTGTGTGGTATGGAGTTAAGATATACCTGCCTCCTACCTAATGCAATACTCGAAAATACGCTAAAAAAGAAGATTATTTTAAAAAGAATGAAAAGGAGTTAAATATTGTGGAAAAACAACATAATTTGTTTTCAGTCTCCCGCAGTTTTCCTACTGTTACAAAAGTATTTATCCATTCAATATTCCTGATTTTCTGTTATCACTTGTGCCAGAAATCAAGAGGCGCACATTCTTGTTAATTCAGCATTTTTTTTCTCTCTCTCTCTCTACTTACTTAACGAGGAGAACACAGCCAATCAAAATAATATTAATACCACAGCAGATGACAAATCATTTCTGAAAAAAACTAAAACAAAACTTTCCAATATTCATTACGAAAAAAAAAAAAATGCAAAAGAATGCAAACATGTTTAACGTCTGTCTGTCTGTCTGTCTCTCTCACTGTCTGTCTGTCTGCGTCTGTCCGTCCGTCCGTCCGTCTGTCCGTCCATCGGTCCGTCAGTTCGTCCCTCTCTGTGTCTGTTCGTCCTTTCATCCGTCCGTCCGTCCGTCCGTCTGACTGTCTGTCTCTCTCTTTCCACAAGTTCTTTTGCTTACCAAGCTATAGAGAGGAGAGATGTACCTCAGTCCGATATACCGATGTGAAATGATAGGTATAAAGGGAGAAAAATCTAAATTCTTTTCTTGATAGTGTAACAGGTAATTCTTCTAAGTGAAAATGTGAACCGATTAATCCTTATTCTGCTTTATAAGTGAAATGAAACTTCTAAGCCGATAGTAAAACCCCGAAATTTGCTATTTCAAAGGTATTTTTTTCCCCTTTTTTTTCCGGACAATATGACCTTATCGGACAGTATAGATCTAAGATCAGACTGCACGTTCTGTGCAGTCTGATCTTGATCTATACTGTTCGCAAAAGGTCTGTGAGTCGCGCTCAACAGCCTAAGGTTTAAGAACTACCTCACTAACACTACATGAAATACCTTTCAAAATTTCCCGTTTACAGAAAACTCTTTACATCAATTAAGTCGAGTTGAAAGATTTGCACCGGTTTAAATGATGCAAATTCAGAAATTCCTGGTTAGAACAATCATTCATCCATCCGCTAGAATGGTGCATTATGAATATGGCAGTAGGTCTATAAATTCTAAACCTTTTTTTTTTTCAGACACAGAGAGAGAGAGAGAGAGAGAGAGAGAGAGAGAGAGAGATTTCTGGTACAGAAATGTCTAAAAATTGCCGACTCGGCGTCATGAGATAGGCTTCTACAAAAGATCGAAAATAAAATTGATAACTAAGATTTTTATGCATGAGTCATTATCTCTTTTTACCTGGCTTTCAGCATTTCATTTTTCTTTTTTTTTTTAAATCCTCAACCCTTTACCACACAATGCCGAGTTTCAACATCCCGAGAAAGAAAAGTTTTAAAAAAATTGAGGAAAAAGGAGAAAATGCTGGTAACCAGCATTTTCTCCTTTTCCCACCATTTTCTCCTTTTCCCACAATGTTTTCTCAGCTTTCAGAGACAAATTCAAATATTTGAAACACCTTTAATATGTCAAAATGCTTTCAGTTTGTAAAAGTCTACAATTTGATCTTGTGATAAAGAGTAAAAGAATAAATTGGGCTGCATTTTGCGGGCCTCTAAACCTCGGCTTTCATAGACAAATTCAGTCATTTGAACCACCTTAAATGTGTCATGTAAAAATGCTTCCAATTTGGACAAGTCTAAAATTTTGTCGTGTGATCATGAATTAGAATAAATTTGGCTGCATTTTGCTGACCCCTTTAGCTTTACATAGACTGTGGATAAAATTCTACAACTGACACCAATCACTCTTGACGAAACCTAACCAGCACTCGCACTATGGAGTGGGTTAGGGAAAAAAAAATAGTTAACCCCGCGCTTATCACGTGGTTCGAAACCTGAACCTCTGACTCGAGAGGCTGATGCTCCATCCCTTCTACAACTATCAACCACTTCTTAACCCCTATGCTGCTTAACGCGACTAAAGGACCTTTTGCGGACAGTGTAGATCAAGATCAGACTGCACAGAACGTGCAGTCTGATCTTGGATCTACACTGTCCGTGAAGGAGATGTTTTCCCCAAAATAGCAAAACTGGTGCTGTAACTATCGGCTTCAAAGTTCCACTTAATTAACCCTTTCCCAAACAATCCCTGGTTTTTACGGGTCAGGAATAGAAGCCTTTTGAAAACATGGTGGGAAAAGGAGAAAATGCTGGTAACCATTATTTTCTCCTTTTCCCACAATGTTTTCTACCCTATCATATAGAAAAATCATCTTTTTAGCAACTGTTAATTTGTCATTTGCAAAATGCTTTCAATTTGGTCTGGTCCAAAATTTGCCGTTTGGGAAAGGGTTAACTTATTTAGCATGTTTAGGGTAAAAGTCTGATCATAGATCTACACCATACGATCTCTTGAGAAATATTCTTCTGCCATAATATTGCTTACATATTGCAGCAGACGACTTAGAAAAAAAAATCTGATAAAAAATATAGGCCAGGTTTTACATTATGGCAAAAGAATAGTTGCTCACTGCAACATGTCTGTTCGAACAAGATGAAAAAAATCTTTCTCAGGTAGTTGCCTAATGTGTTCTTATTGTCTTATCAGGTACTTTTATGTGTTTGTGAGGTAATAGAGGAAGGAAGATACAAAAAACAAGAAATATCTTAGAAAAAACGATAGGTGGGGTAAGAAGTACTGGAATATGAAAATTGAAACTCTTTTGTGGTTTAATATGAAGAAAAATAATGAAAAGTAACCTCGCGAACAATTGCCTTTTTTTTTTCCATAAATTGTTTCTATACAGTCGAGAACTGAAATTTTAAAATACATGTAGATGATTTTTGAGTATTCGATGTTAATCCAAATTAGTGTTGGAAAAGCAGCAATTGCTACTAAAAAAGATGTGTCTGATTACATTCTAGGAAAAAAGCTCTTATTTGTTTGTGTAGGAATTTAATGAAATTTTAACAGCTTCGGCAAAATCACGGCGGCCAGTGCACCTATGCATTTGGTCCCTGGCTTTCTGACACCGGTACTGATACAACTTTCTTTCCAAGCCACTGACTGCTTGTCTCACAGGCATCAGAGGTAAGAGGCGAAAAATCGCCGGAAAGAAAGTTTGAGAGCTCGCAACCACCAGGTCATGAGTCAGAAACACTAACCATTGAGGTACCTGGCCGGCTCAAAAGCTCTTGTATTTTTAAAAAAATAAAATATCCATAGACTTTTACAAATATTTGACACTTACTCTGGATGACAGATTCGTGTTCTACAATCTTTTTATATGCATATAAAAACTTTACTAACACATACCGACCTACAGATCAGAGGTTAGCAAGCAAATACAGTGACCGACTGCATTTTGACTATAATCGGTTCCAACTAGCCCGTGTTAAGCTAAATCAAATCTGAATTTATCAACAGGTAGAAAGCAGTATAAATGATGAAATAGGATATCATTAACAAGCAATGCTGCATTCAGTGATAAGACAATAAAAGACACGATTATTTTAATTTCTATTCGGGCTTTTGGAAAATTTGTGGCAAATAAAGCAGTTTCTCAGAATGAACAATTGATTAATTTTCCAAAACTGTTTAACAATCTGTGTTATGCAGAGGTTTACGAGTACAAACAAGTATTCTTATGGTAATATGAAATTCCGTCAATGCAAGATGAATGTATGTAGTTTTTTTTTGCCGACGTGGAATTCAATTTCCACGCGTATGAAAACAGTGGGTCCGTATTCACCATTCATTCCTAGACACATTACTAATCTTATTTTCAAGAATTTTCAGAATTTGAAAGTAACATACCTTCTGATTGGCTAAACCCAATGGTTTAGCCAATCAGAATTTTGTTTTACCTTCTATATCTAGAATAAGACCAAGACTGAAACTAAGAATATGGAAAGTGATACGAGCCAGGTTTCGCTTTTAGAATATACATATGTTACGCATGCTATAAAATAAACCAAGCTCAGACGACCCGTTCTGTGCTCTCTAATCTTCGACAACCGAAAAATCACCCATACTAGCACTCGTCACAACTCGACCGATCCCGTAACTACATCTAACTTGATCAACGGATCACCCGAGTTTTTCCGAATGCCATACTAGCGGTCTGTGAGGCGGTGTAAGGGTTAAAGCTCACCTGGGATTTTCGACGAATTTATTTAGGTTCGTCTGGTAGGATAAAATAATTAAAGTTAAAACAGGTGCATGCGGTGTTGGTTTACTTCCAGCCGTATATAAACTGTAGGTAGCGAACAGATTAGCTCCAAGATAACGTTAGGATGAAATTAAATGTTTATTTCTTGGAAAATAAATCTTGGTGGGGGAACCTGGCGCTTATACTACAATCTAAACTTTGATGATTTGATACAGTATCCAGGAGAAGTTCTGCAACGAAAAAAAAAGGAACTTGAAGAAATTTCAAACCCTTAGGTCGACACATCCCCCCCCCCCCCATCCAACTCACCCTTTTAAAGTGAATTAACCCTTTACCAAACGACAAAACTGTGGACTTTTCCAAATTGAAAGATTTGCAGGAAAACAAAGTCATTGTGACTCAAAGACTGAAATCCGCTTCTTGAAGGAAAGAAAACATTGTGGGAAAAGGAGAAAATGCTGGTTCCCGGCATTTTCTCCTTTTTCCCCACAGTATTTTCAAAAGCCTTCTTCCGCAAGGTCGGTAAAACTCGGATTTGTGTGGTCTAAGGTTAAATCACGTGTATAATTATAATGTGGTAATCGGTTACCATAATTGCAGACGAAAGATCTCAATCAATAGTTATGTTTCTTGACATATCCTGTTTTGACGTTTAATACTCCCAGGAAAAAAAAATTCTTTTCGTTTTCATTGAACGTCTTCCATAGCCAGCCCTTCCCAGCCGAGCCAAGAGAATTCAGTGGTAGCTCACTGGGCTCGTTCTTTAAGGGTCGTGAGTTTAAATTCCGGATGTACTCGGTAAATGCTGTATTACACGGCGGTTACAACCATACACAAAAACAGTTCACATTAAAACTGTACGCCGTGCCCGGTAGCGTAGTCACTAGCGTACAAAACTTGATATCAAGTGGTCGCTGATTCGAATTCCTAGCTCAGCCAATTTCTTTCCGAGGATTAATGACTCATTAAGACAGGATTCATCCCTCTCTCACCGCTGTTCATTGTCTCGACGATGATTATGTGAGAAAGCAGCCAATGGCCTGGGAAGAATATTGTGCGAAGTGCTGATAAAAAATAAAAACCAAGGAAAGCATTAATGGGTGAATGTTGAAGAAATATAGCGAGGTTGAAAATTTTATTTCTAACAGCCGTTTTATTATAATAATGGTACTTACAAAGCATGGATAGGCGCACTTGCAACCGCGATATACATAAAATAATGTTGAAAACGGCGTTAAGCACCATACAAACAACCATTTAATTCAAAACTATGAGGCATAAATGTTGAGAACGGAAGCCACTAGGAAGATCTCTTGACTTTCTTGACTTTTGGAGAAGGGGTGTTTCTAAAAATAAAGAAAAATGTTGAACGTTAGGCGTAACACCTGTCGAAATAGACTGAAATATTCTAGAAATGTGACGAGATGTTGTTTACTTGTTCGTCAGCACATCGTGTAATTACTGTTGTAGGTACTGTTAACTTTTAACCATTTATTACATAATTCCGTGTTTAAAAGATCCTAGGGCTCGGTGGCAAAATGTAGGACTCGTGACCTAGAGGCCTCGGGTTTGAGCCTCACTGGATCCACTTGGCCTTTTGTGGGACCTTGGCAGGACACTTCAGAGCCCCAGCCTATGACTGGTGAAACCTAGGGAATACATGAATATGTGAGCTGTCAGCGTGATATGACTGAAATGATAGCGGCGTAAAACAACAACAACAACAATCAATCAATCAATTAAAGATCCTAGAAGTCCTGCGTGTCACAGGGGTAAAGTGTAGGAATCGTAGCCTGGAAACACAGGTTCGAGCCTCACTAGAAGCAAAAGGCTATTCGTGGGAGTGTCCTTGGGTAAGACACTTTAGAGCCCCAGACTAGTACATGTGAAACCCAGGACATTCATGAATAAATAAGCTGTCGCCGAAAGATGAGTAAAATAATGTTGAAGGCGGCGAAAGGCACTATTCAATCAATCAATTTAACTACCCTAGAGAAGAAGCCTTTTGAAAACATTGTTGGAAAAGGGGAAAAAAAATGCTGATACCAGCGTTTTTCTTTTTTTCCCGCAATGTCTTCTATCTTTTCAACGGCAACCGTATTATCTACGCCAAATTTCATTTGATGTCTGCAAATTCTGTCAATTTAAAAATAAACATGTGCTTTCTGGAACAATATGCGGCAGGTGACACCAAAAATACCTTCCAGGGCAATTTATTATCTTCCCAAAATGAGATAGTCATCAAAAACCGTCCAGAGCATTTTTCTATTTTCCCATAATTAGATACCGTGGTTATTCGCTTTGATTATTATTAGTTTAAGTACTGGATAGCTTATCATGAATTACAACTCAGCCAACCCCAAGGTAGTCATGCTCTTTAACGAATCAGAACTCTATCAAAAAAGCTTAATCCATAGGCCGCTAAGCGCGACTCGCTGACCATTTGCGGACAGTGTAGATCAAGATCAGACTGCACAAAACGTGCAGTCTGATCTTGGATCTACACTGTCCGATAAAGAGATATTATTCCCAAAGCATAACTTTGACATAGCAATATTTGGGGTTTTACTATCGAGCTGGAAATTTCATTTTAGTTATTTAGCAGGAGAAGGGTTAAAGTAGTCCATCCAGACACCATTTTTGCCTATTCATTCATAGATTCCCGTCTTCGAACCGTAAAATCTCTCATGAAGTCATTTCTTATTACCTGAGTATACGCCAGTTATTACTTTTCGTAACTGCCGTTTTGGAGAAAATTTCTTTTTTCTTAAATATTCTCTTTTGTTGCCATGACAACCAGAGTTGTCGATGTAACCACATTCTTTGACGGAATTCCGGCTGAAATACTTTTGTAAGCGCCACAGAAATACTATTCGATGTCAAGGGGATTTGGTCTGAACATGAAGCAAAACACTGATCGATTAAATAACGCTCTGAGATAAACGGCTTTAACATTGAAACATATGGGGCTTTTGTCATGACGGAAAATGTTAAACCTTAGGCTGGCAAGCGCGTCTCACTGACCTTTTGCGGACAGTGTAGATCAAGATCAGACCGCACAGAACGTGCAGTCTGATCTTTGATCCACACTGTCCGACATGGACATATTGTCCCCCCGGAAACACCTTTGAAATAACAAAATTTGTGTATTTACTATCGGCTCAAAAATTTCATTGCACTTATCTTGTAGGATAAAGTTTAATTTCCTTTGGTAAGCTTTCTAAGTTTTACACTTATCTTGCTAAATAAGTTGAAAGAAATTTTTAAGCTGATATTTAACTCCCGAATGATACAATTTCAAGCTTATTTTTGTACAAAAATATCTCCTCGTCGGATTGTGTAGATTCAAGATCAGACTGCACGTTCTGTCCACAAAAAGTCAGTAAGTCGCGCTAAGCAGCCTAAGGGTTAAAATGGCTTATAAGTCGACTTCTATCATCTTCTGAGCTCGACATATTGTCCTTGACAAAGGTCATGAAGGTTTTAGGCTGCTAAGCGCGACTCACTGGCCTTTTGCGGACAATGTAGATTAAGATCAGACCAGACAGAACGTGAGTCTGATCTTGGATCAACGCTGTCCGATAAGGAGATGTTTTTCAAAAACAGATAAACTGAACTCACATTATTCGGGTTTTTACCATCGGCTTGAAAGTTTCATTTCATATATTTAGCAGAACAGAAATTAATGTAGATGACCAAAATTTTGTTAAACGATAATAGAGATATGCGCGTACAAACAGAAATTAAAGACAGTTTTTATAGATTATAATTGCTAGGTCATATGCTCTTCCTTAGAAATTATTGGCTGTACAAGATAAAAAAGGCAAGATAGTGCAATCATTCTTCTTCTTTTTCTTCTTCTGAGAGAGAGAGAGAGAGAGAGAGAGAGGGGGGGGGGGCAGACAAACACCGCGGCCGTGTAAGTGTAAATGCCAAAACGAGGAGAGGAATAAAACATAATGCAGTAAATTAGATCCTAACCATGCGGTAAGAAATCGACGTGTTCTACTGATAAGCGTTATTGGCAGGGCCTAGATAACAATAAACACATTGGTCTGTATTCCAGCTGACCCCTGCTAAAATAATATTACATCTGTTTGGTCTGTTGTTTTCTAACAGAGAGTCCGTTGTATACAAGTGTATCGTATTATAATTATTTTTTCAGAACCGGTATATTCTACACACCTTAATACATTTAACCCTTCTACTGGTAAATAAGTTAAATGAAACTTTTAAGCCGATAGTCAAAACCGTAAAAAATTTATTTCCACCGTAATTTTTGGAGATAAATATCTCCTTACCGGACAGTGTAGATCCAAGGTCAGACTGCACGTTCTGTGCAGTCTGATCTTGATCTACACTGTCCGCAAAAGGTCAGTGAGTCGCGCTTAGCACCCTAAGGAGTAATAGGCGTCTTCTACCGGGCTAAGGGGTGAACCCTTGGAATCATAAATAAGAGAGTCTGGTTCGATCCCCATTGTTCGAGCTGTACCAAGGAAGTGTCTTGGGCAAGGTAGGCTACTGCAGAGCAAAAAGCCACTGTTGTTGAACACCATGGAAAGTCATATTTAGTGAGATGTCGCCCTGGTGAAACTGAAGTATTGTTGAAAGAGATGTTAAACCCGAATCAAAAAACTTGAGAGGTGCTCAGGCGAAAAGGGATCTCCTTGATGCATGAAGCGTGCATGTTTTTATAATTATGGACCCATAAAAGCCATTCTGTCTAACAACACATTGAATCATGAGGTAGAATGGTCCTTTTAATTTCTGAAAATGAACTAATAGAAAAAGTTTCGACCCAGGCATCATAGTCCGGATATCACATTAATCTTTAACCCTTTACCACACGGCAAAATTTTAGACCTATCCAAATTGAAAGCATTTGCAGACGACAATTTCATAGTGGCTCAAATGACGCAACTTTTCTTTGATAGGGTAGAAAACTTTGTGGGAAAAGGAGAAAATGCTGGTTACCAGGATTTTCTCCTTTTCCCACAATGTTTTCAAAAGGCCCCTTTTTTAGGGGCGTCAAAAGGCGTCATTGTGTGGTAATGGGTTTTAAGGGGCATTATGATCGGCACATTACGTTAACCTGTACCGGGCATCATGGTCGGCATATCACTTTAACCTTTACCGAGCATCGTGATCGGAACATCACGTTAACCTTTACCGGGCATCATTATCGGCACACCGGCACATCATGGCCCTTTACCAGGCATGATGGTCGGCTTATCATGTGAACCTTTACCGGGCATTATGATAGGCTATATCACATGAACCTGTACCGGGCATCATGATCGGCCGTATCACGTTTACCTGTTCCGGGCACAATGATTGGTATGTCACGTTAACTTTTGCATGAGGCATCATGAAATAACAAAAAATATAAAATCGGGAAATTCTCAGGTAAAATGCCATAATTAAATTACATGCTTTACTTCACGTGTATTCTTTTGCTTTCAGAAGCCTGTTATGTTAAGATTTCATAGGGATATACAAGTAATATAATTTACTGTGCTCTTCGCCGGGATAACAGTTTCTTGAAATAGCAAAATCAAAATCTCACAATCTAGAAGGAGATGGGAAAATCAAGGATATCGAACGGATTCACCCGAACCAATATCCGCTTGAGCAATTATAAACAAAATAACTTAGGGTAATGTGGAAATTCTATCAATCAATTCCTGTAGGAGGTATATATCAATGAACCAATTACAGCAGGATATACGTCTTATATCTATGACTTTCATTCATAGATTCCCGCCTTCGAACCGTAAAAGCTCTCACGAAGTCATTTTTTATTACCCAAGTATACGCCAGTCATTAGTTTTCCACACACTATGTACTCCTTCAGTCACAAAATTTAGGTACACGGCCATTTGTGTCGTTGAAAACCCGTTTTTGCATAGTTTATTATGCCGCTTTCAACAGTATTCCAGTTAATTCTCGGAAACAGCTGACTTACATGCCATTATTGGAGAGGTCATCAGACCTCTCCAACAGTGGTGAGTGTAAAAGGCAGACTCCCACAGAATTTGCTGTCTAAATCCATTTTTCTTGCGAAATTATTCTGATACACAGTCTGTTTCGTCATGGTTTTGTACATAAAGCGAAATCAAAAAACCGAAACAGGAAATAGACGTGGTTTATTTTTATATGACGAATTTCAGAAAAGAATTGTTATATTAATTTGCCATGGCTGCAAATGACCTCTCAAATAATTGTAATTTTTCATTAAGCAAATAGATCTAAGCAGAAGAAAATATAAGAAGAATTTCGTTAAAAAAGAGAAAGAAGACCGCTGGACAAGATCATGTGACTTGAAAACGCGGCAAGAAGGTCAAATGAGCGTCATGTAAAGCATATGCGGTTTCTACGCGACGGCTTTTTTACTTGTTTGTTTACGTGTACCAATATATATTGAAATTATAAAAGCCAATTAACTATTTGAAAACATTGATGCTGACCTCTCCTGGCTTCTTTTGTAAAAAAGCCAACTTGTGTAAACCCAGTGCTGGGCTGGGAATCTTAGTGCCGGGAGTAACAAGCAGGAATCGAATTAAGAAATTCCGAGCTACAAAATCAATGCTTCAATATCTACGGGTGACAGGTGCGATGAGCATTCATTGTAAGCCTCAGCTTCAATGTATCAGACGTGCAGTGCAGATAAGTAAGAAGTATAGAATTCTATATAATTAAGGCACGCCCTGGGACGTGGGGCTTAGTACATCTTTGTAATATATTACACCAAGCATGTAGTCACAAAATGTGGGGGATAACTGCACTTTAATAGCAGACACATTTGTACTGAGAAACATAAACGAGCCATGCTCAGTGAAAAGGGGGCTTAATGTATCTGCGAAAAGTATCGACCCAGGTCAGCGCAGTCCGCACAGGCTGACCTGGGCCGAAACTTTTCGCTATTTGTTATTTTTCTGTATGGCCAAGGACCAGTGTACCTCATGATTAAGTTGATTGTTAAAAAATGTGACTATTATGGATGCAAAAGTATGTAACTGTTTGCTTTGGTATCATGCATCGCGGACATGCATTAAGCTCCCTTTTGCCAGAGCATGGTTCAAATACTTATAGATAAGTACTTGATTACTACATGGGGGCTGCCGCCCCCACATCCCTGTTTATTTTCACGTCAAAAGTTCAGTATAAAATCGAAATAATTAATAAATAATGCGGAGATCTTATTGACAAACTGACAAAATGGAGAAAGTGTGTCCGCTATTTACAATCATAAAGTGCATTCTACCCAAAGGTGGATCCTTTTTGTGATAGAATGGTCCTTTGACATGCAGAAAATGCGACCAGTTCAGCCTGCGCGGACTGCGCAGGCGGGCCTGGGTCGATACTTTTTGCAGATTTATTAAGCCCCCTTTTCACAAAGCATGGCTCATATATTTGCAACCCCCCCCCCACACACACACACAAAATGCGCCATTTGTCTGTACCTTTGATGTATACATGTACGTGGTATCGAAGTTTCAGTCTTGGGATACGCTCACGCATTAACGAATCAGCCACAACAAGAATATACAAACAAGTGCACGACTTGATTATATACGTAGCGTTCAGATTCTTCCTCTATCAGATATATTGCTGGAAAATGAAATCTATATTTTGGACGAGCTGTATGTATGTGATTGGTCAAGAAAGCACGAGCACATTGGCTGACAGCACAAAACCTTCGGCCTGGCGTACAAAAAAAGAGGGCAACTTGGCTCTAATGCGCTCGCCTGAGTAAAGTGATCTGGATTAATGAAGTTGTGGACTGATATGTGGCCTCTAGCGTGCGGACAAGGTTTTTCTAAGATTTGTCCTAGTGACCTACTTTTGAAGTGACCCTCTTTCAAAGCAATCCTACATATTAGTACGATAAACATTCTGGCCAACTTTCATGAAGATTGGACCGAAACGTGGTACCCAGAATGCACACAAAAAAAATTGTAAAATTTGTCCCAGTAACTTACTTTAAACCTAAGATGACCCAATACAAAGTTATCCCAGTGACTTTTTTATCTGAAGTGACTCGCTTTCAAAGTTATCCTACATATTATCACAAATAGACTGATAATGTGGTCTCTACAGTGCACACGAAAGTTTTCTTTACTTTGTCCCAGCGACCAAATTTTTGACCGCACTTGACCCACTTTCTGCATATCACGTCAACATGTACCGTATATCTTCCGCGCTAACATCAGAATACTGGTCAGAAAATGTGGCTTCTTGAGAGAAATGCACATGAGGCTTTCCTGAGATTTGTCTCAGCGACACACTCGTTTTCACCACCATGAACCATTTTCGAATTTGTCTAAGAAATTATCAGAACAATCATTTTTCAAAACTATCATGAGTATTGGCCTGAAAATTTGTCCTCCAGAGTGCTCCTAATTTTTTCTATGATTTATTCCAGTAACCTACTTTTTGCCTGGACGCGACTAAAAAAGGGTGAGATATATTGAGCGCGCGCGAGACAGACAGACAGACAGATTTATCACGTGGAACATATTGAAATTCTTAATTGTAAAATTGCTCGAGACAGAGATAAACAAGTCAATAAAGATATTCATTCAATTTGTCTTTCATACATTTTGATGGTATCTCGTGAAAATGGGTCGCGTCAGGCCGAAAAGGAGGTCACTAGGACAAATCTATGACAAACCGTCTGTGCATCCTAATCGTCACAAATATAGTCCAATGTTCATGGAACATAGTCCGAATGTTTGAATTTGTTGTTTTATATCCGAGTAAAGCCACAAACATGTCTAGTAGCCATCTTAGAGCAAGTCTTGATAAATAGGTTGCTAGTCATTGAGATACATCGAAACCATTCATCGTTTTTGGAAATATCAGTTTTGATGTTTGAGGGACAGATGTTGGATTCATAAAAAGAGGTTTTGAAAAGTCTAAATTTTGATGCTTCAAAATGAACCAAGAACTGAAAGCAATTCTTAACGAGGTTTGTTATAAAATGTAACAGGTGTTGCTTGCATAGTTAAAACATACTGGTCAGACATTAAAATTCATACAAAACCGGCAAATCAACCTGTGCATCAATACACCTGCTCATCTTCAATGCTATAGCAATCTCGGCTAGTAGCCCTTTGAATGCCAAATAAATGAAGGCTCGCAAAGTATGATTTTAGTCAACTTGCCTGAACATAATACATAAACATCCAAACCATTCATTATTTTTGGAAATATCAGTTTTGTTGTTTGTGGGACAATTGTTGGCTTCTTAAACAGAGATAAAGAAATGTGTTCAATTTTCTCTCGATGGTACAAAAGCTCAGGCAAGCGATTCAGCGCCATCATCGCCCTCTTTTTTGTAACAATGTTGGCCAGTCAAGGGGAAAAACAATGAAATAATATTAATAATCCCCTATAAGGGATTGCATACACAGTGAAGGTGACAGACAACCAGGTGCAGGACAGGCGTTGTTCGTCATAAAAAGCACTTAGGGTACAATTCCTGTGAATAGTTCAAGTTTTGTTTTACAGGTTTGAAAAGGGTCGATATCAAACTGCCTGTATTGGCATTATTTCTTAGGTGCAGAAAACTGTTTTGGCTTTTTATGATAAGTATATAACGATACGAAGTATAAAACCTACCTGATTCGATCAAAGGAATCTACAATCCTTCCTTATTCACTGTTTTTGTTTTCGCTCCGTGTTTACACTCTGTTTATAAATAATCTTATGACATAGACCAGTACGTCATTCTGGCAGACTCGCTAAATCAAAATATTACACGAGTGAGTAGCGAGCGTGGTGCAGTAGTCAAGAACCACGTACCTATAGACAATGTATTTCAAATCATGGCTGGCATTTATTCGCCTAGTCTAATCGTCCAAGAATTCCAACTATGCTTTAGAATCATCTGCCTGGCACCCTGCCTCAATACCCTGGACTACTCGATATCTTATAACTTACCTGTGCTCGGAATAGGGAACCAGATCAGACTGGCACAGAGATTAATGTAATTCATACAGCGCTTTACGCCAAAATTGAAAACAAGTCATAGTCATGGCTAGGAGCGTCTGCTGTTATTCTGAATGACGTAATCGATATTTCATGGTAGGAATGAATGGTGCTTATTTTTTCGGTATTCTATCCGTCGAGGTTTTTTTGTGTGTTGATGAATGCTAGAACAATTCACATTCTTACATTTTTTCAAAGCTAGCTCCACGTCGGAAAAGAACAGAATTTCCGTGATAAAAAAAAAATGTGATATGGTTCAACCGTTTTCATTACAGTTGAAGGTCTGCACAACACTGAATGAAAATGCTTGATAACATAACCGCACAGCATGGCCTCAGATTAGCTCATTTATCTGTACGAGAAACTCCAGTGTTATGCTAAAAGTTGATACCATTTTTTTTTAAACTAACAATACCCACGGCTATATAATTGCAAACACCAGTCAAACGAAAGAGCATTTTTAGCCCTTAGGCTGCCAAGCGCGACTCAAGGACCTTTTGCGGACAGTGTAGATCAAGATCAGACTGCACAGAACGTGCAGTCTGATCTTGGATCTACACTGTCCGATAAGGAGATATCTTTCCCCTACAAAATACCTTTTAAATAGCAATATTTGGGTATTTACTGTCGGCTTGAAAATTTCATTTCAGTTATTTAGCAGGATAAAGGTTAACAAATGGGTCATGCTCTGTGAAAAGGGGGCTTAAAGCATCTGCGAAAAGTATCGACCCAGGTCAGCATGCGCAATCCGCGCAGGCTGACGTGGGCCGAAACTTTTCGCTAAAGGTCAATTTTCTGTATGTGCAAGGACCAGTCTACCTTATGATTAAGTCGGTTGTTAAAGAAAGTGGCTATTATGAATCCATAATTATGCGATGACTTGGTTGGTATCATGCATCACGGAGATGTTTTAAGCCCAATTTTGCCAGAACGTAGCTCATATTTAAGGTGCATTTCCGTGATGCATTATAACCAAGCAAGTTGTCACAAAATGATGGGTCCATAAAATCAATTTATCTTACAACCAATTGTATCATCAGGTAGACTGGTCCTTTGATATGCAGAAAATTGACCATAAGCGAAAGGTTTCGACCCAGGTCAGCCTGCGCAGGATGACCTGTGCCATTTCTTTTCGCAGATGCATTACGCCCCCTTTTCACACAGCACGGCCCAAATTATTCAGTCACGTCATTTTCTATGTCTGAGCACATTATGTATTAACTGTGTACCTTCAGTCCTGGCGGACGATTCTGAAATAAAAAAAAAATCTTAACGATATAGTGAAAATGAAAAATAGTTTTCAAAGGGCGTATTCAGATTTCTTTGTTGTGAATCATTTCTTTTTTGTAAAACACTGAAAAGTACTATCAAATATATATTTCTCTGCAAGTGTAAGGAAATAGGACAGTTCCATTCAGTAAAAAGGTGCAATTTTCTTTGTCTGCGCATGTCATATTCTTTGAAGATTCGACCTGTCTGCTATGGCGCATCACTGTCCTGTACAGGAATAAATATTAAGACGCGGTGTGTAAACTAAAACTCACCGGTAATAATGTAGCAACGGAGAAAATGGCTATAAACAATACATCTGTGCAAAAATCTAGCCTGTTTTTAGCTCCAAATTTCTTAAAAATTTAATTATTTCAAACAGGAAAAATAGTTTTTACAAAAGCTATTGCTTTACTGCACAGCTTTGAATACAGTTTTTTTTAAAATATATTCTTTACAGAAACTAGGATTTTTGCAGGGTTTTTCCAGACTTATTAACATGAAGTGTCTGGGCATATACCGAAGCTATTTCCCAAGCCTGTAGGGGCTGTTTTAATAAATGACTGGTGCATAGGTTCCATGCTAGCTGACAATACTAGGTAATGTTTTATTGAGGAAACGTTTATTTTATTTTGAATTTCGAAGTAACGGTTGACGTTTTGAAAAGTAGTCCGGTTCTGTATCCAGAATGCCCAAATCAGATAGGTCTGTATTTGAACAATGTTACCTAGCGGAAGATAATGGTGCAATTTTGGCCTTCAAATAATGGGACAGTTGTGATGCAGTCGGTAACACCGTCTATTTTTATCAGATCAGATATGACGTCATCATGCTTATTCAAATACGATCTCACATTATCAGCTATTGATCATTAACGACAATGAGAAATGAAGACCCTCATTTAAAGTAAGAGAAAGGACAGAGAAGTTCCACATGTTGGAAAGTTCCTGTATGAGATGTATCAAATCAGGTTTGTATAATATGCAGAGCTGAGCTGAGCTGAGCCTGAAACAGTTTTATAAAGACCAACCCAGGCAACAGTCTAGAGGTTGGTTTTGTTTGAACCATTGGCTTGCTGTTTATACATAGTAAGTGTAAGAAAAAGAGATAAGTTTAGCTATTTGCAGTTAAGGTGTCAGTTATCTTTTTACCAAACAATTCCGACTTTTAAAGACCCTGGGCAAGTTTTTGAAAACATTGTGGTGAATAGCATTTTCCTTTTCCCATATTCTTTTCAACTCTTTGAAGGGGAAAAAAAAAAAAGTTTTGAGTAACGTTTGATTTGTTGTCTGCATGTGCTATCAGTTTGGACATGTCTACATTTTTATCGTCTAGTAAAGAGTTAAAACTTGCATCAAGATAAAAAGTTAGCTATTCGGAGTTGACGATGTCAGATAAAACCGTTGATTTAAATGGATTATTGTTAGTTACGACACAAAAGCAATATAATCGAATTATCTTCTATAGTTTAAAAGGAAAGGAATTCCAGGAATTATCTACAAGCTACACTCCCTTCTTTTAAATCTATCTCAAACAGTTTTAGCTTTTTCTTTATTTCGTCTACTCTTGTCGTGAAGGAAGAACGTGGAAGCAGAGAGCTGTAAATTACATTGCATTCCTTATCAATTGAATATCAGAACAGAACAGAATCGGAGTTACATGTATCTGTTAAATACTCCAGTCTTTGCCAAGAGCTTTTTAATTTGTTTCTGGCGCGCTTCGCGAATGGCAAAGTGCTAGAATTATGCCCACGGTAAATGTACCCGAAAAGAAAAAATGAAATATATTTTTAAGCAGATAGACGGTGTCAGAGGTACGGGAAAAGGAGTAGTTTCTAAGAATGATGTGTCTGAAAACATATGTAGAAATACAGTAACGGGTTTTAGGGTAACACTTAAGGGCAAACGGGCCTGCAGGGCGAGCAGAATTAACATGTTCACATTTTTTACCAATCACAAATTACTATGTATTTATTTATTCGAGTATATTAATGCTAAAAAGTAGGTCAAAGAGCCAGCGCAGCTATGCCAAAAACATTTATGAGCCGTTCTCTGTGAAAAGGGGGCTTAATGCATCTCAAAAAGTTTTGGCCCAGGTCAGCCTGGGCAGTCCACGCAGGCTGACCTGGGCCGAAGCCTTTTGCTATTGTACAATTTTCTACACGTCAAAGGACCACTCTATCTCTTACTTGGTATATAATGCATCACGGAGATGCATTAAGTTCTCTCTTATCAGAGTATGGGTAATTTTTATTGCAATGGAAGTGCTAATCAACAAGCAGTAACTCAGCTTGGTGTTCTTCAAGGTCTCGTATTTGATGACGTATGTTTGGCTTAGCACATCAAGAAGTTGTAATTGGTGTACAGGTTAGTTCATGAACGGTGCCCGGAATGAATGGAATGCTGGGGTTTGAGAGCTAGATCGTAAATATGCCAAGATCACTTTAAAAGATAAGAAGATGCTTGGTTAGCGATTGCTTGGAATCAGTGAAAGAAATCTAGTGCTAAAAGGTATACTTTGCGAACACGTTGCAATTCCGATTTTTGGAATAGAGGAAAAGGACAAGGAGTTAAGCGAGTGTACCATTCATTAAACAAATATACCTAAGAGAAAAAGTTAAGCATATTCCATCACATACAATTAAAACAATTCCTTTCGCCCAAATGTATTTTTTTCTTTAATATCTCTGTTTAGCGTTTTAATTATATTTAAGTGAATTGAGGAAATGCACCAGACAAAATAAAGTCATATGTCATGTTATGTTGGTCTTTGTTTACCTCTTTTTCAAGGATTATAACATATGCTTAACTTTTTCCCATAGGTATAGATAGTTAAGTATTTTTGTTGTTTGGATACGGGGGTCAAGGTACCTATCAATTCGTTCCCAATGTAACATTATTCACTGCAATAGTAATAGTCGTTCCAAGCCACAAGCTTCTTTCGAACATAAAAGAAGTCAGAACAAAGTTCAGGGATGATGAATCCTGTCGCAAAGACTATCATCAATCCTCGGAAAGAAATTGGCCGAGCCAGGGATCGAACCCACAACCCCCTATTCTCAGGTCCTGCGCGCTACCGACTGAGCTACCGGGGTTCGGCAGGGGGTGAGAAAGGACTAAATGAAGTTGCCATAACTTTGCATCTAACCTCGGAGAGAGTTTCGGCCGACGGGAGATTAGAACTTACAATGCCTATACTGCTAGCTGTGGGGCAATTCCAATGCACGATTAGGGATGGGGACAAAAAGAAAAATGCTATAAAATTCAAGTTTCAAAAGGGAAAGCGTTTTGTAGTTTTTAGTTATGGTCCAGATGGCCTCGAGTAGAGATAGAATTAGGAACCTCCCTGCCACGGCAACTTCCGGTTACAGATAATATGCCTGAACTCTTTAACACACAATCCTGAGCTTTAACGACCCTGAGGAAAAGACCTTTTGAAAACATTGTTGGAAAAGGTGAAAATGCTGGTGACCAGCATTTTCTCCTTTTTCAACAGTGTTTTCTCTACTGTCAAAAGCGAATTTAATCATTTTGGTGGTATTTAGTTTTTGTCGTCTGCAAATGCTTTCAGATTGGACAAGTCTAAAATTTTGTTGTCTGGTAAAGAATCAATGATGGTGCAAAGAACTCTGTAAAAAACCCTTTGATCTATACCTACATGTAGATCAGATTTTACAGCGTACGAAGGATTCAGTGCCTTCGGCTAGCAACAAGACATAAAACTTGTATCTGACAGTACATTCAAAGAACACACTGCACTACTTTATGAACACTATATGATTCGCTTCTTGTTACCCTTAACCACATAATTTCGCCTTGTAACTCCCAATCGCAAACGAGGCTGTTGAAAAACTTTGTTGGAAAAGGAGAAAATGCTGGTTTCTATTCCGCACACGATTTTCTAACCTTTTCAATGACATATATGACAATCTGGGCCAAAATTATTCCGTCATCTTAAGATGGTTTGAATTTGGACGATTCGAAAATCTTGATAGTAAAGGGTTAAAAGACAAGGAAATATACAAGAATATGATTTCTCTGAGAAAATGGGATAAACTGCATCTGCAAAAAATATCGACCCATGTCAGCCTGCGCAGTCCGCGCAGGCTGACATGGGTCGAAACTTTTTGCTATTTGTAAAATAATTTTCTGCTTTATCAAGGGACCATTCTAACTCAAAATTCAAATGTATTTTAAGACAAAATGTATTTTATGAATCCATAATTATATAATGACTTGCTTGGTATAATGCTTCACGGAATGCCAGGGCAGGGCTCGAACAGTTATCAGAACATATTAAATGGTTGAATCATCCACCTTCTTATTTCATGAATTAACTCTTTACAGAATAATTCTTAGTTTAAACGATTCTGTTGAAGAAGCCTTTTGAAAACATTGTGGTATAAGGAACAAGAAATATCTTTAAAAAAGATAGACTGCGTAAATTTTCCCGCAAATAGGCAGGGGCCGTAGAATAAACATGTATACATTTTTGACCAATCACAAATTTCTGTTTATTCACATTTTATCAGTACCAAAAAGTAGGTCAAAATCCAGCACATGCATGTTTTTTTTTTTCTTTTTTCCCCATCATGTTTTCTACCGCTTAAAACAAAAAGCCCCATCATCTGAACCGCATCTATTTGTTGTCTGCAAATGCTTTCAGTATGGACCTGTATAAATTTTTTCTTTTGGTAAAGAGTTAACTAGGAACAAGTCGCTGATAAAACAATTCTGTATTATCAGATATTTGCCAAGTATCACACACCTGAGACAGGCTTCAACATAAAATATCTCAAAATCTGGAGTTTTTTTTTTTTCTCCCACTACACCTCTTTCTTTTGAGTGAAACATGAAAGTTTTATAAATAGCTTCATGATATTCAGGCGAGATAGACCGGTTCAAACTATTGCAATATTAAAGTGTTGATTAATTGAGTGGTGTTTAATGCCGTTTTCAACATTATTTCATTTATATCGCCGTGGCCAGTGCAACTATCCATGCTTTCTTGGAGTTTCTTTTACCAGTACTACGCACAATGTTCTTTCCAAGCCACTGACTTCTTTCCCACATTACCACCCTCGAAACAATGGTCAGCGGTGAGAGAGGAATGAATCCTGCCGCAATAACTATCATCAATTTTCGAAATGAAATTGGCCCAGCCGGGCATCGAACCAGCGACCCCATGATCTCAAGTCCTGTACGCTACCGACTGAGCCACCGGGGCTCGGCGCATTAAGATGTGACATAATCTCTGTACAGACCGCAAAGAAGTAAAACCGTGATCGCGTTTTAAAGTAAATGAGCCATGCTCCGGCAAAAAGGGGATTAATGCATCTCCATGATCCATGGTACCAAGCAAAATATCACATATTTATAGATCCATAATAGCCCTTTATTTTAACAACCGACTTAATCATGAGGTGGACTGGTCCTCGTATATACGAAAAAATTGACCAATAGCGAAAAGTGTCGGCCCAGGTCAGCCTGCGCGGAGTGCGCAGGCTGACCTTGGTCGATTCTTTTCGCACATGCATTAAGTCCCCTTCTCACAGAGCATGACTTTATATATATATATATATATGTTTGTGTGGGGGGGAGGGGGGGTTTAAAAAAGTTTGAAATTGAGCATTGAGCGTTATTATTCAACTCTTTAACAAACGACAATATTTTAAACTTGTCCAAATTCAAAGCCTTTCCAGACGACAAATTTAATGTAACTCAAAGGATGGGATTTTCTCTAGGGAGGTAGAAGAAATTGTGGGAAAAATAGAAAATGCTGGTAACCAGCCTCTTCTCCTTTTCCAACAATGTTTTCAATAGTATTTTTTTGTGTATGGTCGTTCAAGTCGGAATTTTGTGGTAAAGGGTTAATTCAGGCTGCTAAGTGCGACTCACTGACCTTTTGCGAACAGTGTAGACCAAGATCAGACTGCACAGAACGTGCAGTCTGATCTTGGATCTACACTGTCCGATAAGGAGATATCTTTCTCCAAGAATAAGTTTTAAGCAATAGCATTATTCGGGTTTTTACTATCGGCTTGAAAGTTTCATTTAACTTACTTATCAGAACAAGAGCTAAGAGGGATCTCGTATGCTATATTTATTGTAGGTCTGGGATACCTGTATACTATTTTATACAAGTAGACCTATTCACATTACATAATGCTGATTCAAAACTTAGACATTTTGGCAGGCTTTGCCGGAGATAACGAAAAGCCTGCTCATGTATCTTAACATTGATTTATTGGCGTGCTATTTTTGTACCCCAGCCTCCGTATAGCAGATAGATCTACCTTTCTACCGAACTTTCCGATGTGCAAAATACCAACTGTTCCAAGTTGAAAAATGCTGGATGTAAGCAAATCCAATGCATTTTCACTAAACTTAGCGGTGAATAGTCAGTAAACATATTGACAAAAGGAAAACTTGCTCATTTTGAGCAATTTATCAACCAGTGACACCGTTTTCAAAGGTCTTTAACTTCAGCGGTAGTCCAATGCGTTACATGGGAAAAAGGGATAAATCCTTCCATTATATAATACGAGTACAAATGAACCATGCTCTATGAAAAAAGGGGGTTTAATGCATCTGCAAAAAGTATCGACCGAGATTAGCCTGCGCAGTCCGCGCAGGCTGACCTTGGTCGAAACTTTTTGCTATTGGTCAGTTCTCTGCATGTCAAGTCTACTTAATAATTCATTTGGTTGTAAGACAAAATCAATTTTATGAATCCATAATTATGCAATGACTTACTTGGTAAATGCATCATGGAGAGCCATTAAGCCCTCTTTTGCCACAGCATGGCCAAAAAACAAGTGCGGCTTCTTACGCCACTTCAGAATTCAGTAACATTCGACAAAGAAAAGAAAAGAACATGAGGAAAGGGGCGTTTGGTTGTTATAAGTAGTTGCAAATTTCTGACATTTTCAAATGTTTACTCTAAGGTTGCTGAGCGCGACTCAGTTGGCTTTTGCAGACTGTAAATCGAGATCAGACTGCATAGAACGTGCAGTCTGATCTCGGATCTACGCTGTCCGATAAGGTGGGATTTTCAAAATCGCAGTATTTGTGATTTTTACCCATAATGCCTCGAAGTCTTCATTGATTTAGCTTTATGGTAAAAAAAGCTCTTTCTTCTTTCCTTCAGCTGTTTATCTTTTGTTCACCTTGTGGAAGATTTAAAAGAGCAGTGAAGATGTAGACTATCAGCCTCTATCACACCAATGTTACTGGTTCGAATCTCGTTATAAACGGGCTCAACCTTGAAGGACACCACAAACCTAGGCGCGATTGCTGAGGCCGTATTTATAAACCATTCTAAAATGCCTTCCGATTCTTATTCTAAGTATAGTCAAAGTAACGCAAATTTTCATTGGCTGAATATTTTGGTAAAGCCAATAAATAATATTTTTTCTTTCTAAATTTGAAATCCGTTTTTGAATGCAGTTCAGATTAGTCAGTAATTATAGGCTCTGTTTACATAACTAATCATCGAGAATGACTAATGTAAGCAATTGTTTTGCTGTGGATGTTACAATATATTACTAGTTGAGAAGTTTGGCTTAACTCTTTACATAATGACAATATTTCATACTTAACTAATTTGAAAGCATTTACAGTAAACATGTTTTAAACAGAGCGATTGTCTATAAAAGGTTTGATTGTATTGATTGTATGGTGTCGAAACAATGATCAGCGGTGAGAGATGATTGATTGATTGATTGTTTGGTGTTTAACGCCGTTTTCAACATTATTTCAGTTATATCGCGGCGGCCAGTGAGCCTATCCATGCTTTCCTGGAGTCTCTTTTACCAGTACTCTGCACAATTTTCTTTCCAAGCCACTGGCTGCTTTCCCACATAACCATCGTCGAGACAACGGTCAGCGGTGGGAGAGGAATGAATCCTGTCGCAATGACTATCATCAATCCTCGGAAAGAAATTGGCCGGGGATCGAACCAGCGACCTCCTGTTTTTGAGTCCTGTACGCTACCGACTGGGCTACCGGGGCTCGGCGTCTATGAAAGGACAGGAAACACTGTAGAAAAAAGAGAAAGTCCTGGTTACCAGCATTCTCCTCTTTTACTGCAGTGTTTTCGAAAGCGTTGTTCTTTAAGGTCGTTAAAACACCGGATCGTTGAGATGTGGTAGCTTATACGATAACAGGTGATTCCGACATTTTAAAGCCGGACGTTGCAATACCTTTTTAACCCGTAGGCTGCTGAGCATGACTCAAGGACCTTTTGCGAACAGTGTTAATCAAGATCAGACTGCACAGAGAGTGCAGTCTGATCTTAGATCTACACTGTCCGATAAGGAGATATTTATGCACAAAACACAACTTTGAAATAGCAATAATCGGGTTTTTACTATTGGCTTGAAATTTTCATTTAGCTTATTTAACAGTTTAAGGATTAAAACAGATAACTTCTTGCGAGCGACTTTTTGCTTGGTCTTGTAGCGGACTTATCTTTTACGAAGAGTTTTCGAGGAAAACAGATAAAAAAAAAATCTTTCTACAACAATCCACGAATCAAACCCAGTTAACCCCAATGCTGCATATATTTTTTTTTTTTTGGGGGGGGGTGGGGGGGGGTAGGAAGCAGTAAAGAGAGAAAATGAGTCCAGGGTCTGTAAACGCCAACCATTCTAATGAACATTGTTAGTCTTATTCTCAAGAATTTTCCTCCGAATTTGAAAGTAAATAAACGAAATAGTTTAGCCAATCAGAAGTAGTTTTATTTTCTAAGTCTAGAATAGCGGACCCAGATCCTGACGTGTGAGATCTTATCTCTTCTTATCTTACTCCTTACTTATATCGGCACATAACGCAGCCTGTTAAGATCCGTTTTTCTTTCCAGACTTCATTTCGCATTACCTTTCGACGAAAAAAACATCTTGAAATTCCTCCACTCCGCGTGCCAAGTCTTATAACAGAAATACGAAAAGAAAAAGTCTCACTCGTGATCCGGAAGACTTCATCGGTTAGAACAGGGCTTCAACCCTTACAGCTGTATACTAGTCTGGTACCCCTCCGTACTTCAAGAGTATGTAGTGGTAGGGGCAGGTAATCCAGACTAGCTGTTTACATCATGAAGCTATGAATGGGGGGGGGCATTCTTAAGTTATTTCCCTTGATTCCTCTCCAGCGCTACATTGGTCCTGATGAAGGGTTAACTTATTTTTTTATCCTTGATTTTCTTGCACTACACAAATTTGTTATAGAGACGATATCTCAACTAAATCTAGTAAGATTGTTTTACAAATCGATATAAACACATTTTTCTGACAAATGAGAACAGAATTTGCTTTAAGATTACACGGGGACCTTACATATAATCATAAATTACATTTATCGCAACATCTCCGAAGGAATCAAGGATAAAAACAAAGGAATACAGGTAAAAGGACCAATGAGTTACATGGTAACCTTTCGGGTTTATCTGGCAAGCGAGACAATTTTAATTACAGGAATGGCTCTCATTCTTGGTCGATTGAATGAACGGTGTTTAACGCCTCTTTCAACATTGCTTCAGTCATATCACGGCGACAGCCCATGTATTCACATATGTCCAGGGTTTCACCATACTAGGCTAGGGCCCCGAGGTGTCTTACCGAAGTACACTCCCACAAAAATCCCATAGCTTCTAGTGAGGCTCGAACCCGCGGCCTCCAAGTTGGGAGTCCTACATTTAATCAATAAGCAATGCAAGACTCCCTATAAATTCGTGACCAAAGCACAGTAATTAACTATTTACAAAATTATAGACTTGTCCAAATTGGTTACCAGCATTTTCTCCTTTTTCAACAATGTTTTTCAATAAGCCTTATCATCAGGGTAGCTAAAACTCAGGATGAAGTGGGAAAAGGTTAACGGTTACACGTAAAGGCTTTTCAAATACTAAGTCAAACTAGATATTAGGTCTGTCTACTAGCTTGTATTCTGTTTCTATTTAATGGAAGAAGATATCTGTGAATGCACGATAAGAAAAACTTGTTGCCGCCTCTCAGCTGAATCTGACACTCACGACCCCAATACAGTGCACAGGTATGTTACATAATACCTTGAAAATATTGAAAGGATTTTTATCTCTGTTTTACCAGGGCTGCTCTCTCTCTCTCTCTCTCTCTCTCTCTCTCTCTCTCTCTCTCTCTCTCGTAATCTTTGGAACTTATTTTGTAGGTGAGTGTAACAATGGACAGAAAAGAAACACAACTTTATTGCACAACTAAGGTATCTATTTGTGTATCTTTTGTAGAAAATATGTAGAAAGTTCTATATATAACTAAGCCACGCTTTATAAAGATGGGACGTTCCCTTTTGGCACTTAAAAATCTATTACCTTCTGCAAACCTTTTTTTTGTTGGGCAGTTTTGCAGTTGACCATTGTTAAATACAAAGTAACAAAAAAAAAAAAAAAAAAGAGAAAAAATAAAGAAGTTGCTTCTATTTAAAAAATTATCCTTTTCCAACACTATTTTCAAATTTATATAAGTATAAAAATGTTAATTTATGGATACTTTACAAAGACGTTTCAAAAACCTTGTACAGTTTGCAGCTACATAGATCTTGCAGATTAGAAACGCAGTAAAGTTGCAGAAAGAATGATATTAAACTTTACTCGGTCAGTGCAAAATATGTAACTTGACCTCTTTCGATGCCTAAAAATACAATCCACCTCAACTTAGTGAAATTGTTATTGTATAGGCTTGACTAAATAAGTGGACAGTATAGATCCAAGATTAGATTGCACGTTCTGTGCAGACTGATCTTGATCCATGTCATTTTCAAAAGTCCATGTTTTCACCTATGGCACTAAAAGTATTAACTGTTAATTTTGCTAATCAACTAGCACTTTGCATTTTCTGATCAAAAACGTTTGAAATGAACTAATGAAATTCTTGCAAAAAATGTCATTGGCTCATCTCTTTAAGCAAAAATTGTTTAATTAGTACATCAATGATCCATTGATAATAGAGGAGGAGTTAACATTAATTGATACCCTGACAAAATATTTTGATTTGCATGGCTGTATAGGGGCATTAAACCAGGTTATAACCTAAAAAGTTTTGGGGTACAGAAAATTGATATTTTGTAAAGAAAATGTATAAGGTCATGACTGTTTTACCTCAGTAGGGAGACAAAAACAAGTGTGGAAAAAATACCTGCATGTATTAACCCTTATCCTGCTAGATAAAGTAAATGAAACTTTCAAGCCAACAATAAAAAAAAAAAGTATTATTTCTAACTTATTCTTTGGACAAAAATATCTCCTTATCGGGCAGTGTAGATCCAAGATCAGACTGCACATTCTGTGATCTTGATCTACACTGTCTACAAAAGGTCAGTGAGTCGTGCTTAGCAACCCAACTTCAGGGTTAAATTAGGCTCAAAAGATGTAAATTGTCTTTGGAAAGGGTAGAAATTACTGTTGGTGAAGGAGATGATGCTGGTAACCAGCATCTTCTCCTTCACCTGCAATGTTTTTAAAGTTTTTATTTCAGGATCATTAAAACATGGAACTGTTTGTTGAAAATTTAAGAAAAAAACCCCACCATTTCCGAACTCTCATGCACTTGTTATTCCAAGTTTAATCCTTATTTATATCACTAACCAAATATTTTTAAATAACAACTGAAACACATTCAAATAACAACCACTGCCACTCTGTAAAATGGAAAAAAGAATTACCAAACTATATCTACATGTATATAAAAAATTCTAAATCTATACAAAATGACCAAAAATGTATACAAAATGTACATTATGCAAAAAGACAACATGACAGTATGAAACATGATAAAAAAACTCAGATCAAGCTAGAAATGTGTCTAAAAGACATAGATACCACCTTCTTGTATTGTGGTGCCTTGGTACTCTTCCTTGTTGCATGTCTTGGCTCAAAGAAGCAGACTTGTAAAATATAAATGGACAATGCTCTGTGAAAGGAGGGCTTAATGCATCTGCAAAAAGTATCGACCCAGATCAGCAGTCCACTCAGGCTTACCCAGGCTATTGGTCGATTTTCTGCAAGTCAAAGGACCAGTCTACCTCATGATTCAAACAGTTTTTAGACAACATGAATTTTATGGATCCATAATCATTTGGTGACCGTCTTAGTATTATGGATTAAAGAGATGCATTGAGCATGAAATACTTTTAAAATCCGATGGAGGGTTCAGGACATTTTGCACTGGTGCCAATTCAGTGCACTTGACCATTTTTGAACACCTTCTGTATCTTTGACCTTGGTGACTGGTATAAGAAACCTCCACTCTGCATGTTGTCCCATCAATGTGGACATATGTGTGACTTTTTTGTTCAAAATCAGAAAACAGGTTACGGAGATATGGAGCAGACACAAAAAACTGCTGACAGATGAATTGATGAAAACAGTTTGTGCCCCCCCCTCCACCCCCCCCCCCCCCACCCTCATGAAAAGGGGGAAAAGAGAGAAAATATATATAATAGAAGCAAAGGAGTAAAGATCCAAAACAAGCCTTTTTTTCTCATTTTCCACAAGGTTTTCACTTCACTTCATGTATTAAACCTTAACTCTTCACAAAACAACAAAATTTAGACTTAGCCAAATTGAAAGCCTTTGCAGACAACAAATTTAATGCAACGTAAATGATGGAATTTTTGATGTGGTTGAAAACATTGAAGGAATAGCAGAAAATGCTAGTTACTAGTATTTTCTCCTTATTCCCCAATGTTTTCAAATGGCCTTTTTCTCAGGGCTATTTAAAGTCGAGACTGTGAGGTAAAGGATTAATTAATTTTGATTGTCAATATATTACACTGTCAAAATTTTGCAAAGATGTTTTTTGCTACCAATTCATGTAAGGGTGCAAATAGTTACTCTGGTTTAAAGCTTTGTCTTTTTTGGCATATCTCCATGTCAATTTAATTGAGTTCGAGCACAGATCATAATTATGTTGCGTGCAATGAGCTATCATGCAATTTTACAACTACATGTATGTAATTAATTCTACACTATAACAACGGTGCAATCAGTGATTACATTTGTTTCCAAAAAGTACAATATCAAATAAATATCTGGCCATGTCTTTTACAAAAACTTGCTGTACAGTCACTTGTATAAGCCCATATCATCTGAAATTCTGGCACCTCATTAAACAGGTAGGCTGCAAAACTTCCTGTTATGTTTCATACTAAATAAAACTATTTCAAACAAACCTTACTTTCCAGGATCACAAAATGATTACATTCTGGATGACTTCAATTTTCTGATGCAACATTTTAAAGAAAAAAAAAAAAAAAATCAATGTTCTCGAAAAACAGTATGGAATATGGGCTTGTACCAAACTTTTTCACACAAACTATTATATCTGTTTCATAAAAATTAATCAGCAGCAGCCTTGGAGGCAAAAGTCTGGAAAGAAGACCCTTCTGATGCCGACGGTAGACTTGTCAACTGCACCTCCTCCTCTTGGCTATCTTCTGTGATATCTAGGAATAGAAACAAAAGGCCATAACACATTGACACCGACATTCAGCTGATTTATGCTAGGACGATCACCGTTGGTTAGACAGACCAAAAGGTGTGGTATGCAAGAAAAGGCCTCAGCCATCTGCAGTATTCACCCTTGTATTGATTGATTGAATTTCAGGCTGCTCTCAATAGAATTATAGTCATACCACAGAGACAGCTCACTTAACCTAGAACCATGTAATCCAGAGTTTAGATGACCCTGACAAAGATGGTTTTTCTTCTTTTCCCACAATGTTTTCCACCCTTTTACAGACATACCTCATAAAGCCAAAACTGATTTGTCCTCTGTAAGTTCCTACTATGCAGAATAGTCTAAAATTTTGTCGTCTGGTAGAGATTTACTGGGTTTTGCCATCATCGCAGTGTCTTGCCAAAGGACACTCCCACGAAAAACCAAGTGCCTTATATCAAGATGGAACTCAAAATATTATCCATTGAGCTACAATATACACTTTCAACTCTTGTAATGCCCTCCACAACTTACGTTGCTACACACCTGTAGATTATTAACCCTTATCCTGCTATATAAGTGAAATGAAACTTTTAAGCTGATAGTAAAAACCCAAATGTTGCTATTTCAACGGTACTTTTGGGGAGAAAATACGTCCTTATCGGACAGTGTAGATCTAAGATCAGACTGCATGTCCTGTGCAGTCTGATCTTGATCTACACTGTCCGCAAAAGGTCAATGAGTTGCACTTAGCAGCTTAAGTCTGATCTTTGATCTTAAGTCTTTACCACACCACAAAATTTCAGACGGGTCCATATTCCAAGCATTTGCAGAAAAGAAATTAAGCCTGACTCAGATGATAGAATTTGTCTTTGAAAGGGTAAAATACAATGTTTTCAAAGGTGTTGTTAAAACTCTGCCATGTGTGGTACAGGGTTAACTTGTTACTAGATTGAGATATTCTTACCATGAACTGCTAGAATATACAATATTTGGGTCTTTCTCATGGACTCAAAACTACCATTTCATTCATTGGTACTCAAAGGGTTATAAAATTTATTGGAAAATATGGCTAAAAACTACCTAATACAGACCTGTAAAACACTTTCTAAACAAACTGATAAGAACTTAATACACAAAGTTGTATCTTCATTCAGTCAAACAGACATATATCAACTAGACATCTATAACCAGTATTTTCTCCTTTTCCCACAATGTTTTTATCTTATCAAAAACAAATCATATCATATGCACCAAATTTTTATGTCATCTGCAACTGCTTTCACACTAGTCTTTGTCATTTTGGAAAGAACTAATAGAACAATTGATCCATGCAAGTTTCAAAAGAATCCGTTAAAAAAAAATTTAAAAGTGTAGGCTTTATCACTTATAAAAGAAATTTTCCTACCTTGGGTGCTAAACTTTTTGTGGGAGGGTGCATAGAGAGACAACAATCCAATCACATAAACATTCCACATCCCATATACACCTGCAGAAAATAAAATCATACATGTACAACAAGAGGGCTTCATAGCCCTCAACCTCTCCCCTGAGATACATAACAGCAAAAAAGAAAGTTTTGTGATGTTTTATGTAAGACTGAGGCAGGCCATGGTTGGAACTTAAAAAGATGCCTTAAGAAAATCTTTTTTTTTTCTCACGATGTTTTTCATATCATTCATACCACACATTTTCTTTGCCTTTAGCTTTACTCTTCCTTTTCTTTCAGATCAGTCTAGATGCCCTGGGACAGCTGAAAACTATTAAAAAGACATAAACCACAATCTTAAAAATTCAAACTGGTATAACATGAGCCTGTCTTGAGTTAAACACTGCTGTAATGTGATCTGCTAAAATCACCAATGTTCTCTAAAAAATTTTACATACATATGGGCCATGGTCTATGAGAAGGAGGTTCAATGCAGCTGCAAAAAATATCGACCCATCTCAGCCTGCGCTGTCAATGCAGGCTGACCTAGGTCAAACCATTTGATAATTGTAAAATTTCTGTGTGTCAAAGGACCATTCTACCCCCAGATCCAGTTAGGTCCTAGACTGAATAGTTTTTATGGATCCATAATTATGTGATCACTTGCTAGGCATAATGCATCATGGAGATGAACCCCTTTTCCCATAGCACTGCTCATATTTCATATCAGGGCTATATAGAAGCCCAGGACATTTTGATTTTGCTGGTTACCAGCATTTTCTCCTTTTCCAACAATGCCTTCAAACGCTCAATTCCTCCTTGTTGTTAAAACACAGGCTTGTTTGGTAAAGGACTAAATGAATGTACAAGCTTCATTGGAACACCATGCAAGATAGCACACAGTTTGTTAAGATTTCAAATGCTTTTTTTTTCAGACTTTTTTCAGCAACAAGAACCTTGACTTTATCACACACCTTTAAGGACATACAGTGTCTGCGTATGTTAGATATTCCCTGTCAAGTCTCAGTAGGTCAATCCTGGTATTTGAGTTTTAGAGGATCCAAATTTAGAGATGTTGAAAGAAAGACATACAGAACTGCAGACATAGGGAAAACCTATTGTCTCCTATAGTGATACCAGTGGGGGACTAAATACACACAAATATAGGATCTTTGGAAGCTGTCTCATTCAAGAGAAACATTTTTTCAATTCTACCTGTAAAGAAAGCACTGGCATATTGGATATTCAGGTCCTCATCTCCCCATTTCCATCTCCCTTCACTTAGCTGACTGAGAATGAAAAACACCACAGTCAAAGCAGCACAGAACAAAGTGGCCAACATGAGGAATTTGAACCGGTAGATCAATCCCTGGAATAAACATTTGTACACACATAAGAGCCATGCTCTGTGAAAAGGGGTCTTAATGCATCTACAAAAAGTATTGACCCAGGTCAGCCTGCACAGTCCGCGCAGGCTGACCTTGGCCGACACTTTTTGCTATCAGTCAATTTTCTGTACGCCGAAAGACCAGTCTACCTACATAACTCAGATGGTTGTTAGACAAAGTGGATTTAATGGATCCTTAATTATGTGATATCTTACTTGGTATAATGCATTATACCCCCTTTTGACAGAGCATGGCTCATAAATAAAGTTCAGTGCTTGTGATTTATCATAATTTTACACTCTGCTGATGACTGGTTGTGGACTGCAGTAATTTTAAAAACAGTAAGCACAGACTATTAAAGTTCACCATCAAACATGGAAATCCATCGTCATTTATAGCAATATGTTTTTAACCATCAGTACACAGCACTATACAAGGTGACAGTGATGTGGAGAGTAATGATTTTCAGAATAAGAAAAAGTTCAATAAATCTACTTTTCTTTTCTGTTTTAAAGTTTCAAGTTCTATTGTTCATCAACTCTTTATTACTGCTAAACTTGTTAAGGGTGTCAAAGTTCATTGACTTTTGGTGTGACTGATCCTTGATTAAGCATCCTTTTAATATCAATTCTTTGACATCATCTTCGCATGAACCGAAAAATTTTGACTTTTTTTTAGCTCGTCTTATTTTCTCTATGGAATACTATTGCAATACTGGAGTTGAATCTAGGTTCAATATAAAAATAGAACACATCCCCCACCCCAGACAAAAATGCGGGCTAATTTGAAATTCAAATGAGGTCATACAAAACAATATCTAAACACTTAAACAGCACTAAAAAGACCTGAAAGGTGGCTACAAATTAGATTTGTCACAATGATTCTGACAAGTATCCAAACAGTAGTGAAAATAGTAGAAAATGAGCAGTTGCTTTTGACAATCAAGTTCTCTATATCTTACATTGTTCAGAACATCATTTAAAAAAAATCTTCTTTTCCTTTCCTTCAAATATACCCCCTCTGTGTCAATACTTACTGGTATTTCGAAAAGTGCCTTATTTCATATTTGAGCCATGCTCTGCCAATACGGGGCTTATTGCATCTGCACAAAGTACTGACCAATGTCATGGGTCTGACATGGGTTGAAACTTTTCGCTATTGGTAAATTTTCTACCTGTCAAGGAACCAGACTTAGTCCTGAGTCATTCTGTTGTTTCACAAAATGGATTTTATGAATCTATTATTATGTAATAACTTGCTCTGTATAATGCATCAGGGAGATAGATAAAGCCCCCATTTGCTAGAGCATGGTTCATCTGAATAATAAGTACATGTAAGTGTACATGTAAGTGTGCAATACATACCGATATATACTGTCGGCGACCAGAACTCATGGATGACAGTGATGCTCTCTTACTGCTGATATTCCGGAAGACCAGAAAGATCACGTAACACAGGAAGAAGAAGTAACAAGCTGCTGCTATACCAGCAATGATGATGAAGGCAAGCTAATACTTTGTTCAGGAAAACAAGATGTGCATGTTTTAGTACTCATTTAACCGTTTACCAAACAATCCCTGATTTTCATGACCCTGAGAAAGAAAGCCTTTGAAAACATTGTACAAAAAGGAGAAAATGCTGGTAACCAGCATTTTCTCCTTTTCCCACAATGTTTTACACCCTTCCCAAAACAAACTTCAATATCTGAGTCACATTAATTTTGTTGTCTGCAAATACTTTCAATTTGGACAAGTCTAAAATTTTGTTGTTTGGTAAAGAGTTAAAAGAAGATGTTCAAAGATTGCACATTAGCATATAAGGGTTAAATAGGCACATTTTTCAAGGATTAATTAGACGACAAAGCACTGAACATGTCCAATTTGAAAAGGTTGACATACATTGTAAAATCTTGTGCAGGTCAAACAGAAGATAAACTCGTCAAATATGCATAATTCCAACTAAAATTACTTGATAAAATATCATCTCGATTGTGGCAAGATTTGGAGCAGATCAAATTCTTATCATCAAAATCTTTTACAATGCCATCACATATTTTTATATAAAAACAACTTTGAGGAATAAAGCTTTTAAAAACACCTCAGGAATAGGAGAAAATGCTAGTAACCAGCATTTTCTCCTATTTCCAACAATGCTTCTACCTTTCAAAGATATATTGCATCATTTCAGCGAGTTTTAATCTGTCGTTTGCAAGTACTCTTTATTCAAGTATAAAATACTGTTGCATGGTATTGGGTTAACATGTAAATAATCAAGCAAAAGATCATTGCAATTTATGTTACATACAGTAAATTAGCCCACCCCATGGTAGAGGCACTGAATACATGTACATTTCAAGAATAAGACTAAGCTAATGAGAGAAATATTTGATGCATATTTTTGTCTTTTTTGCCTTCTATTTGAGCCAAGAAAGGATACCGCTAACTTCATACCCACATCTGTAACCCAGATACTGTAAAAAGGATTGGACAGCTGTACTCCTCTGTAAAGAAATATAATCATCAAAGTTGAACATATGGAAGAACAACTGGATTGGTTGTCTGCTTGTAAAGCATTTAACTCTGTTTCAACACTACTTCAGTGGTTTCAAAGCAGTCCATGCACACTTTAAATGCACTTCTTTGTCATTAACGCTTAACAACCTAACTCGAAGTTTTAACAAACCTGAGAAAGAAGCCATTTGAAATCATTGAGGAAAAAGGAGAAAATGCTGTTAACACAATGTTTTCTTCCCTCTCAATAAAAAGTCCTCTAATTTTAGCTACATTTAATTAGTCATCCGAAAATGCTTTCAATTTGGGCAAGTCTTAAATTTCATTGTCTGGCAAAGAAATATTGTGCAAAACACTTAATTTTTACATCAATACATTACAAACTTTTAGTCCTATCCAAATTTAAAGCAAATGTAGTTGATAACTTAATTGTGACTCAAATGGAACAATGACAGATTTCTAAATTAAAGTTTGTAAACCAGCTCAATTATATACTAATTCTACTAAATTCTAATACCGTCTGATACCTATATTTTGTTACCTGTTTATGCCTCATTTCTTGGTCAATTCCTCTGCAAAATAAAAGAATGTGTGCAGGTATAGACAATCATTGGGAAGAGAAAGGCTTGAAGTATCAAAATCCTCAATAATGAATAAATTTCCCTCTGTTGATATGTTCTACATAAACCAAGAAAATAATTAATGTCTACATTTTTACCTTTCACAGATTTCAAAGAGGAGTAAACAGAAACAGCCCACAACAATAGCCAGTAAATGTTTCCAATACAGCACCAATTTATTCCTCTCTGTTTGGTCCTGAAAATAATTAATCCATATTATTTATGGTATGATTCATGATGTTTTACAATGCTTTTGAAATAATAATCTTAAGTCATACTATGGCCACAGTTTGTTTACTGTAATACCAAAGGATAACATGCAGGCAATTTTCACATGCAGCACCTTTTGTCTATTCAAATCCAAGACAAAAATCAGATTCAGGTGAAAACTGTTATTTGGTAGCCTAAGTATGGATTCTCTTTAACCCTTTACCATGAAATCCTAAGTTTTAATGACCCTGAGGTAGAACCCTTTGGAAAATGTGGGGAAAAAAAAAAAAAGAAAATACTGGTACCCAGCATTTTGTCCTTATCCCACAATGTTTTCTACCCTCCAAAAAACAAATTTCAATTTTTGAATCACATATCTGCAAATTCTTTTACTTTGGAAATGACTAAAATTTTGTAGTCTGGTATAGAATGAACAATTCTTCTTTGCTTACTACAACAATTCTACATGAATCGGAATACATATAGGCAAGATTGTGGAGAAAAATCATTTTTTTGCCCCAAAATATTGCTTTAAGCAACAAAAACCACAAAACTTTGGATAAAATACCTCATGTTGTAAGCTAAGCCACTTTGAAAATCCTGTCAACAAAACATGCCGTTCTTTCCTCAATTCAACAAATGTGCCATGAAGAATAGATTTAGTCCCTTGTAATTATGTATTCATTTACAGAGCTGATATGAGCTCAGTTAAATGAACAAAACAAAAACTTGTACTTCATCAAAATGAAGCTACATGTGCTAAAACACAGAGGATTCTAATTCAATCATAAGTATCATGGTTTTCAGTAAAATTAGACTTGTCTAAAGAAAACATTAAATTTTATTCCAATGATGGAGAGCACTTTCTAATAATGCCTGAAACAACAGGTATCATTTTATACATGATAGTGCTGTAAGAACTCCTTTGTACCTAAATGAAATGTGTCTAGAGTGTCTGACACTGCCCCCCCCAAAAAAAGCAATACTAAAGGCAGAGCAACAACAGAGGAATCAAAATCTCAAGTAGATCTTTTTGAAATACAGGAAAGAGAGCCATGATGGCCCTGTATGACTCCACTGGTTGAAACACAACAAAAAGCTCATTTTTACTAACCCTTTACCACATAATCACATTCTAATGACCCTGAAGAAGGCCTCTGAAAACATTGTTGAAAAAAGAATGAATGCTGGTTATCATCATTTTCTCATTTTCCCATAATGTTTTGTACCCTATCAAATACAAAATTCATCTTTTGAGCTACATTTAATCTGTCTTCTGCGAATGCTTTCAATTTAGTGCGAATGCTTTCAATTTAGCCAAGTCCAACATTTTGTTTTTTGGGAAAGAGTTTGGGTTATGACTCTTTTCTGAACACCCCTCATAGCATTAGATTTTGCTAATAGGCATATTAGAATTTTTGTTCAGTAAAAGTTTTCTAAGGACTCACCATAATATGTTCACCAGTAAATATAATCCAAAAGCTCATCAACATGGCATAAAACATCCCCTGTCTGATATCCTGTACTATCAACATGAACGGCATATCCACTGCTAGAGACAACCACTCAAGTGGAGCTGAAAAAAGTTAAAGAAAACAAATTCACTCTTTTACACATAGGCTATTTAGAAACTCACCAACACAAGGATACAATTTACATTATTGATGTTTCTTTTTAATCAGGTTCAGGGAATAATCTTCTCCCGATTTCCATCTACAACTTCGACAAAACCCAATAAAACTTGAGGCAGTTACTCTTGAGACACTTAAGACACTAAAATTCTTTGTTGTTGGTGCTTGTATAAACTGTCTATTCTAAAAGATATACGAAGACAAAAAAAAAAAAAAAAACAAGAGGGCCAAGATGGCCCTGTATCGCTCCACTGGCTTTTTAACCCTTTACCACACAAATCGAAGTGTTAATGACCCTGAAAGAGAAGGCTTTCAAAAAAACATCCTGAGAAAAGGACATGTTGTAAGCCATTTCCCTTGATTAATGTTTAAATTGAAGTGACAGTATTTTGAAGCCCATGTCAAACTTGCGATCCCTGGAATGAAGGCAATTTTGACCCCAGACCTACAATATGAAACTAGAATGTGTGGTTATAAACAAAAAGATTTTTTAATCTTGCCCAATAAAAAGTAATGTAAAACAAGTTTGCTGAATAAAAGGCCCTGTAAAATATGTGATCCACGACACAGGTTTATCAAGTTTTCACTATAAAAGCCAATGTAAAACTTGTGACCCCTGGTGTGGAGTCAAACTTGACCCCCAAAGTTAAAATTTGGGCCCTCTTGGTAGAGGCCCATTATATAAAGTTACATGCAAAATTTGGTAGCCCTAGGCCTAAATATGGCTATGTACAAGTAGATTATTAAAGTTTCCTTATATAAGACCATGTAGAACTTGTGACCCCCTGGGGTGGGGCTACATTTGACCCCCTGGGCTATAATTTGGGCAACCTTGATAGAGACCCCCTAGATAAAGCTAAATGCAAAATTTGATAGCCCTAGCCCTTATAGCTAGATGCGAAAGATTTTCCTATATAAGCCCGCCCATGTAAAACATGTTACCCCACGGAGCGAAGTCAAATTTGACCCTCGGCTATAATTTGGACACCCTTGGTACAGGTCCACTAGATAAAGCTACATGCCAAATTTGGTCGCCCTAGGCCCCATGGCTAGGTCAAAGAAGAATTTTAAAGTTCTCCCTATATAAGCCCATGTAAAACTTGTTATATAAGCCCATGTAAAACTTGTTACCCCCGTGCAGGGCCTAATTTGACCCCAGGGCTATAATTTGAACAATCTTGGCAGAGGTCCACTAGATAAAGCTACATGCCAAATTTGGTAGCTCTAGGCCCTATGGCTAGGTAGAAGAGGAATTTTAAAGTTCTCCCTAAATAAGCCCATGTATAACTTGTAACCCCCGGGGCGGGGCCAATTTTGACCCCAGGGCTATAAATTGAAGAAACTTGGTAGAGGTCCACTAGATAAAGCTACATGCCAAATTTGGTAGCCCTTGGCCTTACGGTTTCAGACAAGAAGATTTTCAAAGATTTTCAAAATTTTTCAGTTTTGTTGCCATGGCAACCAGAGTTTTTGAAGGAATTAAATTCTTTCAAGAAATTCTGAAGAGGACCATGGCAGGATCATTTCTGTGAAGTTTCATCAAAATTGGATGGGTAGTTTCAGAGAAGAAGACGTTTTAAAAAAAAGTTAACGCACGGACGGACGGACGGACGGATGGACGGACGACGGACAACAGGCCATGACATAAGCCCGCTGGCCTTCGGCCAGTGGAGCTAAAAACCACAACAAACAGTAGCATGAGAGCATGAGTTTCAGAGGAGAATTGATGGTTTTAAAATAGGAATGTACACATACCTACATAGAAGCAATGCTCTGTGAAAAAAGGGTTTAATGCATCTGCAAAAAAGTTTAGACCCAGGTCAGCCTGATAAACAACCTGTCTACCTTACGATTCAGTTGGTTGTTAAACAAAATGGATTTTATTGATCCATAACTATGTACTGACTTGCTTCACGCCTTCATGTAATGTATCACTGAGATGCAATAAACCTCTCTTTTACCACAGCATTGCTCATGATTATCTTTGGCCTCTGTATATATCAGGGCCACAACATAACCTTGCTGGCCTTTAGCCAGTGGAGTTAACAAGTATGAGCTTGAAAATTTATGTTTCATTCTCTACTAAATGACACAATGTTAGACTCATCAAAATTCAAAGCAATTGCAGATGACAACTTAAACATTAAACATATGATGGAATTTGTCTCTGACAAGGTAGAAAACATTGTGGGGAAAGGAAAAAATGCTAGTTACAGGCATTTTCTCCTTTCTCCCAAAATGTTTAGTAAGCTTTCCTCCAAGGGGTTCATAAAACTCCAGGTTGTTTGGTAAAGCGTTAATACAAAGTATTCAGAGAGAATCACTCATCCCATTACAAAACAATCCCAAGTC
Source organism: Hippopus hippopus (assembly GCA_946811185.2). Lineage (NCBI taxonomy): Eukaryota > Metazoa > Mollusca > Bivalvia > Cardiida > Cardiidae > Hippopus > Hippopus hippopus. The sequence continues at coordinate 21,744,740 of OX328107.1, read as the reverse complement.
TTAACGACCCTGGGAAATTTAACTTTTGAAAACATTGTGGGAAAATTAGAAAAATGCAGGTAACAAGCATTTTTTCCTTTTTCCACAATGTTTTCTACTCTTAAGAGTTCAATTTTTCCACAATGTTTTCTACTTTTAAGAATTCAGAGGAGAAAAGGAGAAAATATGTCAACATTAAATGCTTACCATTCAGAGCAACCATTGCAATTCCAAGGGCAAACAGCGTTCTGAAAGATGCAAGTAGAATGGTATGAGTACTTGAAATACTGGTTAGTTTTAGCCAAATATTTTGTTTAACCCCCCCCCCACCACAACCACCAAACAGTCTCCTTTTTTAACCACCCTGAGAAGGGCTTTTGAAAACATTGTGGGAACAGCCGAAAATGCTAATTTAACCACCCCATGAAAGAAGGTTTTTGAAAACAGCAAGGAAACAGGAGACAGTACTGGTAACCAGCATTTTCTCCTTTCCCTGCAATGTTTTCAACACTTACAAAGGTAAGTCCCACTATAAAGTTAACTAGAATTAATTATATGTCTATTTATGCTTTTGGAAGGGGATAATACAGTAAGCAGCTTTCAAACTCTCACCAAAAATACAGACTTCATTGCATCAACAAGAAAAAAGCTAACAGCTAGACAGACTGATAAGAGAATCAAGAGATGACATTAGCTCTTCTGGATTTTACAGCAAAAATTACTCCAGTCTAAAAGTGATGCATGTGTCAAAAATATATTTTCAAAACTCATGCAAACTTAAAAGGTTAAATAATCAATCAATATTAGGGATTTTTCTTTTTGCAACAACTATTACTTATGGGTCTACTCCAGGAACTTTTTAGGACAGCATAGATCAAGACAAGGCTCAAACATATAAGACCTGAAAATTTTCAACTTCAACTTGTTTGTTTCCAGCATTCAGTGACATCAATAACTTATGTGAGTTTCATAATGAATCCAATCACAAAATTTGATTTTGCTACATGAACAAAGACAGAAGGAAACCAACCAATGACACATGCTCCCCTAGTCAGTCAGCAAGAGTCACTTTAATCCCTTATCTTTCTGGGATCCTGTGTGGCTCAGTATTAAAGCGTAGCACTTGTGACCTTGAGGTCCAGGGTTCTAGCCTTGCTCAATCCACTGGATTTGTCGTGAAAGTGTCCTCAGGCAAGTCACTTCAGAGTCCTAGCCTAGTACTGGTGATATCGAGGAAAGACATGAATTATGTGAGCTGTCGCCGTGATATGACAGAAAAATGTTGAAAGCAGCGTAAAACATCACTCAATCAATCAATCCGTTACCTTTCTATAAGATTTGGTGGTCGTACCATCAGTTTAATTCTCCTCCAAAAGAAAACAAGGACTGCCAGAACAAGAGGGAACATTACTGTCTTTATGCTGACCCAGACTTTAGTAAACCCTCCATTCTGGTGTATACCCTGAAATATCCAAACATAGACTTAGTTTTTTACCTTTTACCTAATGATCCCAAGTTTCAATAAGAATTAAGTTTTTGAAAACATAGCAGGGAAAAGGAGAAAATGCTGGTAACCAGCATTTTCTCCTTTTCTCACAATGTTTTTTCTACCCTTTAAGAAATAAATTTTATCACTTGGGTCACTTTTCATATGTCCCCTGCAAATCCTTTGTGCCCTCTACAGTGTGCACAGGGTTTTTCTAAGATTTGTCTCAGCAACTTACTTTTTGGATGTGAGGTGACCTATCTAAAGACTTGACAGAGATGCTAGCATGACAAACATTCCGATACACTTCAATGAGTATTGAACTGAAAATGTGGCCTCTAGAGTGTAAACATTTTTTTTTTTTTAAATTTGTCCCAGTTACCCACTTTTTTCCCCAAAGTAAGTCAGTTACGCCTGGGTCTTTAATGTGCTCAGTGTATAGCACCATGACAGGAAACCAAAGTTAAATGTCTTATCCGATAGACATTTCAGTAATTTTTAAGTGGCCAGCCTTGGGGATTGAATGTTATCAATAAATCACTTACAACCACATGTATGTCTTCTATTTTCCCAATGTTCATGTTGAAATCTTTGTAAGGCTCTACTGGAATTCGAAGGTTAACCAAATAATAGTCATGATGCAGACTACCTAGTTCAAAAAATGGTATCAATTCACATTCATGGTGGTAACCCTCTTTTTTCTGCAAAGTAAAATGGAAACACATTAACTCCTTAATACCTAACGACAAAATTTTAGACTGGTCCAAATTGAAAGTATTTGCAGACGACAAATTAAAGATGGTTCAAATGGCGGACTTTGTCCTTGACAGAGTAGAAAACATTGTGGGAAAAGGAGTAAATGCTGGTTACCAGCATTTTCTCCTTTTCCCACGATGTTTTCAAAAGGCTTCTTTCATATGGTCGTTAAAACTTGGGATAGTTTAGTAAAGAGTCAAATCAAGAAAACAAAGTATCTCAAACTATATATGGCAATCAACAAAGCTTGCACCATTCTAATCCTTTCCTAAATGACCAATTTTAGACCCTTCCACATTTCAAAACCTTTGTACATGTCACATTTGAAATTTGTATAAATAAAGTTCTCTGATAGGGTGGAAAACATCTCGGCAAAAGGGAAAATGCTGGTTACCAGCACTTTCTTCCTTTTACATGATATTTTTGAAGGTTTTCTACTTTTAGTGTTGTTAAAACTTGGGACTTTTAACGACACCGAGATAAAAAGCTTTTGACAGCATTGTGAAAAACGGAGAAATCAGCTAAATATATTTACATAATGATGAGACAATTCTGGAAGCCATCTTCAGCATCTGTAAAGCTAAACAATGGTTGGTTCCTGTGATAAGTGCTTTGGGCATCACTATAGATTATGGAAGATTGTAGGTGACCAACTGAACATTGCAACGTTATTGATTAAAACAGTCACCCAAGGCTTGCTACATGTATTTTAAATAAAACTATGATCACATGCAAGGCAAAATCTATTTTCAGACAAACTGGAATTCAATTGGGTCAATCAGTGAATTAAGAGTTAAAACCTTCGTACATTTCAATTTTTAGTTACTGGTCAAGTTAATGTTTTGGCTCACTTTTTGTCTGAGTCCCAGGATGCTATGAGCTTTGGTATTTTGGTGCCCACGCAGATTTTTGTGAACTCATTTATATACATATACTTTCACAACCCCAATTACATGCAGTGAAAGAATATTTTGTTTCTGCATCAGAAAAGTATCAAATTTGCCAACTGAAAATTTCACATTTGATTGGTTCACGACCTCCAATTGGTAAACCTCAGTTAGAACGGTATCTTCATTTCTATTCAAAAAGAACAAACCTGGTAGATCGTGAAATGCACACACTTGTCAACTACTTTTCAACTTCGGATGTACACACATGTCCCTGGATACAACTTTATCACATCCTATTTACCAGTATGGTGGATTTTTTTCATACCAGGGTTTTAAAGTTGTCAGTCAGGGTGATCAGGGTTTCTGTCTTGAAATGAGATGCTCTAGGTGAAATCAGGATAGTTCGGAAAGCATGCACTTCAATTCCTTTTCAAAACTTTTTCTGTGTCACAACAACAAAGGACAAAATCATTTGAATGGAAGAAAATGAGCCATGCTCTGGCAAAAGGGGGCTTACTGCATCTCCGTGATACATGATACCAAGCAAGTTATCACATAATTATGGATCCATAATAGCCACTTTTTTTAAACAACCAACTTTATCATGGTCCTTAGACATATAGAAAATTGACCGATAGCGAAAAGTTTAGGCCCAATACCGAAAAGTTTTGGCCCAGGTCAGCCTGCGCAGACTGCATAGGCTGACCTGGGTCGATACCTTTCAAAGATGCATTAAGCCCCCTTTTCACAGAAGATTGGCTCAAATATCTTCTTCCAGCAGCAAATAAAACTTTGTGGGAATTATTGGGGGATACTACTGCTTGCCTGCACAGTATTAAACAGGCACTTACACTTTGGAATCAAGCAACTGCTTGTTTGTTAAACTATCATTTAAACTTTTATAGAAGCCAACAGGTTTCTATAATTGAAGAAAGGAAAGTGATAATGTCAACATACATGTTCCTCCTCAATGGTGCATTTTAATTTTCGTTCTTCGAGGGAGCTTGCAAGCTCCTTCCAATCATTGACATCATCATCCTTGTTCCTGTATCCGATTCTCGCATCAAGATTAATGACAGCATCTTCAGCTTTAAATAACATTAGCAACATGCTTTGTGAAAAGGAGGCTTCATAAATCTGCAAATAGTATCGACCAATGTCAGCCTGCACAGTCTGCGCAGGCTGACATCGGTTGAAACTTTTTGCTTCTGGTCCACTTTCTGCATGTTCAAGGACCAGTCTACCTCATGTTTAAGTCAGTTGTTAGACAACATGGATTTTATGGATCTGTAATTTATTGGTATGCTTGGTATGCTGCATCATGGAGATCCATTGAACCCCTCTTGTCAGATCCCAGCACATGTATATCAGTATCTACTGGTAAAACAAAATTTCAATCTTGATTTGCTTGTTTGGTGCTTTATGCAAATTTCAACAGTACATCTAGATACCTGAAGTTTCTTCACAAGCACAATGTCACATTGTGTAAAACTCTTTCCAAGCCACTGACTGCTTTCCCATATAAATAAACAATATTATTATGTCTGTATCAACAATATTTCAATTATGTTGCTGTGGCCAGTGCACCTATCCTGAAGTTTCCTTTTACCAGTGCTTTGCACAATGTTCTTCCCAAGCCCATAGGCTGCTTTCTCACATAACAATTGTCGAAACAAAGACAAGCAGTGAGAGAGGAATCAATCCTGTCACAATGACTATCATTTATCCTCGGAAAGATATTGGTAGAGCTGAAAATTCAAACCAGCTAACCCCTTGTCTCAAGTCCTGTACAATACCTATTGTGCAACAGGGCCTGGCAACAAAAGCATTACAGTGATAAGCCATCATGATAAAGAAATGAACCCTGTCACAATGACTTCCTCTATACACAGAAAACTTTTTGGCCAAAGTCAAATTCAAAACCTCCTGCACTGTTATGCATGTTATCACTGATAAAATTTGGGTGTAGCCATCTCACAATAATGAAAAAGTGTTCACCAAGCAAAAAAGTCCATTTACAGTGATCTTACCTACAGGGACATTCTCATCATACTTGATGTCTATCTGTATGACCGTCAGCAAGGTTTGTTGCCATGGACTAAACTCCAACTGTTTACTACCTCGGATATGTGGGAACCAGAAGGAAAATACAATCTGGACATAAACAAAATCAAAGGATCATTAGTTCTGTGTTTGCCTGTTGTTTATACTACCATACTTCCATCACATTTGCTTTCACACATGGTACCATACAGTCCTGAGATTTAATGAAACTGATGGAAAGGGCTTTTGAAAACATTGTAGAAATAGGAGAAAATGCTGATAACCAGCATTTTCTCCTTTTTCAACAATGTTTTCTACCCTTTCCCATACAAAGGCTTTCATATGAGTAACATCCTTTAACTTTTGACCAGTCTGAAATTTTACTGTGTGATAAAGAGTAACAGACATTTTTTAAATGAGTGACAATGAATTAGTATAGTGAGGTTTACTGCACTTGCATCAAGTATCAATCCACGTCAGCCTGCACAGTCCAGGCAGGCTGACATAGGTTGAAAAATTTTGTCATTGGTAACATTTCTACATGGCAAAGGACCATTCTACCATTCTGGTACCTTTAGGATTCAGCTGTGTTCAGACAAAATGCATCTATACCATGGGAAAACTTGCTTATCATAATGCCTTAATTATAAAGATGCATTGAGCCTTCTTCTCCAACAGTGAGGCTTGCATCTTTGATTGATCAGTAGTCACAAATCACCACATGATATTTAACCCTTTACCAGACAATCCTGGGTTTTCATGACCCTGTAGAAGAGGCCTTTTAAAAACATTGTGGGAAAACGAGAAAATGCTGGTAACCAGCATTTTCTCCTTTTTCACAATGTTTTCTACCCTATCAAAGCAAGATTGCACTATATGAACCACACTGAAATTGTTGTCTGCAAATGCTTTCAATTTGGACAAGGCTAACATTTTCTCATCTGGTAAAGGGTTAAAGATGTATGCTGTATTGGCTGTCAAGTATTTTTACCTGGTTTGCAGAGACTCCCTGTTGAAATATACTTGGATCATCCAGATTTTCCACATGTGTACACACTTCATTGCCACTTCCTCTTGGAATAAACCACTCTTTTGTTGATCGACCTGCCTTGTTCACACACTTTGTTCCAGTAACATAGATAACATTGGAGGGGTTTGGAGCTTGAATAATAAATGATATTTGATGAGAATGAATGGGTTAATTATTCACAAACAGACAAAATTTTAGAGTGATATTTAGTATTGGCTGACAACAAATTATGCTAGGAAAAATGATGGGATCTGTCTCGGTGTTGCAATATTTCGATGGCAGACCAGTATACCTGCTAGGACTTTTACTTAATTCAGTGATGAATCATTTTGCAAGTTTGGTGGATATAAAAATGCTGTGTTTCTCCCAGCTTCAAATTTTTGAGGGTCATTTATGACCCCTTTTCCATATTTTTGGGGGTCATACAAAAATCTTGAGGGTCACCTTCTTAAACGCCTTTTTAAAGCTACTTAAATTCACGTTTAGGGACCCTTCCCTGTGACTCCGCGACTTGGAACTGAAACTATTATTCTTAGTCTGACAAGACCCAGATATTTATTGCATTTGTTGATTTTTCATTTTTTTTCGTGTGTTTGAGGTGTTTACTTGTGGAAGGGACAACAAATCCTTTCTGTTTTTTCTTTTTCAGTTTATACCTGCTATTCTGTTTTGCAAAGGGTTTAGAATACACGAATTGTACACGTTTAAATCGGGGCGACAAATTGACCTTTCTATAGTCATTCCGTACTTAGTTAATTGTTACTAAACATGAGCAACAAATGTGTGACTGTGTCAGAGAGAAGCCAGTTGGTAGCAATTCATGTTCTTTAATTTTTTATTGTGCAGTACTGGCAGATATTTATCAATAAATTATCAATAAAATCGGTTTCAGACACTGGGCGTCGTAACATAAACTCTCAGTATAAAATAATCATGGCGTACAAAATCTTTCCCTGCATATGAACCTTATTTTGCCCCTTAGTATTTCGGCTTGACGTCATGGTGTGCATTATAAGCTATTGTTATGATTGAACCGATATTTTTTTAGTTGCGTCAGAAAAGACACACATGACGAATTTTAGGGCGTCAGCTAAGAAATCATTGCATCAAAAACGCAAGAAACGCACTCTCCAAGAAACCCTGAAAATGTCATCAGGCTAGCCCCCTGCAAAACAATCTTAACCCTTATCCTCCTAAGTAAGTTAATGAAACTTTCAAGACGACAGTAAGAATCCGAATAATGCTATTTTAACCCTTTACCACACAATGACGACTTTTGACGCCCCTGAAAGAGAAGGCTTTTGAAAACATTGTGGGAAAAGGAGAAAATGCTGGTTACCAGCATTTTCTCCTTTTCCCACAACGTTTTCTACCCTATCAAAGAAAAATCACTTCATATGAGCCACGTTAAAACTGTCATCTACAAATGCTTTCAATTTGGACAGGTCTAAAAGTTTGTTGTGTGGTAAAGGGTTAAACTTATTTTTTGAGGAAAAAAAAAATCTCCCAATCGGAAAGTGTAGATCAGAGATCAGACTGCATGTTCTGTGTGGTCTGATCTTGATCTAGGCTGTCCGCGAAAGGTCAGTGAGTCGCACTTAGCAGCCTGAGGGTTAACATGTGAAACAAAATCTGCTTGGATACCCCTTTAAACTTTTACAAAAGGTTATGATCCATTATTTTATGCCATCAAACTAAACAACTGCTGTGACAGTTTGACCGATGCAATATATTTCAGCATTTTCAATTTCTGCCAATTTTGATTGGATGATATGGGTGACACATCACATTATGTTGATTCATAATTATAGAAGCAAAAAATTCCATTTTCAATATCACAGTCAGCCCGGGTAGCAATTTTTGAGTCTAAACGACCTTACTAATCCCGATGGCATCGGCTCTAACCCGAAACTAGGTCGAAATGATCCAGGGGTCGAAGGGATTCAGGACCGAAACACTCGAGACCTATCCCTTTCATAAAGCTGTAATAAAATGAAAACTTACCGACCAGTCCACCGATGAGGAAGAAGGCCAGGAGCAGTAATAACATAGAAAGTCCAAGAATACAAAGTTTCTTCCAACTTAACGTTTCAAGGACAACTCCGGCCATTGTTAAGTTAGAAAATTTGCAATAAAGAAATATTGAGTAATAAATTTATTGCCGGAAATAGAGTCATACTTCGCTGCCCGGCTTTATTCGCGTGCTCTTAACAGTACAAATTTAAGCAGAATACCAGCAGATTAGTAAGGTGTCACACCACTTTTTTTTGTATTAAAAAAAGTGGAAGTCACAATCTTTCATCCACCGTTTTACTTTTACTTGCTCACCTATAGCTTTCCTGTTTGTTTATATAAGATATATGTCCAGTGGCCTACACAAGAAACTAAAATACAAAAAGCCGCACCTCAACATGATTGCGTGTATCTATTCGACTTCCAAACACATCTAGTTCCAGATCTACTCATCTGTCTTTGTATCTAAATGTACAACTTTCGATCTAAAGCATCTTCAACAAAGACTCGAGAATAACTCGATCACTTTTGTTTATTTATTAATTTCCCCGCATAAAAAAAAAAAAAATAGTTATTGTCAAAAGGCCGTTGTTAAAAGTTACGGGCACCCCATTATTTTATGCATGTCTGATGCTGGAACACGCCATGGATATGTTTACATGTACAGTCTGTAAAAACAATTTCATCCCAGCTGTCAGAATATTACTCTAATTCAAAGGCAAATTTGATCTTCGAAAGTAATAAATTACGTGGATTGTAGGTATTAAATGAAATAAAACTGTATTTTTCATTGTTGTCTTTTTATCTGACTTTTCATGGAGTTTTCCACGGACAACTATTAACCCTTTGGCTGCTAGGCGCGACTGACCGACCTTTTGCGGACAGGATAGATCAAGATCAGACTGCACAGAACGTGCAGTCTGATCTTGGATCTACACTATCCGATAAGGAGATATATTTCCTCAAAGAAAAAAAAAAAAAAAAAAACTTTCAAACAGCAATATTTGGATTTTTACTATCGGCTTGGAAGTTTTATTTTTCTTATATTTAGCAGGATAAGGGTTAACAATGTCAACTTCAGGAAGTATTTACTGACCATAATCACGGACAACATCACATATCACTTACTCACGGACCTATGCATATGTACAGGTTTCATTCACGGACTGTTTCTAGTTTGGATTTTACTACGGACCTTTTTTGACTGGTCGACGATTTAATTCTTTAGTTACTAAGTTTATACTGAGTCGGACCGTGTGTCCTTGAGTGGTCCGTGTTTTTCTTCAACGGGCCCTTTTGAGGCCCAGTAACGGCTAAAAGTAAAGAATTAAGGTTAAAATGCATATTAAATCATACCATTTACAATTGTGGAAATTATTTTGTTGTGATGACAATCCGTTATTGTATGATCGGTTCATGTGTAAGTAGCTAAAAAAAAAAAAAAAAATAAATAAAACCAGGTAAAAAGTAAACAAAAGAAAGAGCGACATGGCAACTTTTAACCCAATTTTTAAATTCATTTTTTTTTTTTTTTTTGCCAGCGTCTAACACTTAAACAGACAGTACAATAACAGCTTGTCATCTTCACAAAAATTTCCATACTTTTAAATGGTATCATCTAAATTGAATTACATTTTAAAGACAGCATTAATTACTTTTGGCCGCTACTGAGCCTTTAATAAATGACAGGGAAAAAAACCTAAGAACTGGTGCATGGTTGATTTTGGTTTCTCTATCGTCACTACCGGTTGCCCAAATGGGCATATGGGCGTTGCTCCCAGAGGACTGTTAGTTTTGTTACAGAAGGTAGTACAGAATACACGAATCCCATCCTAATTTATGCCTAGTTCTTTAACGTACTGACTGTCACATTGGACGTAGGTTTAACGTCTCATCTACAGACTTTTCCCAAGCCGTGTGGGTCGAACCCCTTACTCTCAGGTGGCCAGAAATTGGACGTTCAGGAGCACATCTCATGCACTACCAACTGAGCTATTGGAGCTGGTCGACAATGGTGGAAGACCATGTTCCTATGTTATATGGTCACAGGCACAAAATACAATAGTTCCCCAAGAAGTAACAAATTTAGTTTAAACATATTTTAATTGCAAGTAACACTTTTGCCCTCAGTTTCCACAGAAATCATCAAATTAACACCAGAAATACATTATACATTATAGACTAGTCTTTCCATTTTCTTTGGCAAACCTGAGCGGCAGAAGCGCCTGTTGTCGTTTTTTTTTTTTTTTAAATTTTCATTAAATATATATATATATATTTTTTTTTTCGTCCACATGTTTGTTTCAAATGGTTTGTGTATGATAGGGATGCAATTGTTGGGACTGACTGTAGCTCGGCGCTGAACTGGTTATATTGCAATTTGATGTTTCTTTGAATATGGCGACCAGACCAGACTAGCTTACTCCAAATAGGGGCTTGACCATAGATTTGTATAATTTGAGAAATATTGTTTTGTCCAGCTAAGTAAAGGTTCTCAAAATGATACCCATATTTCTATTTTCCTAGTTAATTTTTGTTGTTATGTGTGCTGAAAAGTTCAAACTTTGATCTGCTACGACTACAAGATATATTTCTTCGGTGACGTTAGAAATTGACAGGGCTTTGTTTGATTAATTAATTATTGTGTAGTTATTATCAGGATAGTTTCTTCCAAGATGCAGACGTTTACATTTCTTGACGTTAAAATCCCAGTTCCATTGTTTTGTCCAGTTGAAGAATTCATTTGTTGTTTTTTGCATCTTTCTGTGATCATCCTCATTATTTATGACAGAATAAGTTTTTTGTATCATCTGCAAAGAACTTGCTTGTAGTTTCTGCAAGTTTAGGGAGGTCATTTATATAGACTAAAAAGAGTATATACCTGGTGGTACAACGCTAAAGAACTTTCTCTGCACTTGACCTCTTTCCATCGATGACAACGGTTTGAATTCGATTTGTCAAAACATCTTTAATCCACGATAAGCCATTTCCTATTATTCCATATTTTTCTAATTTTAGAATTAATTATCACAGAGCAAACTTCGAGCCATCCAATAGATGCATTAGGCAAACCTTGGGTGAGCCGTTGACCAAATCCGTTAGATGCAAAGCTCCACGGAATCGGCCGAGGTATGACGGGTGGGAGGTACATATACATACATGTATATATTGGTAACCTCCAGATTTTACTGGATTCAGTAGTGCTGGTGCATACTAACTGTTATAAAAAAAAAAAAAACGAAAAAAACGGTCTTACTATTTGGGTAGGTAAAAACAGGGCTTTATAAGTTTTTGTTTTTTTTAGGTTAAAAAAAAACAGAAAAAAAACTATAGATCTGTTTCGTCCCAGTAATAGGGGAGACCGGGGCAAAGTGATACACTCTCTTACTGTGTAAGGATCATGATGTAATAAATGACGAAATTACAAAGTTATTTCAAATGTACGACTTTGCCCCGTGTATCATTTTGACCCGGTCTCCCCTAGCACACGCGCCGAGGCTAACATTTACAGAGAGCTCTAAAAAAGAATAACACGGTAAAAGCTTCGGGGTGATCGTGAGTCCTGACCCTGCTGTGCGTGGCGATAGGGGCATCAAGCCAAATTCACTGGGGTGCCTGGGTATCTCTCCACAGAAGACCCAAAACCACGTAAGTATGGAATCGATTTTATCGCATCTGTCAAGACACACAAAGCCAGACCACGAAAACCGGTTGGTTCAAGCTATTTTAAACAATATACACTAATTAATGTTAAATTTAAATAAAAATCAACGAAACAGGTTCCTGATTTGTCACTTCAACCCTTACAGTGCTAATGGGACAAATTAAGTTGATTTTACAGACAGTTTACACCACTAAGGCAATTCTCGGGGATACAATAATAACTGTCACTCCAGAGAGAGGGTATTACAGGTCGGAACTGGCCAGCCCGATCCTTTGCCTTCAGTAATATCAAGTATAGGTGGAATGTGTCGCAGGTGTGAGTTTCAGCCCGTCAGGTTCAACCAAGAAGCATCGAAGCGCTTAGTGCTAGACTTGTCCAAGAAAGGAACAACATACCATAAAGGATAATCAAACCTGATAGGAAGTATGGGGAGACTATGTCAAGCTGCTGTTAACAGCAAAGGGTCACATAGTCGATATTATTTCTCTGCCAGATTGTTTCGTTACTATTTCTCCACAAATTTTGAAAATAACAGTTCAACAAGATCTCTTTTTCAAGTGGTTACCCGACTCAAATTCTGAAAAACATTTAATATACAAAAGTGAGCACTTATGTCCATCATTAAAGAAAATAGATAGGCTATTGGTTTTCTTTTATTTAAAGGTAATAACAATTTTGCAACTAAAGAACATATTATGTGCTTAAATACTCTGACAAACTGTACTTTGTACATGATAATGAGCGGCCTCTTTGAAAAAAGGGGGTTTAATGCATCTCCGTGGTGTATACGCAAGTCATCATATAATTATAGATCCATAAAATTAACTTTGACTAACAATAAACTGATTTATGAGATGCCCTTGGACATGAGAAGAAAATTTCAAAAATCAAGAAGTTTCTATTCATGTCAGCCTGCGCAGTCTCCGCAGGCTAACATGATTCAATACCTTTTGCATATGAACCATGCTCTGTAAAAAGGGGGGCTTAATGCATTTGCGAAAAGTATCGACCCAGGTCAGCCTGCGCAGTCTGCGCAGGCTGACCTGGGCCGAAACTTTTCGCTATTGGTCAATTTTCTGTATGTCCAAGGACTAGTCTACCTCATGATATAGTTAAAAAGTGAATATCATGGATCCACAAGTATGTGATGGCTGGCTTGGTGCCATGGATCACGGAGATGCATTAAGCCCCCTTTTGCCGGAGCTTGGCTCATATGCATTAAATACTCTTTCCACAGAGCATGACTCTTATAAATGACTTTTCGTAAAATTCTTAACGTACAGTATACATGTACTTGAGTCTTGGTATATGAAACGGGGTTTATACACCCGCAAAACGTATCGACCCCTCCTAAAATCTTTGCTTTTAGTAAGTTTTCTGCATGTTCAAAGACCATTCTACCTTAGGATCCAGTCGGTTGTTAGACAAGGTGGATTTTGTGGACCCATAATTATGTGATGACTTGCTTGGTACAACGCATGACGGAGATGCATTAAACATCCATTTGCCAGAGCATGGCTCACCGGCTCAGTTGTCTCTACATGTACAATCATGCCATGTACATTATAATGTCATGGTGTATATAATCGAATTCCTCACAAATCGCTTGTCAGTGTTAGACGATTAACCATAGCCGTTTTCGTGTATTAGAGACCCAAAGTGTCGAAACCTACGACCATCTGATTGGTCCAAAAATAGCTTATTATACACTAAACTATTTTTTGTTAGCCCTATATCAAACGAATCCGTGTTTCATGAATCCGCTGAGAAAAGTTTTTAGAATCAGTTTTGAGAAAGCGAGCAAATACTGGTTACCAAAATGCATTCATTTTCTCACATTGCTTACTACCACGTCAAAGACAAATCCCTTCGTTGGCGCAAAATTTATTTTGCTGCTTGCAAAATGCTTTCAACTTGAGTTATAAGCAAGCCGTGCTGAGTGAAAAATGAGGTTTAGTACATCTGCAAAAAGTATGGACACATGTCAGCCTGCGCTATCCGCACAGGCTGACATGGGTCAAAACTTTTCGCTATTTGTAAACTTCTGCATGTCTTAGGATAATTCCATCCCCAGATCCAGTCGATTGTCAGACTAAATGGATTTTATGGATCCATAATTAAAATACGGCTTGCAACACGCGAAATTGGGCATTCGGACATTTGCGTAAATTGTCGTCTCGGATCAGCCTGCGCAGTCCGCGCAGGCTAATCCGAGACGGCACTTTACGACTACATTAGATTTATTGCTACAGTAGACTTGCGCAAAACAGAAAATTACATAAAAACGGAAAGTGTCGTTTCGGATTAGCCTGCACGGACTGCGCAGGCTAATCCGAGACGACACTTCACGCAAATGTCCGAATACCCCTTTTCGCGTGTTGCAGGCCATTAACGATGGCTTGCTCGGTATAAAGCATCACGGAGATGCATCAGACCCCCTTTTCTCAGACCTGCGCTTTTGAAAGTAAAACTTGCCCTGGAGCAGAGAGTTACGGTTCAGTATCGTTTCCATAATAAGTAGGCACCAATAAATCCTGTAAACTACGAAACCGTGGATCGTCTGTAAGTTTTGGAAAAAGTGTATGCATCGGTATAAAGTCATTCAGAATTCCATTATCGTCTACAGTGTGATAAACTTTAACTTTGCCATGAGTGTCCTTCACCTTGAAGATCACGTGACGTTTGTCGTTGTCTGTGATTGGCGGCAATTTAACCTTTTCCGAAATTTCGTCATTTGCACTTGTCAATTTCTCGAACAAAGCATGATTATGGTTGAAGTTCACTGTCTCTTCCACATCGTAGATGTTTTCAACTGTATTTTGACTGTCTGTCGATAAATGAATATTGTTAATACCAGAGGACAATGACGAAGCTTTGAACATTTTAATATTGCTTGTAACCTTTTGCTTTGTGATGGTATGTGGTTTAGCCCCGGCAGACTTTGCCAGCTGCTGCTTCAAATGTTGTTTCTTCAACTGTCTGTGAGAGAATGAACGTTTGTGTAAGTTGATGATTCGACATATTCTTTCTTTTTCAATGTTGATGTGAGCTAACTTGATGTCCAACATGTGGTCCTGCGTCGCATTGTCATACAGAAGTACTCTTGAAACTTTGGATTTCGGAAGCATGGAACGCCTTTGAAAACCATAGTTGGGTGTTATTGTCGGAGGGCGGTGCATGTACTTGATATTAACTTCCTCTTTTGGTTGTTTCAGGCTGTTGTTTTTACCGCCCGCGCGAGCCATCTCCTTAAATAAAAATAGGAACGCTTTTATAATAATGATAATAATAACAAAAATATTAATAATAACTACTGAACATGGTATTGAGTTGTTCTTCAAAATAAATATCAAACAAGACAGTAATCACCCAAATAAAACAGTAAAAAAGAGATGTCATGCTCTGTGAAAAGAAGCTTAATGCATCTGGAAAAAGTATCAACCCATGTCAACCTGTGCAGTCCGCACAAGCTGACCTGGGTCTAAACTTTTGGCTATTTGTTCATTTTCTCAGCATGTCAAAGACCCATTCTACCTCACGATTTAGTCGGTTGATAGACAAAAAGGACTGTATGGATCCAGGATAATGTGATGACTTGCAAGCTTGGTATTATGCATCACGGAGATGCACTGAACCCCTTTTTGCCAGTGCATGGCTCGTTTATAACCTAGACCTCTTTCCAACAGCCGAAAGTATAATACACTGAAACTCAGACAACTTTTTTAACTTATAAACATAGCCACACAAGAGGACGGTATAGATCAAGATCACACTCTGTTCTGTGCGGTCTGATCTTGATCTATGCCGTCCGCAAAAACTGCTGTTTTCACCCACTGCACCTGGTGCTACAAAGACTAATCTTGACCCAGGCTATTTATCGAACTCATCCCAAAATTTTCAGTTACTGTGTGCTAACATCATAACGCTTGTTAAGTTTTTTGGGAATTTGCTGGGAGGTTTTGGTGCTACACAAGCGTGACTGATAACATATTTGTTTGTATTGGAGTTTAACGCCATTATAACAGCTGAGGTCATATCACGGCGGTCAGTGCACCTACGCATGTGTTTCCAGGCTTTCTCACACCAGTACTGACACAACTTTCTTTCCAAGTCACTGACTACTTTTCTCACATGCATCAGAGGTGAGAAGCGAAAAATCGCCGGAAAGAAAGTTTGGACCAATAATATGAGCTTATGTTCTATTAGAGGCTTTAATGACTGATTGAATGGTGTTTTACGCCGCTTTCAATATTACTGAGGTCATATCACGGCAACAGTTCTCATATTTCATGTATGTTCTCGGTTCCACCTTCACTAGGCAAGAGCTCTGATGTGTCTTGCCCAAGGACACTTCCACTGCAAACCCAGTGCCCTCAGTGAGGCTCGAATCTAAGGTCTCCGTGTTACAGGTCCTACGCTGTACCACTGAGGTATGCAGGGTCCTATTAAACAGTTTAATAACGACTGACACTATTTCAGCGAAGGCCAAAGGGGTGGGAACGCATGAGCATGCGCAGTACGATGTACAATCATGCATGCATTTTCACACCCTGTTATAACGATGAAAAGTGAAGATATACAATATTAGAAAAAAAATATTGAAATTCGATATCGTCACCTCAGTAATTGAGCGGTAACAACTGAATAAATATTTATAAATTGTATTGAGCCCTTTCACTTCCAATGGTGACATAAATATCTTTTGCGGACTGCGTAGATCAAGATCAGACTGCACAGAACGTGCAGTCTGATCTTGGACCTACACCGTCCGCTTTTCTGATGCTAAACTTTGATCCACATTATCTTAACTTACAGTGGAAAATTTCATTTAGAACCCCAAAAAAATCGAAGTTGGCAGCGAAGCGTTAACCCTTTACCAGACGACAAAAGTTCAGATGTGTCCAAATTGAAAGCATTTGCAGAGAACAAATCAGATAGAAGTTGTCTTTTTGAAATGGCAGAAAACATTGTTGGGAATGGAGAAAATGCTACCAGCATTTTCTCCTTTTCCAGCAATGTTTTCAAAACGCCTTTTTCCTCAAGGTCGTGGTGTTCATGGTGGAGATTGTGTGGTAAATGTACTGTTGTAATGTCTAGTTTTTTCCATGGTCTGTCTTTCCTGTTGTTTATCCGTTGTAACTATTTCTTTGCAAGACTACAAAATTTTAAACTCGACCCAAAATTAGGTCTTTATGACGACAACTTTTTGCGTGTAATCAAATCAAAGGACTGGTTGTTTATAGGATAGAAAACACCATTGGAAAAGGAGACAAAGCTGGTTACCGAAGTGAATACATTCTCTGCAATCGAAAAACATTACAGAAAACGAAAGGAAAGAAAATAATCGCAGAGACAGGCATAAAAAAAGGGCCAAAAGACGGACGAGCTAATAGACTGGCTGGCAGAACGGACAGTTTGTTAGATGAAGCTAAATAGGAAACACTCCAACAGATATAAGTTGACCGTTAAGAAAATAATGTGGAGAGAATGATAGTCAGATATATAGGGATAAAAATAGACATACGGACTTACAGACGATCAGAAAAACAGACAGACGGAAGTACGGACAGACAAACAAAGAAACAGACAGGCAAGGACAAAGACAGCCCGAGGCAAACAGGAACAGAAAATCATGTTTCTTGCAATGGTATATAATTTTCGAAATGATCTTGTACCAAACAAACATTTTGTCGATCTTTGAAAACATTTTGGGAAAAGAGGAAATACTGATAACAAGTTTTTTTATCCTTCTCCTACAATGTTTTCTACCCTTTCACAGAAAATCTGAGTCACATTTAATTTGCCGTCTGCAAGTGCTTTCAATACAGTCAAGTGTAAAATTTTGTCGTCTGGTAAAATGTTAAAGAGACGAAGTACCTCTCGGTCCATGTTGATGACACAAAGTATATATCCAAAATAAAAGATCCGAGAGCCTAAAACCATTCAACAAACATGAAACAAGGCGCCATCCCAAGTACTAATCGATATGTATACACGTATATTTGTTCATTCAAATCAGAATAGCTCGTTTTAATTTAACCATACAATACGATGATATGTACAAATCGATTTCAAAATGACCCTTTTTCTATTTTCTGTCTTAAACTAAAGACTCTCTCGCTGCCATCGTGTTTCTGTCTCTGTCTCTGTGTTTCTGTCTCTGTCTTTGTGTTTCTGTCTCTGTGTTTCTGTCTCTGTTTCTCGGTCCGTCCGTCTGTCCGTCGGATTGAAGCCGCGGCCTCAAGGTTTCAAATTCTACACCGTCACCTCTGAACCCCGCAGGACTCCTTTCGTACCCGTATACAATCAACATGCAACTCTCTCTAAAAAAATGGTTCAGTCGATTGTTTTAACGCTTCAACAGACCACAAAATCTCAGACTTGCCAAAAATGGAAGCATTTAGAGACGACAAGTAAAGATAGAACTCCCGAACTCCCGAAAGTAGACCCATCACCTCCCTTCCAACCGGTTACATGTCCTACGGCTCAAAAAAAAAAAGCCATAATAATTCCTGTAATATTCAACCATTTATGATTCAGTTGATAGATAAGTGTGTTCCAATTATAGGAAGCTTCCATTAGAATATCGGTCAAATTGGTTAAAAACTGTAGGAACAGAAGAGGACATAAAATTACGTCCAAGGATGGACGGACAGACGGACAACCCCTAACTTCGTATTTGCGGCGGTGAGGGGCTGGACGTAAACAATTTTTTCGATACTGTCCTCCACTAGGTAGAAAATAATGCTTAAAAGGGGAAAAATGTGGTTACCGGCTCATTCTTCTGTTGCTGCAACGTTTTCAAAAATCTTGATTACTAGCACTGTTTGGCAAGGGTCAACTCAGCACGATCAAAGTTAACTTATCAGTGTTCCGACAATAAGTTTGTTTATCTATCCAATTGTGTCTCGACGCTTTGAAGACTTGCATTTATAATTTTGAAGAATCAACAATTGATAATAATTGATTTATAATCTGTTTTATTTATGTCCCGTCATGCTCCAACTCTTAACCGGATAGTCCCATGTTTCAACGACCCTGAAGAAGAAGAAGAAGAAAAAAAAAAATGAAAACATTATGAGAAAAGGAAAAAATGCTGGTAACCAGCATTTTCTCTTTTTCCCACAATGTTTTCCACTCCTTCAAAGATAGAAATCATGATTAGAGCTTTACATGAAATGTTGTCTGCAAACACTTTGAATTTGGACGCTTGTAACAGTTAGTTGTCTGGGAGAGAGTTAAGTGTCCAGCATCTAAAATACATGTACTCGGATAAATTTCCGCTTACCACATTTCCTTTTATTTCTGTCTTGCTAAAAAAAATGTGACAACAGGAGGATTTACAGGTGACGAGCAATTTCTCCTTTCTTTTACAATATTTTTACCTGAAATTTCAGTATTGATCCAACGATTTAACAAAACTGCCCTGCTTCTTATGTGATAGGTCAGCTAATTTGTCAGCAATAATAAACAAATATTTGTACTTAGCAAACAACTGTGAAAACGTGTGTAAGGCGTGTTTCTTCCTCTTTGTCTTAGTTCGTCGCGATGTTATACATTGTAGACATGACGAAGCTTACGTGTGTATATAGCTCAGTGGAAATGCGAACGTGCCAGTAATCAACGGCTTGCATTGGTTGAAAGTACAAAGCCCAGCTAACCAAAAAAAAATTTTTTTTCGATGATCGTCTAATAAAGTATACCAGACTTTGAAATTCCCTCCCTTTTCAACAGACTTTGAATTTAAAAAAAAAATCACATTTCGGGAATGATGAGTGAATTAATCTTTTTAATTTCTCTACTCTATGTTAAGTAAATGCTTTGATACTTTACCATCTGTTCTTTTTTTATTACAAAAAGGTGTTTTAATTAACTCTTCTTGACGACAAACCTTTTAGCCTTGTAAATCGAGAGCATTTGCCGACGGCAAACATAAATGTAATTCAAAATATGAAATTTGTCTATCATAGAGTAGAAAACATTAAAGGAAAAGGAGAAAATGCTGGTTACCAGCATTTTCTCCTTTTCCCACAATGTTTTCAAACGCCTTATTCTTCAGGGTCCTTAAAAGACGGGATTGTGTAGTAAAGGGTTAAAGCTTGTCTGAATTGTCTAGATTTATTTAAAGAGGTAGACAGTTAATGCGAAGATCTATTCTATTATATTTCTACCTTACAATTATTTTATTTAATAGCCATTTATAAATACAACAAAGTATTGTCGATTACAAATGAAAACGCCTCCATAAAATCTTGGGACATAAAATGTACCCAGTCTGTTTGAATGCGTTTAACTCTTCACCAGATTACAAAATGTTAGACTTGTACATATTAAAAGCTTTTTAGCCATGCTCTATGAAAACGGGGCTTAAAACACCGCAAGAAGTATCGTATGTTTACCTGGCCAGTCTTGTAGGATATACACATTCACAGATCCAAGATAAGACAGCAATTTTGATCTTTGCCATCTGCAATATCACATTTTTTCGCCTTTGGGGCCGAGTAGACAAAATCAGACTAGGCTTAAAATCCAAAGTTTCAATTTCTAGGCCTATTTGACCACTGTGTCTCAGCATAGATGGCCGTGTAGATCCTAGACAAGGCTGCATATTTGTACAGAATGATAATATCTACCCGTATGGTCACAAAATTAACTTTAACCGTGACAGACAGTCTAAGAGTTATGTAAGTCAATGCAATGGGCTTTTGGGGACAGTGCAGATCAAACTTAGACTGCAAGGAATGTTCAGTCTGATATTATAAGCCCGATTTAAAACCACCATAAAAATGAAGGGTCTTGAAAAATCTTGTGGAAAAAGGAGAAAATGCTGGATACTATCAATTCGGACAAGTAAAACATTCTCTTGTCTGGTAAAGTGTTAACCCTTATCCAGGTAAAGAAATGAAATGAAACTTTAAAGCCGATAGTAAAAACCAAAGTTTTGCTATTTCAAAAGTATTTTTGTGCGGAAAATATGCCCTTAACGGACAGTGTAGATCGAAGATCAGACTGCACGTTTTGTGCAGTCTGATCTTGATCTACACTTTCCGCAAAAGGTCAGTGAGTCGCGCTTAGCAGCCTAAGGGTTAAGTATGTTTCATATTAGTCTGACACAAAAACGCAACCCTCACGAAGATAAAATAGACATGTTTAAACATTGCTTGACAGTTTAATTCTATTGAAGCTACTGGCAAAAGTAAACACTGCACAAAAGAAACAAAATGAGAGTAGAAACACTCGAGAGGAAATCAAATTTACATACCAGTTTACACTTTCTATGAAGATTTTTGTCACTGTATAGTGTTTACTCAATACGTTTCAGTAAATTCCGTTGCACAGATACGGTAGAGGGTTCCTTGAAATTTTGATCTACTAACAAAATGACAGGTAGAGAGAGAATGCGAAACAGAGAGAGAAAGAGCGGGATGCAGAGAGAGAGAGAGAGAGAGAGAGAGAGAGAGAAAGAGAGACCGATGCACAGAGAAAGTGCGATACAGAGATAGGGAGAGTGCAATACGGACACAGAGAGAAAGCGATATGGAGAGACAAAGGAGAGAGAAAGCGATACAGAGACAGAAAGACTGTCAGACAGACAGACAGACAGTCAGATAGACAGACAGAGAGACAAAGCAGCAGAAGGACAGCCAAGAGGAAAACACAGATAGACAGACGGGCGGACGGACGGACAAACGAAAAAAGAGAGAGAGAGACGGTGAAAGAAAGAAAGAAGGAAACAAAGAAGGAAGGTAGGAAGGAAGGAAGAAAGAAAGATGGAAGGAAGGAAAATAGAAAGAAAGAAAGAACTGGAGAAAGGCGTGATTCTGAACAGTCTGATCCTGATGTGCACCGTCCGCAAAGACTATTATAGTGATCCCTAGCACTGAAAGAGTTAAGTATAAGGTGAAAATAGAAGTTGTTTGTTTGAGTCGTTGATAGTTACTCGACCTGTTTACAATTTAATTCTAGGCTGACGAATAAAAAGTTATTTTTTTCTGTATGCCTCATCGTTGGGAAAAGTCGATAGGTCAATTGGTATACGAGTGTCAAAGAATCAAAGAACCTGCAGTAACAGAATTAGTTTGCATTAGCAGAGTTTTTGCAACGAACGACCTAAGAAAACATTGCAGCAAATAGAGAAATTAATGAAACTGAAGAATCATCTAGTCACAGTGTTTTCCTACAGCTATTGTCATTCACCAGGATTCTGCCCCTCTCTCCCCCTCCTTCCCCCCCCCCATTCCCCCAACCCTCTGTTTGCTATTTGGGATACCTCGCATTACAGATTTAATTCAATTTTCGATCTTCGGAGATCTATAATATCACGTGGGTGATAAATGGTTGATTTTATTGAAAGTTTACGAATTTATTGACTCTCTATTGTGCTACAAAAACTTTCTATTGTAGATCGAAGCTATTACTCTGTAATGTATACAGAAATTGTGATTTTCGTGTGTGTTTCTTTTTTAACCAAATAATCCCATATTTCACAACTCCGAGGACGAAGCTGTAGAAAAGAAAAATACATAAAGGAGAACATGATGTTTCTCACCATTTTCCTTTTTTTTGTAAATACAATCACGGTTTTCTGTCCTTACACGGACAAATTCATGCTCTATTAAAGGGGCCTTTAGTGTATCTGCAAAAAGTATCGACCAAGGTCAGTCTGCGCAGTCCGCACAGGATGACCTGGATTGAAACTTTTTGTTATTGGTCATATTTCTGCATGTCCAAGGACCATTGTACCTCATGATTCAGTCGGTTGTTGGACAAAATGAATTTTATAGATCCACAATAATATGACAGCTTGCTTGGTATAATGCATCACGGATATGCACTTACTTTACAACACAATCCCGAATTTTGACGACCAAAAGGAAGTAACATTTTGAAATATTTTGGGAAAACGCTACCTTGTGCTATTCAATCAGCTATGATCGGCTAGCATGTAACCTATGCACCGGCCATTTATTAAAACAGCCCCTACATACTTGGGTAATAGACTAATAGCTTCGATATAAGCCCTACTTTTCCCAAGTATTCGAGGGGGGGTGTGATGCGTCATAGCAGACAGGTCGAATCTTCGAAGAATATGACATGTGCAGACAACGGCAAGTTTGAGAAAAAACAAAATGGCGCCCAAAATATCGATAAAAACAGTAAACAAAAATCGGCGAAAAAGTGGATTTAAAGTCTTCTGCAAATGCTTTCAATTTGCATGAGTAAAAAGTTATGTTGTTTCCCACATTTTTTTTTTACTCTTTCACAGACAGTTACTATCATTTCAGGTTGTCGTCTGCACATGCTTTCAATTTGAATAAGTCTTTAATATTTTATCAATTTAGTAAGAGTTAAATCCCCCTTAGTCAGAGTGCAGCATGTTATTTGTCTTCAGGAAATACTTAAACCTGGGCTGCTAAGCGCGACTCACCTTTTGTGGACAGTTTAGATCGAAGATCAGACTGCACATTCTAAGCGCGACTCACCTTTTGTGGACAGTTTAGATCGAAGATCAGACTGCACAGAATGTGCAGTCTGATCTTCGATCTACACTGTCCAAAAAGGACATATTTTCCCTCCCCCAAAAAATTACCTATAATAATAGCAAAATCTGGGATTCTGCTATCGGCTTAAAAGTTTCATTTCATTTTCATTTTTTTCTCAGGGCCGTTAAAACTCGGCATTGTTTGATAAAAGGTTAGTTTTTTTTTTTAACCAAATAACAATCCCCTGTTATAACGATTTTTTTTTTTTTGAAAATATTGAGAGAAAAGGAGACAGTGCTGGTTAATGAAATTTTCGTCATTTCCCGCAGTGCTTCCTACCATCTGAGGAAAATTCACATCATTCGAGCCACGTGTAATTATCCGTCTGCAAAATCTTTGGGGACCCAGAAATTATTTCATCTTGTGAAAGACTTAACCCTTTACCACACAATCCCAAGTTTGAACAACCTTAGGGGAAAAGCTTTAGAAAGCATAGCGTAAAAAGGAGAAAATGATAGTTACCAGCATTTCTCCTTTTCCAACGATGTTTTACTCCCTTCAAGAGAAAACTTTAAGTTTTTGAGTCACGTTCACTTTGCCGTCTGCAAATGCTTTGAAATCGGACAAGTCCAAAATTTTGATGCGTGGTAACAAGTTAGATGGAAAAAAAAAAGAAACGGTACAAGAGAATTTTATCTCATAATTTATCAGAACAAAAGAGAAATCTATTCGTACTTGTACATTACATTCACCGTCCTATTCCCAATAAAAGAAATTTAAAGATAAACTTACCTGATGAAAATACCGTTAAAGATAAGTGCCACCTATCGCTATCACCTGTCATTCGATACGAAACACAAAACCGTCATCGTTTGATTTCAATGGATCGAATAACTCTGGACCCTTACAGTCACGACCAAATGTTTAATATAACTATTTTCAGTTAGCAAAAGGGACGGAGGTAATCCAATATCTTGCATGCTGCTGTCAAGATATTTTACAAATATATCATGTTATCGGACATTGTAGATCTTGACCTGCACTGTCCGAAAGAGGAAATCAGCTTTTGCTTGAAAGTCAAAGGATTAAACGCATGCCTGTTTTATCTTACAATACAAACCGGGCTACACAATAAAACATTCTACGTCAAGTAATTAATTTTCTATCTCGCCTGTGAAACCCATTAGCTATCTCGCTACCAATGATGACTTAAGTAAGTTTTACGGATGGTGTAGATCGAGACCAGACTGCAAAGAACGTGCAGTCTGATCTTGGATCTACACCATCCGCTACCAGATACTAACTATGACTCAATTCAACTTCGATAGCATTCGAAATCTACTTTTAGACCTCGAAAAATGGTCGAATTTCTTGAGTCGGTAGTGATAGATTTAACCTTTTACCAGTCAGACACCTTTAATTTGGACTTGTACATTTGAAAAGCATTTGCATATAGCAAAGTACATTTATGTTGCCGAAAATGAAAAGATTTGCCGTCGTCAGGTAGAAAACATTGAGATTGTTTCGACAAGGGGTTAATTTAACCCAGTCTCGGTAGTAGTCGGTAGTGATCACCAGCCTCCGTTGTGGTAGGTAATGGTGCCCATTCTTTGTAGTGGTCGGCAGTGGTCCCAGCCTCGATAGTGGTCAGTAATGGGTACCAAGCCTCGGTAGTGGTTTGTAGTAGTCCCAGTCTCTGTAGTTGTCAGTGGTGGCCCCGAGCCTCTGTAGTTGTCGGTAGTGGTCCAAAGCCCCTGTAGTGGTCGGTAGTGATCCCAAGCCTCTGTAGTGGTTGGTAGTGGTGCCCAGCCTCTGTGGTGTTCCGTAGTGATCCCGAACCTTTGAAGTGGTCGGTAGAGATGCTCATTCTTTGTATTGGTCGGCAGTGGTCCCAGCCTCGGTAGTAGTCGGTAGTGGTCCCCAGCCTCCGTTGTGGTCGGTAGTGGTGCCCAGCTTCTGTAGTGGTCGGTAGTGGTCCCAGCCTCGGTAGTGGTCAGAAGTGGTGCCAAGTCTCTGTAGTAGTCCGTAGAGGTCCCCAGCCTTTGTCGTGGTCGGAAGTGTTCCCCAGCCTCTGTAGTAGTCTGTAGTGGTCCCCAGCCTCTGTAGTGGTCGGTAGTGGTCCCCGGCTCATAAAAGTAGTCTGTAGTGGTCCCGAGCCTCTGTAGTGGTTGATTGTAGTCCCGAGCCTCTGTAGGGGTCGGTAGTGGTGCTCAGCCTCTGTAGTGGTCGGTAGTGGTGCCCAGTCTCTGTGGTGTTCCGTAGTGATCCCCAGCCTTTGAAGTGGTCGGTAGAGGTGCTCATTCTTTGTAGTGGTCGGCAGTGGTCCCAGCCTCGGTAGTAGTTGGTAGTGGTCCCCAGCCCCCGTAGTGGTCGGTAGTGGTGCTCAGCTTCTGTAGTGGTAGGTAGTGGTCCCAGCCTCGGTAGTGGTCAGAAGTGGTGCCAAGTCTCTGTATTGGTCCCTAGTGGTCCCCAGCCTTTGTCGTGGTCGGTAGTGTTCCCCAGCCTCTGTAGTAGTCTGTAGTGGTCCCCAGCCTCTGTAGTGGTCGGTAGTGGTCCCCAGCCCATAAAAGTGGTCTGTAGTGGTCCCGAGCCTCTGTAGTGGTCGATTGTGGTCCCGAGCCTCTGTAGGGGTCGGTAGTGGTGCTCAGCCTCGGTAGTGGTCGGTAGTGGTCCCAGCCTCCGTAGTGTTTGGTAGTGGTTCCCAACCTTTGTAGTGGTTGGTAGTGGTCTTCAAGGCTTGGTAGTGACCGTTAGTGAATTTAACTTTTAAAATCAAAAATAGGCTAGTCCCAGACTTCTTACATTAGCTGTTTCCTTCGTCTGTTCGAAACAGAACGATTTATTCCCACCGAAAATCACAGGAAATCGAAACAAAAGCCTGCTGCACCGAAATCTTTGCAAAATCGTTCATTCCGTCAGCAATCTCTCTGTGGAACAACTTGCCGATCAAAACAATATCACTGCAATCACTTTCCAGTCAACCATTCTTCGTCAATATCCAGTTTCCGTATTCCCAAAGTTCTATAGTGTAGGAAATCGTAAATTATCAGTCTTTCAAGCAAAGCTTAGAAATAACTGCAGTGGTCTGAAATTTGACTTGCACAAAAACCACATTTCGGAAAATAATTCGTGTCAATATGGCTATCATGTTAAAGATGCAGAACGCTATTTTTTTCACTACCCGTCTTCTAATAATCAGAGATTGATATTACGAGCTCGTATTTCGGAAACTTCGTAAGTACCTCCCTTTAAGTTTAAATTTACTGTTGTTTGGATCTGAAAAGCTGAGCTTTAATGATAACAATGAAGTAGTTTTTTACTGTCCAAGGATTCACTAAACATTCAGGTAGGTTTGATTGACCGGTTATTATTCCTAACTTCTGACTAGCCTGTATGAGTTGCCATTGCATTAGACTTTCCCAACTTCGAACCCCGACTTATAATCTATCTTTCGATCTTTCTCGCTCTTATGTCACGTTTATTTCTTCTATCTTTTTCTTTTCCTATTACGTATACATGCAGTATAAAAAAATATGACCTTGATTATTTTTTAATTTTCTTTCTTTTTTTCTTTTATAAATCTGCATGTAATGAGGAAATATCTTTGATCTACAGTACGTCTTATGCCTTATCTTTTTCTAAACTCTTTACCTAACGTCAAAAGTTTAGACTATCCCAATTGGAGAGTATTTGCAGAGCACAAATCAAATATCGCTAAAATGTTTGAATTTATATTTGATAGGATACAAAACAATGTGGGAAAAGGAGAAAATGCTTGTTGCCAGCATTTTCTCCTTTTCCCACAATGTTTTCAAAAGGCTTCTTCTCTCAGGGTCGTTAAAATTCTAAATTATGTGATAAAGGGTTAAATCTTTATTCTTTCGTGCGTGGACGGAGACGACACAGCGATTTGGTAATGGAGGGTTTTAAATCGAAAACCTCATAAGAAGCTTGATAACAAAATTCAGCTTTAGGGTCGGGAGCGTTTCAATGAAACAATCCCGTTTTTTTTTTTAACGACCCTGTAATAAAGGCTTTTGAAACCATCGTGGCAAAAGGAGAAAATGCTGGTAAACAGCGTTTTCTCTTTGTCCCTCTATGTTTTCTACTCTTATCAGAACAAATCTCACCGTTTAAGCCTCATCGTGTTTGCAGTGTGTAACTGCTTCCAATTTGGTAAAGTCCACAATTTTGTCGTCTGAACATAACTCTTTAAAGTACCAAACGACAAATTTTTAGACTGGTCCAGTTTGCAGACGACGAACTAAATGCTGCACGAATTCGGAAATTTTTCTGTGAAAGGGTAGAAAACATTGTGGGAAAAGGAGAAAATGATGTATAACCAGCATTTTCTCCTTTTCCCATAATCTTTTTAAAAGTCCCTTTCCTTGGGGTTGCTAAAAATCGGGATTATTTAGTAAAAGGTTAAAGAGTTAAAAAGAAAATCAACCGTTTAAAAGGCATTAAAAATTAGACACAAAATTTAAGCAATTCTAGCAATTCTTCAATAAACACAGTAATGTATGAGCCATGCTCCGGTAAAAGGAGGCTTAATGCTTTACCAAACGACAAAATTCTGGACTAGACCAAATTCAAAGCATTAGCAGACGACATATTCAGTGTATCTCAAATGATGATTTCTGCCTATGATAGGGTAGAAAACATTGTGGGAAAAGGAGAAAATGCTGGTTACCAACATTTTCTCCTTTTCCCACAATGTTTTCAAAAGGCTTCTTCCCCAGGGTCGTTAAAACTCGGGATTATGTGGTAAAGAGTTAACGCATCTCCGTGATGCACTATATGAAGCAAATCATTCACATTATTATGGATCCACACAATCCGCTTCGTATAACAGCCGACTGAATCATCAAGTAGACAGGTCCTTTGACATGCAGAAAATTTACCGATGGCAAAATGTATCGACCGATGTCAGCCTGCGCGTGCTGCGCAGGCTGACATCGTTCGATACATTTTGCAGATGCATCAAGCCCCCTTTCCTTAGAGCATGTCTCATATTTAAGTTCAAGAGTGTAGATTTAGTTTATACATATTTTTTCCCCGTTTTTTTAAAACAATATTTACATACAGGTAGTTAAATTGATAGAAAAAAAAAATGAGGCAAAAGGTCTGGCCACAAGTTCTCCAGCTTAAATTTGGCCATTCCCTTAACTACATCTACTAATTTTAGAGTCTTCTACAGAACCTACATAAACTTATAAACTTACATCTTTTAAGAGTTTTTTCTTCTTAAAATGACAATAGAAGACAATATTGTCCAAGCTATGAATAGCTTGCAATGGCTATGTTTTCAAAAAAATCAGTTTCAAAATTAAAGTGGATAAAAATGAGTTGAAGAAAAGATGCAAAGGAGAGTAGCAGTAAAAGTTTACATATAGCATGCAGGCCTACTTCTACCTATGTCACGATTAATACTCTTCCGTGTAAAGAACAACGATAGTGCCCTTAGACTTGCCTCTAAATTGAAAGTATTAGCATGCATTTGCGGCAGAAAAATTTATAGTGACTCAAACGGTGGAGTTTGTCTTTAGAAGGATGGAAAACATTGTAGGTTGGTAGGGAATGCGTTAACATCAATTGCTCCTTTTCCTACAATGTTTTCATAAGGTTTCTTCTTCACGACGGTTCAATCATAAAATTTTTTGAGAAGGATTAAAGTCCTAGATTTCAGGTCGATTACTGAATAGGTAATTTTACACATGTATACATTGTTCTACTTCCGCACTGAACTTCGCGTATGCGGGTTTCGTCTCTGTGAAGTTTACTTGGATACAGTGTACCTTGGTCTATTTACAGATACGGGAAGGAAATGGGTTTTCCCCACTCGTCACAACTCGGTTGATTCCGTAAAGTTCTGCATTCAACTTGATCAACGGATCACCCGAGGTTTGCCGAACGGGGTTTTCCCATTGGGAAACCCATTATTTCCCACTAGATGCCATTCTACAAATACACATAGAATCTTCGAAGAATATGACATGCGCAGACGTTGTTGGGAAACCACGCACCCAATTGACATTGTAATCAGGAACTAAAATCAGGAAATGTATACTCTCGAGTATAGATAGATCTACCAGGTTTTAGCTATTTTCAAATTCTGGATAGATTACGTTTTGCTGGTAATTGGAAATGCATTTGTAAGTACTTCTTGTTACAAAATATGTTATGCAGACTAGCTTCAATCTGAAGGCTTGCTCCGATGTTATTTTTGGGACTGTTCTCCGCCCACAAATCACAGCCGCCATTTTTAAAATGCTTCTGTAATTTTTAAAACCCTACCGGTCATCTTTCAATCAGATGTATGAGTCTTTAAATCTGCTTGACAGCTTTTAAAATGGCCGTCGATCGATAGATAAATGATTTAACTTCACGCTGACACCAAGTTTAGCGCAAAGTTTTCATCGATCTTTTTGTATTTTACATTTATTTCAACATAACAATATCTGGTTAATTTATGAACACTCATTATAAATTCAGTTAACAGCGCATGCGCGTTCAATTTCATTTGAAAAAATAGAACCGCATGATCGGCGATTTTAAAAGTGCTAAGTATGACTCCTCGTAAATGAAACACAGCAAGTACATCATAAATTTCCTTTTCCATGCCCAAGCTGATAAAGACCTACAAAGAGTGAAAAAAAAAAGAACTTTAAAACTTTGCTGTTTACAACTCAGTTACACAGGTGCCTGACATGTCTGGTATCATACAACCCCTCTATATAGATATATTGTATCATAATAAAAGAAAAATGACACTACAAATAGTATTTTCAACGTGCCAACCGGTTTCGCTTTCGCTCATCAGGGCAACGCTTTAATGAAACATCGTAACTAACGTCATTTTGACGTCATAGAAACATCGTAACTAACGTCATTTTGACGTGATAGAACAACGGTTAAATTAAACTAATTTAACCTGGTTCTATGACGTCAAAATGACGTTAGTTACGATGTTTCATTAAAGCGTTGCCCTGATGAGCGAAAGCGAAACCGGTTGGCACGTTGAAAATACTATTTGTAGTGAAAACTGTATTTAACCGTTGTTCTATGACGTCAAAATGACATTAGTTATGATGTTTCATTAAAGCGTCGCCCTGATGAGCGAAAGCGAAACCGGTTGGCACGTTGAAAATACTATTTGTAGTGTCATTTCTCTTTTATTATATATTTTCTTGTTCCGGTATTCTTCTTCTTTTTATAAGATATATTATATCTATATAGAGGGGTTGTATGATACCAGACATGTCAGGCTCATGTGCTCAGTTACAACTCAGTTGACTCTCGGAACATGCACAGTAAATGTCAAGCCTAGTTTCGGATTTCCTTGCAATAGGCCAATCTTTATTTACATTTTAGAAATAGGACTGCAAACAGGTAACAGTAAAATTTCCTAATTATTTTGATGTTTCTGCAAAGATTAATCCTTAGTCTATCGATTACTGTGTTCATGAATTAGTTCATAGTATTCATAGTTCATATTGTGTTTGAAAATAAGACACTTACGGAGTTACGTCCCCTGTTTTTTTTTTATTCTCGTATGTTTGTTACATGCTTCGATTTTATGTTTGTGTGTGTTTATATGTATATATTTACAGAGCCCCAGATAATTTTTTGAGCCAAGGAGCAATCAATTTCTTATGATAGGGGTTATGTAACGGCCTATAATGTAACGGTTTAAGAACCCATATCGGTGAGTGATTTGTGTGGGCGGCCCGGTAGCTCGGTCGGTAGAGCACTCGCCCTGGGTGCGAGGGGTCCCGGGCTCGAGCCCCAGTCTGGCTGCATAAATTTTCTCACCTGGTTACAGTAAATTGAAATGACTTTGCTTAAGAAGCACATTTTTAAGCAACAAAATTCTAATGGTAGAGAATTCTGTACTCGACAAACTATCTGAAGACTCACTAGGTTGCGGACCAGGATTTGGATGGACATCGCCTGCTCGTAGTATCAAAAGATGAGTCTTCAGATAGTTTGTCGAGTACAGATTTGTTCAATTTTCTTAATCTTCCCAATCATCTCTCTACCGTCCATTATAATGTCCAAAGTATAGCTAATATATGGTGGCATATTTCTGCCACGAGATACGAGATAGCTATCATGATAATTTTACAAAACTATCGCGATAAATTAAAGTTTCCTGGAAATTTTATCGAGATAGTAAAAAGTTTCCTGAAAAAAATATCACGATAAACTTAATATTTTAACGCAAAATTTCTCAATCGTGCACGAAGCTGACATGCAAGATAAAATTATCGTGATAGTTCTACCTGTTTCTCGATATCTATAAATAGAAAATTTATCATTTGGATGAACTCAGTTGTTTTTGACTTCACAAGGTTGAAGTAAGTAAAAGTTCGAATAATTAATAATTGTAGCTTAATTGGTAAATTTTTACAAGACTCGAAATGAACAGAAGTCTGTAAAATCACAAAGACAACTCGAAATGTCTCCTTCGAACACTTTAAAACCATTCAGGGAAAAGGAGAATTCATAAGGTTGTAGACGAAGATGTTCCGAAACCGTATCTAATTATAGATACCGTGAATGTCATTTATGGGCACGAAAGCAAGAAAAATCATGATAACAGGTAGAATTATCGCGACATTTTTATCGTGAAAATTTTTATTATCTAGATAATATTTCCAGGAAACTTTGTTTTATCACGATAGTTTTTTAAAATTATCATGATAGCTATCTCGTATCTCGCGGCAGGAATATGCCACCATACTAATAAACTTGATACTTTGATTTCGGAGTTTTCCCTTTTTGAGGTTGTTTCATTGTCTGAGACTTGGCTACATGATAGTTTATCCTCAGACGAGCTGCTTTTCCCTTCCTTCCATCCACCAGAACGGAAAGATAGCGTTCATGACCGATACGGTGGTGTAATTTTATATGTAAAAAATAATCTGTCTTACATACGTAGAAATGATCTCGAAATTGGTAGACTTGAGTGTATTTGGATACAAATAAAGTCCATTAATAATAGGAACATTTTGTATGGTGTATTTTATAGACCACCGAACTCTGACTCGGCTTATACTTCACTTATTGAAGATTCTATAGATCTTGCTATAAATTCTAATATTTCTGATGTTATAATTACTTGTGATTTTAATCTGAATACTATGAACGAAAATCAATTTCGTAAGGTCGAAGCTTTATGTAATCAGTTTAATTTAGTTCAATGTATTGACGAACCAACACATTTCACCGAAAATTCCATGTCTACTATTGACCTTCTTTTTGTTACTTATAAAAACTCAATTCTAACAACTGGCGCTGGCGAGCCTTGTCTTGGTCTTTCAGTGCGTTATCACTGTCCTGTCTTTGGTGTATTTAATTTCTTTAAACCTGGGTTAAAAACTATTCAACGTACGATTTGAAAATACGATCAAGGCGATTATAACCAGTTAAGAGGCTGTCTTGCTAATTTCGATTGGCACTCTATACACGATGATAATATTGACATATATGCTGGAAATTTTGCAAGTGTCATCACGGATAAAACTCGTATGTTTATTCAAAGCAAAACTGTCAGGATTAACCCCCAAGAACCACCATGGATGACCTGTTTTATTAAAAGGAAAATTTGCTATCGTAAGAGATTGTACAAAAAAAACTAAGGCATCAAATAAATCTAGTCACTGGACAAAATTCAAATCTGTTAGAAAATGAAGTAATATCACTAATTCGACAAACCAAAGAAAATTACTACGATCACTTATCCTCAAAATTAAAATCCGGTTCACTATCTCCGCGTGACTGGTGGAAAACTTTAAAGTCACTTATGTCTTCAAGTTCTTTATCGTCAATCCCACCTCTCTTTAATTTTTCCAGCGATTCAATGTTAATTGACGATAATGGGAAAGCTAACGTACTAAACTTTTATTTTGCAAATCAATCACGTATAGATGATTCTTTAAGTACTCTTCCAGAAGCAAATTACCCACTGACTCAATCTTCTTTAAATACAATTAATATTATGCCGTTCGAGGTACTGGATGTTCTGAAATCATTGAGACTTGGGAAAGATTCAGGGCCTGACGGTATTAATAACAGGATTCTTATTGAAGTAGCTGGACAGATTGCACCTCATTTATGTGATTTGTTCAATCACTCATTAAATACTTATACAGTTCCATCTTCATGGAAAATATCCAGTGTATGTACAATATTTAAATCCGGTGACCCTTCTCTTCCATCAAACTACAGACCCGTTTCGTTATTAGATAGTATCGAAAAAGTATTCGAACGCATTATATTCAAGCATGTTTATAACCATCTGAAAGACATCAATTATTTTACACCCTTCCAGTCCGGTTTCATGCCCGGCGACTCTACAGTTAATCAAGTTACTGCTCTTTACAATGAAATATGCAAAGCCTTAGACGACAGGCTGGAATTTAGAGCTGTGTTTTTTGACATAAGTAAAGCATTTGACAAGGTTTGGCATAACGGCTTACTTTTCAAGTTGAACAGGGCCGGGATCCATGGTAAACTATTATCTTGGTTTTCTAATTATCTTTTGAATCGTTTCCAGAGAGTTATTTTACCAGGGGGAGTTTCATCCTTGTGCCATATGCAGGCCGGTGTCCCTCAAGGATCCATTTTAGGACCTTTATTATTTTTAATTTATATAAATGACATAGTTGATGATATTCAGGCAAATATCAATCTTTTCGCAGATGACACAAGCTTATCAATGACTGTAGGTGATCCGGCTGATGTAGGAAGTATTTTACAATCTGACATCGATAAAATTACAAATTGGGCACAGAAGTGGCTGGTCAAGTTCAACCCTGCAAAG
The DNA here is from genome assembly GCA_946811185.2 of Hippopus hippopus. Lineage (NCBI taxonomy): Eukaryota > Metazoa > Mollusca > Bivalvia > Cardiida > Cardiidae > Hippopus > Hippopus hippopus. The sequence goes on along the minus strand of OX328107.1, from coordinate 21,710,568 downwards.
TCTGAGTCGCTGGTTATATCCCGCAAACGTTTTAAGCCAGATCACCCAAGTCTCTTTATGTCAAATATTGAAATTGCCTCAGTTTCAAGTCACAAACACTTAGGCTTTTTCTTTCTAATGACGGATCTTGGGACATCCATATCAATAAATCAACTGAAAAAGCATGGAAAAGAATTGGGGTTATGCGGCATCTGAAAATACGACTCGACCGACTGTCACTTCAGACCATTTACTTTTCATTTATAAGGTCTATTTTGGAGTATAGTGATATCATATGGGACAATCTTTCGCAGGGGTTAAAGGATCAGCTAGACAAAGTTCAAAATGAAGCTGCACGTATAGTTACAGGCTGTACTAAACTCGTTGCTATTGCTGATCTAATTCAAGAAACTGGTTGGGAAACTTTAAGCGAAAGAAGGCGAAAACATAAGTTGATTCACTATTACAAAATGGTAAATGGACTCTCTCCAAGTTATCTTAATGTTCTCGTCCCTCCAACGATTGGTAATTCAACAACTTATAATCTGCGTAGACCAAATAATTAGCGAACCATTGCTTGCAGAACTAGATTGTATAACAATTCATTTCTACCGTCTGTAATTAATGATTGGAATTCCCTACCGGGTGAGATTAAGAACGCAGAATCACTGACATCTTTTAAATATCGTTTGAACCTTGACAAACCCGCTCCAAGACAACTGTATTTCTTCGGCGAAAGAAAAATTCAGATTATCCATGCTAGATTGCGTATCAGGTGTAGTTCTCTTAATCATCACCTATACTTGAAAAATTTAGTGCAATCACCACTCTGTAGATGCGGCTCAGTTGAATCAACTGAACACTATTTTCTAAAATGTCCAATTTATAATGACTTAAGAAATTATTTAAACTTTAATATTAATGATATAGGAAGAGTCTCGCTTCGAATCATCCTATATTGAAATGAGAGTCTTAGCCTGCATGACAATGAAAGAATATTTGCAGCAGTGCATACTTATATCCGTGCAAGTGGAAGATTGCTCTTTAGTGTGTTGTTTCTTTGGGGTTTTTGGGGACAATACTATATTCTGCTGCAGTACCTGGCAGAGGACACTCGTAGTGTAGCATTCTTATCTTCATCTTTATAAACTGTATTAGTAAACACTTACGTAGTAGTGACGGTCAGGTTGTAATGCTTTTATTGTTTCCATATATATGTTTCTTATGGATGAAATCTTCACCGTTAGGTCTAACACTCCACACCTATCTGCACCCCCCTACTTTCCCCCGTCTTTTTTCCTTTTTTTACTGTTATTTTTTCTAAACTTTAATATATCGTACTTTATACATGCAATAACCGGAAATTGGAGAGGAACTCTGTAAGCTCTGCTTCCGTTCCGATCCATTTCTGCAGGATTATTTTTGTTAATTCATTGTATTGTATTGCTTATGTATATTGTATTTCTGTGGAATAAAATATGTTTAAATTAAAAAAAAAAATTAGTCTATCGATCAAGGACCTTATTGTTAGCTGGCAAAGAAAAGATCAACGTATACAGCCATTTCAAACGATGCCGGCACCGGCATTTTCATTTTTCAATCGAGAAAGGGCATAAGAATGGCTGCTACATGCGCTAGCGGAGACAAAATAAAAAAGAAAATGTCGGAGAAACCCTCAAGATTGGGGGTATGTGACAAGCTCGTCATTTATTTATTAAATTTGTTTTCTAACCTTCTGCTTGAGAAATTTATCAGTCATGAAGCGATGAAAACTGCGCCGACTTCCTCCTCCATTCCATAACGTTCCCTCTTTAGACGCTTGGGCTGCTCTTTTGTTGTAGTCTCTCTGTATTAGGTATATGAAAATTCCGCCGATAAGACCTAGTCTCAAGATCCGACTTGAATTTTTAGCGTTTCCACTGAATTTCGCAGTTTTGTTTTGCAGTAGAGGTCTATTGCATATTTTCAATTACCTTTTTCCAAAGGACGCCATAAATTTATTTTAAGCTTTGCACTTTACCATGACTGACAATGGTAAATAGAATCAGTGTAAAAACGCTGGTCTGTATTTCACACATGAGTTCACCTTGAAGAAACGATGTGCAAAATAGGGTTTCACACGACAAGGTCAAAGGTCAAGGTTGCAGCATTTAGGTCACTTATTTGTAAATTGTGTCCACCACACAACTCTTTAACCCTTGGCCAGTTTTTAAAGTATTTCACACATTATGTTTCCCTTAATGAGACAACGTGTAGAGCTGAGGTTTCAGACGCCAGGCTCGAAGTTTATGCTCACAGCAGGGGTCAAAGGTGACATTCGCTTTACAACTTTCTTCGGGCCTATACTGCCCAGATCCGCCGAGCTCTTCTTACTAAACATTGGTCAAATGTTCATCTCAATGATAATTGGTATGTCTGTCAGCTGTTCCTGTCTGTCTGTCTGTCTGTCTTTCTGTCTGTAGGAAGCATTTTTTTGTAGTTTCGTGTCTCCCTAGCCCTTTCGAACATTTTCTATAATAAAAAGTTCATTGCTCTGAAAATTTTCAAAAATTAATGGCGGCGGGGGATACAGCCTCCCTTCAGACTGCCATCTTGTTTCTATAAAGAATACGGTTATACACCCATACACTCAACTTAAAAACCAGTGGCCCGCAAGGGTCTGAATTGCCATATTGGCAATTAATGACGTGGAACCAGCCATTTAAAACTAATCATGAAGAAAATTTTAATTAAACGAAATACACGGCTGAACATTCTCTTCTAGATCTAGTAGAGTTCAAACAGTCAACCATCATGTCACATTAAAGGATTTCATCATTGTGCATAAAGTAAAACAGCACTGGTTCCTCCTTCATCCCCCCCCCCCCCTTTCCCGCGCTCCGCTTTCTCGTTCACAAACTGGGGAAAAGATGAAGTTTAGTTTTTAAATACAATTTCAGGAAATTTTTAGGATTTTATAAAATCTTTCATGAGTTTATGATGAGAGATAGTCTAAGAGAAAAATCTTAAAACTCTTTTGAGTTTCAACGAGGCCTAAGCATAACAATGCCTTCAATGGCACAACATAAGACATCATAATAAGCCTGCATGGTGTATTATGCCTATGGGAAAATAATCAGTGTAGTCTTCCAAAATCTATATCTAGGAATCAAGCCAAATTTGATCAGATTTCAGTCCTCATTGTAATAAGCAAGCCCTGCAAGGTTTACGAAATGCAACCAATAGTGTGGACTGGTATGCGTAAACAAGAAAAACTCATCAAATAGCTCCTTTTTCTAAAATTTGATTAGATTTCTTTTTATTTGATAGGGTTCAGCTACTTGATGAAACAAAGAATCCCTGCAAATTTCAAATCAATGATGAAGAATGTGAACTTTATCGCGTAAACAAGGAAGGTATAATGTTTATTTTCAACTTTCTTTTTTATTGTTAACGTCCTCCACTTTTGATAGCATTCAAACGATTTATAATATAAATAAACTGCAATTTATACGAAAATCCGCCCTGATTGTGGATTTTTTTAGCGAAAACAAGTAAAAATGTAAGGACGAACGCTGGACGGACGTCGGACAGACACCGAACAACGGACGGAAATAGGAAACCACACCATGACAGAAACTCGCGTAGCCTTCCGCCAGTAGAGTTTGAATCAATAAGAGAAAAATGGCATTATTTGCAATGCATTTTCTCGATTTTCTTTTTCACATTCTTCTAGCCGCGGAAATTTCTCCATTAGTTGGAAATATATCTCAATACCAATTGAGAGACAGCCAAAATTATGAAAACGTCCGCACAAGAACAAGTTTGTTACAAAAGTCATGTATCCCATCCTCAATTTCTCTATGGAATAATCTCGAACAAGAAATACGATGTAGTGCAACATACCATTCTTTTAAATCAAAATTAAGAATACATACCGGGCCCGCGAGAGTTTCAAGTCTCTACTGTATTGGTAATAGATATATATCAGTAATTCATGCTCGATTAAGGAACAATTGTAGTAATTTAAACGGGGACCTTTTTCAGAATCACTTAAAACCAGACCCTACATGTGACTGTGGTAATGGCATTGAAAATGCTGAACATTATTTTTTCAAGTGCTCTCGCTTTACAGATATAAGAATCTCACTTTTCCAAGCAACAAGAGTATTTCATCCTCTAAATACTATAAAACTTCTTTTCGGCAGTGCTGACCTAAGTCACGACCAAAATTGTTTACTATTTGAAGCAGTTCAGTTGTACATTAATGAATCAAAACGTTTTTCGTAATTTCCAGTCTATTTTTGTAAATGTTAATGACAACTTTATAAAATTTTAGGCAATCACAGAGAACACCATCTTTTTTTCTTTTTCCTGTTTTGAACTTTTCTTTTTTGTTTCTTTTTTGTTATTCTTTGTAATCTTTCTATTTCAACTCTTAGCTCTCACTTACTGCGTTTCTTTTCTTTCTCATACTTAAATGTTGTTGTATTTGTACATACCGTTGTTAGAACTGTATAATTTGTGCTGTACGGGAAGGGCCAATTCTAAGTTGTGAGAACTTGTGGCCCAAACCCATTTCAACTTATGAAATAAAATATGTTTAAACTAAGCCGCGGAAAATTACAGATCAAAAAAAGTCTGTACTTGTTTTATGCATCATTTCTTTATGTGGTCACAGGCTGACAAAGAACATAGCAAAATTTCCATCGAGTTTCTCGGTTAATTTAGCAGTAGAAACAAATTTTGGACTTCTACCGTTCAATAGCGTGTTACAAGTGCTTTTTATATATAATATATAATAGGGCTACGTTTGCCTACTACGGCACCATAGCTTTTAGATCTTCACCGAATAACACACGCATGCACTTGTGCTTAGCGTTTGGTCTGTAGACGCATGGTTAGCAAAGCAAAAAATTGGCTTGGAAATTTTGAACCTTTAATTAAAAAGAAATATAAACAACACTATGAGAACAAAAAGTGTTTCGTTAAATTTTTGTGTAATCCTTTCAGACAGGAAGGAATTTACAACACATGATAGACATGGCCGATGACATCAGAGACGATGTCATAGAAGCCAACATAAAGGAGTTATGGATGGAGATATCAAGTATGATCAAAGGTCCGTCGGTACTGCAGAGGCTGTATGGAATTATCCCATCAGGTTAGACTTCAATTATTAATAAAGTGCTTGAATTTGTTTAGTGAATACTACTTTTAGCGGTTCATTGTTACTTCAAAAGTCGGTTGCTTAGTTTCACAGACCAATCAGGCTCGTTCTACATGTTCACTGTGGTCTTGAATTTCACCGTGGGACAAGAAATATTTGAACACCCAAAGCAAAACCTTTATAGTTATCTGAATATTTATCCTGTTGCTCCGTTCTATGTACTAGATCTAGACCGAAGATGAATTGCCACAGTACATGATAAAAGGCACGACCTATTCTATTCGGATAAAAATAGATTCATACAGAAAATATAAAAATGTAAAATATAAAATTGAAAAAATATAAATATGAAAAAGATTTGTTTTCAAAAATGGTGACAAAATGCCACACCTAGTGGGGTCACCTGAACTTACGCAATACTAACCGGATGTGCCGGTATGCAATCTCGTATGAAGGATACCTCCGTCCTCGTTATAATATTGCAGGTCATAACTCGATAATTATATTCACTCGGGATTTTCAAAATCATCTAATAAATGAAACTTTTAACAAAGAAAATAATGAGATGGTATTTTGTTTCAAACTATTATTTACCGAAATACAGGATTACTCTATTATATGCCATGTGAATTGATTGAAAAGAGCCTGAGGTTTTAACTATATACCTACCCAAGACACGTTATTTACAGAAAAAACAATAAGGACGGGCGGACTGAGATCATTTTGTTTCCATTATTTTGCGGAACTTTATCACAATTACATATTTATATGGCGCTCTCATAATTTTAGCAAAGACACGATAAATGAGAACATCAGGGCCCGTATTCACCGAACATTCTCAGTAATATTTCTAGTCTAATCCTCAAGAGTTTTCAAATATTCAACAGTAATGTAATTTTTGACGGTTTAGTGAGTTATATTTCGTTATTTCCATATCTAAAATAAGACTCTAAGAATGCAATATAGAACGGTTGATGAATATGGACCTGAGCCTGTATTCAACAACTATTCTTAATTTCTTTCTTAGTAATATTCTAGATTGAGAAAGTAATGTAACTTCTGATTGGCTAAACCAGTCAGTATCAAAAGTTGAGTTACTTTCAAATGTAGAAAATTCTTGAGACTGAGACTGAGACTGTTTTAGGAATGCTTGGTTAATAAGGGCCCTGGGCCCGGTTCTACGAACAAACTTCGGTCTTTTATTTAAGGCTGCTGACGGACTCCATTTCTGATTTAAGTTGGGTTTGTTACTTGAGACCCATTTTACTAAAATTGACAGACTTAAGAAATAAGTTGACACAACATTTCACACTCAACTCAGCAAAAAATTGGACTAAAGTCTGTTAAAATGACTCCAGTCCATTATTTTACTGAGCTGAGTCTGAAGCATGTAAACTTAAGATTTGAGAATGTTTCTATAGTCTGTTACTGTTGGTGAAATGCATCTGAAATAACTAAGTCAACTTTAGTTGGACAAAGAGTCTGTTAGCTGACTTGAGCAAAATAAGAGACTTAACTTTTTTCGACTTAACCGAGGCCTGATCCTTGTATTTTGAACAGGCCAAGTGAACGACACGAAGAGACTGTATCGGCGATCAGACAGTAAAGCAACGTTTAGAATGATGGAATGCTTGCTTGAGTGTAGATCACCGGGAAAATGGCAGGCTTTCATAGAGGCCCTACAACAAGCAGGTGTGCAAGATCAATGAATAAATCTACAAATATGTTTAAATAAAATAAACTGAACCCTTAAAGCGCCTTTCGCGACTTTAGATGCCTTTGCAGCCACTATAGATCAATATCAGACTGCACAACAACAAAATCAAGGTTAGGCACTTTAAGGTTCAGCTCTCTCTCACTGCTCAAGACTGTGTCAACATTGTTTATATGGGAAAGCGGCCAGATGCTTGTTTTAGCCGAATGTAGAAATGTGTTTAAATAAAGAAATTAGAAATATCTATGTCTCCAAATAATGAGAAGAAGTTTCAGATTTGTCATTTGAATGAATCTTGGTCAGGAGAAAATTACGTCAGCTCAAAATTGTAAACAAGGGGGAGTGTATCACCAGAGTCATTTGCATACCCCCATCTAAAAATAAAAAGCTAGACTGGTTGTTGTTTCAACACGAGAAATGGCGCGCTCGTCTATTTGTAGGATCATGTCTTCCCCTTCTTTCAGCAAACCCAAAACACTAAATATTAATGTGCACATACGAAATTTACATTTCTTCTGTCTTTAAAATCCTTCCAATGCACTCTTGATATAAAATTCCGACATCCTCGAATAAATTGCTGTTGGGTTCTAGTGACGTAGATTGTTGCAACAGTAGACCTGTGTAGTGTGTCTCGGCTCTACTTTCTTGCCAGCTACATGAATATGCAAGACGAAGGTCGTACACAGTCACATGACAAGCATCATGCGGTACCCTCGGTTAAATGAGTGGATACGAACCAAGTACGAAATTACATTTTCTGTCCGTCGTAATCTATGCAATCTCGCAACCGCCAGGTGTAATATTTGTCATAAAGCCACAAGAATGACTCTAATTTGATAAAATATCGACGAAATTGGTTATATTTGGATTAAAATGAGAAAAAGGGTTATCTTTAAATACCAATGATTGCTGTTTTAAAAACGCCAATCAAACAATGTTTGAACCATTGTCAGCTAAACATTTAACGATTTGCATAAGATTTGTCTTTGGTTTAACTATGTACAGCAAAAACTGTGTCAACAAACAACAACAACAACAACACCAAACTGTGTTCTTCTTCCTTTTTTTTTTCTAGGGTATCCCTATCTGGCTACACTATTGAAAGGCGACAAGGCAGACGACTGTAATAAACATGCAAAAAGAATTCTACAAGTCTTTGGTCCCTACCTTGAGCTACAAATAAATCCAGACTGTGTGGTAGACTCACTTCGAGCGGGAAATGTCATAGACGATGCTGATCTGCAAGAAATTAAGGTAAAACAAAAATAGTCTCTAAGGGCAAAGCGAAATTCGTTTTGAGAACATGTATACTAGAATCTTCGATTAGTTGGTCTGTTGGTCTTTAGATCTGTCTGTCTGTCTGTGTCTGTCTGTCTGTCTGTCTGTCTGTCTGTCTCTTATTTTTTGTCATCTCTTCTGTTTCAAAGAGTTTAGCTTTTGCATACCTTTAAGAATTCCTCTTCTTCAAGCGTCAAGTACCAACAAGAGAGGGAACTTAATATATCCATCCAAAGTGCAGTTCTGAAAATCTTACATGCTGTTGCTTTCTTTTCTGTATGTAAAATTAGTAGACTTGTTGCCTGCACCTTCTTCGTTTTTTTTTTTTCCGCGGCTTTCAAAACTTACTATATACAACAAAAACAGGAAATTCTCTTTCCAATGGTACTTTCATGTAAACATGTGAGTCCTTCAAGTGTCGGTGTAGAAAAAATTGATAGAGATCATAACATTTCAGGCTTGCCTAAACCAACAAGGGGCCAAAGCAGCAACAGCCGTATTGTTGAATAGATTACAGTGCCATCTGTCACCAAAGGATTGGTATTTTGAATTTCTAAGAGTTTTATACAAGAAAGGGTACAAATTACTTGTGAATGAAATGGAACCAGATTTCACGCTTGATTGTGAAGTGTTAAAATGCCCTGTTGTACAAGAACAACGAGAGAGACAAACACAAGGTATACATGTATATGTTTAGCGACAGCATGCAAACTCTAGCTGGCCTTTTTAAAAAGATTGGTCAAATATGATCAAATGATTTGATGTGTACCGTTTCCATTCTCCTTGGTAAAGTCTTTATATTTTCTCAAGTAAATACATAAATCGGGTTTACAATCTACTACATTGGTCTTGTTGATAGTATTACCTTTTGTTCTCTTTTTTTTTATTGTCCGTCTTCCTTTTAAAGCATATTCAATTAAATGAATACTTTATCATATTTCAAACAAGGACTCTGATATTTGACAAAAAAGCTTGTGCTTAAACCTCGTTTAACTTTCTTGTTTTTCATTTGGAAATACGGGCTCTGTTTGATCCAAAATAGCCAGGAAACGTTTTGAAAACATTGTGGGTAAACAGAATTTTGGAACACTCCGTATGTTTGAAGCACTGCTTGTAAATGGTTATCTCGCAATGTACACGTTTTGTCCTCAGTAGCACAATGACTGCGTGAAAACTTTTATCAAAATAAATGCTAAGATAAGTTGTCATACTAATTCTGTGCTCCTTAAAATTGAAATGTTTGCCTTGTTTATCTTATTTTATTTTTTATTTTATTTTATTTTATCTATTTTTTCTTTTAATGTTACATTTCAGACGTACATGTACAAGCAGACGGTGCCAAATATTTGGAAGAACAGATAAAAAACAATGCATTTGCCATGAAAGAAGAAATAGCAGAGAAAATCGAATTAGAGAACATTATGCCATACATTATGTGTTTACTGCCAAATGGTAAGACTTTCTTCAACCCGTCAGCCTCTTACATATGAAATGATTGTTCTGTTGAAAAGGGCCAACTATATTTGAACCGCGCTCTGGCAAAGGGGGTTTAATGCATGTCCGTGATGCATCATACCAAGCGATTCATTATCAATATAAAATTATGGATCCATACGATTTATTTCGTCTAACAACCGACTGAAATATGATTTAGACTGGTCCTGTTACACAAAGAAAATTGATCGATAACAAAACGTTTCGATCCAGGTCAGGCTGCTCGGACTGCGCAGAACGACCTGGGTCCATATTTTTGCAGATGCAATAAACCTACTTTTCACAGAGTATGGATCATTTTTATCGTTCAAAGTCTAACCTTTAGTAAAATCATGTTTTAGATGGTTTGCCATATCTATGCCTGCCTTGTGTTGTAGTGTTTTATCTGGTTAATTTCTCCCTTTAAAGTGACAATAAAGCCCAAAAGTAAACAAAGCGGGTGTTTAAATGCATTTGAATTCATATCATACCATTTAAAAGTATGGAAATTATTGTGAAGATGACAATCTGTCATTGTAAGGTCGGTCCAAGTGTTCGTTGCTGACAGAGAAATGAATTACAAAACTAGGTTAAAACCTGCCAGGCAGCTGTGTCTTTTGTTTACTTTTTGCCTGATTTTAAAATTCTTTTTTCTGCCAGCGATTAACATATGGCCCGACCATACGATAACAGACTGTCTTCTCCACAATATCTTTCATACTTTTAAATGGTATGATTTAAATTTAAATGCATTATGACACCTGCTTTGATATTTTGGCCTTTACTGGGCCTTTAAAAAAGATCATTCAATTTTATTTCAGGGATGAACTCAGAAATTCTTGAGACATGTAAAGACAGTCAAAGAGAGGGTGTGGGAAGAATGTTGACAGAAATCAGTAGGCTTGAAGATCCTTATAAGTGGAGATTGTTCGTCAACGCTTTACAGAAAGCGGGTGAGGTTTAAGACGTTTAAATTGATGTTAACTTTTTTAACAAAACACCAACGCAAGAACATACCATAGGCCACTGTAGTTCCAAGATCATGGACCATCTTTGCTAAAAATGGCGTACTGACGCATCGCCTCTACATCTTAAATATGATGCACATTGATCAGACTGCATTAAAGGTGCATTATAGAGACGTAATTAGCAACAGTTGAAGTCAGTTCTATCACATTCTGATTTTGAATACCAGTACTAGCTATCTGTTTGACTGGACCGGAATGGCTAGATGGTTGGTCTTGGAATTTTAAAACTTCATGCTAATTCCTATTCGGTCAGATACTTTGGAGGGAAGCGTTTATGCGACTTGTTTAGCAATGTGACTAATAATTTGTGTTCAAACTAACTACCGCAATACTATATCTCCATCGAACAGAATATCATGATATTGCGGACAAGCTCAAGTTAGAAACGCCTCCAGTATCTATACCAAGTACAGAACAGTGGATTATAGCTATCTTCAACGGCATACTGCAAACACAGATTGAGCCAGACGTTATATCAGCAGACTTAGTGGCAGAGGGCGTCATCAATGAACAAGACAGACAAAATATCAATGACACGAGGCGAGTTTATGGCTGCCAAAAGAGTGCTGGACTGCTTATACAACGAATGCAGTGTAGGCAGTCTGCACAACAATGGTACACGGTGTTTCTGAAAACGTTGATGAAGCACAAGTATGAGGATCTTGCGAAGAGGATTGATCCCGATTTCTATGAAAAGTTTACATTACAAAATAATCTAACTCCTTCAGGTATGAAACTTCGCTTTGCAAACATTAAACAGCATAATCTAAATCTCTGACTTCTAGCTTTATAGCTTACACGTTTTCGACTCAAAGGGAAATAAAATGCTAACCGTTATGAAACAATTCATTTTAAATGCTGATATGGAGCAGTATACTATTTAACAGTATCTAATAATTATCTAGGTCATTAGCCATCTACAGGTAGATGCCTTTATACGGCAAAGAAGTCCTAGTTCCATCATTGACGATTAAATTAATGACGAAGACTATAAACAAATACACACTTCACTCCAAGCTTATTAACCCATTACTGCTTAATCCCGAGTTTTGACACCCACAACAGAAGAAACTTTTGAAAAAATTGTGGGAAAAGAAGAAAATGCTGGTAACCAGCATTTTCCCATTTTCCAACAATATTTTCTTACCTTTCAGAGACATATTTCATTGTTTGAGCCACATTAAAACGTCATCTGCAAATACTTTCAGTTTGGACGAGTCTAAAATTTTGTCATATGGTAAAGGGTTAAACAGAAACACAATCCCCTTAGTAACAAGGGTCAGAAAGAGTCAGAATATCTTCTGAAATAACAATGCGTATAGGTATGAGGCCTACAGGTTGTGAGACTAATAGAGTTTGTCACATTGCCAAAATGTTTTATTTTAAATTCAAGGTTTAAACATTATTCTACTTTCATTTGACTGAGCTGAGCAGCTGCACGATGTTTCGGAAGTAATTTAATATAGATCACTATGGTTCTCTCCAACTAAAACGAAGAGTAAGAAGAGCGAGCTTTCTCTTTGATTAGGTTTTGTAAATACGTGCATCATCAGGCAGACGATCAGTTTCGTCTGAAGTATCAACTCACAACACTTGAATTCATAAATGATAAGAACAGATTCCATAAAACCATAATTCAAAATACATGTATGTTTCTGTGTATAGAGTTCACAAACTCTGTCCATTTAACACTTAGAAAGAAAAAATTCTAATGATGTATAGAACTATTACAAAGTAAGTCTTTTCTTTCAGACTGTAGAAATTATTCATCGACATATTTTGTCATGAAAGTGAGGCGCAAATTTTATATCAAAAAGATATTAAATATGCCAAACCAAATGATGTAGCCCTGTTTAGCTCAATCTCTCAATTCTGTTTCTCACTACCTGTATTTAACTTCTCCAAACTAAGTTGTCTACGTCTGTACTCTGAAATCGTGTTCCTTTAATACATTTACTGTCCTCTTTGAAACTGTTTAATTCGTAAAAATGAATGATTATCAGCCACATTAGAGATTCACTTATATAACGAAAGGCAAACGAAATGAAAGAAAAAAAATGTGGGTGTAGATAAGAACATAAATGAAAACTTATTTTTATTATTTTCTCTCGGTGAGTCCGTAAAACCGACTTTTTCTTCATTTTTTCTCAGTGAGAAAATATCTGTTTATCGCTCTGAATTCAGACTCTGATAATAATTCTTTCATATTGGACTAAATGAATAGCTAATTTAAGAAATCTTTTCATTGGTTTATCTTTTAGTAAAGCTTATAAAGTGTTTTTATTCAAGTAAAGGTCGAGATACTTTAAGATTTCAAGTGGTATTAATGAATAATAGTATAACTAAATTTCAGATGCCGTTTCTAGCCGTCATGATGAAGAATCCGATGCGATGAGAGAAATAAAAGAAAAGATAATGAAAATAGAAGCAAGCATCAATCAGCAGGTAGACAGAGTGAAACAAGAACTTGAAGAGCGGTTAGAAACTATCAGACGTAAAACTTTTGCTGACATTGCATTCAAGAGAGAGCAGTTAGTGAGGCCTATCTGTAACGCCAATGGTCTTTTTGAAAAATACAAATTAGGGTACGTAAACTGTCTTCAAAAAAGTCTTTTATACATTTTCTTATGCGATCATGTATTGATGTCAAGTGAAGTGAGATTGATGTATACGTGTTGGAAAGTTTGATAGCATAGACATAATTCATTTTGGGTTGATTTTATTTTCTTGAATTATTAATAAGAAATAGTTTGATCATTTTATTATTAGTACTATTATTATTGCAGAGGTATACCACTGTTCCAGACCTTGAAAGATGGTATTGAGAAAGAGTTAAAAAATTGTAAAGGCACTACAATTTCTTGTGTGCTACCTCTTGACATCATTAATGTCTCAAAGTGTGTTCTTGTTAAAATCAATGATGAAAACATCAATGACTCGACAAATAAGGTAGGCACAAAACAATTCCGAGGTAATCGAGTGCGGAAGGAATCTAACGAATCGTATTCATCAGGTACTAGCGGATACATAGAGATTTGCGGATGTAAAAGCTCACCAGAACCGAGTTCAAAAATGGACACTTTCTCGGAAAGTGATGGGGAATCAGATCCATCATCCGAGCCTTTGTCCAGAGATTCATCACCGACTTATCAAACAAAGGTTACCTTTAGGGAGGATTATGATTTAAATCCAGCGTTTGTTGTCAGAAACAAAATGAGCAATAGGCTTACACAACACTATAGAAACAGTTCTTATGAACAGATAAGAGGTATACTAAAAACCGGTAGGAGTCGGGGAAGGACAAAATCAGAATCGTGTGTGACTGATAAAAAAAAAGCTGTATCATCTATGATTAAGGACCGAAGCATATCTCTTGAAAGAATAAGCTGGAAAAACAAATTGGAATTTCAACAAACCGATAATAAAGACAACACGTATCATGATAAGTATGCCGAAAGTAAGAGCATTCGAAAAAGAAAGATATCGGAATCAAATTCTGTCTGTTCTGAAAACTCGGTTTTTCCCCCATCTACAAGATCATCTCAAGAATTTCCAACTGACATTTCGTCCCCCTCGCTAGTGAGTAATACTCTTTCGGAAGACTCATCGCCAACAAACAGGGAGTTGGTTATGCATGAAAAGCATAGTGTTCACTCAGGAAACTACGTTGTGACGGATGTCTGTTCCGTGGATTCAGATGATTTAGCTGTCATCAATAACAAAGTTGGCTCTATTGTATTATATGACATGAATGTCAAGCAGTTCAGAACAATATTTTCTTCCGGTAAAGTCTACAAAGCCTATAAAATGGTGTGGTTTGCAAATGACATTGTCTACATTCTGTTGAAGACTTGTGGATGTGTCTCTAAGTTAAATGTTTACAGAGTTTGTCGATATAGAAAACCCCATGGGAAGCTATCGATAACAGGTCTACGGTTTTTGGAAAACGTACAGTTTGGCTGCGCTGGTCATATTAGTGATATTAAACGTTCTGGTGACTTGGTCGTTGCAACATGTTTCAATAAAGATGTACACTTCATAAAGGATCATCAAGAATTACGGTGTTTGCATTTAGATGTTTGCTTCGAAACATGGTGGCCCCATTCAATCGCAGTACACGAGTCCATGAAATACATATATGTGTCTGACCTATACAGTCAAAAACTACTTTGTTTCGACACTGACAATGGAATTATGCAATGGGATTGGCTATTTTCTGAGGATGAAGGGATAGAGGGAATGACAACTGACGGAAGGACACTTTATCTTGCTCAGAATCGAAAAGAACAAATTGCAATTATGAACATTGGCAATCATGAACCACCAATGTGTGTGACCATTTGGTCAGAAGACGTGAGATATCCGTTCGCTCTGTTTTCCAGTAAGGCAAAGTTACTCGTGACACAATTCCATCAAAAGTGGGAGAGAGTTAATAGGACGGTGAAGTGCTTTTAGAAAGACTACCTTATGCTCTAGAAACAGCAAATAACTCAACACAAGATTTAATACAAAGATATTGAAGGAGATATTTCATATCTTTAAAGTCTAGTTAACCCTAATAAAATTTACGATGTGTCTAGGTTTTAAGCACAGAATGCTATTTAATTTCATTCAGAATTGCAAAGTAAAAGAAAATCATTTTGTGACGAGAATGGTCATTGACAAAAACTTATTAAATAAGTGCCTGATATAGGCGTCGTTTGTTGAAAGTCTTGTATGTACTGGCTTAGTTTTACACTGTATCAAGAGGATGATCAAGGGTGGCATGCATTATGGTCATTCCAAAGCGCTGGACATCGCTGAGGATTTTATTGATCGCGTCTGCCAAGTACATTCCATATTTATACGTTCGATTAACTACATGCTGACACTGTATGGGGAAAAGGCAATTACGTAAGTTTACATTATTGTAAGTTTAAACTGTTTTGGGGAGGGGGTATTTATGTATGTAGAAATCCTACCTCATAACATACGCCTTGAGTAAAGCCCGGAAGGGATTTTTGGTGAATGTAAGCACTTTAATGCAGAATATATCCATTTTTATGTAATATTGGACTTTGACAAGGTGACAAAGGTAGTTCTTTAATTTTCAATTCATTCATCAACTGATTGTGTATAATATTACGCAACTGCTGCAAAAATCAAATATATATATACGAGATATTACTTGTCTACTTTTTGCCGACGATATTGCTAATGTTTGCCGACGGTATTCCTAATTGTTCAGATACTGAATTTGCAAAAACAACTGAGTCTTATACAGGAATTTTGTTTAGATACAGGAGTGAGGGATAATTTAGATAAGAGTAAAATCATTGTATATAGAAATGGAGGACCTTTAAGATCCAATGAAAAATGGTATTTCCGAAATAAACATGTATCAGTTACTTCTTGTAAGAAATATATGGGCCCCCTCTTCACTCCATCTTTATCGCAGACTTCATCTCAAGAGGAATTAGCATCACATGCCAGAAAAGCAACTTTATCTATCTATAGATATAGGAAAGAATTTGGTCGTGGTTATTTTAATTGTATTGATCTATTAAAATTGTTTTCCTCAATGATCAAACCAATTCTATGTTATGGGGCAAAAATATGGGAACATACATACTCACCTATCTTAGAATCGATCATTTTGAATTTCGTAAAGAATAACTTTATTTAAATAGTTCAGCTTTCGGCGAAAGTTTTCGTTATCCGTTCTCTATTGTTTAATTATCTTGTTCTAAATATTGGTGTAGATTATTACAAATGTCAAACCATCGATACCGCCAAAATTGTTACTTAATGCTTAAAAATGTAGACGACGCGGGTTTGAGCTTGAAATATCAAAAATTTATGATACACACATGGTCTTGGAATAGTCTGGATTTGTCAAGAAATAAGAAACATAGGTCGTTTATTAAAGACTTTAACAAACGACTCATAGATTGCGCTTATCAAAACTGGCATGAAACCATTATATTAATGCATCCAGCCGGTTTTATCACTATAAACCCTTGTCAAACGTAGAAAAATACTTGCCACTGGATATCCCATTTAAACAACAGAATTGCGCTTTCATGTGTTCGGTGGTCAAACACAAATCTGAAATTGAAACAGTTAGACATGTAATGTTGAGCAAGATAAAACAATTTGTTAACAGTTTTAATAGATATGAGATAAATCTTATAGACTGTGAATATCATTGGCTTTTTTATGTAAAAATATACAGAAATAAGATCAATTTTTCTTTATAACTGGCATTCTTCCTGTCGTAGCAATGCTATTTTCAGCTCCACTGGCCGAAGGCCAGCGAGCTTATTTCATGGCCCGGTGACCGTCTTGCGTCCGTTCATGCGTGAACTTTCACTTCAAACATCTTTTTCTTTGAAACTATCCGTCCAGTTTTGATAAAACTTTACAAATGATCCTGTCATGGCCCTTTATTTGCGGGGGTGGGGGGGCTGCTAGGGCTAGACTATTTCTTTTTATGAGAGTTTATTGTCATACAGACATCTTTTGATTTATGTCTCTGTCAATGCCAATTAAGTGCATGGTACATCTATTTAAAGCCTTGGTCACACCGAGCTAACGGACGAGTAACGGATAAAAAATCATTTTATCCGTTCGTGTCCGTTCGTATCCGTTTTATGTTCGTTTCTTATCCGGTGAATCCGCTACTTGTCCGGCGATGTCCGTTCCGTCCGGTGGGAAGTTTTGAGCATGTTCAAAACTTTCCACCGGACAAAACGGACAGAGACATGCAAATGATAGACTTTGGATGCATCTGACAATTTATACCCTCGGCATGTCACGTGACCGGTATGTTCCTCGTACGTTGGTGTTCGGTACATTTCCGTTCATCGTACGTTTTGTCCGGTTCTCATGCGTTGCACTTCCGTTTTATCCGGTACAAGTCCCTTACTTGTACGGTGATATCCGTTAATAGACCGTTTATTATCCTGTACATATCCGTTAAACGTGCGTTTTTTTCCGTTACATGTGCGGTACTCGTGCGGTCATTGTGTGGCTTCCTCGCTCCACACACCGATCGCTTGAGCCTCGAGCGGCAGAGGAAATGAATTTTGTCACCGGATAACCAAATTCTGCATGTTTTTGTCCGTTTCCCCCCCGTTACATATCCGTTAGCCGGTCTGACCAAGCCTTTAAAGACAGTGAAGCAATACAGGGCTATCAAAGCCCTCTTGTTTATTATTTACTTCAATCTAGAAATTCAATTATTATAAGGTATCTAACCCATTATATATACATCATACGTGCTTATAAAATAACTTTTAATGAGCCAATATAACCTCTCTGAAATCATATTGAACAAAAATAGAGAAAATATACAGTAAACAGTAAAAGGGTGCAATTTTGATGTTCAGGTAATGAAATGCTCGTTTTGCAATGAGAAAGTCAGTGTTAGAACATTCTTGAGTTTTAGCATTGGAAATATTTTAGCATGAAATGGGACGAAATTCATATACTATGCTAAATGGTTTTGTTCTTGTTTTTGTCCGTTGGCCTTATTACTTTGAATAAACTTATTGTCACTGTCATTGATCTCGATATCTTATCTATCATTTGCGCTGAACGATAATCAGGTTCCCACATTTAGAGTTATTTGGAGTTTCAGAAAATAGTTTAATGCAATGTCCAAGTATCTTCATGCTCTTAAACTCCCTCTTTCAAGACAAGATCTATTTTCTCGATTCCTACGTCAATAATTTAGCAACCACCAACAATAATCAATTGCATTTGTTATCTGGCAGTCATAAATATCTCCGAAATGCGCTGCTTATACTTTCAGTTTCCCTTCAACACGGTCAGGCTTTGCCTCCAGCCGGATAGAATACTTTTTTCTCCGATTGATACCATTCACTACATTTTACATTAAGGTGATGCTCTGTGAACACGGGACTTAAAGCATCTGCTACACGAATCGACCCATATCAGCCTGTGCAGTCCACACAGGCTCACATGAGTCGAAACTTTTTGCTATTTGTGAATTTTCTAGATGTCCAAGGACATTCCACTTCAGGATCTAGTCCGTTGTTAACCAAGATGAATTCTATAGATCCATAATAATGTGATGACTTGCTCGGTATATTGCACCCAAGAGATGCATTAATCCCCTTTTTTCTGGGTATTGCTCATTTTAAAGAAGCCGAGGTCGGTTGTGCTGTCGGTTTCTAATAAAGGACTTGAGACAAAGGCGTCGCTGGTTGGAATCCCCAGCTCGGTCAATTTCTTTCTGATGATTGATGATAGTCATTGTGAAAAGATTCATTCCTTTCTCACCGTTAATCATTGTTTGGACGATGTCTAAGTCGGAAAGCAGCCATTAGCTTAGGAAGAATATTCTACGAGGTACTGGTAAAATAACCTGAAAAACATGGATAGGTGCATTAGCCGCCACAATGTAGCTCTTGAAAACAGCACTAAACACCATTGAACAAACAAACAAACATTGAAATATAATGAATATTTGTTTCGCCCCTGTAGAATTCTGAAACATGCACATCTGCTTCGTACTGCATCACTGAATAAGGTCACGGGTGCCTTGTTTTCAAGGGATTCGTCATAAAGCATACAATTCAGTCTTATGCTACTTTTATACCATGCTCCCGGCAACCACGTTTCAGACAACCAGGGACGAAACGGTATTGATGAAATACAACGCAGAGGAACGGGATAAGCAAACTTGTCAGACAGTGATTGCTGTCGTTGCCGTGCCAGATTTTTTGACAGTCAAAAAATTTTCCACAGCAGTCCCGGCGCAGATAAGAAACCTAACAGGCCATAGCGGAACAGGTCGATCGCAACAGAACTTACCAGCACGTGATAAGCTGTCTTACGTTTCTTCGCGTTTCACCCGGCAAGCTCAGCTATGTCCCAGCCGTTTTGTTGGGCTCTATCAAGGGATATCCCGGCATGTGCCGGGATATGGACCCGGCAAATCATGGTGCCTTGCTTTCCACTACGGCCTAACCGGACGTGCGCAGTGTCGTAGCAAATGAAAGCTGTAATAGGGAAATGAGTCCAAGAATTCAAAGTTGGCATTTTGCGAGTCACAAAAGAAAAACATGATCCATCTTCATTGCACCACCACCAATGCCACTAGTGGAGGATCAGATTCAACTCGATGGTTCTCGAAGGCCTGATGTCTCTCAAAATCCTGAGCAGGGGCTTACCATTCATCTGGAGTCACAGGAACAGCGAACACTTCATCAGCGTATGCTTTTACAATGCTTTTCACACTTCTTTCGCCATATGGTAGATCTGGCTGCTTAACTGCGGGAAAGTGATGACTAACTGTCTCTTATGGTAACTGTTGGTCAGATGTCTCAGGGTCAGGAATAATATCTAACAAGGTTTTAAGGCAAAACGTTACCTCATGTCCTGCCTCTCAATAAATGGTGTTGCCCTTTTCAGGTATTCGTCAAATGAGCTCTGGAGGCGTCCTTTGATAATTCTAGAATTGGTTGGTACATGTTTATCCTCAGAGCAAAACTTTCCGGTAAGAATTGTTGAGCAGTGGCTGAGGTGTTGCTTATTTTTTTCTATATCCATTCACTCACCTACAAGGATCTTGGTTTTCTCATCCTCCTTGTCCTCTTGCATTTTATCTACTGTAATGTAGCATTCCGTCCTTGCTGTAATTCTCTGAGACAAAGATTGTATGCGCCAAGCTAATTTACAAAAACAAAACATTCATCTTTGCATGTAATGATAACAAGGCGAAGACTTAGACTACAATGATAATTACTGCTTAGGAGGCCTTCTTCCTAAACCATGGACACAAACGTGCTCCAAAAATGCCCGTCCAACATGTTCCATCCCTGGAAGACCTTGACAGGACGTGAAGAATGTATTAGACCTTGATAAGAACTTAGAAACGTGAGAGTTCTGATCAGAATTTGACGGGCCGGGATGGAATGTATGTGTATCCGTGGTAGAACGCAAGTTGGACCGTAGTAGATCTTTGTGAACCGTGCAACTGAGCCTCCCCTTCGTTCCACGGCATGTCATGGATACCGTGAGGTACCGTAAAGAAACCTAGCCTGAACTAAATGAACTTGGTAATGCTGCATTTACATAAACCACGATGTCCACGATTTCAAAAAATCGCGGAACTCCACGATTCATTGCGTTTTTGAAGTAGTGAAACACATGTGCAGCGTTTACATCAGCTACGATGTCCACGATTTGAGAGATGCGTGGTGAGCGTGTGGCTTCGTCGGACCAAATCGTGTTGATCTTGAGGGAACGTGGCGCAATCGCAATGATCGTAAGGATCGTGACAAAGTTTTTGGCGGTCAAAAATTTAGTCACGATTACCCCGATTTATTGTTCATCTTGGGAGAGCGTAATAGAACGTGGAAATTACAGTAGAAGGTAGCACTACTTGACAGATCTTAACGCGGCGCATCAGACCTTGATGGTCCGTCGTAGTTTATCTTGGTGTACTTTGAAACACCGGATAAGAGGATGGATGACCCATGCCATCAAATTATACCCAAATCGTGCGCAAAAAGTGATACATTCGATCAAATCGTTGACATAAGTCGTAGCAGATCGTAGTAATCGTTAGAGAACTATAGAGAACGTAATGAAAATCGTGCCATATCTTTACCAGAATCGCTTTATTTCCTGTAACAACCCGCTGAAGTTCGTAGGCGTAATCGTGGCAAAATTTTTGACCATCAAAAATTCTAAAATTCTGTGAAGATCCTTACGATCATCCCGATAGCACCAAGTTCCCTTAAGATCAACACGATTCAATCCCACGAACCCACACGCTCACCACGGTTCTCTCAAATCGTGGGCATCGTGGCTTATGTAAACGTAGCATTAATGGGAAAAAAAACTATCAAAATCCCACGGCACACCACGTCTCGGACAAATGTGGCTGTCGTGGCTTCAGGGAACATGGTGTAAGCGTAGCATTAAATTGAACAAACAATAGGTGCAAACCTTATGCGAAAAAAGATCTACAATGTATGCGTAGAGAGTCACCTGTTTTGTATTAAAAGTGTGAATCAGCAGCTGACGAAACAAGGGGCCATCGGCGGTTTTATCCTCTGAAAATGTTGTCCGACGCCTTGATGTAGGATTTCTCTTTCTTATATGACCGATGAAAGTGAGTGATATAGGGTGTTTGGTAATATATGTTACACTTTTACTATGCCCAAGTTATATTGTTTCTAAAGGTGATGAAATAAAATTTATATTATTTAATAAGTTTAAGAGTAAAGTTTTATGACATGCACAGTACGTTAGGTAACATTGAACAATAGAAGTAGCTTACAATCAAAAAGTATTGCACCCTCTGTCTTTTTACCGGGTTTGATTTTCTGACGTGAATGACATGAAATGGGGTAGAAACTAGAATGCAGCTGCTGCATACACCAACAAACAATTTTCAAGGGATACCTCAGTTCAGTTTTCATATCATTCACTTTAGAAAATCAAACCCGGTAAACACACAAGGGTGCAACACTTTTTTTTTACTGTGTAAAAAAGTGTGTATATATATCATTTACAGTCACAGATCTTGTAATACCTGTGGCTATTACAGCAGCTTCGATTTGATTTTTTAGAGATTCTCTTTTTCACGCTTGGGGCAGTTGTCCAAAACTTCGGAGGCATATTCGAGAATAGGGCATAGGAATGAGATTTAAATTTGATTTAAGAAACCTCTTTTGAGGTCTGTGTGGACCATGATCAGACTGCACATAACGTGCGGTTTGAAAAGGGTACACTCACAGAGTTATGATTCTTTAATGTCAGTGTATTTTATAGACTTTCCTTGTACAACTTACCTTAAGGGATCCAATGCTATTATCATTCCGAAGTATTTTTGTTAGAATCGTGCACCATATCAGTTACGAAACACTTTTTTGTCTACAGGTATGTTTTCGATCATTGTAAGCATTATTCTGTCATATTCTGAACATTTGTCGTACATTTTCCAGACATTCTTTAAGCATACTTAACATTGTTTAAAATCACATATACTACAACTTTCCCGACTTTTTCTGTACTTTTGTTGCCTTTTTATAGTGCTATATTTATCATCTGGATTTCCCCCTAAAGTTTTCATTTTTAATGTGTTCACTTCTTTGTCTTGATGGTGTGGAGTGTCTAATGCTTTTGATTTGACTTAGAAAATAACTGTGGTACATTGTAAAGAACATAGATTTGGACATGTGTTGGGTTGCTACATGTTGTTCCTGTACTTACTATGCGTGGTAACATGAACTGTAGAATTTTAAGGTATATTTGTAGCCACCTAACATATTGTCCACATCTTCATTTTCACCTGGCTGTTACACTTTTCGTTCTTCTTTCGGTTCTTAGCAGTATGTGCTATTCACATTCAATTCTAATGAATATTAGACAATCGTTATCTCTGACCAAACAGGTTTCACATCACAATAAAAAAACGATTAGTGATAGGTAAACGCTGTTAAGAGTACGTACAATTTTGTAGATCGGTATTTCAGATTACTATTTATGTGAACAGCTTGTTGCCTTTGATGGTAGCGACTCATCTTTTGATATTACGAGCAGGCGATGTCCATCCGAATCCTGGACCGCAACCCAGGGAGTCTTCAGATAGTTTGTCCAGTACAGAATTGTACAAGTTTCTTAATATTCCCATATTCCCAATCATCTTTCTACCGTTCATTACAATGTTCAAAGTATTGCTAACAAGCTGGATACTTAGATCGCGGAGTTTTCCTATTTTGATATTGTTTCATTTTCTGAGACTCGGTTACATGATAGTTTATCCTCGGACGAGCTACTTTTCCCCTCCTTCCATCTACCAGAACAAAAAAATAGAGCTCATGACCGATACAGCGGTGTAATTTTATATGTAACAAGAAGGCCATGATGGCCCTGAAGTCGCTCACCTGAGTCTTTTGACCAAATATGACCCATTTTCAATCTCTTTGGATATTGTGACAAACATTCTACCAAGCTTTCATAATTATTGGACTGAAAATTTGGCTTCTGGCTTGTACACAAGCTTTTTTTAGAATTTCTCTCAGTGATCTACTTTTTAGCCCAACTTAGCCGTTTTTCCCATTGTAGATCAAAACAAAGATTTTGACAACCTTTCATAAGCATTGGACAGAAAATGTTGCCTCTAGAGTGTACACAAGGTTTTTCCAAGATCTGACACGGCGACCTAGTTTATTACCCAATGTGACCCATTTTCAAATTCACCATATTGATCATCAGGAAAAACATTCTAATTTCCATAAGTATTGGACAGAAAATGATGACTCTAGAGCTACACATGCTGTTCTAAAGATTTGACCTGGTGACCTAGTTTTTGACCCGACATGACCCATTTTCAAACTCAGTCAAGATATATTTATGACCAACTTTCATGAGAATTGCACAAAAAATGTGGCCTCTAGAGTGTACGCAAGGTTTTTCTAAGATTTGACCTAGTGACCTAGTTTTAAACCCGACATGACCCATTTTCGAACTCGTCTGAGATATTTTCAAGACAAACATTCTGACCAAGTTTCATGAGTATCGGACGGAAATTGCGGCCTCTAGAGCGTACACAAGGTAAAAGACGCACGACGGACGCCGGAAACAGCACGATCACAAAAGCTCACCTTGAGCACTTTGTGCTCAGGTGAGCTAAAAAATAATCTGTCTTCCATTCGTAGAAATGATCTCGAAATTGGTAGAGTTGAGTGTATTTGGATACAAATAAAGTCCATTAATAATAAGAATATTTTGTATAGTGTATTTTAAAGACCACTGAACTCTGACTCGACTTATACTTCACTTACTGAAGATCCTATAGATCTTGCTATAAATTCGAATATGCAGATGTTATAATTACTTGTGATTTTATTCTGAATACTATGAACGAAAATCAATTTCGTAAGGTCGAAGCTTTGTGCGATCAGTTTAATTTAGTTCAATGTATTGATGAACCAAAAATTCACCGAGAATTCCATGTCCACCATTGACCTTCTTTTTGTTACTGATAAAAACTCAATTTTAACAGCTGGCGTTGGCAAGCCTTGTCTTGGTCTTTCAGTGCGTTATCACTGTCCTGTCTTTGGTGTATTTAATTTCTTTAAACCTAGGTTAAAAACTATTCAACGTACGATTTGGAAATACAACCAAGGTGATTATAACCAGCTAAGAAGCTGTCTTGCTAATTTCGATTGGCACTTTATACACGATAAGAATATTGACATATACGCTGGTAATCTTGCAAGTGTCATCACGGATAAAACTCGTAGGTTTATTCAAAGCAAAACTGTTAGGATTAATCCCCAAGAACCACCATGAATGACCTGTTCTATTAAAAGTTAAATTCACTATCGTAAGAGATGATACAAAAAAGCTAAGGCATCAAATAAATCTAGATACTGGACAAAATTCAAATCTGTTAAAAATGAAGTAATACACCTTATTCGACAAACAGAAGAAAATTACTATGTTCACTTGTCTTCAAAATTAAAATCTAGTTCACTATCACCGCATGATGTTGGAAAACTTTAAAGTCACTTATGTCTTACAATTCGTCATCGTCAATCCCTCCTCTCTTTGATTTTTCCAGCGATTCAATGGTAATTGACGATAATGAGAAAGCTAATATACTAAACTCTTATTTTGCAAATCAATCACATATAGATGATTCTTAATGTACTCTTCCAGAAGCAAATTACCCACTGTCTCAATCTTCTTTAGATTCAATTAATATTATGCCGTTCGAAGTACTGGATGTTCTAAAATCACTGAGACTTGGGAAAGCTTCAGGGCCGGACGGTATTACCGGTAATTACAGGATTCTTATTGAAGTAGTTGGACAGATTGCACCTGATTTTTGTGATTTGTTCAATCACTCATTAAACACTTATACAGTTCCATCTTCATGGAAAATATCCGATGTATGTCCAATATTTAAATCCGGTGACCCTTCTCTTCTATCTAACTACAGACCCGTTTCGTTGAAAGATATCAATTATTTCACACCCTTCAAGTCCGGTTTCATGCCTGGCGACTCTACAGTTAATCAAGTAACTGGTCTTTAAAACTAAATATGCAAAGCCTTAGGTTTAGAGCTGTATTTTTTGACATAAGTAAAGCATTTGACAAAGTTTGGCATAAAGGCTTACTTTTCAAGTTGAACAGGGCTGGGATCCGTGGTAAACCGTTATCTTGGTTTTCTAATTATCTTTCGAATCGTTTCCAGAGATTTCATCCTGTTGCCATGAGCAGGCCTGTGTCCCTCAAGGATCCATTCTCGGACCTTTATTATTTTTGATTTATATAAATGATATCGTTGATGATATTCAGGCAAATATAAATCTTTTTGCAGACGACACAAGCTTATCAATGACTGTAGGTGATCCGGCAGATGTAGGGAATATTTTACAATCCGACATCGATATAATTACGAAATTGGACACAGACGAGGTTGGTCAAGTTCAACCCTGCAAAGTCTGAATCGCAGGTTATATCCCACAAACGTTTTAAGTCCGATCATCCAAGTCTCTTTATGTCAAATATTGAAATTCTCTCAGTTTCAAGTCACAAACACTTAGGTTTTTTTCTTTCTAATGACGGATCTTGGGACGTCCATATCAATAAATCAATTGAAAAAGCATGGAAAAGAATTGGGGTTATGCGGCATCTGAAAATACGAGTCGACCGACTGTCACTTCAAACCATTTACTTTTCATTTATAAGGCCTATTTTGGAGTATGGTGATGTCATATGGGACAATCTTTCGCAGGGGTTAAAGGATCAGCTAGACAAAGTTCAAAATGAAGCTGCACGTATAGTTACAGGCTGTACTCAACTCGTGGCTATTGCTGATCTAAATCAGGAATCTGGTTGGGAAACTTTAAGCGAAAGAAGGCGAAAACATAAGCTGATTCACTTCTACAAAATGGTAAATGGACTTTCTTCAAATTATCTTAATGTTCTCGTCCCCCCCCCCCCCCAAACGGTTGGTAATTCAACAACTTAGAATTCGCGTAGACCAATTAATTGGTGAACCATTGCTTGCAGAAATAGCTTGTATAACAACTCATGTCATGCCGTCCGTAATTAATGATTGGAATTCGCTACCGGATGAGATTAAGAAAGTAGAATCACTGACATCTTTTAAATATCATTTGAACCTTGACAAACCTGCTCCAATACAACTGTATTTTTTTTTTTGGTGAAAGAAAAATTCAGATTATCCATGCTAGGTTGCGTAACAGGTGTAGTTCTCTTAATCATCACCTATATTTGAAAAATTTAGTGCAATCGCCACTCTGTAGATGCGGCTCAGCTGACTCAACTGAACCCTTCTTTCTAAAATGTCGAATTTATAATTACTCAAGAAATCAATTACTGTAGCATTAATGATATAGTAAGAGTCTCCCTTCGAATCAACCTATATGGAGATGAGAGTCTTAGCCTGCATGATAATGAAAGAATATTTGCAGCAGTGCATACTTATATGCGTGCAAGAGGAAGACTTGCTCTTTAGTGTGTTGTTTCTTTTGTCTTCTGAGTGACAATACTATATTCTGCTGCAGGAACTGGCAGAAGACACTCGTAGTGTAGCATTCTTATCTTCATCTTTATAAACTTCATTAGTAAACACTTCCGTAGTAGTGAAGATCAGGTTGAAATTTTTTTTGTCTCTGTATATGGTTTCTTATAGGTAAAATCTTCACCATTAGGCCTAACACTGCATACCTATCTGCACCCCCCTTACTTTCCCCCATATTTTTCCTTTATATCGTACTTTATACCTGCAATAACCGGAAATTGGAGAGGAACTCTATAAGTTTTGCTTTCATTCCGATCCATTTCTGCAGGATAATATTTGTTAATTGATTCATTGTATTGTATTGCTCATGTATATTGTATTTCTGTGGCATAAAATATGTTTGAATTAAATTAAATTTTGAGGTCTGAATTTCAGAGCTCTCATCATTCCTAGAAGTTATAAGGGTATTGACAAATATTATTTTTGTGTTCTTTCCATTTTCCACTGCTGCTTGGTGCTAGTCCTTGGTGCTTATGGTTGTCAGCGAAGCTAATTCTGACGTCATCAAAAATTAAATAATTTTCTGAAATGTCGTTAACATACACAAGAAAGAGAAATGGACCGAGAACAGAACCTTGTGGAACGCTCGCACTTACTGACCTTGACTGTGACCTGGCCGTGTTGACATTGACCGATTGACTGCGACAAGAAAGGTAATCTTTAAACCAGGACAGGAGAAACCCAATGATTCCTAGTTGATCTTTCGCGTGTTACATTACATCAAAAATGTAGACTTGTCCAAATTGAAAGCTTTTGCAGATGACAATTTAACTGTTGTTCAAATGATGGAATTTGTCTTTAATAAGATAGAAAAAAATGGGAAAAGGAGAAAATGCTGGTTACCAACATTTTCTCCTTTTCCTACTTTGTTTTCAAAAGCTTCTTTCTAAGGGTCGTTAAAACTCGGGATTGTGTGGTAAAGGGTCAAACCTTTACAGGACAAGTCATATGAGTATTGTCCGAATACGAGAATCGGATAGACATTCATCCCGAGTGGCTGAAATATTGTTGTTTAGCAAAACGTACATGTATTTGGTTGTTGATTTATTTCTGAGTACTTTGTGTTTCCCCAGTCGGTGTTGTCCTCGTTTTGTCACAACTTTTTTTTCTGTCTGTCGCGTTTTCTTAGTTTTTGTCACAATGTTTTTACATGTGTCCATGTATTAGACAATAGATTTCTTGCTGACTATTTATATTTCACGAAAACAAAACTAAGTGTCATCTGCCGCAAATGTGTTTCAGGAATGCAATGATTTAAAAAGAATCAAAGCGTTGAGAACGCTGAAGTGGTATTTGTCAAGGAAGCCATTGTGTGGAATTAATAATTTGAAAGAAAAAGAGAAATAGTATTCAAATGCTTGAAAGTCAACCTACTAAACAAATGAATACCTTTTTGGTTGAAGGGAGAGTACTCATGACAAAGTTAGGATTATTTGTGTATTGGTGGTCTCCCTTTGATCATTAGGAGGAGTCAGGAGTAACGTCCCTTGACAGTAGGATGCATGATGGATAGAGGGAGAAACCATGTGAATATATCGAATAAAATTAAGTCTGTACCTGAAAACTATGATTTTGAAATATCTTTGGCCGTTAACATTTAATTCCCAACATTACAATCAATTATTTCGATCTATAAATATTCATACCCAATCAAATGGAGTAGCGCGCAATCATGGGACGAACAAGCCATGGGACGAACTGGTTTTGGAACGAAAAAGCCCAGGACCAAGCGATCAGTAGACACATTTTGTATATATCGTTGCGCCAATAGAAGGCTATGAGCGACTGAAGCTATTTTCAATCAAAAATTAGTATTTCCACGATCGATGGCCTCACCAAGTGTATTTTAACATGCCATTTCCAATTACATATCTGAGTGCTACCAAAAAACTCATTTGTCTGAGAAAAATTGAGTTTAATTGGGTTTATTTCCTTCGGCTTTGCACAAAATACGATACATGGTCTTCAAAATTCAATATTGAACTCGTAGTGGTATTGTCTTCGACAAATACCACAAAAACTAGAAAGGAAGGCAAAATAGGGGGAAAACATGCGAGATAATTACTTCGGCTGAAAAAGCAGTCTGGTCTTGACGGGAGTGGCCTTTCATTTGTTTTGTCTAAAGTTTGTCTTTTGCTTGCTCTCTCTCTCTCTCTCTCTCTCTCTCTCACCTATTGGATTAAGAGGGAATCGCTAATCAAACAAATACTAATGATCTGAACACCTCAATATTTTCAGCTAGACTTATAAAAAATTGTGCAAGTTTATTTTCAGTTTTGATCAATGCAAGATGGGGCTTTGATAAAGGAGGCTCAAATTTTGCAATAAGCACTCCATGATCGTTTCGAACACTCAATGTGACACTGCTTTTCGTTAGCCCTTTCAGCGCCGTAGGCCTAAATATGGGGCTTTATAAACGCAAAAATCAAGATCAGACTGCAAAAAACGTACAGTCTGATCTTGGATCTGCTCCATCCGCTCGTTCAGTCACTCATAAATTATAAAAAAGATAAACAGATATGAAACAAGGGGTCGAGTTAAAATATTTGGCGCCAAAAGAGTTCAACTATATTTGATCTAGATTTTTAAAAGATTGAAGAAAGAATACAAAATTTACAACTTTATCTAATTCAGGTGCTGAGTATTTTTTCAGTGAAAATATCTTTTAAAAAGGTATACAAATAAATACTTTTCAAGCCGTTGATACATGAGCAGGCATTAACAGAATACATGTATTTCTATATGTAAAAATAAAGTAACAAATTCAACACTGACTTCGCAAAATTAAGAGCACCCCACGCAGATGCCAACGCTCGGCTGCGGTTGCTTGATTTTTGGTCAAAAGTCGAAACTTGGACATCTGTGTCAAAAATACTTTGATAGTTACCTGCCCTTGTTGTACAGGTTCTCCTTTAATTGTGAAAAGCTTGTCCAATGTTGAAAGGAAACATCTTCAGTAATGACAGAGATAGCATAAAATGTCAATGTTTTTGAAAATGTAACAGAGCCATGCTCTAGCAAAAGGGGGCTTTATGCATGTCCGTGATGCATCATACCATGCAGGCTATGACATCATTTTGGCGCCATTATATTCATTTTCTCTAACTAATGACTGAATCCTAAATTAGAGTGGTCCTTGGACATACAGAAAATTGACCCATAGCAAAAAGTTTCGGCCCAGGTCAGCCTGCGCAGGCTGGCCTGGGTCGATGCTTTTCGCAAATGCATTAAGCCCTCTTTTCACAGACCGTTGCTCATTTTAAATTTTTTTTGCACAAGGACGCAGACAACAACACAGACGACGAAGACGCCAGGTCTACGAAAACACCTTGACGTTTTCTTTTTTTTTTCGAAAACAGCCGAGCTTAAATGAGTCATGCTCTGTGAAAGAGGGTTTAAAGCATCTGCAAAATGTATCAACGAGTGTCAGCCTGCGCAGTCCGCGCAGACTGACATGGGTCGCAACTTTCTGCTAATTGCTAATTTTCTGCATGTCCAAGGACCATTCTCCTTCATGATTGAACAATTGGTTGTTAGACCAAATGGATTTCTTGGATCCATAGTTACGAGATAACTTCCTTGGTATCATCCATCACGGAGCTGCATTAAACCCCCCTTTTCCGGAGCGCCACTCACAGATCTAGTATGTAAAACAACAATAACTAGACAAACACAAAATAAAAAATCTCAGAAGGTACTGGTACTAAGCTCTGATAGTTGGCCATCCAAGCGGGTCCTCTTCAACCTCGAAGATAAAATGTGAAGGTATAAAAAAATTTAAGACCCAGTACTTTCCAAACACGCTTCTTAGTTTTTCTGAAAAATTCCTTGTGTCTAATACATTCATTTTGTATTCCTGTTCGAATGATGTTGTACTCGTAACAAGCCAAGAATACGCTCGTTGGACGAAGCTAATACTTAACATTAGAAAAGCTATTAGCAGCCATGCTAGAACTATTAACAGAGCGTGGCTACCTGAAATGTATCCAAACAATGCCCGCAAAATAGCGAGTGGAAATATGGCGTCGAACCACCGAGTGCCTGGACAAACCTCGTAATAAAAGAAAGGTATAGCATGAACTGTAGCGAACACTGTTGCGATTGTCGTCCAGAAAATGAACACACTAAAATAACGCTGGTTTCGATAACCTATGCACGTCCCGGCGAAGAAACAATGGTGGTCTCGCTTCATGACACAAACGTCACATAGAGGGCAGTGGTGACACCGTGGTGGGCGTGGTCTGTTACATCTTAAACATGGCGTCCAAGAGAAATAAGGGTAAGCAGTCCTTTTTGGCAAAGGATTTTGACCCGTTGGTAATTCCGTTGCAACATACATTAAGCTTGCCATGGGTACGGCTGTTGCGTCCTTTCTTTTCCTACCGGCTGCTTTGTCTGAATCCGAATTACCGTTTTCAAACAGCCTATTGTTTTTATTTCTAGCCTCACAAATGTTTTCTCCGATGGCAATGTCGTCCGGCTTTGTTCCGTGTATGAAAGGATTGTAAGAACAGTCCACAAATTTAATACAAAACCAGTTCACTAAAACTTGAATCGCACTGAAATACCCAACAAATGAGGCAACCGTTTCTTTCCATGGTTCACAGTCGCTGTACAAAAATGGTATTGCGATAGTAACGCCCCATCCAGCCACGCCCAGCAGTCCGAAGAGGTAACAGAATTGCGATGTCTTGTCTACGATTGGCTGGTTAGCCATAAACCATAGCCCACATCGATTGAAACAGCCTTTCACTCTGTCTGATATCTGCTGGTTTCTTTTTTCTCTGTCGAATGTCTTTTTTGTCATCTTCTCCTTCTTCCAATTGGAGATTCACGTGACCTGAAATGATTTTAATACTTTAAAATTCCCTTCATGCAAAAGCGTGTTTGAATCTTCCGCATAATCTTGAATGGTCTTGAAAACATTGTGACAAACTAGCAATTTTTCCGTTTGCCAAATTGTTTTATTTATTGTCCTTGACCCACTAAAATTTTGTCGCCTAGAAAAAATTGAAGAAAAAGATTTTATTCCTTAGACTGCTAAGCGCGGCGCAATGACCTTTTGCGGACAGTGTAGATGAAAATAAACTGCATAGAACCTGCAGTCTGATCTTGAATCTACACTGTCTCGATAAGGAGATATAGCCCCCCCCCCCCCTTTCCCCCAAATAATTTTGAAATACCAAAATTTGCGTTTTTTACTATCATTTTTGAAAGTTTTAATTAACTTACCAAGTAGGTTAAGGATTAAGTATCAACATATTCTAATATTCTGCCCGGCTTTGCTCCTATGAGGCGATAGAGCAATCTAGTTTTCAGTAAGGAAAAACTGAACACAAATATACCAAGGCTTGCTTGGCTAGAATATTCAGTAAAATATCGCATAATGTAGACCCAAGATCAGACTAAATGGTATTTGCAGTCTGATCTTGACCTAAGCTGTCTGCAAAAAGAACTTAAGTTTTGCTTAGCTTAGTTCATGGTCAAGTCCGAGTCAGCGGGCGGATAGTCTGATCTTACTCTGTACTCTCCCATACACTAACAAAGGTTTCAGTAATAAAATCCCCGCAAAATCACCGATAAACTGAATATAAAGGAGTCGTGCTCTTTAAAAAGTCGGTTTAATGCATTTGAAAAAAAGTATGAATCCACGTCAGCCTGCGCAATCCGCGCAGGCTGACGTGGATTAAAACTTTTTGCTATTGGTTTTAATGATTGCATGGTGTTTAACGCTGTTTTCAACATCATTTCAGTTATATCGCGGCGGTCAGTGCACTTTTCCATGCTCTCCTGGGGTTTCTTTTACCAGTACTCTGCACAATATTCTTTCCAAGCCTCTGGCTGCTTTCCGAAATAACATCGTCGAAACAATTGTACACGGGGATCGAAACGGCGACCACTGTTCTCAAGTCCTGTACACTACTAGCTGAGCTACCGGGGCTCGGCTATTGCAATTGGTAAATATATGCGTGTCAAAGGACCATTTTATCCAATACTCCAGCCGGTCTTTGGACAAACTGGATACATATTATTCGTCGACTTGCTCGTTATGTTGCATTACGAAGATGCATTAAGTCGCCTTATCCTCGAGCTGAGCCCGGTAGCGCAGTCGGTAGCGCACAGGCCCTGAAACCATAGATTCACTGGTTCGAATCCCCAAGCTCAGGAAATTTCTAATTGGACCTTACATGAAAGAAAAAAAAAAAAACATGGAGAAAAAGACAGTGGAGAGATACAGAAAGAACAAGTGGGAGACCAGAAGTGTGACGAACAATGTTTAATAAAGTGTCTTACCATTAATTGAAAGGATTTATTTTCCTCTGTTAGTACAATTAAACAAAACGAGTCCTCTTTTTCTCTCTCTTAGTTACCGGCCTTGCATACTAAAACCACGTTGTTCGTATTGTAAATGAAAGAAAAACATGTTGATTGGGTTTTTTTTAACCAATATTTATCGATTTGTATGTAGCACCTTCGACCGGTTGCAACACGTATATATTAATTGATCTTTTAACGCTTAACAGGACAACAAAGCGATAGACTTAACGAAATTAAAAGCCCTTGCAGACTACAAATTAACTATATAGTTAAAATATTGGAATTCGTTTTTGGGGCGGGTAGAAAACATTTTTGGAAAGGATAAATGCTAGTTACCAGCATTTTCTCCTTTTCCCACAATGTTCTCAAAAGTTTTATTACTCGGGGTCGTTAGAACACGGGGGTTGGTTGGTAAACGGTTTTAATACATGTTGGGGTTGATCCAACACACAATGTTTTCAAAGTAGGGACCTTTTCCTAATTCATAATGCATACATGTTAATGTGTTGGAAACTAACTGTAATTCATAGTGATAAGTGATTAGCCTTGGATTTTGGAGACAAATTAGAAAATCGCATCAAGTAGGAGAAACTACTGGAAAAAAAAGTATTTGCAATAGCGACGAAGTTTCAAAGAATCTGTGTATTAACTCTTATCTTCCTAAATATGTTAAATGAAACTTTCAAGCCGATACTATAAACCCGAATAGTCCTATTTCAAACTTATCTTTTAGAAGAAAAATATCTCCTTATCGGACAGTGTGGATCCAAGATCAGACTGCACGTTTTGTGCAGTCTGATCTTAATCTACACTGTCCGCAAAAGGTCAGTGAGTCGCGCTTAGCAGCCAAAGGGTTAAAGTACATAAATGGGGATAAGTGTAAGTTTATTTGCACAGACAGGCTATTGTTAGCTTTGTACACACACATGCTGGATTCTTTATTAAACGACAAAATTTTAAACTTAACCAAATTGAAAATATTTGCAATGATAAAATTAAACGTCGCTAAAATGATGTCAATTATCGTTGAAAGATTAGAAAACGTTGTGAGAAAAGGAGTAAATGCTAGTAACGAGCATTTTCTCCTATTTTCGCGATGTTTTCAAAAGACTTCTCTCCAAGGGTCGTCAGAATATAACAGATTACAGTAAAGGGATAAGGTTTTACATGCTTAATGACTTAATTAAGTTTTTCAGTGTATATTGAATGTGAAAATAACTGAAGATGAGCAATGAAAAGACAGTGTGACTGGGCTCTTCTGATCTTCGTCTGAACCATTTCAAATGATCGTAAGTTGTTCAAATTGTAAAAAAAAAAATGTGTCAATGCTAAATAATTTATTTTTTTAATCCTGAGAGTACGAAATAATCTGCTGGCCCAATTTTGAATATACAGAAAGGCAGTGACGCTCAAATGATTGCCGTTTCAATGTTGCAAGTGGCCGCAATGTTTCAGCATAGCAGATAGTGTAGAATCAGGATCAGATAGCACGATTCATGCAGTCTGGTCTTGGTTTTCAATGGCCGCAAAAGCAGTTAAAATAGTTGCATTTTATTTCGTGTACATTTCCGCTGATTTTTGTTTACGTGTGGTCCAAATACGTACCTTTAAGAGTGCCACGAATGGAAATAACGGGTATACCAGCCATCAACCCTTTATCAAACAATCCCGTATTATAATAACCCCGGGGTAGAAAGCTTATGAAAGCATTTGGGGAAATGGAGAAAATGCTGGTAACCTGTTTTTTTTACCTTTTTCCAAAAATTATTTCTATCTTTCCAGAGAGAATTCCCGCTATTTGAGAAACGCCTAATTTGTGGTCTGCAAATCCATTGAATTTTGACCAATCCAAAATTTTGTCTTATGATATGTATGGTGGCATATTTCTGCCGCGAGATACGAGATAGCTATCATGATAATTTAAGAGAATTATCGTGATAAAACAAAAAAATTCACGATAAAAATATCGCAATAATGCTAACTCTTATCATGATTTTTTTTGCTTTCGTGCCCATAACTGACATTCATGATATCTATAATTAGATACGGTTTCGGAATACCTTCGTATACAACCTTATGAATTCTCCTTTCCCCTGTACGGTTTCAAAGTTGTTCGTAGGAGGCATTTCGAGTCGTCTTTGTGATTTTACAGACCTCTGTCATTCAGGCATTGTCAAAATTTACCAGTTAAACTACAATTGTTAATTAATGAATCGAAATTTTACTGACTGCAATCTTATTAAAGGGTAACTCCACACCAAAATTTTCATTTCAAAATCGGATAAAACGACACTAGAGTATGTTAACAAAAATCTTGTTAGCGTTCTGTGATGTTTACTCCACGAGATATAGAGGTTTAAACTTTCGGATTTTCACCTGTGTGAAAGTCGCTAATTGAAAAAACCGTGACTTCCGGTAGTTTGCCGTGATCTCACAAGTGTGAGAAGATAATTATAGTCGCTATATATGAACTAACACAGAAAATTGAGAAAACTGCATGATATTTATAAAGATATAAATCGCTATTTCACGTTTCAATCACTTGTGTACTGCAGAGTTTCAATCTCTATAGACCCGCCACACCAAACTAGGTCTTACAACGTCTTAACCCGTCCTGACATAATCGGAAAACGGGTTACGGTTGGGGATGAACGTATAATTTTGGCCTGATAATGGCTGAAGCCCCTATCTCACCAAACCTATTCCCAGAAAGTCTTAACCCGGTCAACAAAATCGAAAAACTGGCTGGGATAGGACATGTAATTTTGGTCGGTAAAATGCAAACGCACTGCAGGTTATTGCCCGACCGCACTGCGTCTCTAATAGGATCGAAGTACAGCAGTTCCGTTCGTAGTACGTCCATCTCGCTTTAAGTACGTTGTTACTCCGTCTAATCACAGGACGGGATGGATGGCAAAAAATTTTGAGCAGGCTCAAAGTTCTGGAGCACCCTTCGTAAAAGGATACTAATACGCCCACTTCGTCTGAAGACAGTTTCAGTCCGATCAGCAAAAAAATTCGGAAGAGAGTGATAACGAGTTTGGCGTGACGGGGGTATATCGCTCTTACATCTACAATCATAGGAAAGAAATTTTGAATGAATTAGCTTAGTGGAGAAAGTACTGATAAAAAAGTGAATAGTTATTCTTCTGGTAACGAACATAAATATTTTGAAATTTATTTCTTGAAGTTATTTCAATTGTACCACTACCTAATCAACGAGTTGTAATAGATAAATATAAAAAAAGAAATAATAAATCAAGATAATTGAATCAAGCCAAAATTCTCTTCTACTAGGTCGTAGAAGGAAGAAGGAACGTTGCAATGTGAAAAGGAAATCATTCGAGTTAATTTCTAAGGCTGTTTCTACCAAATATAGGACACCGTCGATCATTTAACGGTCTACAAATCCTGCGCAGTCTGATCTGAATCTACACCATCAGTGTCAGCATTTTACATGTCTCCTTCAGCTTGGAAAGAATTAAAAGCCTTGATCTGCCTTAGAAATCTTATCCTCTCTTTAACATTCACGAACAACATTAAATCCAGCACACATCCTGAATTTGCTGTTAAAGTTAATTTTTTTTTTCACTCGATCTTCATTTATTTTCCTACGTGCTTTTTTTTCATAATCTCAAATTTGTTTCTTTTATCAACAACAACGTTAAAAGATTGTCTAAATTGTCTCCTGCCTTCCTGTCCTCCATATCATGCAGTAAACATTTTTGATCGTCTGCAAAATACAGGGTCAGTCCATTTCCTAAATACTGAGACATGTAAGGCGTACAATTTAAAAAGAAATACCAACGTGGACAAAAATTGTTTAACTGTCTTCTCCCGTGTTTCTCCTGTAATCATATACGAGGTAAGAGATGCTGACCATGAAAATGCAGCGTAAATTAAAAATTTATAACTGCGTACAAACTTTACACAAAATTTTAGTGCGCCAACCTTTTATTTTGAGAAAAGAATTGTGTGTTCCATCCATGTACAAGGACAAAGGGTTAATTTGGTGCCTCTTTTGTGATGATATCGCACCGTTGTGGTCTGACATACTTTTTTTTTACCCGGCTTGCAGCTTGAGGTTAACAAGCACTTGTCATAAACATGTCATGTACAAAGTTACTCTTTTGTTTTCACGACCATATTGAACCCTTTTTCGTAAATAATGTAAATGGAATTTGGAATTTTACACAGGTTAAATGGGTAAGTCGAACGTCATAACTTTTGTATTTTCCTCATTCATACGATCTTAAATTAAAAAAAAAAAACGCATAATCTGCTTGTCGAATTTCTTTTCTAACTACTCTCTCTCTCTCTCTCTCTCTCTCTCTCTCTCTCTCTCTCTCTCTCCCCCCTCTCTCTCTCTCTCTCTCTCTTTCTCATGAAAGAGATGGATAATCAACAGTGAATTTACCATTTATTGCTTGCCTCATTTAAATTTCTGTGGGGCCCCAAGGCTGCTGAGCGCGACTCAATGACCTTTTGCGAACAGTGTATATTAAGATCAGACTGATCTTATGTACAGTGTCCAATGCGGAAACATCTATTTTTGTTTCTCCAAAAACTAGCACTATTCAAAATTTTGCAATCGGCATGAAGGTTTATTTAACCTTTTGAGGATTAACGGTAGATCTGATATTAAGCCATGTCATTTAGTTCAGACAGACAGCAGAGTGACAAATAAATAGTCATCTCCTGGCTCGAAATAGGGCTTAAACTCGGCACCCGGCATACGATAGGGATTTTTGTGACGAAAAAAGTCGTCTCCTGACATGAGGGAGGATAAGGCTGAGAAAAAAAAGTACACAGAAGCCGAAATAAGAGTGGCATCACATCCGGTTTATCGAACATTTCACAAACTCGCACAGGTGTGCAAACCACATCTTCGCTTAAAACTCTCTTTCTACGATAGACATTGAAATGCAGTTTTTCTATTTCAAGATTGTTTTCATTTAAGGATTCATATATCCAAAAAAGAGATTTTGGCTGTAGTTGCCCTTTAAGTCAAAACTACCGAGTTCATCCAAATGATGAATTTTCTATTTATAGATATCGAGAAACGGATAAAACTATCACAATAATTTTATCTCGCATGTCAGCTCCGAGCACGGTGGAGAAATTTTGCGATAAAATATTAAGTTTATCGTGATATTTTTATCATGAAACTTTTCACGATCTTGATAAGATTTCCAGGAAACTTTTAATTTATCGCGATAATTTACCAAAATTATCATGATAGCTATCTCGTATCTCGTGGCAGCAATATGCCACCATAGATATGCTCCAACATACGGGTAAACAATCAACCTTCGTGTATTCATCAAGGACTGGAACACGAATTCGATGCATGAGGGTAGCTTTATAACACTGGTTTTGATTTATGTTTGACGTTTTGGATTATGTTATTGAACTGCACATAGATCTACTTCCGGTAAAACTTTCTTCTGTTGTGTAGTTGTATAAAGCTTTCCTATGGAGTATATCTAAGCTGAGCAAATGGACCGTATAGGACGAGCTTTTCAAAAGAAATAATCTTCGGTTGTTTTACAGGTAGGAATGTGAACTTTTAACTCTATTATAAATAAATCTATGCAGAACATCATGCTATTTTGTGGAGTGGTTAATATCAGACTGCACATTTAGTATCAGATGTATATTCCGTGTGAAATTCTTATCAAAAATTGTCTTAACCCCTAGATCTACAGCTTAAACGTCCAGATCTAGATCTATGACTTATCCAATGAATATTTTATATGGCAGCAGTAAAAATAAAAATAGATCTATTGCCACATGTATTTCAAGATTCTAGAACTACTATCCTTAAACATTTTCATTGTATCTGAAAGGTTAGACCCAAGATCAGACTGCACATTCTGTGAAGTCTTGATTTACACTGTTTACACAGACACTCTGAGTCGGCTTTAGCAGTCTATGGGTAGAACCGATTTGATTTTTGCCATTCAAGTATTAAAACTGATAATCATGGTCAAGCTAAGGTTCATTTTACTTTTATATTTACTCATAAGGCACAATTCGCAAGTGCGTAATGTTGGAAAAAGTAGGCACAGGTGAATCATTCTCTTTATCACTTAATAGAACAGCACCATCTTCTTAGTTAAGCCTACAACTGCAAAAGAAAAATCCATCCGATCGAGAAATGCCAAATATTGGGATTTCATCCTATTGCTTTTCGATGAAAAAATCTTACTTTATCGAACAATGTAGATCAAGAACAGACTGCACGTTCTGTGCAGTCTGATCTTCGTTTCCACTGTCAGCATAGGCACACTGCGTCACGCTTAGCAGCCTACGGATGCAATAGCACTCTCGATTCGGAGTGCCTAATGATTCTGAACACCTTGTTACGCCACTGAAGTAGTCAGGCTTGTATATAGATTTATGTCAGCTTCTTTGGACCATGATCTAGCTCTCTTTCATCCCGAACGTACATGATGGTGGTTCCTAGAAAGAAAGCATTTTGCTAAGCTGTACATAGTCTGGATAAATACGGAATATTATGTTGATGGTGACTTTCATGGTGCATTTATATAGTTCGAGTAGTGTGAGAAAATTTGGTATCGCGCGAGACCGAAGGTCGAGCGAGATGCGTAAATTTTCTTACGCAGCGAAAAGTAAATATAAGTACTAGGAAAGTCACCACGGCATTAAGATTCCTTTTATTATATACCTACACGTTTTCAACGATATTGACATTTTATCCGAAAAAAGTAAACAAAATAAAACAAATAATGGTATAGTAGCCAGTAACTTCGTTTTTAGTTTAGTTTATTTATTTTACATCGATTGAGAAACAAGTTCTTACAACTTGTACTAGTCTCTCTCGATTCTGCTTCCTGGTAACTACACCAGTACTCGCGCCGACTGTGTGGGCCAATGAAAAAACCACTAAGTTGACACCCACTCCCGGTTACCGAACTCGGAACCTTATGGTTACAAGGCCGACGATCTACCTCACAATCACGGACACCACACGTTTTTATGGATGGCGGATGAATATCACAGCGTAAAATTTTGACCAATCAAATTGCAAATGAATACATTTATACCGCGTGTGAGTTACGTCATTATGACGTCATCATACAATATTTGGAACCGTATTTCAGGGTGTAGATACGGAATTTTTTTCTGTCCTGTGTGATATTTTATCCGCGTGCGACGCATGTATTTGAGCCATAAGACTTTCAGGTATATAATAATAAAAAAGAGCGGGTTGCCCCACCCCCCCCTTTTTCTTCTTTACAAGAAAATTCAGTTTCGTTTCTTTGCTTATCAAGGCATTTCTTTTGCAGAAATAAATAGTGGCATGGAATGGCGGATAGAATCGTTCACTGCCAAATGAATGCACTCGTTCTGGACAGCAGGTTAAAATAATATGCCTATAATCCACAGAAAATGGTGAGACTTGATTGTCAAAGCTTTTAACCCCATGACAGACCTTGAAAATCCAAGATTAGACTTGTGCTGTTGTCTGATCTTGATCTACACTGTCTGCAAAAAAGTAGACTCGTTCGCATTTTGCAGGGCGTTTTATGCAATGGCTGAAAGGATGCCTAATTTTCATTTCCTTCTCAAAACTTTCAGATCTAGCGGGTGGCCAGCAAAGCAAATAGAATGCCAAGCATAATTTTTCGGATCTTAAACAGCCTTTGTGGTTCCATAGCATTTCAACGTAGAGTGACCCAGCCAGCTTTCCTTATCACATCAGTGAGTTTGGTCTTTCTGGGTGAAACTAGTATCTTACCACTGCTGTACACAAACTGGGGCTACAGGGAAGTGATACCGTATTTACAGTGGTTTGGATATATCATCGCCTTTCAAGTTTGGACGAACTGGCTTTGTGTAAAATTGATACAGTCGAAGTACGATCCTGCCACTCATGGAATCGAGCAGCCGAAATACAACAAGCCATATCCATCCACGTCAGCCCAACAACATTTACAAGAGCCTGTATCGGAAGCAGAAGTTCCAAGGAGCTTTGTGACATCATACTTTGCATGGTCATACTGCATACGATGTGATAAGCCCCGTCCACCGAGATGTCATCATTGTCCTATATGTGAAACGTGTATTTTGAAACGTGATCATCATTGCTTTTTAACGAATGTGTGTATAGGATATAGAAATCTTAGACATTTTATCGTCTTTTTGTTCTGGACAGTGATTGGCTCCATTTTCTCTCTGTGTCATATGACACCATATTATGTCAAACATATTTTACCCAAAGTTCCAATTTTGACCACTTCCCCTTTCAGGAGGATGTACACACTTTCAAATGTGCGAGCAGATTTACAGTGGATATTTTTAACACTTCTCTTCATATCCCTTCTGTTCTTTTCATGCTGGGGTGTTTATTACTTGCAGAAAGTAACTAAGTTGCTATTTTCCGGTCAGACATCGTTTGAA
Organism: Hippopus hippopus; assembly: GCA_946811185.2. NCBI lineage: Eukaryota > Metazoa > Mollusca > Bivalvia > Cardiida > Cardiidae > Hippopus > Hippopus hippopus. Next base: position 21,668,623 of record OX328107.1, on the reverse strand, counting down.
ATGGATGCTGGTATGAATATTCGCGACGGACGTAATCTGTCTTCAAAATTAGGATCGGTGTTTGGTGATTTCTGGGTTTTAAACTTTATTGTACCTCTACATTCTGTCTTCGAGCCGAAAGATGACCCTGTTTATTGGCCAAATTTGAGGTAGATTTCTAGTATAAATGTGTATTTTCCAAAGGCTTCTTCCTCAGAGATGGTAACAGTCGGAAATGCATGCCAAACATTCTATTGATAAGCATCCACAGTGGGTCTCTGCCAATATGAGGGCAAAGCATCCAAATTAGGAAAGAGACAACAGTTCTCAAAGGTTGCAAGACGAATAAAATCTTGACAGGGATATATTTCTTATTGTCTTCTACAAATGATCCATTTGTGGAAAGAATATAGAACCGGTGCTTCACCAAGGCAGAGACTCTTGGACATTGTCCCTTTGAGCCCGACAGGATAGTTCAGTGGTTAGTGTATCAAACTAGTGATCTGGCGGTTGCCTCTCACCTCTGATGCTTGTGAGAAAAGTAGTCTGTGGCTTGGAAAGAAAGTTGTGTCAGTACTGGTGTGAGAAAGCCAGAAAACACATGCGTAGGCGCACTGGCCGCCATGATATGACATAAGCTTTTCAAACGGCGTTTAACTCCAATACAAACAGACAAACAATGTCCCTTTGAATTAGGAGAATGTTCCATTATAATGCATATAGGTCGGACTGTGTCCCTTCCGAATTTGAGTAGTACTTTTGAGTCTCTTGTCACATCTGTTTTTAGAATGTGCTCCTTTTCTGCAAGTTTGTGGGGCAGTTTTTCCCCTAAAAGCTCTTTAGCTCTTCATCAAACAAAAAAATTTTAGACTGGTCCAAACTGAAAGCATTTGTTGGCAATAATCTAAATGTAACTGAAATTATTGAACTTTTTGTTTGACTTGAAGAACGAAAAATATTTGAAAAGGAAGAAAATGTTGGTTAATACCAGCATTTTCTCCTTTTCCCACAATGTTTTTTAAAGGCTTTTTGCAAAGATTGTTAAAACCCAGGATTGTTTGGTAAAGGTTAAATAATAGCAAAACATGGTAGAAACATTAAATCATCTGGCAAATTGGAAATATGGTTATCAAGAATGTTATGAAAGGCATGGATATAATATTTAGCAAAATAAAACCCAAGTGATAGAATTATTTACTTACTAATACTTCAATTGCAATAGCATATACATCCAAGTATCTATGAAAAAAAAAGGCTCATAGTAAACTTTACACAAATACAGATCTTCTCTTTCTTTGCTGTCATTAAATATTTCACTGCCAACTGAAATTTAAATAACTTTTGTGGCCAGTCTGACCTCTGATCTACACCATCCACAGCCTGTCTATCATCACCTAGATTTAGTGAAAATCTACCTTAAAACCTACAAAAAGTCCAATTTATGTAATTGATAGCAAAAGAGTGAAAAAACTGTGCAACTCAGATCTTCTTGCTATCTGCACATATTTAAACATCATGATTTATTACATGAACACATCATATTCAAAAATATTTCAAGATCAACCTGATGAAATACAACAAGAGGGCCATGATGGCCCTGAAGTCGCTCACCTGAGTCTTTTGACCAAATATAACCCTTTTTCAATCTCTTTCGAGATATTACGACAAACAATGTACCAAGCCTTCATAATTATTGGACTGAAAATTTGACATCTAGCTTGTACACAAGCTTTTTTCTAGAATTTCTCTCCCTGACCTACTTTTTAGCCAAACATAGCCCATTTTCCCTTTGTAGATATTATCAAAACAAAGATTCTGACCACCTTTCATAAGTATTGGACAGAAAATGTGGCTTCTGGAGTGTACACAAGGTTTTTCCAAGACATGACATGACAACCTAGTTTTTTACCCAATGTGACCCATTTTCAATTTCATCATATTGATCATGAAGACAAACATTCTGACCAATTTTCATAAGTGTTGGACAGAAAATGATGACTCTAGAGCTACACAAGCTATTTTAAAGATTTGACCTAGTGACCAAGTTTTTGACCTGATGTGACCCATTTTCAAAAACTCATTCAAGATAAACATTCTGACCAACTTTCATAAGTATTTGACTAAAATGTGGCCTCTATGGGGTACACAAGGTTTTTGACCCGACATGACCCATTTTCAAACTTATCCAAGATATTATCAAGACAAACATTCCAACCAACTTTCAAGAGTTTTGGACTAAAAATGTGGCCTCTAGAGCGTACACAAGATTTTTCTAAGATTTGACCTAGTGACCTAGTTTTTGAACCGACATGACCCATTTTCAAACTTGTCCAAGATAACATCAAGACAAACATTCTGACCAACATTTAAGAGTTTTGGACTGAAAATGTGGCCTCTAGAGCATACAAAAGGTTTTCCTAAAATTTGACCTAGTGACCCAGTTTTTGAACCAACATGACCCATTTTCAAACTCATGCAAGATATCATCAAGACAAACATTCTGACCAACTTTCAAGAGTTCTGGACTGAAAATGTGGCCTCTAGAGTGTACACAAGGTTTTTCTAAGATTTGACCTAGTGACCTAGTTTTTGAACCGACATGACCCATTTTCAAACTCATCCGAGATAGCATCAAGATAAACATTCTGACCAACTTTCATGCGTATCGGACTGAAAATGTGGCCTCTAGAGCGTACACAAGGTAAAAGTTGACGACAGACAACGCACAACAGACGATACACGACGGAAGCCGGACACAGCACGATCACAAAAGCTCACCATGAGCACTTTGTGCTCAGGTGAGCTAAAAACATTATAATACTGAAATGGTATCAAAGATTGTCCAAGACCATAAACAGGAGGACTCATTTCGGACCACCAAAAATAACTATTAACTCTTAACCAAATGACTAGAAAAATTCTTGACTTGTCTAATGTGAAAGAAATTTTGGACAAATATTTAAATACGGCTCAAGTGATGGATCTGTCTTATAAAGGATAGAAAACATTGTGGGAAAAGGAGAATATGCTGGTTGCCGACATTTCCTTCTTTTCCCAAACAGTTTAAAAAACCTATCTTTTCCCTGGGTCATGAAAACTCAGGTTTGTCTGGTAAAGGTTAAGTATGATTGTCAATGGATCCCTAGCATACAGTATTTGTGACAATGAGGCATAATGGGGTTTAATGCATCACTGTTACACATGATACCAAACAATCCATTACAAAACTATGGATTTATAAAACCCAGTTTGTCTAACAACCGACTGAATCATAAGGTCCACTGGACCTTTGACATGCAGAAAATCGACTGCGCAGGCTGACAGGGGTTGGTATTTTTTGCAGATGTATTAAATCCCATTTCATGGACCATGGCCCATTTTCATTTAACTCTTTACCAAACGACAAAATTTTAGACTGGTCCAAATTGAAAGCATTTGCAGACGACAAAATTAATGTGACTCAAAAATTGAAATTTGTACTGTGAAGGGTGGAAAACATTGTGGGAAAAGGAGAAAATGCTGGTTACCAGCATTTTCTCCTTTTCCCACAATGTTTTCAAAGGGCTTCTTTCTGAGAGTAGTGACAACCTGGGATTGTTTGGTAAAGAGTTAAACATACTTGTAAACCAGCATTTTCTACTTGCAAAATAAACTCTTCACAAAAAATTCTTTTTGACTTGATCTTATTGAAAGCATATATGCAGACGACAGATTAAATGATACCGTTTGTCTTTGACAGGGTAGTGAACAATGTGGAAAAGAGAGGAAGTGCTGTTTTCCCACTTTTTCTCCTTCTCATATGATGTTTTCTAAAACAGCCTTCTTAAGTGTTTTTTAACTCTCTACCATACAATCCCAAATTTTAACGACCTTGAGGAAAAGGATCTTGGAAAACTTTGTGGGCAAAGGATAAAATGTTGGTAACCAGCAGTTTCTCCTTTTCCCACAATGTTTTCTACCCTTTCAGAGACAAATTTCATCAAGCTACAATTAATTTGTCATCTCAAACAGCACTAAATTTGGACAAGTGTAAAATTTTGTCATTTGATAAAAAGTTAAATAAGGGACTGTTTTGGTTAACAGGTTGAAGATTTCCATCATAACTTTGTGCTCTGGAGAGCTGGGAGTTTGTAATAAGATCAAAAGTGCTCATCAAAAACATTTTCCTCTTTTGCCTGCATGTTTTCAAATTGACCAATTTAGCGAAAAGTTTAGACCCAAGTCAAGCACCCTTCTCACAGAGCATGACAGTTGACTCATATATACATACAAATGCAACACATGGATTTCATGAAAAAATATCATATCATACAAACTGCAGTGTAATAAGTGACACATAGCGTAAACACAGCCTGAAAATTCAACCATTCAGTTGTAAAACAAGAGACTTCAACATGAACAAACCTTTTACCAAACAATGCTACTTAAATTTCTAATGCCTTTTTGAAGAGAAAGGCTTTGGTAACCATCATTTCTCTTTTTACTACATTATTTCCTACCTCTTCACGTTCCTAATTAGCATTGTAAACAAAAAGTACAAGGCTTTTGCAAAGACACCAGATTTTTAAACTTGTTCCTATTTAATCCTTTACCAAACAACAAAATTTTAGACTTGCTCAAATTTAAAGCTTTTGCAGATAACAAAATAATTGTGACTCAACCATAGAAATTCACCATTGGAAGGGTGAAAAACATTGTGGGACAAGGAGAAAATGCTGGTTACCAGCATATTCCCCTATTCCCATGCCGTTTTCAGAAGGCCTTTTCCTTGGGGTCGTTAAAACTCAGGATTGTGATGTTAAGGGATAAAGCATTTGAAAATGGCATTTTTTTGGTGACATATCAAATGTGGGTTAAATGACAAGATTTTTCTTCGAAAGGGTAGCAGACATTGTGGGAAAAGGTGGAAACGATGGTAACCAACATTTTCTTCTTACCTTCTTTGTTTTCAGCAGCTTACTCCTTTGTAGTTGATAACCCTTTACCACACAATCCTGAGTTTTAATAAACCCGCAGAAAAAGCCTTTTGAAAATATTGTGGAAAAAGGAGAAAATGCTGGTAACCAGCATTTTCTCCTTTTCCCACAATGTTTTTAATCCTTCCAAAAAACAAATTTCCATTTTTGAATCATGTTTATTTTGTGGTCTGCAAATGCTTTGACTTTGAACTAGGCTATGTAGTGTAAAATTTTGTCATTTGGTGAAGAGTTAAACACAAGCTTGCTTGGTAAAGACTAATTATAATGCACTTTACCATAATTTTACATGTATTTCAAATCATTGTCATATTTCAAATGCAATAGCAATATCTAAATACATGCAGTAGTAATATCTAAGTATAAAAAGCATCACAAAAAACATAAAAAATACCTGTTTTCAATACTGACTAAAATGAATAAATGGCAAAGCTACATACATTTGTTAAGAAGGTAAATGCTCAAGAGTTAAAAAGAAATAATTCTGAAAGACTTTTATTTCTTCCATTAATACCCTGCAACTAAACACATAAATGGATTTCTCCTTTACCACACAATCACAACTTTTAATGACCCTGAGCAAGAAGCCTTTTGAAAACATTGTGGGAAAATAAGAAAATGCTGGTGCCCAGCATTTTTCCTTCTTCCACAGTGTTTTCTACCCTATCATAGACAAATTCTACATTTAAGCTACATTCAAATTTTGTCTGCAAATGCTTTCACTTTCGACAAGTCTATATCTTGTTCATGTGGTATAGAGTTAACAGTCCTGAGTCACCAGCAGCAAACTCTGTTTCGTAAAGATTATGGAAAAAGGAAGATTTAGCTCATATAAAGCAATTTCTCCTGTTCCCACAATTTTTCCACATTTATTTATGTGCTAAACATTAATAACCCCATACTAAACAATCACATATTTTCAATACCCTGCAGACAGGGTTTTTTGAAAACAATGTAAGAAAAGAGAAGTTGCTTGTATGCAGCATTTTTTTCCCTTTACTAACAATGTTTTCTGCACTTTTGAGGACATATATGAGCCATGTTCTGTGAAAAGGGGACTTAATGCATATGCAAATAGTATTGACCCAGGTCAGCCTGCGTAGATAGTACAGATAACTGTCCCCAAAGGCGATGTTACTTTTTGACTGGTTGCCTCTGGGTACAGAGACGATCAAGACAAAATCAGTTGAAAGCTCTGCACAGATTTTGTGCATAAGTTTGAACTCTAATAATTTCGCAAATAGAGCACAAAACTAGGATTTAAACATACCTGTTGCTTGCATATTTAATAACCCTTCATTTGAAATACAAATATTTTCAATTTAAACACTGAACATAAGTGCAAGTCGTGCATTTCGTCTGTTACTCGAGTTGTTTACGTTCCCTAAAACACACAAAATGGCCACCACGCACGATATATTTTGTCAGTGTTTTTTCCAAGATTTACATGTTATAAACGACTTCTACAAGCTCTTTAGGTAATGAAAGGTTTAATAATTTGTCATTGGTCATGTTTGTTACTAAATGTTAATTGCATTGCAGACTAAACCGACGAAAAAGAAAGTCAGTATAGCACTCTATCTTTGCTACCAGAAAAGTTACGATGGACTTGAGACGGTACGGTGCACAATAAATGTCAAAATATGAAAAAAATCACCGTAGCTTCTCATTACTGAGACTACCTGCGTAGACTGCGCAGGCTGACCTGGACCAAAACTTTTTTGCTATTGGTCAACTTTCTGCATATCAAACAACCAGTTTACCTCATGATCCTGTCGTCTTTTAGACAAAATGGACTTAACCCTTTACCAGATGACAAAATTTTAGCCTTGTCCAAATTGAAAGCACTTGCAGACAACAATTCAGTATGGTTCAAATGGTGCAATCTTGCTTTGATAGGGTAGAAAACATTGTGGAAAAAGGAGAAAATGCTGGTTACCAGCATTTTCTCCTTTTCCCACAGTGTTTTTAAAAGGCCTCTTCTAAAGGGTCGTGAAAACCAGGGATTGTTTGGTAAAGGGTTAATGGATCCATGATCATATTATGACATGCTTGGTATCATGCATCACATAGATCTATACATAAAGCCCCCTTTTCCCAGAGTATGGCTCATATAGTTTGTTGGCTGCAAATGCTTTAACTCTTTACCACACAACTGAATTTTAGACTTGTCCAAATTCAAAACATTTGCAAATAGCAAATCAAATAAGACTAAAATGCTATGATTTATCTGTAAAATGGTAGAAAACATGACGGAAAAAGGAAAAAATGCTGGTTATCAGCATTTCTCCTTTCCTACTATGTTTTCAAAAGGTGCCTTTCTCAGGGTCGTTGAAACTTGGATTGTTTGGTAAAGGCTTAACCCTATACCAAACAATCCCGACTTTTAACGACCCTGAGACAGAAGGCTTTTGAAAACATCGTGAGAAAAGGAGAAAATGCTGGTAACCAGCATTTTCTCCTTTTTCCATAATGTTTTCTACCCTACCCAATACAAATTTCAATTTTTGAGTCACGTTTATTTTGTTGTCTGCAATAGCTTTTAATTTGACTGGTCTAAAATTTTGTTGTTTGGCAAAGGGTTAAATATGAACAAGTCTAAAATTTTGTTGTCTGAAGAAGGGCTAGTGCACCCTTATTTCCAATACCAATGTTTTCAAAGTTTTCTGCTGCACCTTTGCGTCGGTTCAACAAAAGTCCACCAAAAACATGGCTGATATTATTCAGACATACGCCACATATAGAAAACTGGTAAATATATCAAACATTTATCAATAAAATAATCTCATCAACCTTAATGCACCTGGTAAAAAACATATGAATAAATAATTAAAACATGAAAAAAGAAAGTCTGCAAATACAAGCTTTCAAAAAAACCATTGCTATAAATTTAGCAACAGCTCCTTGTCAAGTACCTCTCCATTTATCAAATGTTTGCATGATCAGCTGCCCCAGATGGGAGGGAACAAAATGGCATATATACACAATATTTCTTAAAGCTCCATGCATCCATGCAGTATGCAAATTATCTTACACCTCATTACCATGCTTTGGGTCTTGCCTTGAAATATGCATGAAGGGGTTCTTCAGTAATTGTCGTACTGTTTAACTCTTTACCAGACAACAAAATTCTGGACAGATCTAAGTTGAAAAGATTTCGAAAGGACATAGTAAATGTGGCACAAGTATTAGGATTTGTCCCTTAAAGATAAGAAAACATTGTGGGAAAAGAAGAAAATGCTGGTTACCAGCATTTTCTCCTTTTCCCACAATGTCTTCAAAAGCTTTCTTTCTCAGGGTTGTTAAAACTCGGGATTGTTTGGTAAAGGGTTAAAGCTTCAGTGAAGTAAACAGTGTTCTAGTTCCTCTTGTGAAATTATTGTCTACCTATAAAACAGCTGACTTCAATTTCTATGCTAAACTTTTTTCATCAAAGAAGGCATGGGGCTTTAAGTCTTTATCAGAAAATGTGGGGCTTTAAGTCTTTATCAGAAAATGTACAGGTTTTTACCCACAACAATAGACACCTTTTAAAAAAAATTTATTGCATCCTGAATCTTTTCTATACACCAAATCTTGCAAACAAGGAATCCTCCCTAAAAAAAACCATTTTTTTACACAGGATTCTGGTCCTGCTTATATGTTCATTGTTTGCTCATCTTAACCTTACTGATACTCCCATGATTGTTCTCATAATCTCTGATGTTTTTTTGTTGAAAACTAAGAAAGATACAAAGAGTAACACACAGTTTCTCTTTGCTTCCACATGTTGATAATTCAGCCCTTTACTGCACAATCCTGAATGTAATGACCCCAACAGAGATGGCCTTAGAAAACATTGTGGGAAAAGGAGTATCCTTTTTCCACAATGTTTTCTACCCTTTCATGGTAAGGGGTTAACAGGTGAAAAAACTTTGGACTGGTCCATATTAAGCCTTTACCATACAATCCCCAGCTTTAACAACCCTGAGGAAAAGGCCTTGGAAAACATTGTGGGAAACGGAGAAAATGATGGCAACCAGGATTTTCTTCATTTTCCAAAATGTTTTCTATCCTTTCAAAGTCAAATTTTATCATCTAAGCTGCATTTGTCATCTGCAAATGCTTTCAACTCAAACTGGTGATAGGATTTGTTTGTGAAAGGGCAAAAAATATAGTCGGAAAAGGACAAAATGCCGGCATTTTCTCTTTTTTCCACAATGTTTTTAAAAGCCTTCTCGGTCAATGTTGTAAAAAACATGGATTATTGGGAAAAGGATGAAACAATACCACATGTTGACCATTCGCTACAAATTTGTTTAAGGAGGTAACAAGTTCTACTGGTATTTGCAGTGTCTATTCTAGAGACTGAAATTGAGAAAATGAGGGGGGATTTTTCCCCCTTCATCTGCAAAATAGAAGGGAGTTTCAAAAAATAGGCAGGACAATTTTCAAATAGGTAGAAAACATATAGCTCATTTAACAGACATTTATTCCTGTCCGAGTCTACATAGTAGACTTACTGACCCGTTTACATGCCAAAAGACAGTTTCTGCAGTATACTTCTAGAAAAATTAAATTAATTTTTCAAATATAGAAAAGAGTAAGATAGTTATAAAATTCATACTCATAAAATTCTTGCATTATCAATAGTCTTACACTAGGCGAAATGGGCCGTATTGGACCAGGTTTTTTTGAAAGTGGGCTGTTTTGAACCTCTCCCTGTCACGGGGGGTTACTTTAATGAACATGATATGTTGCAAAACAGCTTTGGTAATGATGCCGGTTTTTTTTCAAAAATAGCGGTATTCTCAGGGAGGCAAGACTATCATGCACTGGGTCTGAATTTATCTGAAAAAAATTGCTGTGAATCCCGCAATCCTGCAACCTAGAATAGACACTGATATTTGAAAAATACAGGATCTTGCCACGTTCCCCACCTACATCATACAAAATGCTCATGAGCAACAAGGGCCCAATCAACTGGCCCGATGTATTTTTCTCTCGTCTGGCACTCCTTCAACCCTACCGTCCTCGTGCACATAAATAGATTCCACAACTGACATACCCAGATACTTTTCAGATGTTATTTGATGCCTTCTTTTCACCAATTCCTCTGTTATGCATTCATTTGTCTGCAATAGTGATAAAAAAAATGTTCCAGTTTTATCAAGGCAAGATAAATTAATTTTTCGAGACTAAACTCTTTCAAAGACAAAGTTAACCCTTTCCAGAACAATCCTGGAGATGAAAGCTTTTGAAAATATTGTCGGAACAGGAGAAAATGCTGGTAACATGCATTTTCTCCTTTTTCCACAATGTCCTCCACCCTTTCAGAGAACTCAATTTCATTAGTGCTAATTTCAAAGTTGCCATCCACAGATGCTTTCAAACTTGGACAGTCCAAATTCTAATTGTCGTTTCGGAAATGATTACAGACTTGCCCAAATTAAAAGCATTTCTAGATGACAAATATCATGTAACCCATAACTTGAATTCGTCTTGCAGGGTGTACGAAGTTTACAGAAAAAGGAGAAAATGCTAGCTACCATTATTTCCTGTTTCTTTTTACATTGTTTTCAAAAGCCAATTTCCTCAGGGATGTTAAAACACAGAACTGTTTGGTAAAAGGATAAAAGCAGAAATTTTAACACTGGTGTCTTGAACATCAAACATTCTTCAGGTGGCTACAAGCATTTTGTCAATTTCCCGCAATGTTTTAAAAGCCTACTGCCTCAGGGTCTTTACCCTTTATCACACTATCCCGAATTTTAACAAACTTGGGGAAGAAGGAAAAAGGAGAAAATATTGGTAACCAGCATTTTCTGCTTTCCAACAATGCTTTCCACCCTTCCATAGACAAGTTCTACCACAGGAGCTACATTAATTTTGTTGTGTGCAAATATTTTTGATTTGGATGAGTGAAAAAAATCTTGATTGGTAAAGATTTAAATAAGGGCATTGTATGTGGGTGCCAATGTTCTGCTATGGGTGCTTTTGAAGTGAAGGAAGGAGAATAAATGTGTCAAAAATATTTCGATGATTGCCTGCCCTTTGTATACCTTTCCTTAAGATAGTTTATTGCCCTTCTTGTACAGTTAAAATCTAGCCCAAGCTTAAAGTAAATATCTTTAGTAAAACAAGAGGGCAGTGATAGCCCTGAAGTTAGTCACCTGAGGCATTTGACCAAACATGACCCATTTCCAATCTTTTCCAAGATATTATGACAAACATTCTAAAGGATACACAGGGTATTTTAGATCTGACCTGGTGACCTAGTTTTTGACCCAACATGACCCATTTAAAACTCTTCCAAGATATCATCAATACAGAGATTCTCACCAATTTTCAGAGGTATTGGATTAAAAATACGACCTCAAGAGCATACACAAAGTTTTTCAAAGATATGACCTAGTGACCTAGTTTTTGACCATAGATGACCCATTTTCTATCTCATCAAAAATGTCATTAAGACAAACATTCTGATGTACTTTCAAGAGCACTGGACTCAAAATGTGGCCTCTAGAGTGTACACAAGATTTTTCTAAGATTTGACCTGGTGACCTAGTTTTGAACCCAACATGACCCATTTTCAAACTCATCAAAGATATCATCAAGACAAACAATCTAACCAAGTTTTATGAGTATTGCACTAAAAATTTGGCCTCTAGAGCGTACACAAGGTTTTTCTAAGATTTGACCCAGTGACCTAGTTTGTGTCCTGACATGACCCATCATCAAAACAAACAGTTTGACCAAGTTTCAAGAGTATTGGACTAAAAATGTGGCCTCTAGAGCATACACAAGGTTTTTCTAACATATGACCTAGTGACCCAGTTTTTGACCTGACATGATCCATTTTCAATCGTTTGGGAAATCATCCAGACAAGCATTATGACCAAGTTTCAAGACTATTGGACTCCAAATTTGGCCACTAGAGTGTACACAAGGTTTTTCTAAGATTTGACCTTGTGACCTAGTTTTTGACCCGTCATGACCCGTTTTCTAACTCGTCTGAGATTTCATCAAAGCAAACAATCTGACCAAGTTTCATGGGGTATCAGACAAAAAATGTGGCCTCTAGAGCGTATACAAGGTAAAAGTTGACGATGAACAACACATGACACAACAGACACAGCACACTCACAAAAGCTAACCAGAAGCACTTTGTGCTCAGGTGAGCTAAAAAAGAAGTATATGAGACAAGAGTCTACTCAAAGAAAAATTCCATCATTTGATCCACATTAAAATTGTTGTCTGCTTTGAATTTGGATGACTAGTCTACATTTTTATTTTGTGGTAAAGGATTTCAACTGTTAACCCTTTACCATATGGCAAAACTTTAGACTAGTCAGTTTTAAACCATTTGCAAATGACAAATTAATGTGGTTTAATTGATAAGATTTCTCTTTGAAAGGGTAGAAAACACAGTGGAAAAAGGAGAAAATGCTGGTTACCAGCATTTTCTTCTTTTACCACAGTGTTTTCAAAAGCCCTTCCTCTCCGGGTCGATAAAACTCAGGATTGTGTGGTAAAGGGCTTAACACCAAACATATAACTGATCCTACCTCATTAAACCCAGTCTCTAACTCTAGAGTGGCTAGCCCATTGTTAGAAACTAATTCATGATGAAACCTCTTCTCATTTATCACTTTGTCCAAATCGTCTTCCATCCACAACATTTTCGCTGTCACCTGTTTATAAGGGGAAGTGTAACTTAATGACTTGACAACTACTGATAAGCCCCAACAACTCAATCAGTTGTACAGAGATTTTCATTAAAAATATCCATTTACTCATTTTAAGCTAAATATAACCAATTTCATCAATATTTTACCAAACTATAGTAATTCTTGTGGCTTCATGACAGATATTACACTTGACGGTTGTGAGATTGCATATATCATGACAGATAAAGAATAGAATTTTGAACTTGGCTCCTATCCACTTGTTCAATCGAGGATACTGCAAGATGCTTGTCACTTGACTGTGTATGACCTTTGCCTTGCATATTCGTGTAAGTGGCAAAAACATGGAGTTGAGATACACCACACAGGTCTACTGTCTCAACAACCTATGTCACATGAATCCAACAGCAATTTACTCGAGGATGTCGAAATTTTATATCGAGAGTGCAGCGGCATGATTTTTAAGACAGTAGAAATGTAAATTTCGAATGTTTACATTAGTATTTAGCGTTTTTGGATTGCTGAAAGAAGGGGAAAAGACATGATTCTACAAATAGATGAGTGCCCCATTTCTGGTATTGAAACAACAAATAGTCTAGCTTTCTATGTATCTTTAGATGGGCTGTGTACAAATGACTCTAGTGATACACTGCCTCATTTACAATTTTGACCTGGCGTAATTTTCTCCCAACCAAAATTCATTTCCAATCACAAACCTGAAACTTCTTTTCATAGTTGGGGCCATAGATATTGCTAATTTATTGATTTAAACACATTTCTATTTTGGCTAAAATGAGTAGATGGGAAACTTTAATACTTTACCAGACAACAAAATTTTAGACATGTCCAATTTAAAAGCATTGGTAGTCCACACATTTAATGTGGCTTAAATGTTGTGATTTGTCTTGATAAAAAGAACATTGTGGTTACCAGCATTTTCTGCTTTTCCCATAATGTTTTCAAAACCCATCCCCTTAACCCTGTAACACAAAAAAAATTTTAGATTTGTGGAAATTGAAAACACTTAGAGATGACATATTAAATGTAATTCAAAAGATGAAACCTGTCAAAGGGAAGAAAAAGAAAACATTGTGGGAAAAGGAGAAAATACTGGCTACCAACATTTCTTTCTTTCAATGTTTTCCAAAGCCTTCTTCCTAAGGGTCGTTAAAAGTTGTCATTGTGTGGTAAAGGGTTAAGTTTCATTAAAACACCAGACTGTATGGTAAAGAGTTAAACAGTTTACAAATAAAACATTCAGCTCAGCCAGTACTCATCCACCAACAAGAGCGGCAAATTGTCGCAAGATACGCCCGTCCCACCACCAGTTGTCGAGGGGGTATAATAATCGTAAAGGGCAGGTAATGCAACAAACATGTTTACCAAAGTCTCAAGTCAATTTGACTTGAGGTGACAAAGTTCCATTCCAGACAAGCAAGAAATACTGTAAAAATAAAGATCAAAGTGGAATTACTCAAAATCCGCACTAGGTAGAGTTATTGTTCTTGCGCACTGTACTCCGTAATATTGCAACAAACATGCATACCAAGTTTGAAGTCACTCTGACTTGAGATGACAAAGTTATATTCCGGACAAGCAGAAAATGCTATAAAAATGACAATCAAAGGGAAATAACTCAAAGACAGCATGAGGTAGAGTTATGGTTCTTTTGCACTGCACTCCATATTATTGCAACAAACACAAATACCAAGTTTCAAGTCAATCAGACTGGAGATGACAAAGTTATATTCCGGACAAGCAGAAAATGCTGTAAAAATGACAATCAAAGGGAAATAACTCAAAGACAGCACGAGGTAGAGTTATGGTTCTTTCGCACTGCACTCAGTATTATTGCAACAAACACAAATGCCAAGTTTCAAGTCAATCGGACTGGAGATGACAAAGTTATGCTACGGACAAGCAGAAAATGCTGTAAAAATGATGATCAAAGGGAAATTACTCAAAGACAGCACGAGATAGAGTTATGGTTCTTTCGCACTGCACTCCATATTATTGCAACAAACACAATTGCCAAGTTTCAAGTCAATCAGACTGGAGATGACAAAGTTATGCTCCAGACAAGCAGAAAATGCTGTAAAAATGATGATCAAAGGGAAATAACTCAAAGACAGCATGAGGTAGAGTTATGGTTCTTTCGCACTGCACTCCGTATAATTGCAACAAACACAACTGCCAAGTTTCAAGTCAATCGGACTGGAGATGACAAAGTTATGCTCTGGACAAAGAACTGGACGCCGCCCACCCGCCAGCCCTCCCGCCCGTACGCCATGGGTGATCCCATAATACATCCCGTCTTCGATGGGCGTATAAAAAAGTAAGGAGATTGAAAAAACAAGAGGCAATCACCAACCACGCAGTTCTATTTCTTAATTCCATGACTACTGATTTGATTGGCTGAAACATTCTGTCCCAGCCAATCAGACGGCTTGTTAGATCATCGCTTTGCATAGTAGATTGATACTGTTTCTGTTAACCCTTTTCCAAACAATCCTATGTTTAAACAGCCCTGTGAAAGAAGGCTTTTGAAAACAACGTGGAAAAAGGAGAAAATGCTGATGACCAGCATTTTCTCCTTTTCCCACAATGCTTTCTACCCTTTCAAAGACAAAATCAATCTCATGATTTCAGCCACATTTAATTTTTGCATTTTTAAATGCTTTCAATAGGACATTTCTTACATGCTGTCGTATGGTAAAGATTAACTCTTGGAGCCAAGCCCAGGTAGCACATTCAGTGGTGTAGGGGCCTTGGGACCAGGTGGTTGCAGGTTCAAATCCCCAACTTGGCCGATTTCTCTCCAAGGATTAATGATAGCCATTGTGACAAGATTCATTCCTCTCTCACCACTTATCATTGTCTCCAGGATGATTATGTGGGAAAACAGGCATTGGCCTTGGGCTAAATACTTAGTATTGTGTGAAGTGTTTTTATAGAAACTACACGAAAGTATGGATAGCACTGAACGCCACTACTTAACTGAAATAATGTTGAAAACATTTAAAACACCCTACACTGAACAAAATTTAACCCTCAGAGCAACTGATAAATCAACCAGATTCTAAGTATAAAAATAAGACAGAGTGTTGCAATTTTACAGCTGCTTAAAAGATTCAGCCCAATTTGTGAAGAATGATCTTGATCTACACCAGCCCCTAAGTGCTTTAACTCTTTACCTCACAATCCCAAGTTTTAATGACCCTGACAAAGAAATCTTTTGAAAACATTGTGGGAAAAGGAGAAAGTGCTTGTAACCAGCATTTCCTCATTGTCCAACAAAATTTTCTGCCCTCTAACAGACAAATTCCACTATTTGTACCACATTTACTATCTTATCGATGTCGTTTTCACCCTTTCCCAAATGACAAATTATTGACTCTTTCAAATTGAGAGGATCTACAGGTGACAAATTTGAATGTGATACAAAAGAACAGAAGTTCTTTGATAGGGTAGAAAACATAGTGGAACAAGAGCGGCAAATTGTCGCAAGATACGCCCATCCAATCGCCAGTTGTCAAGGGGGAATAATAATCGTAAAGGGCAGGTAGAGGAAAATAGTAGTGCAGCAGAAATCATGTAAGTGATTGAAATAGGCATTAATGTCTCCTCCAATGTTAAAGAAACATGCATATAAAGTTTCAGGTCATTCCAACATGAAAAGACAAAGTTATATTGTAGAGAAGCATGAAAAGCTGTTAAAAAAAAATAATGAATAGGGAATAATTCCAAAAGGGCATTAGGTAAGGTTACGGCTCCAGTGCATTGCACTTTTCATAACTGCAACAAACATGTTTACCAAGTCTCAAGTCAATCTGACTTGAGGTGACAAAGTTCCTTTCCGGACAAGCAAGAAATACTGTAAAAATGAAGATCAAAGTGGAATTACTCAAAATCTGCGCTAGGTAGAGTTATTGTTCTTGCGCACTGTACTCCGTAATATTGCAACAAACAAGCATACCAAGTTTGAAGTCGTTCTGACTTGAGATGACAAAGTTATATTCCGGACAAGCACCAAATGCTATAAAAATGACAATCAAAGGGAAATAACTCAAAGACTGCACGAGGTAGATTTACAATTCTTGCGCACTGCACTTCCAAATATTGCAACAAAAAAGCATACAATATTTCAAGTCATTCCTACTTAAGATGACAAAGTTATGCTCCAGACAAGCAAGAAATGCTATAAAAATGAAGATCTAAGGGAGAATAACTCAAAATTCGTGCTAGGAAGAGTTATGGTTCTTGTGCACTGCACTCCGTAATTTTTCAACAATCATGCATACCAAATTTGAAGATGTTCAGACTAAAAAATGACTAAGTTATATTCCGGACAAGCAGAAAATGCTGTAAAAATGACGATCAAAGGGAAATTACTCGAAGACAGCACGAGGTAGAGTTATGGTTCTTTCGCACTGCACTCTGTATTATTGCAACAAACACAAATGCCAAGTTTCAAGTCAATCAGACTGGAGATGACAAAGTTCTATTCCGGACAAGCAGAAAATGCTGTAAAAATGACGATCAAAGGGAAATAACTCAAAGACAGCACGAGGTAGAGTTATGGTTCTTTCGCACTGCACTCCATATAATTGCAACAAACACAATTGCCAAGTTTCAAGTCAATCAGACTGGAGATGACAAAGTTATGCTCTGGACAAAGAACTGGACGCAGCCTGCCCACCCACCCACGCAGATGCCCGGACGCCATAATACGTCCCGTCTTCGATGGGCGTATAAAAAGGAGAAAATGCTAGTTACCAGCATTTTCTCCTTTTCCCATTATGTTTTTAAAATGCCTCTTCCTCAGGGCCATGAAAAGAAGTGACTGTTTGGTAAAAGGCTAATATGGTCACATCTAAAATATTGTCATCTGGTAAAGACCTTACCCTAAGAGCATCCAATAAACCAAACAGACTTTCATTTTAAAAATAAGACCAGATTGATTGCAATTTCACAGTTGCCTTGGTCTTAAGTGTATCAAAAAATTTTGTGCAGACTGATCTCAAGCAAATTTTGTGCAGACTTATCTTGATCTACACTAGCGGCAAATGTAACTATAATTGTGCTTTCAGGCTTAATTGGGCAATGTAACTCTGCAACAAGACATTTCATGATTTACAAAACATCTGTGAAGTGGCACTGTTCTAAATGAAAAGGATGAGTTCAAACTGCCAAATTGGTAGCACACAGGACTTGAAAACAGGCGGTCACTAGTTCGAATCCCAACTTGGCAAATTTCTTTCCGAGCAATGATGAAAGTCATTACGACAGCATTCATTCCTCTGTCACTGCTGACTATTGTTTTGATGATGACTTTGGGAAAGCAGCCACTTGTAAAGAATATTGTGCAAGAAGTACTGTTATCAGAAACTCCAGGAAAGCGTGGATAGGTGCATTTGGCACTAAAATATAACCGAAATAATGTTGAAAGCAGCTTAAAACACTGTATAACCAATCAATCAAAAAGTAGAACCCCTTGAGTTAGAGTCAAAGATGAGTTGTAACACTTCAAGCACTGAATAAACCAAACAGACAATTTCAGTCGACAAATAAGACTTAACTCTTTACCTAAGGATGGAATTTTAGACCTGTCCAAATTAAAAGCATCTGCAGACAAAATACAAAAAAAGTCAATGTTACTCAAAACATAAAATTTGGTTTTTGAAGGACAGAAAACACTGTGATAATCAGCATTTTCTTCTTTTCACATAATGTTTTCAAAAGCCTTCTTACTCAGGGCCATTAAAAGTCAGGACTGTTTGATAAAGGGTTGAATAAGTGCCATTCATAACTGCTTTTGTGCAGAATGTCTCGGCAAAGTGGATAGTGTAAATCATAGATGAGACTGCACCTTTTGTGCATGCTTG
Organism: Hippopus hippopus; assembly: GCA_946811185.2. NCBI lineage: Eukaryota > Metazoa > Mollusca > Bivalvia > Cardiida > Cardiidae > Hippopus > Hippopus hippopus. The sequence continues at coordinate 21,650,116 of OX328107.1, read as the reverse complement.
CCTCAAAAGCAAATAAAGTTGTGAAAGGCACTTTAAGAATTAACCCTTTACCACACAATCCCACATTTTAATAGCCCACAACTGTAGAAGGCTTTTGAAAACATGGTGGGAAAAGGGAATATACTGTAAATCTCATCATATGAGGCACTTTGAAATGAACATATCAGGGCCAATCAATAATTTCGATGAGATTTGGTACGATCAAACCTCAAGCATTTTCCAATTAGTACGATGTACGTGGAAACTTGGGACATCACGTTTAGCGTCGTCGTAGCAATATTCTGACGTCACGTTAAGCATGTTTTTTCAAAAATGGCGTCAACCAGTGTAAATGAGCAATGTGTTGTGATAAAATTTTACACGTTACTCGGGAAGTCTTTCGCCAACGTTTGTGACGATTTGCGTAGAGTTTATGGAGATTCTTGTGTATCAAATAGTGCTATTTCAAAATGGATGAATCGCTTTAGGGAAGGAAGAGAATCTACCAAAGATGACACTGATACTGGCAGACCTGTGACGGTAGAACGCAAAGAAAAAATAGCAGAAATTCAGAAATATATTTTTGAAGATAGAAGAGTAACAGTTGAAAATGTTGCAGGACATTTTGGTATTTCATACTGCACAGCTCAGGACATTATGACCAATAAGCTCGGAATGCGATGTGTTTCTGCAAGGTGGGTACCACGTTTGTTGCTTCCGGAGCAAATGGCGGTAAGTGTCAAAAGTTGCTGCGAATATTGTCAACAGTACAATGACGAGGGTGAGTCTTTTCTTAACCGTGTCGTGACATGTGATGAAACGTGGATACACTTTTTTGACCCGGAAAGTAAACAACAGAGTACAGTTTTGAAGCATCCAAGTTTGCCTTCACCGACAAAAACACTGATTTCCAAGTCTGCTGGTAAAGTTATGGCCTTAATATTTTGTGATATTCAAGGAATACTTTTAAATCACTTTGTTCCACAGAAAACAACAATTACTGGATTTTACCATGCAACAGTTATTAAGAATGAACTACTGCCGGCTAAAAAGAGAAAGTGCCCACAACTTCTGAGGTCTGGCATGTTACTTCACCACGATAACGCTCCAAGCCATAGCAGTCGTGTTGTATCTGACACTCTTCAAGAACTGGGTATAGAACTGTTACCGCACCCACCCTACAGCCCAGATTTGGCAATTTGCGACTTTTGGCTGTTTCCAACTTTGAAAAACAAGTTCTTTGGTCAGAAATATGAGTCCCGTGAGGAACTGAGGTGTACCGTAAACAGACATCTGAGGGACATGTCACGTGACGGCCTGCAGCACATGTTTTGTTCGTGGATAGAGCGATGGGATAAGTGCAAACGATGCAAGGAACATCACTTTGAGAAGGAATAGAAGTCAAAGATATGTTACATCAAGCATATTCTTACTATAGACAGAATTCTCGAAATTATTGATAGGCCCTCATATGAAAATGCTTTTAATATAGAGGAGTCTTAATTTTTTATGTCTGATAAAGAGTTACTGTGTTAACTGAATGACAATGTTTTCGAATCTAAAGTTTACCTGAGCTACAGCTGTTGTTATCCTAGAGCCCCCAGATGCTCCAACAACAAACTTTACTTTCCCATGTTTATCCACAATAATCCCAGGAGCCATCGAAGATCTAGGTCGCCGCCCTTGGCCATATCGATTAATCTTTGCCTGAAAAAATTGAAACATGATTTCGGTTGAGCTATAACTCTTCAGCTCATGAAATAGATAGCTTTTGAAAACATTATTGGAACTAGTGGAACTAGTGCAACTTCTCATCACAAGCAATTTCTCCATTTCCAACAAGTTTTTCCAAAAAAAAGAATTTCATTTCCTTCAAATATTCCTTCTTTTATTAACCCTTACAGCATGAAGTTAACTATTTCATTCAAGAATTTTAGCCAGAAAAAAAAGAATAGCCAAACAACGAAGTTTCAATGTATGTTCTGTGCAATTTGAACTTCATCTAGACTGCTTGCAAAATTTATGAAAGATGCTTTAAATCTTCACCAAACCATCCTGAGCATTAACGACCCTGAAAAAAAAGCTTTTGAAAACATTTGGGGAAAAGGAGAAAATACTGGTAATCAGCATTTTCTCAACCTTTTTTTAAACAAGTTTATTTATTTATGCTACATTGAATTTGGACTAAATTTTACTTTGTTTGGTAAAAAGTTAAAATCAAGGACAGTATGTTAAAGGGTTAAGACTTAACCCTTATCCTGCTGAAACTTTCAAGCCCATAGTAGAAACCAATGTCGTAGATACTTCCCGATAACCTTCACGAAAGCATGAAATAAATCTCCTTATCGGACTGTGTAGATATAAGATCAGACTGCATGTTCTGTGCAAACTGATCTTGATATACACTATCTGCCAAAGGTCCTTGAATCATGTTTTTAGCATCCTAAGAGTTAAACTATATCATTATAACTGTTTTCTCACAGAAGCTTGAGAGAAGTCATCCATTTCATTGTTCCATATAATACCAGTTGACTTGGACATCTCCATACAACCAAAGCTGGAAAAAAAAGGAACTATTTTTTTATCTATTTCAAATTCATAAATAAGACATGCTCTGGCAAATGGGGGTTTAATGCATCTCCATGATCCATTATACCAAGCAAGTCATAACATAATTATAGATCCATAAAATCCAATTTGTCAAACAACCCAATGAATAGTATGGTAGACTGGTTCTTGGAAATTGCAGAAAATTGACATATAGCAAAAAGTTTCAACCATGTCAGCCTGTGCAAACTGTGCAGGCTGACATGGGTCAAATGAAAAAAATCACATTAAATAGTTTACCTTCCTACTTGAGAACTGCAGCTCATTTGCACCAATATCAACTTTGTCATCTGTAATTACTTATAATTTGGAAGAGTCAGCAATTTGATGTGTGGGAAAGGATTAACTCTTTACCATGTGAAGAAATTCTAGAGTCATTTGCTCTGAAAGCACTTGACACAGATGACAAATCTAGTGTTGCCAAAATTATGAGATTTGTCTGTGACAGGATAGAAAATAACATGGGAAGAAGAGTAAATGCCAGTAATGTATAGAGGGTTAATATACTGATTGCCATACATGTTTAACTCTTTACCACACAGTCCCAAGTTTTAACGACCCTGAAGAAGAAAGCCTATAGAAAATATTGTGGGAAAAGGAGAAAATGCTGGTAACCAGCATTTTCTCCTTTTCCCACAATGTTTTCTACCCTTTCTAAGACAATTTTCTCCATTTGAGCCACATTAAAATTGTTGTCTGCAACTGCTTTCAATTTGGATCTGTCTAACATTTTGTCATTTGGTAAAGAATGAATATATTCAGTACTACAAAGGCTGATGAGCCAGTAATACTGTAGTTGTAGGTACTTACTACCAATTTATTGTAGAAGTCACAGATACAGCATCTCCATATGGACTGAGGACAGACACATGGGACGTGCCCATATCTACAGATTGGCTTGGCTCCGCCAGACTGGTATAGTAGGATAGCTCAGTGTGAGCCTCCTCTGTTATTTTGTCTCTGATTTCTGCAGCATGCTCCTTTGAAACCATTCTCTTTATAACCTATAAACAGAAAATTGGAACTTGAATCTTAGAATATTAATCCTTTTCCACAACAATTGCAACTTTTAATGACCCTGATGAAAAGGGCTTTGAATACTTTGTGGGAAAAGGAGAAAATGCTGGTAACCAGCATTTTCTCCTTTTCCCACAGTTTTCTTCCATTTCAAAAACCAAAAATCACCATTTGACTTACGCCAAATTTATCCTCTGCAAATTCTTTCAGTCTGGTTTAGTCTAAAATGTTGCCGTGTGGCAAAGGGTTAATGCAGAATGTGGTAAAGGGTTAATGAAGAATTCTGACAGACTGAACTGACTTTTACAAGACATATCAATCTGACCCATGGCAAGACTGCTAAAGGTGTAGCTACATTTCACATAAAAAATGAATGTAAACCTTGTAACTTTACTGCAAAATAAATGTAAAAAGCATTTCCAGTCCATAAAAATGACCCTAACTACTTGTACATGAAAAATTATTTTCAATCGATGATTTCAAGTTTAAACCCTTACCACACAATCCTCAGTTTTAACAACCTCAAGGAAAAGGGCTTTCGAAAACATTATGGGAAAAGAAGCAAATGCTGATAACCAGCATGTCAGCATTCCTCGTCTTTCAACAATGTTTTTCCCCTTTTTAATACAAATTGCGTCATGACAGCCACATTTGCTGTCTGCAAATGCTTTCGATATGGACAAGTCTAAAACTTTTTCACTGTGGCAAAGAGATAATAAATAAATTTGAAGCTGAAAGAGTAAACTTTTCGAGGATGCAGTGGGTGGAGCTAAGTGACAAGAGATGACTCACCTTATCTGCAATCTGACTGAAATCTGGATCCTCTAAAAATTGTCTATCTGCATAGGCAAACTTAAAAGACTCGATCATCTTATGGTAGACTTCAGCTTTTTTCTTGTCAGTCACTACATTGGCTTTGGTGAAATTGTAACCTGAAGGTAATTTTTTTTTTTCTCTTTAGTAGGGGGGTGAGTCAAAACTATCTACATGTAGTAAACACTAAATTCATCTCTAAATCTGTCCAAATTGAAAGCATTTGCAGAGGACAAATTAACTCATTACCAAATGACAAAATTTTTGGCTTGTCCAAATCGAAAGCATTTGCAGATGACAAAATAAAAGTGAATGAAAATTTGAAATTTGTTTTGTGAAGGGTAGAAAACATTGTGGGAAAAGGAGAAAATGCTGGTTACCAGCATTTTCTCCTTTTCCCACAGTGTTTTCTAAAGGCTTCTTTCTCAGGGTCGTCAAAAGTAGGGATTGTGTGGTAATGGGTTAAACATGGCCCAAAAGATGAGATTAATCTTTCGTGCTGGTTACCAGTATTTTCTACTTTTCCCACAATGTTTTCAGAAGGGTTGTTAAAACTTAGGATTGTTTGGGAAAGGGTTGACCAGCCAACCCCTGTGATTTCAGGACCCTGAAGGGTTTTGAAAATATTGTAAAAAAAAAGGTTAAAGTATTGAACATGTAAGCTGGAAATCCTTGTTCCAGCTCCTGCTAGCAAACAGTAGCAGACAACTAGTCAAATGAGTAGTTTGATCTTGATCTACACTGCCTGCAGAGGCAGCTTAAGGTGTGAAAAGCCCTTCAACCCATTCAGCACCATAGGGAAAACAGGGGCTTTGGCAGATGGTAGTGATCAGAATCAGACTGAACAGAGTGAGGAGTCTCATCTTGAATCTATACCATCAGCTTGTTTAGTCAAGCCTTTGAGATAAATATCTTTCAGAGTTTCGGTGAATTATATTTTCAGCTGTTAACTCCTATACCAGATAACAAAATTTTGGGCTAGTCAAAATTCAAAGCATTTGCAGACGTCAAAATTACTTTGACTCAAAAATGGACATTTGCTTTGGGAAGGGTAGAAAACATTGTGGGAAAAGGAGAAAATGCTGGTTACCAGCATTTTCTCCTTTTCCCATAATGTTTTCAAAAGGCCTCTTTCTAAGGGTCAATAAAAGTCGGGATTGTGTGGTAAAGGGTTAAACCTTTACCACAAAATCCTGAGTCTTGACGACCCTTCAGTGGAAAGCTTTTGAAAACATTGCTGGTTTCCGCAATTTTCTCCTTTTTCTACTGTGTTTTCTACCTTATCAGAGAGCTTAAGTTTACTTGTTCCAATACTTTCTGTTTGCAAATGTTTTGAATTTGAAACAGTCTAAAATTTGTTGTTTGGGAAAGGGCTAAAAGAGGTTCACTTCACATATTTATGACAGAAAGTGATAAGGGTTAAGTTTTAACCCTTTACCAAATGACAAAAATATAGACTTCTCCAAATGGGATGCACTTGCAGATGATAAATCACAAATGGCTAAAATCAAGGTATTTGTCTTTGATAGGGTAGAAAACATTGTGTGAAAAGGATTTTCTCCTTTTCCCACTATGTTTTCAAAAGTCTTTTTCCACAGGGTTTTTAAAACATGGGATTGTTGGGTAAAGAGTAAAGAACAAATTTCAATTTTTGGGTCACAAACATTCTATAAAGTTGGACAAGTTTAAATCTTTTACATTTGGTAAAGAGTTAAGAACTCGCGAGTGTTCTTACGATGACACCACTGATGAAGACAACACTGATGACGAAAGGGCTATAACAATACTTCAGAATTTTCTTTGAGAAACAGCAGAGATAAAAATGATAAAAATTCTAAGAATCAAACCATGAAGAACGTTCAATATTTCTGCCAGAACTGGACCACCAGAGGCTCTGCCTATTGTATACAGTGAATAGTTGCCGTAGTCAACTTTCAAAGATGGACCAGTCACAGGTTCATAATCCATGGTAAAATCAGTCCTCTTCATTAAGCTGCCTGTAATATATAAGAAAATTTGTTTCAGTGGTCACCCCTATAGACCAAGGATCTTATATCAACCCTTTACCACACAATACCAAGTTTTAATGACCCTGAGGAAGAAGCCTTTGGAAAACATTGTGGGAAAAGAAGAAAATGCTGGTAACCAGGATTTTCTTCTTTTCCCACAATGTTTTCTTCCCTATAAAAGACAAATCCAACCAATTAAGCCACAATTAAATTGTCGTCTGCAAATGTCTGGTAACTAGCATTTTCTTCTTTTCCCACAATGTTTTCTTCCCTATAAAAGACAAATCCCACCAATTAAGCCACAATTAAATTGTTGTCTGCAAATGTCTGGTAACCAGCATTTTCTTCTTTTCCCACAATGTTTTCTTCCCTATTAAAGACAAATCTCACCATTTGAGCCACAATTAAATTGTTGTCTGTAAATGCTTTCACTTCCGATAAGACTAAAATTTTGTCATTTTTTTTTTTATCATATAATTTGTATTTCATACATAAACAGTCAAAAATGAAGTATTACATACAAAAAAGTGAGGTCTGTTTTAAAACAATGCATGATCTGTAATATTTCTGAATTAAAACTATACAAAATAGGTATGAGCCATGTTCTGTGAAAAGGGGGCTTAATGCATCTGCGAAAAGTATCGACCCAGGTCAGCCTGCGCAGTCCGCGCAGGCTGACCTGGGCCGAAACTTTTCGCTATTGGTCAATTTTTGGTATGTCCAAGGATCAGTCTACCTCATGATTAAGTCGTCTTATACAAAAAGTGGACATTATGGATCCGTAAGTATGTGATGACTTTCTTGGTATCATGAATCATGGAGATGCATTAAGCCCCCTTTTGCCAGAACATGGCTCATCAATTTATGAGCCATGTTCTGTGAAAAGAGTATTTAATGCATTAGTAAAACAGCATTGACCAGGGTCAGCCTCCACAGTCTGCAAAGGCTTACCCTGGTTGGAAACTTACTATTTTTTTTTTTTTTTTTCAAAGATTTTATTGTCCCCGTATATTGGTGTGTGAGGGTCGGGGAGCCATCCCTCTACACATTTTACAAAGTAATACAAGTCATGGTCATACAGTTAGGGACAAAGAAACAAAAACAGATAATAAACATGAGGAAAAAAAAGTAAATAAGAATAGAAACAAAAAAAAAATGTAAGCAAAAAGCGAATCTTCCCAGAATTACAGAGAAAAAAATATTAATCTCTTGAATGATTCATAAAACAAGTAAAGTTTTCCCAGTCTTTAGTAAAACATTCTAGGTTATTGTTTTCGATGGCTGTTTTTCTAAGAATCTTGAACTTGATAGATATAAAATTCCTGGCACCAGTTTCTGTAGGTATTTGTTTTCTAGATCTACATTTAAAGATGTACATTTTAAACAAAATGAGAAGAGTGTTTTTTGCGTAGGTATTAGATTTGACGTATCCAAACAATATTTTTTTAACAGTTAGATCTGAGTAGATGGTTCCATTGTGTTTAAAGTAATTTGAGATGATTGGGTGAACTTTGGGACAGTTCCAGAATAAATGCTCAATTGTTTCTTGTTCGTTAGTACAAAAAGTGCAATCTGAAGAGTCGATATATTTTATTTTATACAAGAAATAATTTATTCCAAGAATGCGGTGAATAATTCGATATTGGAACCATTGTATATATGAATCTTTTGTTATTAAAAAGGGTAGGAAAAATATTTGTTTCCATTCATCGGGATTTATACTGATGTTTAATTTCTGTGCCCAGGTTTGAACACACGCTGGCTGGTCGTTGTTTTTGTTAAGACTTTGATAGATACTTTTTGAACCTTTTGAATCCTTAAGAATCAATTGAAGGTATGGTGGTATTATGGGTCTATGTTGTTTACAAATGTTTTCGCTTTTTAAGGACAGGTCTGTTAGGTACTTTTTAATAGCGGACTTTAATTGTTGAAAAGTTAAAAAATTAAGCGACAAGTTGTATTTTGTATTTATTTGTTCTACGCTTGAAAAAGAACCATTAGAATCGAATAAATCTCCTATACAGTTAATGCCGGCCTTATATAACTTATTTAGATAAATACTTTTGCCAATAATTTTGATGTTCGGGTTGTAGAATATTGGACTGTCTTGAATGTTCGTATTGTCTATTTTAACAGTATCTATTAAGTGACATAGTGCTTTGAGCACATCTATCCAAAATGGATTTGTTATTCTGTTTATCAGATTTTCTACAAAGTCTTTTCCACATAAACATAATTTATCAATATTTATTAATTCGTCAATAATATTTACCCATCCACCATTGCTTTTAATCAAACGTCTGATCCAAGTGATTTTTAGGGCACTGATAAAAGCTTTAACATTTATCATTTTCAGTCCACCGTACACATAATCTTTTGTGACAACTGATTTTTTTATTTTATGACAGCCTTCCCAAATATATGTATAAAATGTATTTTGGAGCTGCGAACATACCTTTTCAGGAGGATTTGGTAGGGCAAGAAACATGTGGTTCATTTTTGAAATAAGTAAACTTTTTATAACTGTGATTTTTCCTACTGGCGTGAGGATACGTCGGTTCCATCGTTTAATTGTGTTTTCTATTTCATTTAATTTTGGTATGAAATTTAAATCAATTATTTTGTTTAAATCTACGTGAAAAATTATATCCAATAACTCAAATTTCTCCTGTCCCCATATCAATTTCCATTTAGTTTTGATAGTGTCAGAACTGTATTTTTTCTTTCCGATCCAAACAACTTTAGTTTTATTGAAATTTATGTTTAGACCAGATAATTTAGAAAATTTTGATAGGGAATTAAGCGTTTCGTTTAAAGATTTTTCCGATCCGTCAAGAAATATACTTGTATCGTCTGCAAACTGTGATAACTTAAATTCTGTACCTTTAATGTTTATTCCTTTTATGTTTTTATTATTTCTTATGTAAATGGATAATATTTCGGCACATAAAATAAAAATATAGCTAGACAAAGGGTCTCCTTGACGACAGCCTCTCTCAATTCTGAAGAAGTTTGATAAAAATCCACACTGAGAAACTGTTGACTTTGCATCTTGATAAAATACATTAAACCATCTCATAATTGATGGTCCAAAATTGAAAGTTTCGAGAGTTTTGTTAACGAAAGACCAAGAAAGGGAATCAAATGCTTTTTCGAAGTCGATTAAGAGTATTATACCAGGAATATCATTTACTTCAGTATAATGTAAAAGATCGTACACGAGTCGAATATTTTCTCCTATGTATCTGTCTTTTAAAAAACCAGATTGGTCAGTATGAATAAGTTTATTAAGGAATGACTTGATTCTGTTGGCAATACATCCTGTTCCGATTTTGTATACTGTATTTAACAAGGTTATTGGCCGCCAATTTTTTAAGAATTGTTTCGGTTTATTTCCCTTTGGAATGCATGTTATCAAACCTTGTGTTTGAGTTTCAGATAAAGAATTTGTATGGTATGCTTCGTTCAGTGCTCTGACAACAAAATCTCCTAACTTATTCCAAAAAACTTTGTAAAAATCGGCATTAAAACCGGATGTACCTGGACTTCGATTATTTTTCATATTTTTTAAGATTTGAGAAGCTTCTGTCATTGTAAGTTTTCCTTCAATACTTTTCGACTCCTCAACTGAGAGTTGCGGTATTTCTAAATCAGAAATAAAGTGGTTAAAGTCATCAACAGAAAAATGAGAAGTTGTTGACTTGTAAAGAGACTGGTAAAATACTTTTATTTCATCAAGAATATCTTTTTGATTTGTTATTTCAGATCCGTCATCTTTGATAATTTTTTTAACAGTTTTTGAAATTGTATTGGATTTTTCTAGGCCACAAAAATATCTTGTTGGTTTTTCACCTTCTATACTCCATTTTACTCTTGATCGGACAATTGAACCTTTTATTCTTTCGTGTTGTAATTGTTCATATTCGTTTTTTAAGGAAAAGTATTCGTTTGAATTATTATTTAGATTTTGTTCCAAATGTTTCATTTTTGACTGGATTTCTAGTTCTCTATTGTTATTAATCTTTTTCCTGTATGAACCATATGAAATCGATTTGCCCCTTATTTCCATCAATAGTGTTTCAAGAAATAGTTGGTCATTGATTGTAAATTGAATTTCTGAATTAGGAATTTTCGTAAAAGTCTCTCTATTGTAAATTGGGATCGCGTATTGTTCTTTTACTTCTTCAATCTTTTTATTTATAGTGTTGATATAATCAAGTTCAGTCAATAACGCACTGTTGTGCTTCCATAAGCCTGACGAATATTGAAATTCATTAATCTGTAGTGTTGTTGAAATGACGGAATGATCAGAGTTAAAACTGTTTTCTATTGACGCAGACATAGTAAAATCATGTAGAGAAGGTGATGTTTTTTGTCATTTGGTAAAGAGTTAAGCAAGTACAAATTGAATTTAGTTTCCCAGAAAAGTCAAGTATGTTTAAATGAAATGAAATGAATATGCTGAAACAAGTCTAAACTTAAGTTATCTGGTAAAAGGCTAAATTTACCTCTAGCTCGAAGTTCCTCTACAATCTTTGCTGTTATTGGTCCATTATACAAGTAGTCTGGTCCATGATCTGCCACTCCTTGCAATGTTTCTCTTAACTTTGGTATGTAGTACGTCTCTCCTGCTTTAAGATGATCCCCGGTTGTTTGGTTGGAACAAAAAACTTCACTACAAAAGATTAACCCTTTACCAAATAATCCCAGGTTTTAACAACCATGAGATAGAGACCTTTCGGAAACATTAGGGAAAAATTAGAAAATGCTGGTAACCAGCATTTTCTACTTTTCATACAATGTTTTCTACCCTGTCACAGAACGTCATTTTATTTGAACAGCTCTAAGATTTGTCATCTGAAGATGCTCTTAATTTAAAAAGAGTCTCAAGTGTGTCGTTTAGTCTGCCCAGGGATCTTATATACATCCCTGGTCTGCCCTTACCAGACAACAAAATTTTGGACTAGTCTAAATTGAAACAATTTGCAGGTTACAGCTTAAAAATGACTCAAATAATCTAATTTGTCTTTGAAGAGGTAGATAATATTGTGGGCAAAGGGAAGCATAGGACTGTTTGGTAAAGAATTGAGCAGAATAGTATTCAAGTCCATTCTAGATCATACCTACATGTATAATATATACCCCTTTAGACACTGAATGACTAATATCTTTAACAGACAACAAAGTTTCAGTCCCGTCTAAATTGAATGTACTTGCAGAAGACAAATCAAACTAGGCTCAAAGGGGGGATCTATTCTTAAAATGGTTGCATTTTTCTTCAACAATGTTTTCAAATGAAACTTTTTTCTGGGTGGTTAAAACTTCAGGATTGTGTGGTAAAGAGATAAACCCTTTACCAGACAACAAAATTTTAGCCTTGTCCAAATTGAAAGCATTTGCAAGATGACAATTCCAATGTTGCTAAAATGGTGCAGTTTTTCTTTGATAGGATAGAAAACATTGTGGGAAAAGGAGAAAATGCTGGTTACCAGCATTTTCTCCTTTTCCCTCAATGTTTTCAAAAGGCTTCTTTCCCAAGGTCGTTAAAAATCGGCATTGTGTGGTAAAGGGTGAACACATCAATATTGAAAGCATTCACAAACAACAAACTATAGGCTGAATAAATAAAGAAATTTATCACTGACTGGATAGAAAACATTATAGGGTAAGTAGAAAGTGTTGGTGATCAGTACTTTCTACTTTTCCCACAATGTTTACAAAAGCCTTCTTCCTCAAGGTTGTTAAAACATGAGATCGTTTGGCAAAGTGTTAAAGAGCATTAATTTTTGGCATGATTTAGATCAAAGATCAGACTGAACAAGAAAGTGTTTCTTTAAATACTTTCAATACATTTTGGTTTTGTTGCCATGGCAACCAGATTTCTCGACGAAGCCATATTCTTTGTATGCGGTCTTAAGAGGACCATGGCAGGGTTAGTTCAGCAAACTTGGTACAGCAGGTTGGTACAGCAGTATAAAAAGAACAGATGCTTGAAATACAATTTAACACATGTTTGGGTGTTTTACCTATTTCCATAATGTTTTCTACCCTTTTAAAGACAATTTCCATCATTTGAGCCGCATTTATTTTGCTGTCTGTAAATGCTTTCAATACGGACCAGTCTACGACAATATCAGCTGATACAGAGTTTCAGAAATAGCTGTAGAACTTGGAAAGGTTCACTTGCTGCCATGTAACCGAAATGTTATTGAAAACTAATTATTATGAAACATAAGAGAAGGTTGTCTAATTCAGCTTGGCAATGTCAACCTTTCAGCTGTGCATTTACTGCCAAGCACTCATAAAAATGAGCAACACTCTGAAAAAAGGGGATTTAATACATCTCTGTAATGCATTATACCAAACAAGTCATCACATAATCATGGATCTATAAAATCCATCTGGTCTAACAAGTGACTGAATTATTAGGTAAAATGATCCTTGGGCACACAGGTAAATCACAAATAGCCCTTTACCAAACAATCCCTGGTTTTTACGACCCTGAGATAGAAGCCTTCTGAAAACATTGTGGGAAAAGGAGAGGATGCTGGTAACCAGCATTTTCTCCTTTTCCCACAATGTTTCTATCCTGCTGGAAACTAATTTAGGTTTTTGAGTTACGTACATTTTTGTCGTCTGCAAGTGCTTTCAATTTGGACCAGACTAAAATTTTGTTGTTTGGTAAAGAGATAGCAAAAAGTTTTGCGCAGTCTGCACAGGCTGGCATGGGTCAATACAATTGAGCTATGCTCTGTGAAAAGGGGGTTTAATGCATCTGCCAAAAGTATCGACCCATGTCAGCCTGTGCAGTCCGTGCAGGCTGACATGGGCAGAAACTTTTCGCTTTCTTTAAATTTTCTGCATGGGAAAGGATCATTCTACCTGATGATTCAGTCGGTTGTTCGAAAAAATGAATTTTACGGATCCATAACTATGTAATGACCTGGTTGGTATCATGCATCACGGAGATGCATTAAGCCCCCTTATGCCAGAGCATGGCTTATTTTGTAGATGCATTAAACTCCCTTTGCACAGAGCATGGTTCAAACATTGATATCAACAAAGGTCCTGTATGACTCAGTGCTGTATGTGTCAGATTTGAAATCCACAGCTCCCAGGTTCTATCTCCACATAAAGCTCAAGATTTTGAGGAAGTGGTCCTGGGCACGCCACTTCGGAGCCCCAGCCTAGCATATGTACAAGTAAAACCCGAAACCCAGGTACACATACATAAGTGAGGTGTTACTGTGATGTGACTGAAATAATCTTAACCCTCAACCTGTTAAATAAGCGATATAAAACTTTCAAACCGATAGTAAAAACCCAAATGTTGCTGTTTCAAAGTTATTTTTTTAAGGAAATGATCTCCTTATCAGGCAGTGTTAATCCAAGATCAGACTGCATGATCTGTGCAGTCTGATATTGATCTACATTGTCTGCAAAAGGTCCTTAAGTCTCACTTAGCAGCCAAAGGGTTAAAGACAAAACAACCACCATACAATCCATTAATTACTTTTACCTACCATAGTGTGGTAAAATTTGCGAGTGACAATTTCATTTTTTTCAGTACATTGCTCATTCTAACCAATGCTTTATAAGTGGACTCTCGGAGAACCATGCCATCTTCCATGAAATCTAACGTGGGCTGAAAAAGGTCTTTCCATTTCAACCTCCCGTATTTGTTGTGAGCTTTTTTGTAGGCCTTGAGTTCCCCAGGTATACCAACTCTTCTTGCATTCCCTGTAAGAAATGTGAAGGGTCATAATTACTAAAAAAAGTTGCCCATTCATAAAGAAAACTGCAAGTTTCTATAGCAGGAAGGATCCTATTAATCTTTTACTAAGCAATCCCGACTCTTAAAGACTCTGAGGAAGACGTCTTTTGATAAACATTTTGGGAAAAAGAGATAATCCTAATCCAGCATTTTCCTCTTTTCCCACAATGTTTTTCTTACCTTTGAAATATAAATTGACATTTTTCAGTCAAATCTTTTTTTGTTGTCTGCAAAAGCTTACAATTTGGATAAGCCTGACATTTTGTTGTCTGGCTAAGAGATAAAAGTTCAATCAAATTGGTTGAAATCTGCAGGAGGAGAAGAGGAACAAGTGAGTGTCAAAGGGCAGAGGGATTGACAGATGTGTACAGACAAACAATTTGATTCCAGCTTTGACAATATCTCAATGAATTAACCCTTTACCACACAATCCCAAGTTTCAACAACCCTCATGAAGATGGCTTTTGATTACATTGTGGGAAGAGGAGAAAATGCTGGTAACCAGCATTTTCTCCTTTTCCCACAATGTTTTCTTTTTTTTTCAGAGACAAAGGTAATCACTTGAGCAACACTAAGTTTGTTGTCTGTAAATGCTCTCAATTTGGAACAGTCCAAAATTTTGTCATCTGGTATACAGTTAACCACATGACCGGTAAAAATAGTTGTACATATTACACATTCTATGTTTCCAGGTTTTATATAAGCATATAATTCATTCATGTACTTACACTAGTGGAAGTTTTCACTGTTTTTTTTATTTTTGGAAGAGCATAAAATTCATGAGCATTCATTAAATGAACTTTGCTTGTAATAGTTCTAAGGTTATCCTGAGAATAGACTTTGTAGGCATTTATTATGTGTACTCACAAATGTAACAGCTCTCAGGCTTTTTACAGGTATAAAATAAAACGGTGTTCATTGCATATTCTTGCAGTGATAAAATGCATCAGCATTCACTGCAATTACATTCACTTGTAAATGTTCTCAGGCTTATTATGAGCATAAAACTCGTTAGCATTCACTGCATGTACTTACACTTGTAAATGTTCTCGTTTTTCATGAGCATAAAATTTATATGCATTCATTGAGTGTAATAATACTTGTAACTGTTCTTTGTTCTTTACCAGCATAAAATTCATTAGCGTTCTTTTCCAGTACTTACACTTCCGATATTTTTTAAGAGCATAAAATTCATCAGCAGTCATTTCATGAGGTCCGATTTCTCTACCGTCTATGAATTCAGATGTCTGATCATTCTTGTCATAAATCACCATAAAACATCCTAAAATAAATTCAACATTCAGTCTTCCATATAATTTTATTGACTCTTTACCAAACAACAAAATTTAAGACTTGTCCAGATTGAAAGCATTTGCAGACAACAATTCAAATGTGGTTCAAATGATGGAATCTTGCTTCAACTGGGTAGAAAACATCATGGGAAAAGAGGAAAATGCTGGTTAAAATTACCAGCATTTTCTCCTTTTCCACCAATGTTTTCAAAAGGCTTCTTTCTCAGGGTCATTAAAACTCAGAATTGTGTGGTAAAGAGTTAATCTTCAATCTTCCCTCATACTGCTCCTTCTTCCTAGAATTAACAGCATCAATAACTTAGATTTATCTATGTCCTGTGTCTGAATAAAGCCATTATAACGTAACCAATGTATAAAATATGGCAGTTCCCTATACATGTATATCTAAATTTAACAGTGAGCTGTAACTTAACCCTTTACCAAACAATCCCGGGTTTTCACGACCCTGCGTGAGAGGCCTTCTAAAAATATTTTGGGAAAAGAAGAAAATGCTGGTAACCAGCATTTTCTTCTTTTTCCACAATGTTTTCTTCCCTTCCAAATGCAAATTTCAGTTTTTGAGCCATGCCTAATTCGTCATCTGCAAATACTTTTAATTTGGACCAGTCTAAATTTTTGTCGTTTGGTAAAGAGTTAATAAAGCAGCACCCAGTGTTTAACTCTTTACAAGAGGACAAATTTAGGCCTGGTCTTAATTAAAAGTAACACTTTGCAGACAACAATTTAACTCTTTACCAAACGACAAATTTTTAGACTGGTCCAAATTGAAATCATTTGCAGACAACAAAATAAATGTGACTGAAAAATTGAAATTTGTTTTGGGAAGGGTAGAAAACATTGTGGGAAAAGGAGAAAATGCTGGTTACCAGCATTTTCTCCTTTTCCTTCAATGTTTTCAAAAGGCTTCTTTTTCAAGGTCGTTAAAAGTCGGGATTGTGTGTGGTAAAGAGTTAAATGGAACTCAAAACAAGAAATTTGTCTTTCAAAAACATAGTGGAAAAAGTAGCAAATGCTGGTTACCAGCATTTTCTCCTTTTCCCAGAATGTTTTCAAAAGCCTTCTTCACCAGGGTCATTTTAGGTTAGGATAGTGCAGTAGAGTTAAATATAGCAAGGCCCTGTTGTTAATTATAGCAATCCTCAGTGCTATTGTAAAGCACTATCTAGATACATATATAGCAGTATCCATTGTGTAAATATACCTATTCCAAGTGTCTAAATGTATGTAGCAGCATCCTGCATTTAAATATAGCTGTTTAAAGTGTCTAGTATCAAGAGTCTAAATGAATAAATAGGAAGAGTGATACCTTTATATGCTGTATTTCTAGCAAGAGATCTTTGCTGTTGTACATTAACTCTGTACCACACAATCCCAATTTCTATTGACCCTGATTGGGATGACTTTTGAAAACATTGTATGAAAAGGAAAAAATGCTGTAGCTAGCATATTCTCTTTTTACCACAATTATTTCTGCCCTATCAAAAACAATTTTTCATTATTTTAGCCACCTTTGACTTGTTGCCTGCAAATACTATTAATTTGGACTAGTGTAAAAATTCTATCATTTGGTAAAGAGGTAATAAGTAGAGAAAAAAAATCATCATAACAAGTTAACTCTTTACCAAACGACAAAATTTTAGACTCGACCAAATTCAAAGTATTTGCAGACGACAAATTAAATGTAGCTCAAAGGATGATTTTTCTTTTTGAAAGGGAAGAAAACATTGTGGAAAAAGGAGAAAATGCTGGTTACCAGCATTTTCTCCTTTTTCCACAATGTTTTCAAAAGGCTTCTTTCTCAGGGCCGTTAAAACATTTGATTGTTTGGTGAAGGGTTAAATATTCAATACAAAATTTGTCAAATTAGTCATTGTGACCTTGATGTCTAATTATAGAGACAAGAAACAGGAGTGTACTGTAAATGCACAATATATTGAAACTGAAACCATGGGACCGACATACATAAAAGGGCACCAAATTCATTTCTTAACCATAACATAAGGGAACTATAAACTTGTCTAAATTGAAAGATTTGCAAAAAACAAAATAAATGAGACTCAAAAGTTAAGATTTGTTTTTGAAATGGTAGGAAACGTCATGGGAAAATGAAAAAATACTGGTTTCCAGCAATTTCTCCTTTTTACACAATGTTGCCGAAAGGCAACTTCTTTAGGACCTTTAAAACTTGTGATTGTCTGGTAACAGGTTAATCATTTACCAAACAATCCCATGTTTCCAAAGACCTGGAGGAAAAGGGCTTCTTATAGTGTTGTGGGTAAAGAAGAAAGAGCTGGTTACTAGCATTTTCTTCCTCTCCCACTGTCTTTTCTATCTTTTCAAAGACAAATCCCATCATTTGACTAACATTCAATCTATTGTCTGGGATTGCTTTCAGAAGGAAACAAGTCTAAAATTTTGACACTCATAGCTGCAAAAGTATATGGATCCAAATAAGTTGTTATTTGGCTTGCAACACGCAAAAAGGGGCATTCAGACATTTGCGTAAAGTGTCGTCTCGGATCAGCCTGTGCAGTCCGCGCAGGCTAATCCGAGACAGCACTTTACGACTACATTAGATTTTGTTCTTCAGTAGACATGCGCAAAAGAGAAAATTACATAATAATGCAAAGTGCCGTTTCGGATTAGCCTGCGCGGACTGCGCAGGCTGATCCAAGACGACTCTTTACTCAAATGTCCAAATGCCGTTTTTCGCGTGTTGTAGGCCATTTAGACTATTTGCAAAACAGCAACTCTCTTCTCCAAGAACAAATGAACCATGCTCTGTGAAAAGGGGTTTAACCCTTTACCAGACGACAAAATTTCGGCCATGTCCAAATTGAAAGCATTTCCAGACAACAATTTCAACGTGGTTCAAATGGTGCAATTTTTCTTTAATAGGATAGAAAACATTGTGGGAAAAGGAGAAAATGCTGGTTCCCAGCATTTTTCTCCTTATCCTATAATGTTTTCAAAAGGCCTCTTTCCAAGGGTCGTTAAAAGTCGGCATTGTGTGCTAAACGGTTAATACACCTGCAGAAAGCATTCACCCAGATCAGCCTGCAAAGACTGCACAGGCTTACCTCTGTTGAACTTTTAGCTATTAGTCAATGTTCTGCAAAGGACTAGTCTTCTTCATGATTCAAGTCGGAAGTTAGACACAATGGATTTTATGAATCCATGATTATGTGATGAGTTATTTGGTATCATGCTGTACAGAGACGCCATAAAACTCCCCTTTGCTAGAGGATGGCTCAAAAATAATACAAGTTACCTCCTCCTATACCCATACTGTGAGGGGTTAAAACCCCATTACATATTAGTGTTGCAATGGCTGCATCCACTGCCGTCCCTGATCTTGATAGGATATCTCTGGAATACGAAAAACAGATAGGAAACATCTTGTTTGTTCACTTATTTTTTAACCCTTTACCACACAATCCCGACTTTTAACGACCCTGAGAAAGTAGCCTTTTGAAAACATTGTAGGAAAAGGAGAAAATGCTAGTAACCAACATTTTTTTCCTTTTCCCACAATGTTTTCTACCCTTATTTGTCGTCTGCAAATGCTTTCAATTTGGACTGGTCTACAATTTTGTTGTTTGGTAAAGAGTTAAGAGAGTTTTATGTCCCTCTCTACAGTATTTCTGTTATATCATATTGACAGTTCACTTATTTAAGTGTTCGCTGGGTTTCTTGTCATGCTTTTTGAAAGGGTTTTCCAAAGAAAACAAGAGCAAGTGAAGAAGGATCAATCCAGAGCCTCAGGTTTACCAATCAACAACTTCAGAGCCATCACCTTTGCCAATGTTTTTTCACATGCATTCCTTCAGTGAACCTTGATAAATGTTAGTCAAGCCAGGTTGCTCAGTCTATATGGAATTAACAACAAATATTTAGACTTGTCAAAATTGAAAGATTTTGCAGACAACACAATAAATGTTACTCAAACACTAAAATTTATTTTTGAAAGGTCAGAAATTATTGTGAGAAAAGGAGAAAATGCTGGTTACCAGCATTTTCACCTTTTCCCGCAATATTTTCAAAAGGCTTCTGTCTCAGGGTCGTTAAAAGTCAGGATTGTTTGGTAAAGAGTTAAACCAGAGAGCTGCTGGTTAGACTCCCCAGCCAAATTATCTTTCACTAGTTTTAACATTTTACCAAACAGTCCTGTGCTTTTCTTAATTCAGCAAAGACTGTTTTTTGAAATACTGTGGAAAAGAACAAACTGCTGGCAACCAGCATTTGCTCCTTCTCTACCCTTTGCTCCTTTTCTACCCTATCATAGATAAATCCTCTACATGTAATTTGAGTCACAGTTCAGATGCTTTCAATACAGAGAAGTCTGAGATTTTCTCGCTTGGTAAAGAATTAACAGATCAACATGATTGGACATCACAACACTTATCATATTTACCTGCCAATTTGTGAACAAATTTCATGGTCACTCACAACCTCCCCTGTATCCTTGTAGTGGCCTCTGTGTCTGTCTACTGTCCCAGTTTTCTCTTGATTTTTTACATCTGTATACAGATGCACTGCAACCACTATTGCACAAACCAGTAGAATCACAAGTACAATAATCACAATGAGGTAGATGAGCTGCCTTTTCCTTCCTTCTGAATGACCTTGATATGGTTTAATTTGACCTCTAACCAAAGGACTGAAAAAAGAATAAGTTCTGATTACTTTCTTTGCAAAAGATCATTCAGGCTGTTTGTTCTAATTGGGCTAGAATCTCAGTTTTGTGTTTCTGGAACAACTTTGAACTAATGCCTCAACCCTTTAGCAAACAACCCTGAGTTTTAATAACACAGGGGAGCAAAACTTGTGGGAAAAGAAGTAAATGCTGGTGACCTGCATTTTCTCCTTTTCCAACAATGTTTTCTACCATTCCAAAAAAATTTGCCATTGTTTGAATCACATTCAAGTTGCTATCTGCAAATTGCTTTCAATATCGACAAGTGTAAAATTTTGTTGTTTTGTAAAGAATTAACAGAATCAATGACATACCAGAAACATCATGCAACAGTAGGATTCAATCAGAACATCAGGGACATAGCTAGGAATGGAGCTACTACATGTACCAAAGGCATGTATCAAAGGCCAGAGACACTTGAGAGTAAGCTAGGGCGGGTTTCCCCCAAACCCCCATGAAATATTTGAAAATTTGGTTCAATATGGTGATATGTAAAGATATTTGCATGAAGTGTTTGCTATCAAATTGTAAGACATTCTTCTGAAGTTCATAGTTTTTCAATCTGGTAAGAAATTGGGTGATAACTTAACTCTTTACTACACATCAAAATGTATGACTTGTCCAAATTGAAAGTATTTGCAGTCTGTGCAGGCTAACCTGTGTTGAAACTTTTTTGCTTTTGGTTAGTTTTCTGCATGTCAAAGGACTGTCCTACTACAGGATTCTGGAATCAGCATTCAGCCCCTTGTTAGACAAAATGCATTTTATGGATCCATAATCATGTGATGACTCACGTCGTATGATGCATCATGGAGGTGCATTAACCCTTTACCACACAATCCCGACTTTTAACAACCCTGATAAGGAAGGCTTTTGAAAACATTGTGGGAAAAGGAGAAAATGCTGGTAAACAGAATTTTCACCTCTTAAAAGAATGTTTCCTACTCTATCAATGACAAATTCTGCCATCTGAGTCTCTATTAATTTGTCATCTGCTAATGCTCTCAATTTTGGCAAGTCCAACATTTTGTCATTTGGTAAAAGAGTAAAAACCTTATTTACATGGCTCTTTTGTTTTTCATATTTTACAAGGATGTTTACAAAATTGTTTCAGAGCTCCAGATAAGAGGGAGTGATGGAGTTCTTCTCTTCCAAACCCTATGTTGTAGGTAATCATCAGAATCGTCTCGATGAGACGATTCTAATGAGAACCCATAACATATGATTTAGTGGAGATAAGTTAATATTTTCAATTTTGAAATCAAAATCACTCTCTCTGTCTGCAGCTCTCTGTTTGCTGTAAATGTTTAAGGAGGTAGAAAATTAATTCTTTGATGAATTTTTGTATCCCTCCAAATAATAAGCCCTTGCACATGACAACTCAAATATGGCTCAAACAATGTTATTTGTCTTTTAATTCTTTACCACACAATGACGACTTCTGACGACCTTTGGAAAGAGGCCTTTTGAAAACATTGTGGGAAAAGGAGAAAATGCTGGTTACCAGCATTTTCTCTTTTTCCCACAATGTTTTCTACCCTATCAATAAACAATTGCACCATTTGAGCCACATTGAAATTGTCGTCTGCAAATGTTTTCAATTTGGGCGGGGCTAAAATTTTGTCGTCTGGTAAAGGGTTAACTCTTTACAAGACGATAAAATTCTTAACTCGACCAAAATGAAAGCATTCACAGATGACAATTTAAATGTTGCTCAAGAAATGTGGTTTGTCTGTGAAAGGGTAGAAAACATTGTGGTAAAAGGAGAAAATGCTGGTTACCAGGATTTTCTCCTTTTCCCTCTCAGTTTTTGAAAGCCTTCTTGTTCAACGTTGTTAAAAGTGTGGTAAAGACATAAAGGATTTAAAAAGCATCATAGGAGAAGAAAGAAAATACTGATAACCAGCATTTTTTCCTTCCTCATAATATTTTCAAAAGCTCTTTTTCTAGGAGTTGTTAAAAATACAGGCTAACTGGTAAATAGTTAACTCTTTACCAAACGACAAATTTTTGCACTGGACCAAATTCAAAACATCTGCAGACAACAAATTAAATCTTGGTAATATGATGATTTCTGACTTTAATAGGGTAGAAAATATTGTGGGAAAAGGAGAAAATGCTGGTTACCAGCATTTTCTCCTTTTCCCACAATGTTTTCTATAGGCTTCTTTCTCAGGGTCGTTAAAAGTCGGGACTGTATGGTAAAGAGCTAACTCTTTACCATACAACAAAAATTGTAAACTTCTTCACATTGAAAGCATTTGCAGACAACAAATTAAATTAGACTCAAGTGATGGAATTTGTCTGTAATCGTTTAGAAAACATTGTGGGAAAAGAAGAAAATGCTGGTTACCAGCATTTTCCTCTTTTCCCACAATTGTTTTCAAACATCCTCGTTCTCAAGGATGCTAAACTTAGGATCATATGGTAAAGGGTAAAAACAAGTGGCTCATGAGCAGCTACTTGTTTAACCTTTTTCCATACAATGCTGTATTTCAATCATGAGGAAAAACACTTTAAGAAACATTTTCTTGCAATGTTTTGTACCCTTTCACAGTCAAATCAGGGTTTTCCCTTGACTTTCTAATTTGGAGGGTCATTTGACCCCCCCATCAAATGAAGAAATGAAGGCACACATACGAATTTTGGGGGTCATTTTGAAAATTAAGGGGTCAAAATTTAAAGAAACAGGGGGTCATGGAAAACCCTACAAATAATATTTTTTAGTTGCATATAATTTTTCATCTATATGTACAAGTCTAATTTTATCTGCTGTTAAAGTCGTACTTACTCTTTACTTTCCTCTACTTTTTCCTCATCTTTCTTGTCAGCTGAAGACATTTCAACAATCTTGTAAAAACTTCGGGACTTTTTTGGTACTAATTTCTGAGAAAAGAAAAAGTAAAGTTTACAGAATTATCTATTGAGCTCTTTGTGAAACAACAACAAAAAAAATAGACTGGTTCAAATTCTAAGCATCTGCAGACAAAAAAATTAATTGTGGCTCCAATGAAAGTGGTTTTCTCTGAAAGGGAAGAAAACATTGTGGGAAAATGCTGTTTACCAGCCTTTTCCCCTTTTCCCTCAATGTTTTCAATCAAACGTCTTATTCCTCAGAGTCTTTAAAACTTGGGATTGTCTGACGAAGGGTTAAACACCGATCCAGATGTAAAAGACTTGAGATAAGCAAAAACAAGTAACTGTATTAAATCTTTTCCTGCTAAATAAGTAAAATGAAACTTTTAAGCTGATAGTAAAAATCTGAATTTCACTATTTCAAAGGTACTTTTCATGGAAAATTTATCTCCTTATCAGACAGTGTAGATCTAAGATCAGACTGCATGTTCTGTGCAGTCTGATCTTGATCTACACTGTCCACTTAGCAGCCTATGGGCGAAGAAAAACTCAAGGGATTTGTCCTCATTTAAAGCCTTTTTTTTCTTAGTCATGAACTATACAACCTTGCACCAATAAGGGGCAACATTTAATACAAGAATGATTATAGTTTCATAAAATAAGAATGAAATGGGTTAAAAACTGGCTGAAACTGGCCAAAAACGAGTATAGATGTATCTATAAATGTGATATTAATCATTGTAATATGCTACATAATTATGTGAACAACATTTTTCCTTCACCACAAGAATAAGCCTAAAGCTGTAACTTAATTTTGGCCAAAAAAATGCCAAAAAATGTTATGTCTGTGTAGATCTAGACTCAGACTGCCCTAGATCTTGATAATTACTTTCAATGAAAGCGACTGAAGTTGCCCTTTGCATCTTAAGAGTTGATCCCACAGCTTTTTATATAATCTGTTTGATGTTAAACCCTGTACTGCATAATCCAATTTTTTAAAGACACTTATGAAAAGAACTTTGGAAAACATCGAGGGGAAAGGAGATAAAAGGTGAAAGCTTTAACCACTCAGTCCCAAGTTTACACAACCCTACGAAAGAAAGCTTCTGAAAACATTGTGGGTATAGGAAAAAATGCTGGAAACTAGCATTTTCCCCTTTTTTCCAAGATGTTTTGTACTCTTTCAGAGCAAAATCTCTAAATTCAAGCCCCATTCAAATTGTTGTATACAAGTGCTTTTAATTTGCAAAAGTCAATTTTTTTGTCATTTGGTAAAGTTGTCAACAGAGAATTAACAGGAGTGCCGTCATCACAATATATGCCGCAACATGGCTGCTATTACAAGTAGCTAGCTATAGAGACTAAAGTGTTGGAATTTCTAGCACCTGCATGGGTAGCTCAATGGATATATTGTGTTACTTGTGATCTAAAAGGTTTACGCACAGACGGACTGACAGACAGACATTGTGAAACCAGTATACCCCCCTCTCTACTTCGTAGATAGGGGGTATAAAGAAACAGCAAACAAAGTACTGAACTGATTTGTGACTTGTTGGAGCTTATAGACACATTCAACAGATTATTTCAATCAGGAATTAAGAAAATAGGATACAAATAAATAAAGACCAAGTTTCAAAAGGCATACCAGTGAATATTTGTTAAACTGGAAAATCCATGTTTAATTCACATCTACCCATAATGTTAATGACATTCATCAAGTTTCATAAAGATCCATACAGAAACTTTGGAGCATTTCCATTCATAAGGCTGAATATCAGTAAGCTACAGAGACTTAAAATTCAACAGACACAAGTCTTGCAATAATCAAAGAAACAGAAAATCCCTGCTTCATGCAGATCTATCAATTACAGTAATGACATTGTCCAAGTTTCATACAAATCTGTTTATAAACTTTGGAGGAGTTGCGTTCACAAGGCTGAAATATGATCAGCTAGAGAGACTAAGTTTGAAGGGACATAACTCTCACAAAAATCAATGAACCGAAAAATACCTGCTTCATGCACATCTACTTATTATGGTAATGACATTGAGCAAATTTTAAAAAGATACCATCAGAAGCTTAGGAGAAGTTGCGTTCAGAAGAAATGGACATACGTACGGATGGACGCATGGACTGAGAAGATGACGCCAGGATAAACATGTATAAAAACTGAAGACTCATTGGTCATTCGCTTTGATTAACCAATGAATATATGAAGTTTCAAGAAATTATGTCCATTAGTTGGAGATACATTGATGAAAAATTAAATTTGACAATCATGAAGCTCCCTTTTTCCATGACACAGCAATAAATTGCAAAACCCTGACAATATGGCTAGGTCACATGATCTGTGAAATTTCATCCAAATCCATTGAGATATGTCCAGTAATTAATGAGATGTTGGTGAAAAATGAAATATAACATGAAGCCCCCTTTTTCCACGATGCAGCTATATCTCGCAAAACCTTGACAATATGCGCCAGGTCACATGATGAGAAACATTCTGTGAAAATTTTATCCAAATCCGTCAAGAAATGTGGGAGGGGTTGCGTTCACAAGAAATCGATGTACGTATGGACAGACGCAGTTTAAATTTGACATGAAGCCCTCTTTTTCCATGACACAGCAATAAATTCCAAAACCCTGACAATATGCGCTAGGTCACATGACCTGTGACAATTTCATCCAAATCCGTTAAGAGACGTCTGGAAATTAAAGATATTGGTGAAAAATGAAATGTAACATGAAGCCCCCTTTTTCCATGATGCAGCCATGAATTGCAAAACCTTGACAATATGCACTAGGTCACATGATGAGAAACATTCTGTGAAAATTTTATCCAAATCTGTCAAGAAATGTGGGAGGAGTTGCGTTCACAAGAAATGGAATGAAATATAACATGAAGCCCCCTTTTTCCATGACACAGCTACAAATCAAAAAACCTTGACAATATGTACTAGGTCACATGATGACAAACATTCTGTGAAAATTTTATCCAAATCTGTCTGGAAATGTGGGAGGAGTTGCATTCACAAGAAATGGACGTACGTACGGACGGACAACGGGACAGACGGACGGACAGAAAAAATGATGCCAATATACGTCGCCTTCGGCAGGACATAAAAAGTAAACTCTCTATACTGACAGCATCTGTAGGTGACAATTTCAATGTGACTCAAAAAAGTTGTCTTCTTGAGAGGACAAAAAACATTGTGAGCACAGGAGAAAATGCTGATAACCAGCCTTTTCTCCTTTTCCCACAATAGTTTTCAAAGGCATTTTTTTCTCTGAGAAGAATGGCTACAGGATTGTTTGATACAGGGTTCACAAAAATATTGTTTTTACTTTTCACATTATTTGTGGTTAGGACTAATATTCAATCAGATCCACTAAACATTGTATGTTGTTGTTTCCTGAAACAAACTGGCAGCAGGACACTAAAATTATTTTAATTCTTTACCAAACGATAGACTGGTCTAAATTGAAAGCATTTGCAGACGTCAAATCAGTACTGTTCAAATAGTCAGATTTGTCTGTGATAGGATAGAAAACATTGTGGGAAAAGGAGAAAACACTGTTACCAGCATTTTCTCCTTTTCCCCAGGGTCTATAAAACTCAGGATTGTGTGATAAAGGATTAATCCTCGTAGCTCTGAACCCAGATTTAAATGCTTACGTCAACTGTGTAGATCCAAGATCAGACTACACGGCCTAAAACATACTGAAAATATGAAATATTTCATCCTCATAAGAAATCTTCCTATGAAGTTTTTGTTTTGAATTCAGCCTAATAAATATTTCTGAGAAATAGCGCCCATTGAAATCCTTGATGCACAGATGGACCAAGGGACGAATACACAACACAGTGGCTGTTATGCTCTACCAAAATTCTTTCAGTGAACATAAAAATCCTGTTCAGGTAGTAATGTGTTTACTGTTCAAGCATCCTCGGAAAATACTAATTATCAATATACATGTATCAAAATATAAAAACACAGTGGCATGGCAAAAGTAGCGTTTACTTATGAGCAATCTCTCATTTTGCTTCATTGCTTTCTAAAGTTGTCAACTGCAAAAAAAACTTGCAGGCTGTAGGGTGTTCAATCTATCCAAAACAATCCTACATTTTCAGAGCCCTAGAGTGTAAGATTTTTTTAACCCTTTACCAAACGACAAAATTGAAAGCATTTGCAGAGGACAATTTTGAATATAGCTAAAATGATAACTTCTGTCTTGGATAGGATAGAAAACATTGTAGAAAAAGGAGAAAATGTTGGTTACCAGCATTTTCTTCTTTTTCTACTATGTTTTCAAAAGCTTTCTTCTTCAGGGTTGATAAACCTTGGGGTTGTATGATAAAGGGTTGAAGTGATGTTGCAAAAGGAGAAAACACTGTGCGACCTTTCAAAAACAAATCCCATCATTTAGCCACTTTTAGTGTGTTGCCTATAAATGGTTTCAACAAGCACATAACTGTGAAAACTATTCAACAATGAGTTCTTTCATCATTCTTCATTCTTTTACCAAACATTCCAGTGTTTCAATACCCCTACTGAGTACAGCTTTTGAAAACATTGTGGAAAAAGAAGCAAAATGCTGGTCACCAAGATTTTCTTCTTCTCCCAGAATGTTTTCTTTCATCTCAAAGACAATTTCAAATATCTAATCCAAGCTTCATTAAAATTTTGTTGTCTGCAAATGCCATCAGATTCTTTTAGCCAAATATTTTGTCAGCTGGTAAAGAGTTAAATTTAAGTCATAACCCAAACATTTAACATACCAAAATATTAAGTTGTCCTTAACTCTTAACCAGTTGAAAAAATTTCCGACTTGTCTATACTGAAAGCATTTACAGATAACAAATCAAAAGTTGTTTGAATTATAGGAATTATCCTTGCTAACATTAAAAAAAATTGTTTGAAATGAGATAGTGCTGGATACCAGCACGTTTCTCTTTTCCCATGATGTTTTCAAAAGCTATCTCCCTTTGAGTCCTTAAAGTAACAATAAAGGCCAAAAGTAAACAAAGTGGGTGTTTAACTGCTTTTGAATTGATATCATACCATTTAAAAGTATGGAAATTAGTGTGAAGATGACAATTAGTCATTAGTCCAAGTGTTAGTCGCTGACAGAGAAATTAATTTCAAAACTAGGTTAAAACCTGCCAGGTAGCTGCGTCTTTTGTTTACTTTTTGCCTGCTTTTAAAATTCCTTTTTTCTGCCAGCGACTTACATATGGCCTGAAAACACGATAACAGACTGTCATCTCCACAATATTTTCCATACTTTTAAATGGTATGACTTAAATTTAAATGTATCATGACACCTGCTTTGATATTTATATTTTGGCCTTTGCTGGGCCTTTAAAATATGCCATTTTTTGGTAAATAAATAACCTGTATAGCAGCAGGCAGCTTCAAGTCCAGATTTTGATCTCTGCAAAAAGTCTGATCTTTGATCTACACTGTTTGCAATTTTGTAAGATAAAAGGAAAAAATTGTGATTACAAAAATGCTTATAACCTGCATTTTCTTCTTTTTTTTCCACAACATTTTCTACCCTTTGCAAAGCTCCCATAATTTGCGCTACATTCAAGTCCGAAATTTGTCTAGCCTGGTAACTCAGTTGCTAACATACAGGGCTTGAAGCCAGGTGGTTGCTGGTTTGATTCCGGAGTGCAACCGATTTCTTTCCAAGGATCAACATAAGTCATTGTAACAGGATTCATTTGCATTTGCTATCACCAGTGAACATTGTTTTGAAGATTGCTATGTGCAAAAATAGCAACTGGCTTGGGATGAATACCATGCAAAGAACTGGTAAAATAAACTCCTGGAAAGGATGCACAGGTGTACTGGACCCTGTAATATGCCTGAAATAATGTTGAAAACAGCATTTAATTAACACAAAGTCTTAAGTCTTGTCCTCTGGTTAAGAGTTTTGAGGAAAAGATTTTCTTTTCCACACATACAGTAGCTAAGTATTTTTCTAAACACCCGTTAATAAATGTACTTACAAAGATGTATTGTACTTAATTGGCTTTCACACTGCTCATTTGCCATCAAAAAGAAATATAAAACAATAATTAATATTCCTCGCTATAGCAACAGTGTGCTCTTGCCTAATTTTTTAACCCTTTACCAATTCATTCCAGAGAAAGTATCATAGCCAAAGGAGAAAATATTTAGAACAAGTGTTTTCTTTGATTCCATTAATATCCCCCATTGTTTGAAGGACATATCTCATTAATTCAGAAGCATATCATTTGTTATTTTCAAAAGCCTTCACTATGAACTATTTCACAACTAAATGAATAAAGTTACATTTTTTTCAACACACTTTCGCTGCAAAATGGAGAACCACTTCGAGCATAATGTAGAATAAAGAAGTGGACTGCATAGATCACAGATCAGACTGCACATTCTATGCAGTCTGATCATGATCTATAATGTCCATAAAAACAGCTTTTTTATGTTGTCTACTGTAAGGAAAGAGTTGATAAGACAGAAATTACAGTTCTGTCCAAATTCAATGCATTTGTAGACAACAAAGTACAATAATGTGCATCAGATCATGATTTATTTCAATAAAAAAAGTGGAAAAAATTATGGGGAAAAGGAGAAAATGCTAGCTTACACAATCATTTTCTAATTTTCCAACAATGCTTTCCAAAGGCTGCTACTTCAGGGTCATTTAAACTTGGAACTGTCTTGTAAAGAGTTATTTGACCCTTTACCACACAACGAAACTTTACTCTCAATCAGTTTGACAGCTTTTGCAGACAACAAATTGAATGTTACTCAAGACATAAAATGTGTTTTTCAAGTGATAGAAAACATTTTGGGAAAAGAAGAAATGCTGGTAACCAGCATTTTCTTCTTTTTCCACAGTGTTGTCAAAAAGCCTATTCTGTCAGGTTCATTAAAACTCGGGATTATGTGGTAAAGGGTGAAAAGGTAAGTGTGCTCCATTTCCTCTATTCCTTCCAAAAGCCTTTATCAGTAGGTAAGGAATTGATATTCACTCTACTTCAAGGACAGGGTGATATGTACTCCCGATACGGGGACTAGCTCCGATGTTATTTTTGTGATTCTTTCTCCGCTAGCCCTCGCAGCAGTCCTTCTTCAAACGTATCTGGAGTGAAAAATTAAAATACTGGCATTGTTTCAAATAGCTGTTTCTTTGTCAGTGAACAATAAGGTCCTGAATCGATAGACTAATGATTAATCTCTAAAAAAAACAACAAAATGATTAAAAAATGACATTGTTACCACCTTGTAATTCCATTATTTCGGATTGTAAATATCCATTGACCTACTTCCGCAGGAAGTCAAAACTAGGCTTGACATTTACTGCGGAAGTTTCGGAAGTCACTTCCATTACAGTAAAGTTCATTTTTTTCACAATTTATCAGCTTCTGTGTTATCAGCTTGGGCACTGAAAGGAAAACTAAATGTACTGGGTGTATTTCATTTACGAGGAGTTCAATTTAATCACTTAAATTGCTGATCACACAATATCATTTTTTCAAATCAAATCGACCATGCATGCACAGTTAACTGTATTTGTAATGAGTTTTTGTTTACAAATGAGCCAGATGTACTTATATCAAATAAATGTTAAATTACAAAAGGATGAATGAAAACCTTGCACTAAACTTGGTGTCAATGTGAAGTTAAATCATTTATCTATCGATTCATGTCCATTTTCATAGCTGACAAGGAGACACATCAAGCCGACTGAAAAATGACCGGTAAGATTTTGAGACTTCCAGATACTTTTGAAGGGCTGCTCTGAAGGGTTGCGGAGACCTAATAACAAAAATAACATCGGAGCAAGCCTTCAGACTGAAGGTAGGTGCTATGGAGTTATGAAGAAATTATTACAGCCTGGACCCAGGAGCTACGTACGAGTCGCTTTCGACCCTTATGTTTGAGATCTGGGCTCCTTGGTGACCATGGTTTTTCAACATGTTTGAGCAATGGTGCAAAATAGTCTCAAAATGAAACGTTCACAGTGGTTCTTTCTATATTTGGACATTTACTGTGCACCGCGCGGCGACCAGTCAAACTCTAAAATCGCTTTCAGTGGACAGTTTTGCCAAAAATAAAGCTTTCAGATGCAAAAAGCCGCTTCTCTAACTAATGACATAAATTTTGCATACCTCCTTTGTGAAGAGTAATGCTGGTTATTAACAGTGCACGTTGTAAGGTTCGGAAAAAAATAAAATTCGAGAACCAACAAAAAAAAACCGTCACGGTATAAATTTTAACACGAATATATCATATTAAAGTGACCTACCTTCCTTCAACCGACCATCCAACTTTCAGACTAGTTTGTTCACACAAAACTGAATACTAAAAACAGTTATCTAGAGAATAAATGACTGCAAATAGAACAGCGTCTTGTTTAAATCAAATTCCATATCCAACGTTTGCTCACTACACAAGCAGAACTTTGTGTATCCCCACGGACCTGTAATGGTTTAAGGATGACTCTTTTATTCAGCGCCACATATAATTATGAAGTTAACCTCTTTCGACGGCTTGAAAATACAATACACTGAAAGAGACTTTTATCTAGTGAGACTAAACAGTCTGACCTTTCGGCCACAATGTTTTCAACAGCGGTCTACTCAAAAGGCGCAAAACGTCATCTAAAAGAGGTACATGTAATTAGTTTTCACTATGTAAATCTTTCCCAAACTACAATTTGGACCAGACCAAATTTAAAGCATTTGCAGACGACAATTACAAAGTGATTCAAACGATGAAATTTATCTTAAAAGGTTAGAAAATATTGTGAGAGAAGAAAATACTGATTAGATCTGTCTGCATTTTTTTCCACACTGTTTTTAAAAGGCTTTCTCCTATGGGTCGTTAAAACTCAGGATCGTTGTTAGGCAAAATGATTCTGAGCTCTTGAGCTCCTAAAAACGAAAGGTTTTAATATCGTCTTAACCCATAACTCCTTACGTACCAGACGACAAAACTTCTGACTCGTCCAAATCGAAAGCATTTGCAGACGACAAACCGAAGGTGTCCTAAATGACAAAATTTGTCCTCAGTAGGGTAAATAACATTGTGGGAAAAGGTGAAAATGCTGGTTACCAGCATTTTTTCATTTTCCCACAATGTTTTCAAAAGCTGTCTTTGTCAGGGTCGTTAGAGTCGTCATTGTGTGGTAAAGGATTGAAAGCGCCGTACAAACCCTACAGACATTCTAAATCTGGACATAAGACCCAAATAAATACAATATAAAGGTTGATTTTGCGTAGTATGTCTCAGAAAAGCAGACAGTGGAGATCAAGGATCAGACTGCACATTTTGTGCAGTCTGATCTTGATCTACACTGACCGCCAAAGCAACAATGGTTGTGAAAGGCGCTTAAGGTTTAAGAAAAAGACGAGAAGCTGGAAATGATATCAGTCTTTTCTCCTTTCTAACAACATTTTCTATCTTTCTAGAGACCAATCTAACCATTTGAGCTACATTTCCTAAGTCGTCCATAAATTCTCTGATTATGGCCGAGTCTAAAACTGTTTTGTCAGGTAGACAGAAAATTAATATACGAAGGCCGCCTCTTTACCAGACAAATCACGTGTTTAACGGTGCTGAGAAAGTAGGTTTCAGAAAACATTAGGGGAAGGGAACAATATGCTGGCAAACAGCATTTCCTCCTTTTCCCACAACATTTTCTATCTTTAACAAAGACAAATAAAATCCCGTCATTCGAGCCATATTCAAAATGTCTTCTGCAAATGTTTTCAATTTTATCAAGTCTGAAATGTTCTCCTGTCGTTCAGAGTTAATTAAAACCCTTTACCACACAGTCCCGACTTTTAACGACCCTCAGAATGAAAGTTTTTGAAAACATTGTGAGAAAAGGAGAAAATGCCGGAAACTAGCATTTTCTCCTTTTCAACCAATGTTTCCTACCCTTCTTAAATCAAATTTCAATTTTAGAGTCAGATTTATTTTGTCGTCTGCACATGCTCTCATTTTGGACAAGTCTAAAATTTTATCTTCTGATTAATTAATTCTTTCTTTACCGTAGACGACAAGAGAAGCTTTTGTGGACAGTGTAGATCAAGATCAGACTGCACAGAACGTGGAGTCTGATCATTGATCTACACTGTACACAACTTTACTTTAGGTTACGAGCAAAGTGTCTCTTCATCTTGCAGAGGAACTACATTAATTTTGTATCTGTTGAAAAATCCATATGGTAGTGAAAGAGTTGATGTAACAACGCTGCATCTCCTCTCGGGGAGACTAGCCTAATTTGTACCTCCAGACCTTATTGTTTACCAGACCACAAACTTGTACACTCGTCCATACTGGAAGCATTTGCAGACGACAGTTTAAAGATGGTTCTTATGGTAAGGTTTGTCTTTGAAAGGGTAGGGGGAAAAAATGTGGGAAAAGAAGAAAATGCTGGTTACCAGCATTTTCTTCTTTTTGCACACGTTTTCCAGAGCCCTTATCCTCAGGGTCGTTTAAACACGGTTTTGCTTTGTAAACAGTTAAAACAATGTCGACTTTAGAGGGCTTCGAAAACATCCTTGTAAACAGGAGTAGCTCGGCAACCATTAAGTTTTATAGGCGGGTATATATATAATGAAAATATGGCAAAAGGGAAAACACGTTTATTACGATTGTTTCCTTCTTCTACGACGATGCTGTTAAAATGATCTGTCACAAGAGGAAAATGTCTGTTTACAGGAAATAAGGGGTTAACGTTTTACAACACAAGCAATCCCGGGTTTGAACGACCCAATGGAAAAAGACTTTTGAAAACATTGTGGGAAAGGGAGAAAATGCTAATTATCAACATTTTCTTCTTTTCCCACAATGTTTTCTACCCGTTCAGATATAAATTTCATATTTTGTGTAACATTTAATTTGTTGTCGACAAATATTTTCAATTTGGACCAGCCAAAAATTTTGCCCTCTGGTAAAGAGTGGACTTGATAGAGATGTTATACATAATTGTTTTGTCAAAAGTAACAATGATTATATAAGCCATGCTCTGGCAAAATGGGGCTTAATGCATTTCCGTGCTGCATCATACCAAGCAAGACACAACGTAAGTACGAATCCATAAAATCTATTTTGTCTAACAACCGGCTGAATGCCGGTTAGACTGGTCATTGGTCATGTAGAAAATTTAACAATAGCAAAAACTTTCGACCCATGTCAGCCTGCGCGAACTACGCAGGCTGACATGGGTCGATACTTTTTGCAGATGCGTAAAGCCCCCTTTTCACATAGCATGGCTCATACAGTATTTATTAAAGCCAGTCGCTTTACTTTCTGTTTCGTATTAACTCTTTACAAAACAACAGAAATTTACACTTGTCCAAATTGAAAGCGATTAAGCCGACAAATTAAAAGTTACTCAAACCGTCGGCATGAAAGTTGTCCATCAAAGGTTTGAAAACATTGTGGGAAAAAGGAGAATAGGCTGTTTTCAGCATTTTCTCCTCTTCCCTAAATGTTTTCAAAGCCTTCTTCTTCAGGCTCGTTGATAGTCTGGTAAGGAGTTAACTTTATATACAACGACACAGTTTTGTTCATATTTTAAATAACTCCAGACATTATTTATTGTGGCTTGAATAATAGATTCTGTATGTAAAGGAGCAGCAAACATTGTGTGAGGAGGAAAATATTTGATAACCAGCATTTTCTCTCTTTCCAACAATGTTTCAAGAGCATTCTTCTCCACGGTCACAAAACTGCGGTACTGTTTGGCGTAGGCTTGATCATAGCCAAATCGTGATTTTACATGGCCAAGGAAGAGGCTCTTTGGAAAACATTGTTGGAAAAGGAGAAAATGCTGGTCACCAGCATTTTTTCCTTTTCCAACAATGTTTTATATAGTTCCAATGATAAATCCCATCATTTTAGCCACGTTTATAATCTGTCGTCTGCTTATGCTCACAATATCAATAAATCCCAAAATTTTGTCGTCTTGGTAAAGAGTTAACTGATCGCCATTTTGGATAGTTTAATTGTTACTTTCGTCATCGCCTCCTTCAACACAATTTGAGCAGACGACATTAAAAACGTCTGTATATAATATTGCTTAGCCTAAGGTTTACATCCAGAAGACATAATTTATGAAAACATTGTGTCAAAAGAATAAATTGCTTGTTACAAGGGTTTTTCTGTCAGACGATAACATCGTATGCAGGAGGTAATAACGACGCATTTAGGCCTGTAACCAGCTTTTAAAACAGGGTTAAAATAGCTTCAGAGGAATTTGTTAGTAGTTCAGGATCAGACTGCACAGAACGTTCACCCTGATCTCGGATCCACACAGGCTGCTTCTTTCTAACATAATCTGGTCATAACAAACTTGGAGTTGCAACAGTTTGGCTCTTTTTTTCCTGGTAGGAGATGACCATTTTCTTAACTCTTTACCACACGAGGAAAATATAGACCTGTCTAACTTCAAAAGCACTTAAAGTCTTTAAAGGGAGCTTTTTTTTAATTTTTTAATTTCATTTTCACTGAACTTCAAAAAATTTTATCGCTCAACAATGAAAAGCGATAGCAGGCAAATCATCAATAGAGAAGAAGGACGAAATTAAGAAAAAAAAAAACAAATTTCGTTGATAATTTCTTAATGTGCTACGTAGCCTCTTACGGTATAGTTAGATCTCGCATCAAAGTTTTGTAAAGACTAGTGTAAATGCCACATGAGCAATAGCACGCCTTGATTACGAGGATTCGAATTCAAATTAGTACGATTCAACGTCATATCTGATGTAATGAAAACAGACAGAGTTACCTATTGCAAAACAAAACCCCGTTATTTCAACGCCCAAAATTGCACCTTTTACTAAGTATAAGCCCTTACTTTGAAGTTTTTATATATTGCAAAGAAGTCTATGCATCTAGTTGTACGTAGTTGTTTAATATCTCGTTTTTCAAGAAAGTTTGATTCACGACTTTAAACCTAAATAGCTCCCTTTAAAGGTCGGGATTGTGTGGTAAATGGGTCTATGGGTCAACGCTGTAACAGATGATAAATTGTTCTCATCAACTGTACTATTCAGTTTAATATTAACCCTGAGGCTGCTAAGCACGACTCACTGACCGACTGCGGGCAGTGTAGATCAAGATCAGACTGCACAGAACGTGCAGTCTGATCTCGGATCTGCACTGTCTGATAAGGAGATATGTTGCCTCCAAAAAGATTTTTGAAATAGTAAAACTTAGCTTTTTACTGTCGGATTGAAAATTCCATTTGAAGTTATTTACCAGGATAAGGGTTAACTCTTTCAGCGCTAAATAATATGGTGTTCCACATGAGAAAAGGGGCTTTCGGACATTTTCGTAAAGTGTCGTTCCGGATCAGCCTTCGCAGTCCGCGCAGGCTAATCCGAGACGGCACCTTACATCAACATTAGATTTTGTCCTACAGTGGACTTGCGTGAAATAGAAAATCGCACACGATCGGAAAATGTCGTCTCGGATCAGCCTGCGCGGTCTGCGCAGGCTGATCCGAGACGACACTTTCCGCAAATGTTCGAATGCCCCTTTTCGCGTGCTGCGGGCCATATATAAACTTGACCTCTTTCGGCGGCTGAATATACAATCCCCTGAAACTCAGCAAAAAATTTGTCTTACAGGC
The DNA here is from genome assembly GCA_946811185.2 of Hippopus hippopus. NCBI lineage: Eukaryota > Metazoa > Mollusca > Bivalvia > Cardiida > Cardiidae > Hippopus > Hippopus hippopus. The sequence goes on along the minus strand of OX328107.1, from coordinate 21,613,410 downwards.
TACACTAAACAGGCGGACGGTACAAATCCAGGATCAGACTGCACGCATTGTGCAGTCTGATCTTGATCTATACCGTTCGCAAAAGCCCATGTTTTCGCCTATTGCACTGATAGGACTAAATTACTTTCATATTGTACGAAAACGTGACAGGGCCTTCAGTTTTTATTTGAGAAGATCTTTGAACGCCATCTACAAAAGATTTCTGAAACGGGATATATCTACCGAAATCTTTGAGGAAATGCCTGTACTCACTAACCATTCAGCTTAAAGTTCTGCATTTTGTTTTTTGAAATAAAATAAAATTGATCATTTTTAATTCAATTTTAAATTTCAATTGAACACAATTTCTGATTGGCTAGACCAAACAGTGTTACTTCCCTACTTTAATTGAAACAACAGTGAACCATAATTACTTCACAAGAAAATAATCAACAATTAGAGATCAAAGCGCTGAAAGCACCGGCGATTGTCCGCTTTTGTAAGATTGCAGAAAAAAGTACGCACGGAGTTTGTGGTGTACTGTGCTATGCTGTTTGTTTGGTAGTTAACCTATCAGTACTCACTTATTAACCCTTGTAGCAGTGAACCCGGACTAAATTGATTATGTGAATAATAAAGATCAAGATCAGACTGCATATAGATCGTGCAGCTTATCTTGGATCTCCTTTGTTTGTTCCTCTGCTAGATCCTCTGACACAAAAAAAAGCTTTGAAAATGCATTACCTTTATCTCTTGTATGAACTAAGAATGTGTGGTGTCCGTGGTTGTGAGGTAGAGCGTCGGCATTGTAACCAAAAGGTCCCGAGTTCGAGACCCTGGAGCATGTGTCAACGTTGGGATTTTTGAATAGCCTACACATTCGGCGCGAGTACTAGTGTAGTTTCAAGGAAGCAGAATAGAGAGAGATTAGTAAAAGTTGTAAGAACTTGTTTCTCAATCGATGTAAAACAAATATGTTTAAACTAACTAAGAATGTCTATTTTATTTAATTAGTACTATAAGGGCTGTCGATCATTTCAGATCAATTAAGAAATACGATTTGATTTAATTACAGAGTGGGAGGAGCAAGTATGTTTTCACCTGTATAATCTCATGTATCATAGTAGTTAGTACTTGTAAACATATAAGCCATGCTCTGACTAAAAGGAGTTTGATGCAAGTCATCACATAATTATGGATCCATATAAGGCTTGCAACACGCGAAAAGGGGCATTCGGATATTTGCGTAAAGTGTCGTCTCGGATCAGCTTGCTCAGTCCGCGCAGGCTAATCCGAAACGACACTTTCCGTTTTTATGTAATTTTCTGTTTTGCGCAAGTCTACTGTAGCACAAAATCTACTGTAGTCGTAAAGTGCCGTCTCGGATTAGCCTGCGCGGACTGCGCAGGCTGATCCGAGACGACACTTTACGCAAATGTCCGAAAGCCCCTTTTCGTGTGTTGCAAGCCAAATTAAACTATTAAGTCTAACAGTCGGTTGAATCAATTGTCCATGGACGAGCAGAGAATGGAAAAATAGCAAAAAGTTTCGACCCGATGCTCTTTTACAGGGGCATTAAACCCCCTTTTCACAGGGCACGCGAAAAGTATCGACCAAGGTCAGCCTTCGCAGTTCGCGCAGGCTGACCTTGGCCGAAACGTTTTGCTACTAATCAACTTTCTGCATGTCAAAGGACCATTCAACGTCATGATTTATGATGACCAGCTTGGTAAAATGCATCACGGAGATACATTAAGCCCCTTTCTGCCAGAGCATGACGCATATATAATTGTACCAGGTAAACAGATGGTGTATCATTTTATATCGTATCGTTAAGACACCTGTGTGAAACATACAATTTCAACCTGTCAATGTTACTGATAATAATCAATCAACGACGATTGATAGTAATGAACTATTACTACACCACGCCTTTTGACGGTCAAAATGCTGACCTAACGAAATTTCAAAAGGCCTCTGAAATGTGGTAATAACATTCTGGTGCAAATAGAGCTTTTTATGTGTCCAACCGTGACTGTCACGTGGTCTGTTTCTTTGTACAATATCTTAGTTACGTCGTTATCTGAATTAGATCACGAAATATGCTAAAAGAAAGTCAAAAAAGAATTCAACCAGGTCGCGGTGAACTGTTAGCGGGATGGTCATATTCACAAGAACGATGATTATCTTCTTTTTTGATGAATATATCCATTTGCTTCTGTTAACAACATTTGAGCCATGCTCTGTGAAAACGGGGCTTAATGCATCTGCGAAAAGTATCGACCCAGGTCAGCCTGCGCAGTCCGCGCAGGCTGACCTGGGCAGAAACTTTTTCGCTATTGGTAAATTTTCTACATGTACAGGGACCAGTATACCTCGGGATTAAGTCGGTTATTAAAAGAAGTGGCTATTAGGGGTCCATAAGTATGTGGTGGCTTGCTCGGTACCATGGATAACGGGGATGCAATAAGCCCCCTTTTGCCAGAGCATGGCTCATTCTTTTTTTTTTTTGTCTCATAGCAGACTAATATGAATTTAGCTTTTCGCTTTAACACGATTGTCTTTTCATTAGAAATATTTTACAATGTTTTTTCTTTGGTTGTTGCCTTGCTTGTTTGTTTGTTTTGGTCTGGTTTGGTATATTTGTTTGATTCTTTAAAAAAAGAAATTCTCTGTTGCATATTTGTTTCTGGAGGAAATTTGTTCACCCTTTTTCTGACGGCAAAACTTCAGACCTGCCATTGAAAACATCTGCAGACGAACAATTAAATATCTCTCAAATGATAAAATTCGACTTTAAAAGGGTAGAAAAAAAGTGGAAAACCAAGAAAATATAGGTTACCAGCATTTTCTCCTTTCCCGCGGTTTTCTCAAATACGTAATCCCCCGAGATCTAAAAACACAAGATTGTTATGTAAAGGGTTGACGATTTCCTGTTGATGTACTCTAAAGGACCTAGGCGAGTGCAGAGTCGGGCCCCGAAACAGGGGATGTACCCTTTACCAAACGAGCCACTGTTTCAAACAGACACTGAAGAAAAAGGCCACAGAAATACTGTTGTTAACCATCATTTTCTCATTTTCCCACACTGTTTTATTCCCTTTTAAAGACAAAGCCAAACATTTGAGCCACATTTGAAATGTCGTCTGCAAATGCTTTCAACTTTGAATAAATCTGCAACTTTTGTGTATGATCCATCAGACAGACAGACAAATCTATTAATGGCTCAAATTCACAAAATGTAAATACATGAGCACTAACATGTATTTACCGAATCCGTTTTCTGACAATGACAGGTTATTCATTCATTCACTCGACCGATCGATCGATTGTTCGTTCGCTCGCTCGCTCGCTCGCTCACTCACTGACTCACCGTTTATTCAATGTCTGGCTCGTAACCGGCATTTTCTCCTTTTCCCACGCTGTTTTCAAGTGTATTTTTCCCATTGGTCATCAAAGCAAGGGGCCGTTTGTTAATAGCTTGGGTATGATACGATAATCTTGCCGATCTTTACTGTTCAATGTACCAGATTGATCTTTAAATTGCTACACTCACTCACTTACTCACTCACTCACCGTTTATTCAATGTCTGGCTGGTAACCGGCATTTTCTCCTTTTCCCACGCTGTTTTCAAGTGTCTTTTTCCCATTGGTCATCAAAGCAAGGGGCCGTTTGTTAATAGCTTGGACATTATACAATAATCTTACCGATCTTTACAATTCAATGTACCAGATTGATTTTTAAACTACTACAGCTATATCGTGAATTCGAGGAAAAAGATATCGTTTAAGTTACTTCACCGTCACTAAGCGGATAAAATATTTCACGCTCATCAAGGAAGATTGGTTGATTTTCTGTTTATTTATCGTCGCCACCGGTTGCCAATACGGGCGACGCCCCGAGAAGGGTTTTAGTTATGTTACAGTGGATGGTGCAAATACAGGACGCAACGTATCCTACGTTACGCCCGATTCTTCGTGCTTGGTGTAGAGCATCGTAACACGGGACCTCGTCTCATCATGAAGAGTTTTGGTGGCATCATTGTTGCACTAATAGACAAGTAGATCATTGCTTATCAGTAGATTAGACACACACGAGGGAGAGATTCCAGCTGCATGTACAGCTGACGTTAATCACTGTATACTGATACATAAACTAAACAGGATACGTGTATACTGACTTTGTTTATTGCCTTGTCTAGTAGAGGTTCCATCTGCTGCCCTAATCATCACTATTAACCATTGAGCTGCTGAGCGTGACTCAATGACCATTTGCGGACAGTGTAGATCAAGATCAGACTGCACAGAACGTGCAGTCTGATCTTGGATCTACAATGTCCGACAGGGAGATATTTTTCACCCTCAAAAAAAAATTAACTTGAAATATCAACATTCAGTTTTACTATTGGCTTGAAAGTTTCAGTTTACTTATTTAGCAGGTTAAAAGTTAAAGAATAACGTTTTTTCTGTTAAATCATAACTCCTTAGCAAACGGTAAAATCTTAGATAGGCAAAAATTCAGAGCATTGAAAAAGAAGAAATTAAGCGTGGTGTAAATGGTAGGATTTGTCTTTGGAAAGATAAAAATCATTGAAGATAAAGGGAGAAAATGCTGGTAACCAGCATTTTCTCCTTTTCCCACTGTGTTTTCTGTAGGCCTTTTCCCCAGGGTCGTTAAAGCATTGGGTTGTTTGGTAAAGGTTTGAACAGCTTAAGCAAAAAAAAAACACACACGAGACATTAAATTTTTAAGCCAATGGTAAAATCTCATAAATTGCTATCTTCATGTTGTTTTCGCCAGGAAAATAAAATATGGTAAGTTATAGGATCAGTGTAGATCTAAGATCCGACTGCTAGTTCTGTGCAGTATGATCCTGGATCTTCAGGGTCCGTAAGAGCCCACTGATTCGCGCTTTGCAAACCATTGTTTAACTCACTTGCGCCTGAAACAAATTTGCTAAAGGCAATTTTGAAAGAATTCTTTTTAAAAAAAAATGGGTAGTCATCATTCATTAACGTTTTATTTTCTTTTCCCTTAGCCTTAATGTTTTCAGAGGTTGTCCCCTGCATACACGCAAGAGGTCGTCGGAAAGAGGTGATGAGTTACGGTATCATCGGCAATGTCCGCGTGATTTGATCTTTGCTAGTTGACCTTTCTTGGTATATTCTGTAAATGAATGTCAAGCCTAACGATAAGGTACGGATATTGCCGACAGTTGACATAGAATACCGAATTTTGTACATGTATATATGATCCCTGGTTTAGCCACTCAGAGGTTACTTTCAAATTTAGAAAATTCTTGAGAATAAGACTAAGAATATTCTTAAGAATGGTTGGTGAATACTGACCCAGGGTTTAGACAAATGACGTTCGGTTATGCTACACTGAAACGTATTCACCAGCCATTCTTACGAATGTTCTCAGTCATATTCTCCACAATTTTCTAAATTTGAAAGTAACACCACTCATGATTGGCTCAACCATTTGGTTTAGCCAATCAGAAGTTGTGTTACTTTCAAATTTAGAAGATCATGAGAATAAGACAAAGAATGTTCCTAAGAATGGTTGGTGAATACTGGTCCTGGTCATGGACTCTTAATCTTGAAGTTTTCTGATTGCAACCGGGAAATTTCCAATGTTCACGATTTCCAAGTCTAGTAAGTCCCCGAAAAAAAACAACGGATTTTCAATCAAACCAAAATGCTTCTAATTGATAAAAATGCACATACAATTTTTTTATTAAATCTGGAGATACATTTAAGTTATTTAAAGGAAACAAATGTTAAGCAGACAAAGAAACAAACAAACATTATAGAGGAACCAAGAAAACCCTATGCCCCCGATCTTCGGTATCTAAGAGATAAAGGGAACCATATGCTTTAAGTAGTCAGTATGAAATCTGAGAAATAATTAATTACCTGTGGAATTTCTGGGTGGATGGTAAATTCAGGCAGCATCAATTTATTCTATCATACATCTATCTGTTTAGCATGTGGTGGGGTGGGATGGGGGTTAGTTTATATTAACCTCTAGGCTGCTAAGCGCGACTCAAAGACCTCTTGTGAACAGTGTATATCAAGATCAGACTGCACAGAACGTGCAGTATGATCTTGGATCTACACTGCCCGATACAGAGATATTTATCCCCAAAATATATCTTTGAAATAGCAACATTTGGGTTTTTACTATCGGCTTGACAGTTTTATTTAACTTATTTAGCAGGATAGGGATTAAATTTTAAAAACCAAAAGATGGCCACAGCTGTAAGCTTTAACACTTTCGACAGTATAGGCGAAAAAGGGAAGCTTTTGCGGACGGCATAGATTGAAATTATACTCCACAGAACATGCAGTCTGATCTTAGATCTATGCTGTACTCTTGTGTATTCAAGCCTACCAGATAAAAGTTTCTCTAAGTTTAAGTTAATTGTTCTTTTTTTTCAGACGTCGAAAGAGGTCGAAGTTGAAATATTGTTATTTGGAACTGGGAGAGAGAGAGAGAGAGAGAGAGAGAGAGAGAGAGAGAGAGAGAGAGAGAGAGAGAGAGAGAGAGAGAGAGAGAGAGAGAGAGAGAGAGAGAGAGAGAGAGAGAGAGAGAGAGAGAGAGAGAGAGAGAGAGAGAGAGCCTGGGGTCATGCTAACATATGTTAAAGACGAACTGGTCAAAAGTTAAAGATCCATGTCAGAAGCTCAGAAGCTAATAATACAAAATCATAGCAAAGAAAGCGAAGTTTAATCTAACCCTTTCTAAAGCGACAAATTTTACATTCTTCCAAATTCAAAGCATCTGCAGATGGTAATTTCGAAAATAGTGTAAATGAGTTTAGTTTTTTTTTATTTCACAGCGTAGGAAACCTTATGGGAAATTGAGAAAAATGCTGGTTACCAGCATTTTTTTTTTCCTTTTCCAATAATGTTTTCAAAAGGTTTCTTCCACAGGGTCGTTAAAACTCGGAATTCTTCGGTAAAGGGTTAAATTACCTATGCATATCTCCTTTCAGCCAATCCTTCCCTACATTTTTCGGCGTTGCAGGCTACCCAAGCTATTGACCTACTTCTTGGTATTGATATACTAGAATGAATAAATAGTAACTTAAGGGTTGGTCATATGAAAAGGGGCATTCGGACATTTGCGTACAGTGTAGTCTCGGATCAGCCTGCGCAGTGCGCGCAAGCTAAGCCGAAACGATACTTTCCGATTTTTTGTAATTTTCTGTTTCACGCAGGTCTACTGTAGGAAAAAATCTAATGTAGTCGTAAAGTGCCGTCTCGGATTAGCCTGCGCGGACTGCGCAGGCTGATCCGAGACGACACTTTACTCAAATGTCCGAATGACCTTTTTCGCGTGTTGCAAGCCAATTATATAATCTGCGGGCCCCTGTCCCAGCAATGATATGGATTAACATCTAATCTTGAAAAAGTATACCTAATGTATTAAAAAATTAACCTTTCAACAATATGCAAAACGGTAAAGAAATAAAAGCAAATGCTGGGGAGGTTACATTTTATTATTTCTCTTCATATTAAACCATAAAAGAGTATCGATATTCATATTCCAGTACCTCATACGCCGTCCTTTTGAAGAGATTTTTTTTTTTTGTTTCTCCCCCTCCACCTGAAAACGTAATATGATGCAGATAATGGCAAGCGATTACGAGTCGTATGACAACTAGATTATCACGGGGTAATAGATTTGCTTTTACTAGATGTCAACCTAGTTTTTATCAAAATGTCAGGATCTGTCATGTCAGGATAATTCGGCTTCATCATGGTGTTTAAAAATAGTATGAATATTTCAAATATTTAAAAGCTTTCGGAGTCAGATTTCCTGATTTAACTCTTTACCATATAACAAAATTTTAGACTTTTCCAAATTGAAGACATTCGCAGAAGATCTATCTTTGATAGTGTGGAAAACGTTGTGGGAAAAGGAGAAAATGCTGATAACCAGCATTTTCTCCTTTACCCACAATGTTTTCAACAGCTTTCACTGTCAAGATCCTTTAAAGTTGGAATTGTGTGGTAAAGGGTTAAATCTCTAGAGATTTCGTTCTTGAAATTAATATTCACTTTGATTTCTTAACGAAAGGAGGGGCTTATCTGAATGTATCAGTTCCCTTAAAAAAACATAAAAAGGGGAGCTGTTAACAGGATATGACTAAAATATTGTTGGAAGCGATGTAAAAGATCCTGCGGAAAAAGTAAACGATTCCAAGGAAGATTACGGGAAAAAATAAAAATACTGGAAACCAGCATTTTGTCCTTTTGTAGTGTCTTCATTTATGAGGACAAATCCCACCTTTTGATCCCTATTCAACTGACACAGTTCATATTTTTAGACTAGCGAACGCTGGTCGATTGCCATCGAGAGAGACCTACAATTATTTAATGTAAACAGAAACACCCACAGTTGCCAAATACTGCCCCACAGGAGATAATTCTATCTGTTAGAAATCGTAATTCTGTGAAATATCACAATGTTGACATGAACTACAATTTGAACGATGTCTTCTTACAAAGTCATAGGCTTATGGATATGTAAATTAAGTCAATAGCCTATGCAAATCAGGCCCATCTTTACTTATCCCAATGCAACATATTTCATCCTCGTGTGTTTTCGCGGATGTTGTAGGCCTCGTCTAGATACGAGTTCGGCAAATGAAGAACTAAGTGAAAAAGCATGGAAAGTTCATCTAAGAGTGAACTCTAAAAAGTAATCAAATGACAAACAAGAAAATATTGATGCATAACATCAATGGCGCCGCAAATCAGTTGTTTCTGAAATAGGGCACATTATAGCGGGTTAATTTTTTACGCGAAGGGCATCTCTTGAACAAACTTCGTAGAGGTCCACGTCGTGATACTACATGACAAATATTTAAACTCTGGGCCATCTGGTTTTTATCGATCTGGCAATGAAAGTACGGTATTTTACATGTTAAAAAACAAAAACAAAAATCAGTCCAATTAGAAAAACAAAGTTTGAACGGGCTCGATCTGGTAATGAAAGTACCGTATTTTTACATGTGTGTTAAAAAAAACACTGAACCAGTCCATATAGTAAACAATATGGCTACCTCCACAGCATTATCTCCCGCTAGATGGCATTCTACAAATACACATCTATCTAATATGGGCATTCTGGGTACAGAACCGGACTACTTTTCAAAACAACAACCGTTACTTTGAATTTCAAAATGAAACAAACGTTTACTCAATAAAACGCTACCTGGTGCGATTCATTCAGCTATGATCGGCTAGCGTGTAACCTATGCATCGGCCATTTATTAAAACAGCCCCTACATGCTTGGGTAATAGGCTAATAGCTTCGGTATAAGCCCTACTTTTCCCAAATATTCGGGGGATGGGTGATGCGTCATAGCAGACAGGTCGAATCTTCAAAGAATATGACATGCGCAGACAACGACCTCCACAGGCACTTTTCAAAAGCGAATAAAAATATAGTGACGCCGCTCATGCAGCGCCACAATCATCAAATTGATATGTTCTTCATTCGCTTTCCTTTCAATTCAAGAACAATAAGTAGAATCTTATCATGACATTTCTTGACAAGTAACTGGCTAAGATCAGTGGGTAAAGTCACCGAAGCGGACCGGGTCGAACTTAAAATCGGACTGGACCGGGCCGAACCAGATCGGACGTAATAACCGGATGGGATCGGATCGGACTTAATAACCGGATTAGACCATTTTTCTTCAATCTTGTATGGACCAACCATCGTTTATCTTCACTCAGGCCACTTTTGTCACATTTGCTAGTCTGGCAGTACTTTCACTACTTTGATTTCATCTGAGCATTCGGTAGATGTCAGAGGAAAACGTGTAAGGCCTATTTGAGCGTTTGCCAATTTTATGTAACATTAAATAAGTAACGCTCTACTTGTTTTTATCGAAATCAAATAAAAAGTTATCCGATTCGAACCATGTGCTAAAAATATTAGATTTTTATTACAACAAGCAAAATTATGAGCATTTGATTAACGAGCTGCAACTGCCGTATCCTTATTTTTCAACTGTATTCGTGTATCTACACTTGTTCTTGTTGTTTATCCATTTTTTGAAGGGACATTTGCAAAGTCATCTGTTGCGAATTCGTTTCAGGTTGCCTAGAGTACTGTTATGATTTTTTTTTCAAAGGAAGAAAAATTGCCTAAGATGAAATCCCCAAAAGAGCTTTATACACTTTAGCCATGCCTTATGAAAAGGGGGTTTAATGCATCCGCAAAAAGTATCGACCCAGGTCAGCCTGCGCAGTCCGCGCAGGCTGACCTGGGTCGAAACTTTTTGCTTTTGGTGAACTTTCTGCATGTCCAAGAACCATTCTACCTCAGAATTCAGTCGGTTGTAAGAAAAAAAGACATCCTTTTGTCAGAGCTTGACTCGCTTAGATTCAGTTCTTTCTGAGAAAAATAAAAACATCCAATCCCAAAATCGCCGTTAAATAAGGAAGGGGGTTAATAAGATACAAATTGAAGAGAAAAACCAGACTTTTTAATGGAATTTGACCCACGCCAGAAGAAAAACAGACCGTCTGTGTATATCTTGACCTAGGTCAGGCCTTGCGGTTTGTCTAAATACTTGTAAATTGAATAATTAACCGAGACTCACCTTCGTAGATGGGAAGTTGAAGGTTGATTCCAATTTCATCAACCGCAAAATCCTTCAGGGCTCACACACAGAGATGCGCAGCTCGATGCAGCCGGATATATCAGTTTTTAGAGATCGGCAACAACGTTTAGATACAAAAATAATGGTTAACGCTGTTGTCTAAAGTTTCGAGAATCGGATAAATGGGTGGTATGAGGCTGGGTGTGTGAGCCCTTAAGAATTTTGCAGTTGGTGAAATTAGGATCAACCTTCAACATCCCATCTACGAAGGTAAGTCTCGGTTAAGTATTCAGTTTCATCCACTGCATAAATTCTTAATGGGCCTCATAGAGATTTTAGAGAAGATTCTTGAAATTTTACCTAAAATAACAGAAATATTCACTACTGTATTCAAGTAAGCACCATTTAAATATTTTCAATAATGTTCAAATCTGCAAGGACAGAGCTCAACCTAAAATTGCTCCTTGAACTGATTGGTCGTTAACAATGTTCTTGTCATAAAATTTTGCAAATGTCATAGCATTGGACCATCCGGATGTTTTAAGGATCATTTCTAGTTTTACGCCTTGTTGTTTAGCTTTAGAAGCCGAAGCAGCAAGAGTACTAGGCTGCATCGAGCTGCGCATCTCTCTGTGAGGCCCATTAAGGATTTATGCAGAGGATGAAATATCGGTTAAACAGAGACACAACCAAGCCTATTGCAATGTCCAAACCCGGGTTATGGATATAGCTACAATTATGGAACGGGAAAAAAATCCTTGAAACCTAAATATACAGAGCAGTTCGAATTACAAGATTTTGGACTTGCCTCTTGATTACCTCAAACTATACAGAGGACTTAACTCTATATACCAACGGCAAGCTTTTAGTTAGACTGGTCCAAATCGAAAGCATTTGAAGACGACAAATTAAACATTGACGAAATGATTGGATTAGTCTTTCACACGGTAGAACACATTGTGGCCAAAGGAGAAAATGCTGGCTACCAGTATTTTCTTCTTTTCCCACGATCTTTTCAAAAACCATTTTCCTCGGGGTCGCCAAGAGACGGGGTTGTTTGGTAAAGGATTTATGAAATCTACATTTAGATGCGTTTTTGCAAAACGGCTTTATGGTACTTGAGTCTATATGAATGTTGCAAATAAATTTTGCTTAACCCTTTACCAAACCATCCCGTGTTTTAAAGGCCCTATAGAAAACATTTTGGGAAAAGGAGAAAATGCTGGTCACCAGCATTTTCCTCTTTTCCAACAATGTTTTCTATCCTTTCAAAGACAAATCCAAACATGTCAGCCACATTTAAATTGTCGCATGCAAATGCTTTCAAAATTGTGTAAGTCCGTAATTTTGTCGTCTGGTAAAGAGTTAACGCTGAACACAATAAAGTGGCAATCTCTTTTTCTGATGGCAGGGCCATTTACGAAATCAAAAAAAAAATGTACGAAGTGTGTAATTCAATCAGACTGTCATAAAAACATTCCAGGTTCCCAAACGTTATCACTCTTTAAAAGTCTAGTGTAATAAGTTCCCAATAGTGATAAATCTCATTACTCTTTAACACGAAACTTGGAAGCGATTTTCTTTGAAATGATAAAACGATTACTCCCTTGGCAGCAAGGAAGAACGCGAGCAAGATTTTACCTTTTACCAAAACATTCCTGCGAGTTTTCACGACCCAGAGAAAGAACGACTTTTGACAACAAATAATAAAATACTGGTAAGCATATTTTTATCCTTTAACTTACAATGTTTTTTCACCCTTCCTAAGCCCTTTTCTGTCATTTGAGACACGTTAAATTTATCGTTTATAAATGCTTTCATTTGGTGTGAGTTTAAATTCTGTCTGGTAAAGGGACAATGCATATTCTATCAAATGAAGAATGTTGATTATCACAAGAGTGACATTATTGCCCTGAATCGCTCACCTGATCCCTATTGTCAACATAAAATGAGTCATGTACTGTGAAAAGGGGGTTTCAGTCCAGTTTACAGTCCGCGCAGGCTGACCTGGATCGGAGCTTATTGCAATAATATTGTCAATTTTCAGCATGTCAAAGGACTATCTATCTCATGATTCAGTCGGTTATTAAACAAAACGGATTACATTGATCCATAATCAAGTGATGACTTGCTTGGTAAAATGCCTCACGAATATGCAATAAAAACCCCTTCTGCCAGAACATTGCTCAAACATAAGATCATAAAAGCTGCATTGTAGTACTGATTTCAAACTCGTTTTCTTGTTTTTCTTTTTTTTTTAACTTGCTATCAGTGAAGTGGGCCGTCATCCGAAGAATATTTCTTTTTAGACATTTTAAAATCCTTCTACTGACTTAAGCGGATAATTATTTTTGCATGTTTTTTATGCCTGCCTTAGCTCTGATGGCCATCTTTCTCAGCAGAGTGGCATGGTTTGTTCAATTTCGGCGGAATGTTACCAAAGAAACAATCTTTTTGAATCATTTAATATGGTGGCATATTTCTGCCGCGAGATACGAGATAGCTATCATGATAATTTTAGAAAACTATCGTGATAAAACAAAGTTTCCTGGAAATATTATCTAGATAATAAAAATTTTCACGATAAAAATATCGCGATAATTCTACCTGTTATCATGATTTTTTTTTTTTTGCTTTAGTGCCCACAACTGCCATTCACGGTATCTATAATTAGATACGGTTTCGGAACATCTTCGTCTACAACCTTATGAATTCTCCTTTTCCCTGAATGGTTTTAAAGTGTTCGTAGGAGGCATTTCGAGTCGTCTTTGTGATTTTACATACTTCTGTTCATTTCGAGTCTTGTCAAAATTTACCAATTAAGCTACAATTATTAATTATTCGAACTTTTACTTACTGCAATCTTGTGAAGGCAAAAACTACCGAGTTCATCCAAATGATAAATTTTCTATTTATAGATATCGAGAAACAGGTAGAACTATCACGATAATTTTATCTTGCATGTCAGCTTCGTGCACGATTGAGAAATTTTGCGTTAAAATATTAAGTTTATCGTGATATTTTTTTCAGGAAACTTCTCACTATCTCGATAAAATTTCCAGGAAACTTTAATTTATCGCGATAGTTTTGTAAAATTATCATGATAGCTATCTCGTATCTCGCGGCAGAAATATGCCACCATAATTTAAAAATCCTTCTTCTGACTTGTCTATTTTAGCTCTGGTAGCCTTTCTGATCAGCGGAACAGTTTGAACAATAAAGGTGGACGGTTCTAACTTTATTGACCTGCTTTTGTATCTGAAATGACGTATTTTTCAAACTATTGAGATTTTATCAACACAAATATTCTGTTCGAGTTTTAAGAATATTGGACAGAAAAGGCTGCTAAATATTTTTTTCGTTCAAAGTACATGCAAATAATATTCAAACTTTCCTATTTTGAAAAGATAAAAATTAAGACCAAGTTTATGGAAGACGGTGCACACAAAACTTTCTATGATTTACCATAGTGCCATACCTTTTTAGTCCAAAGTGACCCATTTTTAAAATCATCCACAATATTATCAAGACAAAGATTCTGACCAAATTCCATGACCATTGGACAGAAAATTTTAAACATTATATTGCTAATTATGCTTCTTAAAATATGACCAAGTGACCTACTTTTCGACAGTAGGTGACCCATTTTCAAATTCTATTTAGATTTTATCGAAAAAAAAAACATTTTGCCAATACATCGATGAGCACTGGACTGTAATTGAGGCCTATTGCACACAGGGTTTAACAAAAAATTGACCTAGTCAGATTCTGTTCGATCCGAGATAACATGTTTTTGAACTCATCTGAGATACTATCAAGACAAACATTTCAACCAAGGTTCGTGTGCATTTGGTAAAAATAAATAGTGGCCTCCACAGTGCATACATGGTTTTTATATGATTTGTCCCAGTGACCTACTTTTTTTTAAACCAAATTTTACACGTTTTAAAATTGGTCCTGGATATATCAAGACGGATACTTTGTTTCATGACAACTGGACTTTATATGTGACCTCTAGAGAGCATACAAACTTTCTATAACAGTTGAACGAATGATCCACTTTGTGATCCCAAGTTACTCATTTTTGGACCAGTCTGAGACGCTATCAAGACACATATTCAGACCAAGCTTCATGGGGTTTGAACATAAATTGTGGCTTCTAGACAGCACACAGCGTACTTTTCTTTTTATTTGACCAAGTAACTTATTCAATGACTTCCAAAAAAATGTAATCGAGTATTGTTTTACTCTTGGTCCTGTTTTTTCAAGCAAAATGAGATATTATCAAGACCAAATTTCATGATGAATGGACTTATAATGTGGCCACAAGAGAGCACACATAATTTTAGGACTAAATTTCGAGATCATTACCAACTTTTTACAAAAGATTTCTAATTGTAAATTCGTTCGAGGTATTATCAAGACAAACATTCTTACCAAGTATCATGAGCATTTGACAGGAAATGTGCTTAGCTTATTCTAAGATTTGACCAAACGACCTATTTTTTTTACCTGAGGTCTCCCATTTTCGGGCGCACCTTCAATATTATTCAGAAAATATTCGGACCGAGCTTTGGTCTGGAAATATGCCCTCTAGAGTGCAAACAAAGTAAATGTTGACAGCTGACGATATACAGGGTTTATACGAACACAGCAAGACTACAAAAGCTAACCTCGAACTCGAGGTGCTCGAGGGAGCTAAAAAGTCCATTCTAGATATTCATTTAGTATTGCACATGTGTGAATATTGTGCAGTGCATGCGTACAAAATAATTAAAAGAATAACTGCATCGTTCGAGAATTTCTGAGAAATGTGCAATGAACTTAACTGTACGACATCTGCAGACGATGATATCATTGGGTATTCTGAGAAAACTGAATCGTTATGATAACTCGGCAAATCGGAGTAGCGATCTAAAAGTCGTTCGGTTCGTGCTTGGAAATGGGATTATGTAAGCCATACTGAGTTTGAAAAAGAAAACATGATAATTATAGACAGCAATGACACTTTCCGGAACTTATGATTAATCATCTACACCTGCATATCTATGAAATGGTGAAAGTCATCAACGTACAATCCGCTTTCTGAATAAACTATGTTCTGTGTGTCTACTATCGCTTTCAAAAAAAAATCGCCAGATTTCTATTTGCTTTTTCGAATGGCAAATAGAATTATCCTTCATACATTTTCTACTGTAGTATATCATTGCATGTTTGCAGGAATTACTCTACAACTATTAATCAACGCCAGTTGCTCACTGCAAACAAAATACCAAAACGCAGAAAATAATTCGATCTAAAGATAGTCAAGACGGATAGTTTGTCAGACGAGAATCGAGTAAGGGAAAAAGAAATATTCAACTTCTGTCTATCATAGGAGGGCGGGTCGCCAAAAGCAAAGACACTGGTCTGCTGGGGGATGGGGACTGCAAGTTGTAGTGCGCTCATAATTATCTGCAAACTTTGTCATCTGCAGTATTTTACCACCGAGTATTATGCCAGGTAATGTACTCAATGAACTGTTATGTATCAAAACAGGAGGGTCATGATGGTCCTCCATTGCTCTACTTGCTTATAGATAAATAAACCATAATAGGCGTAGACAAAAGCCTCCATTGATATTGAATCTATTAGAAAATTAGCCCTCTCTCATGTTTTTAAACATGCCATGATGACGTCAACGAATATAAATGAGGTGTACTCATGGATCAAATAAAAATGAGCTCTGAAAATAGTAGATCTATTTTGGTAGGAAGATCTCCAAAAAGTATTGCAGCAGAAAACAGAATGACTCAAACCTAGCTTCATGTTAAATTTGAAGTACATCTGAGGATAACATTGAAAATTAAAATGAGCCATGCTCTGCTTCATAAAAAGGGTTTAATGCATCTCCTCGGTGCACTATATGGGCTGCAACATGCGAAAAGAGGCTTTCGGACAGTTGCGTAAAGTGTTGTCTCGGATCAGCCTGCGCAGTCCGAGACGGCAGTTTACGTCAATATTAGATTTTGTCCCACAGTAGACTTCCGTGAAACAGAAAATCACACACGATCGGAAATTGTCGTCTCTGATCAGCCTGCGCGCACTGCTCAGGCTGATCCGGGATGACACTTTACGCAAATGTTTGAATGCCCCTTTTCGCGTGTTGCAGGCCATATCAAGTAAGTCATCGCGTTCTTATGGGTCCATAATACTTATTTGGTCTAACAATCGACTGGATCTGGAAGTAGACTGGTCCTTTAACATGCAGAATATTTACAAATAGCATATGGTTTCCACCCATATCAGCCTGCGCTGACTGCCTATTTCCAGGCTCGATGCAATGTAATATTATATACCGGTAAATGCAGCTTTCTAAAATGTGATCAATAACGTGTTATTTTTGAAAGATGCTTTTTTTTACATTGACGTCAGTGTTGACGTCGCCAAAACTTAGCGGAAAAACATCACTATGTTTTAAAGAGCTACAAATTTCATGTAAAGGCAACTAACACTAATACAATACTAATGTAAATAGCCCCGGTAACCTCGATTTCTAGCGGTATAGTTTTCCTTGTGATTAAATGATCAGAAGCAGCGTAGTTTATTTTCTTGCAGAATGAAAAATACATGTAAGTAAACGGAAGTTGGATTTTGATGAAATATTTATGGCCACAAGAACCCCTGTGGGGTAGACAGGGTTAATCGGCAATAGGTAATGAATACAGGCTAATTTTATACAGCCAAATCATAGAACACGTGACATAAGAGAAACGCCTGAGAAATAAAAGGAAAATGCATATCCATTATGAATTATATTGGAAAGATTGTGGGAAATGGAGCCTTAACGCTCATTTTCCATAACAATGTTTTCAAAGCCTGCTGTTTTAAAAGTGAATTTATGTCACAACATTCGCAGCAGTAGCGGACAAAATAATTTTATGGTAAAATCGCAAATTCCTAGTATTCCATTTGAATGAAACATGATAGAACATGATTGTTTAGCATATTCGCCGTTGGTTTTCGCATTAATGTCGTTTTTAGCTCTGAGCGAAATAATCCTGTGTTTCACAACCCTGAAGAACAAGCTTTTGAAACAATGTGGAAAAATAAGAAGATACTGGTAGCCAGCATTTCCTTCTCTTCCAACGACATTACCTACCCTTTCAAAGACACCTCTCTTTTGAGCCAAAGCTTATTTGTCGTCTGCAAAAGCTTAGAAAGAATGTGGACAGTATAAAACATTTTTATGTGGTAAAGGTTTGTGTTTCAGTTCCCATGGCCCCCATAATAAAACTTATCGCAGCAATGTTTCTGAAGATAAAAAATATGTACAAATTACATGTGTTGCCCACACGCGGATAATGTGCAGTTAATAGATTCTTCATACCAAGAATAACAGTCCTTGTATTAAACTTTTCCGACTCAATCTCGAGTTTTAACGACCGGTGGGAGGAAGTCTTTGGAAAACAGTGAGGTAAAAGGAAAAAATGCTAGTAACCAGCATTTTTTCCTTTCACCACAATGTTTTCTACTCTTTCAGAGCCCAATTCCATCATTTGAGCCAGATTTAATCTGTCGTCTGCAAATGCTTTGAATATGGACCAGTCTAAAATTTAGTCGTTTTGGTAAAAAGTTAAGCAAGAACCTGAGGAAATGTACAATGTGGATGCTCCACTCTTTGCCAGACGAAAAAAATTGAGTTGATCAAATTGAAATCATTTGCAGAAGACAAATAAAATGTTGTTCAAATGATGATGTCTGGATTGGATAGGATAGAAAACATGGTGGGAAAAGGAAAAAATGATAGAAAACATTGTGGGAAAAGGAGAAAGTCTGGTTAGGTAGAAAACAGGATAGGATAGAAAACATTGTGGGAAAAGGAGAAAATGATAGAAAACATTGTGGGAAAAGGAGAAAATGCTGGTCACCAGCATTACCTCCTTTTCCTACAATGTTTATAGAACCCTTATTCTTCAGGGTCGTTAAATCTCGGGATTGTGTGGTAAGGGATTAACAAATGTGCTTGCTGCACCATGGGTACATTTCATCCTGTGGTCCTTCTTTGGGAACACAACGTTAATTCTGTTTAAATACGAGTCGTTGTTTTACTTTTCCCGTATCGTTTTACTATTCTCTTTGTTATTTATTTACGCACGTGTATGCCATCTACAGCTCCAGGAAATTTAATGATAAAAACTTTTGCAGTTTGGTATGTCTATCAGGGGCGTGGCTGCCTGTACGCAAAAAAACGCGGCTGCATACACTTTCCAAAGAAAAGGGAAAAAATAGATTTCTTGTAATGGTCGAACTTCATATTTCTTGAATATCTCAGCTTTGGCTGCGGCAAAATTTTGCGAAAAATACTTCACCAGACGCCAAAATATACTTAGGTAACTTCTACAATTCCACAAGAATTTTCTTGGGTAGCCACCTCTCCCGAAATCTCCCCCTCCCCCACCCCAATCCATTTCTCGGCACTTCGCACCTCGTTCGGCATTACTTTTACGTATACTTTAATTTGGGCTACGCCCCTGTTTATAAAAATCTGAATATCCGCATTTCAGAGCA